>OU015744.1:46870070-46888841 GCA_907169655.1 Acomys percivali | reverse complement strand
TCCATGCCCCCACTCCCCACCCTCCAACCCCATCCCTCCATGCCCCCCACTCCCCACCCTCCTTCCCTGGTCTAAACACAAACAAAACCTATTCTTTTGTGTTCTTGAAAAATAAGGAGTCCATAATAGAGTAGAGAACTTTAGGGGCTTTTTTCCATTTGAAGAAGTCAGTTTGCATTTGTTGAAACAAGTCCAAATTAGAAATAAGTAAATCTTATTTTATACAAATTATTGTAGTGCTAGAGATGGTTCAGTGGTTACTAGTTGCTTTTATAGAGGACCTGCTTTTGATTCCCAGCACCCACATGGTGGCTCATAGCTCTAATTCCAGGGGAAGCTGATGCTCTCTTTCAAACTCCTCAGACGCCAAGCATTCATGTGGTGGACATACAGTAATTTAGTACCCCTAAACTAATATATGAAAGTGTAGCCGGGCGTGGTGGTGCACACCTTAATTCCAGCACTTGAGAGTCAGAGACAAGAGGATCTCTGTGAGTTCAAAGCCAGCCTGGTCTACAAAGTGGGTCCAGGACAGTCAGGGTTACACAGAGAAACCCTGTCTCAAAAAAACAAAAAACGAAAAAAAGAAAGAAAAGAAAAGAAACACATTGTTATGTTAGGCTGAAATAAAGTCCTTGCCTTTTTTTTTCTTCTTCTTCTTTCAGTTTTCCACCTATTTCCCTGGATACTTTGATGGCCAGTACTGGCTCTGGTGGGTGTTCTTGGTTTTAGGTAAGTACTTTTAACATGAGAAAATGAAATAAAAATTATCTTAAACTTTTAAAAAAATGTCTTAAATTTAAGACAGCTAAAATTACTTTAACAAAGCCTGGTCTTACTGCATAGTATTAACCATCAATTTAAAATGCAATTTTCACCCAGGCAGTGGTGGTGCACGCCTTTAATCCCAGCACTTGGGAAGTAGAGGCAGGCGGATCACAGTGAGTTCGAGGCCAGCCTAGTCTACAAAGCGAGTCCAGGACCAGTCAAGGCTACAAAGAAAAACCCTGTCTCAAAAGATAAAAAATAAAATAAAATGCTATTTTCAGCTGTTTCTTCCTTAAAGGTTAGGTAGTTTCCAGCTGTATAGTAGCATGCATATTAATACAGTCTGTGAAGTGCTTTTCCTACTCCGTTTACTTCTGATCAGTGGGCATACGGATGATTCTCCAGTGTGGATTTTTTCTACTCATGAGTTAGTGCCACAGAGGGCTTGCAAACTCCATCCCAAATTGACTATAAGTGTACTGTAACCTGTTGGATTAATTATGTATATGAGCCATCTTTGTTTATATGTGTCAGTAGATCACAGAAAATTTATATATAGCTCTAATATACATAACTTTTGAAATTATGGGGTTTCCAGAATTCTGTAGTTCATCATTGATAAGAAGACGTTATAGTGAAAGGAAGGTTTAAAACTACACCCTGTGGTTTAAGAGCACTACTGCTCTTCCAGAGGTCCTGAGTTCAATTCCTAGCACCCACATGGCAGCTCACAACTGTCTATAACTCCAAGATCTAACACCTTCACACAGCCATACACGCAGACAGAACACCAAGGCACATAAAATAAAAAAATAAATTATTAAAAAAAGAAACCTACACCCAGGCCAGGTGGTGGTGGCACACACCTTTAATCCTAGTACTTAGAGAGGCCATGGCAGGTGAATCTCTGAATTTGAGGCCGTCCTGGTCTATAGAGGGAGTTCCAGGACAGCCAAGGCTACACAAAAAAAACTCTGTCTCAAAAAATCAAAACAATAAAAAGCCCAAAACCCCAACAAAAACCATATATACACACACATACGTGTGCATGCACACATTAAGATAATCTGGCTATTAAGCTCCAGATTTTAATTTTTTACTTTTCTTGTTAATTTTAAATTAAATTAAAGTAACCATTAGTACT
This sequence comes from Acomys percivali, assembly GCA_907169655.1. Lineage (NCBI taxonomy): Eukaryota > Metazoa > Chordata > Mammalia > Rodentia > Muridae > Acomys > Acomys percivali. The sequence goes on along the minus strand of OU015744.1, from coordinate 46,886,929 downwards.
GGGGTGAATTGTTTTACTATGGCTTTGTTTTTTATAAGGAAATGCATGTGATACAGTAACAGAGGCCATACTCATCATTGCTCTCATATCTACAAAGCAATAGAGAGCCACCCAGTATCTCTTAAAGATGATGGGGCTGGAGAGATGGTTCAGTGGTTAAGAGTCACAGTGGTTTTGCAAAGCAGGTACAGGGGACCCGAGGTTGATTCTCAGCACCCATGTCTGACTGAGAGTACCTGTACTCACCTGCACATAACCCCCAACACAGACATATATATAATTAAAAGCAAAGGTCTAAAAAGAAAGATGAGAGCTGAGCACAGCAGCTCATGCCTGTAATCCTAGCACGTGGGAAGGCAGAGGCAGGCAGTCTCTTTGATCTAAAGAGAGTCCAGGCCAGCCAAGGTTACACAAGAAACCCTGTCTCCAAAACAAAGCACAAAGATGATTGGCATTGGACATCTATGACACCATCACTTTCTCCTACTGAAGCTTTAGTACTCGTGATACGACTCTTGATTATTGCCAAAAACTTTTCCTTCCTGGTTTAGACTTTTCTTTTTTTGTATTTGTTTTCTGGGGGGTTTGTTGATTTGTTTTGGAGACAGGATTTCTCTGTGTAGCTGTAGCTATTCTGGAATTGACTCTGTAGACCAGCTAGCCTCAAATTTAGGATCTGTCTGCCTCTGCCTCCCAAATGCTGGGATTAAAGGCTTGTGAAACTATGCCTCGCTTTCTTTGGTTTTATTTTTTGTTTTTTTGTTTGTTTTCTTTCTTTCTTTTTTCAAGCAAAGTGCCAATGTAGTCCAGGCTGACCCTAAGCTTGCTATGTAGCTGAGGATGACCTAGAACTGTGTTCCTGCCTGGACCACTCACGTCCTGGCTTATAGTTGTGCACCACCATGCTGGTGTTCAGATTCACAGTTTGACTGCCTTCTTTTTGTTGTTTTTGAGACAAGGTCTTGCTATGTACCCTATTGCTGGCCTAGAACTCACTATGTAGATGAGGAAATTCTTGAGCTTGCTTGATCCTCCTGCCTCTGCCTCCCAAGTGCACCACCATGTCTAGTTCCTGCATTACACACCTTTGTGTATCATCTGTCAGAGCTGTTGGTGGGACTGTTGCTCATGACGCAGGCTAGTTCAGCATAACACCTAAGCCTATCAGGAACTTGAGAGTTGAGATCCGCCTTTCTAGTCAACCGATCCATGTGTGCTACTGACACCGTCACCCAAGGCACCCTTCCCTCCTGCACAGGAGCATTATCTGCTGTTGATCACTGGGTCTAATGAGTCCAGAAAGAGAAAGGATGAATCTCCCCTCACTTGATTTGTACAAGTTTAATAAAAATGAGTGATTCAGGAGGAATAATTTTTGGCTTGTTTGTTCACCCAGATGGACTCTGAGAGAAAAGCTGGGCTGGATGTTGAGCTCAATGGCCTAGGACACTGGCCTAGCATGCTTAGTCCCTGGCTTTAATCCCTAGCGCTGTTTGCAAGATGATGAGAGTAAAACTGATTACCTACTGGCTGAAAGGCAGCCCAAATTCCAGATGGATCAAAAAAGAAATAGTAGGCATTTTTAGATGGCTTGTTTGCAATATAAATTAAATACATTTAATGGATTGCTTTCTATATCAGTGTTTCCTGGAAGACAGGTTGATATTTTAGTATTGACTTTTCTTGTTGTGTTCTATTTCATTATAAGCAAAGGGAGAGGGTGACGTGTGTGTGTGTGTGTGTGTGTGTGTGTGTGTGTGTGTGTGTGTGTGTACCCTCTATTTAGTGTTTTCACTCTCTCTTTGGGAACATTGTAGGGATCTGTGCAGCGCACACCCAAGCTGATGGCTCAGAAGCTATAGCTGACCAACACTAGTAGTTTGTTTGCCCCAGTTGTTGTTGTTATTTTGGTTTTTATTTTTATTTTTTTTAAGATTTATTTATTTATTATTATGTATACAGTGCTCTGCCTGCATCACGCCAGCAGGCCAGAAGAGGGCATCAGATCACATTATAGATAGTTCTGTGCCACCATGTGGATGCTGGGAATTGAACTCAAGACCTCTGGAAGAGCAGCCAGTGCTTATAGCCTCTGAGCCATCTCTCCAGCCCTATTTTGGTTTTTCAAAACAGGGTTTCTTTGTGAGTCCTGTCTGTCCCGGAATTCACTCTGTGGCCCATCCTGGCCTCAAACTCAGATGTCCTCCTGCCTCTGTCTCTTCAGTGCTGGGATTAAAGGAGTGCACCACCACTGCCTAGCATATCCTAGTTATTTTTAAAGTTGTTTTTAATTAGTTGGCAACATTTAAAATCAAGATACTTTATATAAATATCTTAAAATTGTAAACTTTTCTCACCACTTGAAACATGTAGCAGATCCCACATGGTGCTGCTAGTCCCTCATCCAGTGACGGCACTTCCTTCCATTTCAGAAGAACCAGCATGTGGGGTTAGCCCATCCTTCTGTGCAAGTCAGTAAATACATTAAAACCAAGTGCATTGTATGCAGTTAACTTTATAACATTGTATTGTATCTCAATAATGGTATTAAAATCATGTTTAAGAGTGTCTTTGAAAGGAGGGGTAAGAGTGTGTTTTTATTTGAAGGGCACATCATCACCTCAGGGGTGAATGTGTGAGTCTGACTGCTGTCAAACCACCATTAAGAATAGAAAACTGAGCTGGGCGTGGCGATGCACACCTTTGATCCCAGCACTCAGGAGGCAGAGGCAGGCAGATCACTGTGAGTTCAAGCCCAGCTTGGTCTACAAAGGGAGTCCAGGACAGCCAAGACTACACAGAGAAACCCTGTCTCGAAAAACAAAAACAAAACAAACAAACAAAAAAAGAATAGAAAACTGGGGCTGGGTGTTGGTGGTAGACACCTTTAAATCCCAGCACTGGGGAGGCAGAGGCAGGTGGATCTCTGTGCGTTCCAGGACAGCCTGGTCTACAGAGCAAGTTCCAGGACAGCTAGGACTACAAAGAGAAACCCTGTCTTGGAAACCACTACTGCCACCCAAAAAAGTACAAAACTGGAGTTCTACATAACTCCAGTGTGTGCTGACATCTAGTGGACAAGGTTGCATACTGTTGGCAGAAAATTAAATAACAGGAAAGATTAGAATTAAACTTGAAGAACAAAGTTTTGGTGGTGTGTGCCTATAATCCCAGAAAACTCCAGAGAAGGAGGCAAGAAAATTAGTTCGAGGCTGGCCTCTTTCACACAGCAAGTTGTGTGCTAAGACCATATTTCAGAAAACAAACAAAACCCATTTGTAATATCTTCTTTTGGAGTTAATTGTGTGGGTGTTATTTGGGAACTCAGCAGGGAGATTCTATAGGCTTCCCAGTGAGTGAGGCCTCCAGATGTAAATGTTTGGTCCCATTTTACATTCCATTTCCTTTTGAGACCAATTAGATCCTGTGCAAAAAAGGCATTTACACTTGAGAGTATGCCTTCCTGTTGAGATGTGGATAATTTGATAGAAAAATCCTTTGAAGATGTTGGGGGAAATTGCCAATGTTAATAGGCTTCAGCAGGAAAATGACATGTTCCTGTTAAAAGTGGGAAATTCTGGGCTAGAGACTTAATAAATTAGAAGTTCATTCTTGACTTTTCTTTCTTTTTTTAATTAGGCTTTCTCCTGTTTCTCAGAGGATTTATCAATTATGCAAAAGTTCGGAAGATGCCAGAAACTTTCTCAAATCTCCCCAGGACCAGAGTTCTCTTTATTTATTAAAGGTATTGGAGGAGGGGAAGGGAGATATGTTCTATTCTTCTTGTGATCATGTGATACATTGCCAATTTCCAATCAGTTTAAAGTGAGACTCTGTGATAGGGATACATAAATTGTTAGGAGAGCATTTTTAAAAGTTCTTGTCTTTTCCTATTTTTATTGGAGGGGTTTCGGTTTGCAGGAAACTGTTGATGAGGGCAAAGGGGAAGAAGAGAATACTTTGGCAACATACAGGCAAATGTCTCAGTAATGGGAGGTGTGGGTAGGGCACTGATGGCCTGGTTGAGCTCAGCAGGTACATTAGGAACAGGTTCTCTTGCTTGGGTTTATACCCAGATTTTATCACTAGACTGGTAAGGAAGCTCAGATCCAAAGGAAGGAATGAGACCTTTCCTTTCCTTGGAACAAAACTAAGCCCTGAACTCTTCGATTAGTACAATTTTCCCCAATGGCTGACTCCCATCTCTCACCAGCAGGTGAGATCCTTTGAATATAGCAGAGAGCTCTGACAGAACAGGCTATGCTTTTGTGGACTTGATTCCTTGCCCCTTGCCCCTTGGGCTTTGGAACTTGAGCACCACTTAAAAGCCAATCCAGTTGAAGGCCCAGAGAAGGCATTGTGATAGCTGTGTACAGCGGTTGTCACAAACCTTAAATGATAGTAGGAGTGAGTCTGTGGAAGCTGGCTATGGGAGGCACAGTTGAGAGCCGATAGGCAGCAACTCAGCTCAGACTCAGAACCACCCTGTAGGAATGTGATGGTAGCTGTGAATTTCCCAGTGGGCTGAAGCCACCTCTGTCTGTTGTCTTTATTTTTCACTCAGAAGGATGTGTGACAGACTTGGGTTATAACTCAGGGTACAGGCTTCTCCCCACCTGGAAAGAGAAGGAGGAAAGGGGAGAAGCAGGGGAGGGGTGGGTACGCTAGGGGGTTGCATGCTTTCTTCATCTTAGGACAGGGCTGGCTAACACTCTTCTGTCCTGTGTTAGGGATTTCAATGAGAACTGTGTTATTCTATAGCTTTGATTTTCTAAAAACTTGGGGGTGTTTCTGAGTGGTCTGTGTTGAAAGTCATGAATCAGCCAGGCTATGATTTGCAGCACCAATTTTTAGGACAGTGCTTTGGGAGCTGGTCAAGCAATTATTTGAGAGGGATTTCTGTGGTGTTCTTCAGTGGTTCTCAGAAACTGCACACAAGCAGTTGAGCAGCTCTGTGCTAGTTGGTGTGAAATCACTCAGATGTACTCAGGCCATCCAGAGCACCAGGTGAAGACACTGGGTTTGAAAGCAGTGTTTACAGTTCTAATTGTTTCCTTACCAATTAACTCTTGAGAATCCCTTGGAGGGAAACAAGGTTCTGAGTGACCTTTGTTCATTGAAAAGACTAGAACCTCTCTATATAGGTCCACATGTAGAATGCTTGCTTTCTTTAAAAGTCAACAGATATTTTGGTTAAAAGATAAAATAAAACCTCTTGTGTGAAGTATTATGGTGTTAATTCATTGGGTCTGACCTTCTTTGGTGTTGATAGCCTAGTTAAAACCTAGCTGTACGCCCGGCAGTGGTGGCGCACGCCTTTAATCCCAGCACTTGGGAGGCAGAGGCAGGCGGATCGTTGTGAGTTCAAGGCCAGCCTGGTCTACAAATCGAGTCCAGGACAGCCATCTCGAAAAACTAAAAAAAAAAAAAAAAAACCTAGCTGTAGTTTAGCTTTGCCACAGACCACAGGTAGGGAATTTCAGAAGTAATTCCATGGCAGAAAATAACACACCTTTCATTCTGGACTGAACTTGGTGTTTACAGAGGGTGTTGGAATAGAGACTTCTTCCGCTGGCCTGGTAATTGGGTGGATCTCTGTATATCTGAGGCTAGCCTGGTCTATATAGTTCCAGGAAAGCCAGGGCTGAAAACAAAAAGAGAGTTCAACTGAAGCAGAAGTTACAGAGTTTTTGGCTGTGGTAGAACAGTGCTCAGATACCCTTGAACAGTGCTCAGATACCCTTTTACAGCTCAGCCAGGCTCCAGGAGAGAAAATAGTACACTGATAGGATGTGGCCCATAGTTTCATATTGGGAAGCCTGAGACAGGAGGATGATGAGTTAAGGGCTAACTTTGAATATGTCTCAAAACAGATGAAAAAGTACATAGTTTAACTAAATAGCTCAGTCAGCTGTTCCATCTTGATAAGAAAAGTTAGAAGGGATCACTCCAGATAGGCACAGTGCCATTAACTGTGTGCCCATGGAAGCAGAAGAAAGAAAATGTGCCTTTTTTTATTACTTGACCGCACTAATGTCCTCCCTTCACTGAGAAGTGTGCTTTCATAGACTACACCTGGTGCTGGCAGGGAAGCAAGAGCGAGTGCTGTTGCTGGGGGTGATGGATTCTGCTGTAGCTAGAACAGCTCCGAGGCACATGCACAGGGAAGCATGGTGGATTTGACAGCCTTCTTAAAACCACGTTAGCTCCTTTTCCTTGTCAGCTAGAAGGAGAAAAGTTTATTACTTACTCATTTCTTAGTTTTGTTTTTGTTTTGTTCGTTTTTGGTTTTTCAAGACAGGGTTTCTCTGTGTAGCCTTGGCTGTCCTGGACTCACTTTGTAGACCAGGCTGGCCTTGAACTCAAAGTGATCTGCCTGCCTCTACCTCCCAATACTTGCTGATTTCTTAAATGAGAATTTCATGCTTGAGTACTGAATTTACATTTTTACTCCTTCTTCACCTCCAGTACTCCTGCAACTCTCAACTGTCAAATTCATAACCTTACCTTTATTTATTTTTTTTAGATTTATTTATTATGTTTAGAGTGTTCTGCCTACATGTACACCTGCACACCAGAAGAGGGCATCAGACCTCATTATAGATAGTTGTGAGCCACCATGTGGTTGCTGGGAATTGAACTCAGGACCTTTGGAAGAGCAACCAGTGTTCTTAACCTCTAAGCCATCTCTCCAGCCCCTTATAACCTTATCTTTATTATTATTGTTACATACATAAAATACACACATCATACAACTTGGTGAATACATATAGTGTTGCTCAAATTTATTTTAAAGCAAACTCATTTTCTTTTCTTCCTTTTGGTGTTTTGTTTTGTTTTTCAAGACAGAGTTGCTCTGTGTAACCTTGGCTATCCTGAAACTCACTCTGTAGACTAGGCTGGCCTCAAACTCAGAGATCTGCCTGCTCTGCTTCCTGAGTGCTGGATTAAAGGTGTGTACTACCAGCACCCAACAATTTTTTTTTTTAGAGAAGACATTGTTTATATAGATTATCAGACTGCCTTGAATTCCTCCTTGCTCAGTCTGAGATCCACTGTGATCATAGGCATGCCACCAAGCCACTGCAGTGGTTACTTTATAGTTTGCTGTGTCAAAACTCCTGACAAGCAGCTTACTGAAGGAAGGACTTACTGTGGCTCACAATTGGAGCAGAGTGCTAGAGAAGGCATGACAGCAGGAGCAGGAGGCAGCTGGTCACACTTCGGCTGCGTTTGAGAAGCAAGGACGGATGCTTTGGTCTGGGTCATCCCGCAGGAACTTTAAGTGCCGGTTGAGTGGCAGGTTCTGACTTTGAGAATCCCGATAGAACTGTTTATAAAGCAGCATGAACTAAGTGTCCAGGGCGCACACCTATTCTCCGGCGAGTCCTGCAGACTGCATTTGATTTAGTAGTCATTGATTCATTGACTTTCCTGCTAGTCAGAGAACAGCCTCCAGGCGGCAGCAGTGTCTTTCCCTTCTGCTTCTGCTCACCTTTCCAGTTCTGACAGTCCTCTGTGGTGTCCATGGGAGCTGTGCTCTGTCTGTCACCTTGTCTTCTTGGTGTAAAGGACAAATGCACTTGTATCAGTCATATCAGTAGTCTACCAGACAAACTGAATTTAGAGTTGTGGGAAATGTTGGCAGTTGCTAAAGAGTAAGTTAACTTTCCCCACTATTGAATCTTCTTTGCATGGTGACAGCCTTTTGAAACTTATACAGTCTAATGGGAAACAAGGTTTTGTTTTGTTTTGGTTTTTTGGTTTTGATTTTTTTTTTTTTTTTTGTTTTGGTTTTTAACCATAATGTGGAGAGATGGAAAAAGGACTCTAAAGGTTTACATATGAGCCTGTCTGGTTGTCAACCCAATATTGGGTGCCAAAAAAGTAGTTTCTTACATTTGTTAAAGTGGTATATGTCTTTAGTGCTTTTTCTTCTGGCATTATAGTAAAAAGCTACTTGAGGTTTTCCCACACATTATTTCCATAAGAACTAAACTAGTATGTATGTACAGGCCTGGGGAATGTAGCATAGTTACACATATCTGCTTAAGCATTCAAGGCCCTGAATTCAAGTCCTAAAACAGGAGAAGAGGGCAGGGAAACACATAGACACAGATATCATTTTTATTTTATTTGTTGTTGTTGGAGACAGGGTTTCTCTGTGTAATAGTCCTGGCTGTTTGGATTCTCTTTAGAGACCAGGGTAGCCTCAGACTCAAGGAGATCCCCCTGCCTCTGCCTCCCAATGCTAGGATTAAAGGCATATGTCACCACGCCCAGCCAGACATCGTTTTAGAAGTATGCAAAAGTAGGTTAGGAGGGCTGGAGAGATGGCTCAGAGGTTAAGAGCACACTGACTGCTCCTCCAGAGGTCCTGAGTTCAATTCCTAGCAACTACATGGTGGCTCACAACTATGGTGGCTCAGATCTATAATGTGATTTGATGCCCTCTTCTGGCCTGCAGATATACATGCAGACAGAGCACCATATTCATAATAATAAATAAATTAATCTTTTTTAAAAGTTGGTTAGGAACTGCATATATTCTGAAAAACATGCTTACCAAATTCTTTGGTTCTTTAAGATTTCTAAAGCATGTTTGTGGGATAAGACAGGTGATTTTTACATTCACTTTCTAACTTTGCCACAGTTTATATAGAGGGTGATATCATTGATATCCTCATTGGAATTTTTTCTGTGTGTGATCTGATAGAATTGTCAAGTGAATGGTAACAACCGATATAGTAGGAAGTAGTCCTGTTTTAGTCTGTCCTAATGAGAGTAAGTATAGGATGAAGACTTGCCATTTCCATTTTGTTCTTTTGTTGGAAGAGAGAAGAGTGAAAAACTCCTGACTTGGCTTTTTATTTATTTATTTATGTATTTATTCGAGACAGGGTTTCTTTGTGTAGCCTTGGCCATCCTGGACTTACTTTGTAGACCAGGCTGGCTTGGAACTCACAGCGGTCCACCTGCCTCTGCCTCCTGAGTGCTGGGATTAAAGGCGTGCATCACCACGCCCTGCTCCCTGACCTGGTTTTTTAAAAGAGAGCATACTGGGACTGGAAAGTTGGCTCAGCAGTTAAGAGCACTTGCTGCTCTTCCAGAGGACCTGGGTTCAATTCCCAGCACCCACATGGTGGTCACAACCATCTTTAACTCCAATTGCAGAGGCTCCTGTGCTCTCTTATGATCTCTGAGGGTACTGCACACATGTGGTGCACAGACATACATGCAGACAAAACACCAAATAAAATAAGTCTGTAGAGAGCATGCCAATTATTTATAGTGTGTGTAGGGGGAAGGGGGCAGGGGGTGATGTTAAGAACTGAAAATTGACTGTTTATTGGCTACTATGATGTCCATGTATAGTAATTGTCCAAAGGATCTTGAAATGTACCACACGTCTCTAAACGTCTTGTCTTCTGTGACTACACCCTGCTCTTAGCCAAAATAACAAGCTAACTATGAGGTTGACTATTGAGTGTCCTTCTCTGGCAGATGTGTTCTGGCAAAGGCCTTCCTGCACTGATGAAGTCCCTCAAGAAGCAAGAGCACCTGCAGGAAGTGAGTCACCACCAGAACGGAGGACAGTCACCTGCTTTAAAAAATAAAGTACTGTTGAAAAAGATCATTTCTCTCTATTTGTTCCTAGGTGTAAAATGTTAATAGTTAATGCAGAATTCTGTAATCATCAAATCATTAGTGATTAATGTTTGAAAAAGCTCTTGCAATCAAGTCTGTGATGTATTATTAATAATGCCTTATATATTGTTTGTAGTCATTTTAAATAGCATGAGCCATGTCCCTGTAGTCAGTAGGGGGCAGTCTTGCTTTATTCATCCTCCATCTCAAAGCCGATTTGAAACTACAGATTAGTGTAAGCTATGTATAAGGCTGGCTGTTTAAAAAGGGGTTTTCTCAAAAGTCAAAACTTTGGTTATGACTGCATTTCTGCACATAATCCATATTTCCTGTTCAAATTAACCTAGAAATATGTTTAATTTTACTGTGTGTGAACACCTGGAAACAAAATCATAGTGCAAAGTTCATTGTAGTATTAACAAAAAATGTCCTCAATTGATAAATAAGCATTAATTTTTCATAGTCGATATTCAGAAATTACCTTTTCATTCTGTAGTTAATGTGTACAAAGGAATTCTTAAGGTGTGTGTCATCATATAAAATGGAAAGGGCAAAGGCAGATTCAGATTAAATACTAAATGTTATTCTGTAAACTGTATGGCTAGAATCCCAGAGGGTCAGGAGCAAAGAATTAATTTGGAACTTTTGAGAGGATCCCTAACATTCTGTACTCCTTGCTTTTACAACTGTTAAGTCTGTAGAATGATGTGCTTGCTGCCCAAGTGCTAGCTCACTTTGGTTGCTATATTAAACTGTAAATACAATAGAACATTAATAAATGTCTCTTGTGTAGCACCTTTTACTGTAGATCAGTGTTTAATTTTGGAGTTTACATTTGTTGATTGTGCAAACGTTTTCTAATCTTACACAGTAATCGAGAATATATTCTAAAAATTTTAACTTCTTGTGTCTTAGGGGTTTGTTGCTGTGATAAACACCATGACCAAGCTAGGTGTGGTGGTATATGCCTTTAATCCCAGCACTCGGGAACAGAGACAGGTAAATCTCTGAGTTCAAAACCAACCTGGTCCAGGACAGTCAGGGGTACACAAAGAAACCCCATCTCAAAGAAAAAACAAAAAACAAAAACAAACCACAGTGACCAAAAGCGACTTGAGGAAGAAAGGTTTATTTCAGCTTAGAGTCCCACAACACAATCCATTGCTAAGGGAAGTCAGGGCAGGAACTCAAGGCAAGACCCTGCCAGCAGGAACTGGAGCAGAGGCCATGAGGAGTGCTGCTTACTGGTTTGTTCTCTCCTGCTATCTTATAGCTCCCAGAACTACCTCCTAGAGATGGCACCACCTACAGTGAGCTGGGCCCTCCCACATCTATTATCAGTCAAGAAAATGCACCACAGGCTTGCTCACAAGCAATCTAGAGAGACTGGGATTTGAACTCAGGTCCTCTTGATTGAGCAGCAAGCACTTTTAACTGCTGAGCCACTTCTCCAGCCCTATTTTTGTTTGTTTGAGACAAGATTGCGTTTTCCCTGCTTGGCTAGGATTTACTATGTAGCCTAGAGTAGCCTCAAACTCAACAGCATTGATCTTGCCTTAGCTTCTCAAGACTACAGGCATTTGCCAGCACACCCAACCTCACCCCCATTCCAGCAAGATGCTGTTTTACAGCCAGCTCTTTGTTTCACCAACAACTTCATAGCTATGAAAGCACTGCTTGTGTGTAAGAGAGAGAAAGAGCTTGTTTTCCAGGCTGGTTTCCCTGTTGATAAGATTTTAAGCACTCTGTCTACTGCATAGTGTTTTTGTTTATTTGTTTTTTGTTTTTAAAGATTTATTTGTTATGTATACAGCATTCTGCCTGCACACCAGAAGAGGACACTAGATCTTGTTATAGATGCTTGTGAGCCACCATGTGGTTGCTGGGTATTAAACTCAGGACCTTTGGAAGAGTAGTCAGTGCTCTTAACCTCTGAGCCATCTCTCCAGCCCCCATTGTTTGGTTTTATGTTTGAAGCAGGGTCTCACCTTGTACCTCAGGCTGTGTAGACCAGGCTGGCCTTGAGCTCAGTTTTGCCTTTCTCTGAATAAAACCATGCACCACCACACTCAGCCCTACTGCAAAGTGTTTTAATCCCCTCATGCATCCTTCTCACGATTTGCCACATGAAGGATGAGAGTATTACTCAAAGGTTCCAGTTAAATTTGATCCTGAGCCTTACTTTGTTTTGTTTTCATTTCTTCTTTTTTCCAAAAGGCATTGTCTTTTGACTTTGAGTTTAAATCCATCAGTTGGAAAGTAGTGGGGATAGGTCTGTGAAGTACCAGCCTAGCAATCACAGGGACCTGGGCATTATCTCCAGTACAGCCCCACTACCACCACCCCTCCCCCGCCAGCAACAAAAAAGACATTAGGCTAAAGAGATGGCTCAGTGGGCTTAGCACTTACTATGCAAGTGCAAGCTTGGGGGCCTGAGTTCAAGTCTTTGAGACCCATGTTAACTCAGATGCAGTAGTGGGTGTCTGTGACCCCAGTGCTTCTGTAGGAAGACTGGTGGAGACAGGAACATCCCTCCATGCTCTGTGGTCCAGTTAGCCTGTCATACCCAATGGAAAAACAAGAGACTCTGACTCAAACTAGAAGGTAAGGAACCAACACCTGAGGTTGCCCTCTAACTGCCATACGTCATATATTCTATAGCATACGTACACAGACATTGTACACATACACAAAGGGGGAAAGTAAGAATAAAAATCATTTTAAAAGAAAATAAGGGAAGTTGGAGAGATGGCTCAGTAGTTAAGAATACAGCCGGGCAGTGGTGGCACACACCTTTAATCCGAGCACTTTGGAGGCAGAAACAGGCAGATCTCTGAATTTGAGGCTAGCCTGGTCTACAAAGACAGTCAGGGCTACACAGGGAAACCCCGTCTTGGGGTGAAGAAAAAAAAAAGTACGTGTTGCTCTCAGAGGACCTGGGTGTGATTACCATCACCATGTGGCAGCTCACAACTGACTAACTCCAGTTCACGGGATCTGATGTCTTCCTCTAACCTCCATGAAGCTCCAAACACCCATGATGCACATAAAGTCTTGCAAGCACACATGTATACACATTAAAAAATACAGAAATGGACCATTAAACAACAACATGGTCTGGAGAGACAGCTCAGGGTTGAAGACCATTTGCTTGTACAAAGTCATGAGGTCTGGATTTTAGTATCTACAAAATGAGTCTGGAGTCTAGTACACACCTGTAAACCTTAGCATCAAGGAAGTATTGTTGAGCTTTCTGGCTTTCAGAGTAGCTGAGAAAAAAAAGATGAGCGCCAAAGTGATAAAGGACACCTGACACCCTCTTCTGGCCTCCACATTTACACACACACACATGGGTTTTTTAAAAAACAAACTAGTAAAATTACAATGTAATTTTGTTCTTATTTACTGGATTTTGATATGGTTTCACCGCTTAACTCTGGCCTGCAACTGGCCTTGAACTCAAGAGATTCACCTGCCTCTGCCTCCTAGGTGCTGGGATTAGAGGCGTGCACCACCACCACCATCAGGCTTTTTATTATTTTTTAACTGCACCTGCATGTGTGCCTGTGTGTGTGCATGTGTGTGTGTGCCTCTGTGTGTGTGTGTGTGAACTCGGTCTTCTGCAAGAACGGTACATACCACTGAGTCACCGCTCCAGCCTTTCCAGCCTTCAGTGTAAATCTCTTAAACCTAAGTGCACAGTATTGTGGAGGAGGAAGGATGGCCATGCATTTATGCAGAGATTTGCTCAGGTTGGAGGAGGCTGGGATGAGAGTCGTGAAATCTACACCACCCAACTTGCTTTGCATCTTGTTCATCCTCCTCCAAAAGCAGTTAATTAAGATCACTTATGGCTGGGGCACAGCATTGTGGTAGAGCTTGTGCTTAAAATTCGCAAAGCCTGGCGACCACACCCAGCAGCATGAGCAGCAGCTCATTTATGTGGGAAATGAAAAGATATTTTCCATCTGTTAGTGATCACGTGTTGATAGATATCCAAACTGGGGAAAGTGGTTTCCTTGAAATCTTAGAAGATGTGTCCTGGAGGTCTAGGAAGAAGCAGTGTTCATTGTTTTTCTTCAGTTGTCTGATGTACTCGTTAATTTTATCATTGCTGTGACCAAAAGGAAGAAGGATTTCCTTTGGCTCAGGGCTTAAGAAGGGAAACAGTGCAGCACCGAGGGGAGGGAAGATGTGGCGGTGGGAGCAGTCTGGTCCGCGGTGCTGGCCAGGAAGCAGAGACAAGGGACCCAGAGTACCTGTCACCCTCATTCAGAACAGCCTCACAGGCATATCCAGATGTGTGACTCGTAGGTGATCCTAAATCCAGCCAAGGTGACAATGAAAAATAAATGTCACATCTGAAGAGTGATACAGCCTGGTGGGGGAAAGTGGAACAAAACCTAAAGGAAATATAAATAGATGGACAGGCGGGTGGATGGACGGATCCCTGACACAGCGTTATTAGAAAACGCAGAATCCAGATGTTGCCTTCTGGTTAAGAAGTGCTGCCTTGGTTCTCTGAGTTCAGCCTGGTCTGCATAGTAAGTTCCAGACCAGACAGAGGTACACAGTGAGACTCAGTCTGAACAAAAAAGAAAAAGAAAAAAGAAAGGAAAAAAGAAATTCAGGAAGCCTGGTTTGAGTGCAGCTTGCAGCTGGGTTTGCTATTGTGAACCACTTCTATGAGCAGCAGTCTAAGAGCTAAGAGAAGCCAGACCATCACCTTTGCCAGTGCATCCCACTCGCTGATGGTCTCACAGGTCACCCCTGAGGAAGCATCCCACTTTATTTGCGCATGTACAGAGGGCACACACAAAATAAATAAAAAGCAGAAACATGATAGACCCTCCTCTGTTCAGAAGAGTTCAAGGGTAAGGGAGCAGAAGCCTGTGCAATGCCTCAGAGTTCTAGACATTTATATGGCCCATGTCAGTGACGGATAAAACAGCAAGACCAACATATGTGCTGTGGCTGCTCTCAGCTGGTGCTTTGGCTGATGGGACCTTCTGTGAGTATTGTCCACTGTCCTGTGTCATCTCCCAAGAGGGAAAGGAGCAAACGAATCAAGCTGCTGGTAAACTACCTTCAGTCAGCTTATTCTTACTGCTGTTTCATCTTTAAAGATCTAGTGATTTGGGGCCTGGAAAAATAGATCAGTCATTAAGAGCTGCTCTTCCAAAGGACCCGGGTTCAATTCCCATCACCTACATGGCAACTTACAATTGTCTGTAACTCCAGTTCCACAGGATCTAACACTTTTTCATATTAAAAAAAAAAAAAAAAAACTAAACTAAACATTAAAAATAAATAAAGGTTTAGTGATTCAGAAAGGTTCAGCCTCCCCAGGATTTTTTATTCTTTATTTTTATTTTTTAGTTTTTTGAGACAGAGTCTCTCTGTGTAGCCTTGGCTGTCCTGGACTCCCTTTCTCCCTTTGTAGACCAGACTGGCCTCGAACTCAGTGATCTGCCCGCCTCTGCCTCCCCCAGTGCTGGGATTAAAGGCATGTGCCACCACGCCCAGCTGGATGTTTTATTTTTGTGTAAGAACTGTATATGTGTGAGTGTGGGTACATGTATCGAGGTCAGAGGACAACTTTAGGGACTTGGTTCTATCTTTCTCGGGATCCAGGGACTGGATTCAGGTCATTAGGTTTGCAGGACAAGCACATTTACCTCCTGAGCCATATCAGTTCTGACTAGCCCTTTATCTAGAACTAAAAAAAAAAAAAAAAAGCAAAGAAAAATCACTGTCTGGATCTTATTTTTGCAAACATTTAGTTTTTGGTTTTTAGAAACACGGTGTTTCTGTGTAGTCCTGGCTGTCCTGGACTTGCTTTGTAAACCAGGGTGGCCTCAAACTCACAGAGATCCACCTGCCTCTGCCTCCCTGTCAGAATCACAGGTGTGCACCACTATGCCCAGCTACACTCGTTTATTGTGAAGGAATTTTCTTGGTGTGCCATTCCTTAATGTTACCTCTAGAATATTTTCCCTAAGGGTCAAGATTGGAGATGCTGGCAAGGACCATAGCCTAGGAAACAAAGGCTGGTGTGGTGAGAGACCTGGGGTATGTGTGGGGTAGGGGAGCAGGTGGACACCGTCTGTTCTTTGTCCCACTGTGGTCATCCAGACTGCCAGCTGATTGCAGGACCCCTGACCTCATAAAAGAGAGCCAGCGGTGGCGCATGCCTTTAATCCTAGCACTTGGGAGGCAGAGGCAGGCGGGTCTCTGAGTTTGAGGCCAGCCTGGTCTACAAAGGGAGTCCAGGACAGTCAAGGTGACACAGAGAAATCCTGTCTCGTGTAAAAAAAAAAAGGAAAAAAACAAGGGTTTTGAAAAATCCTTCCTTTACTCAGATCACTTTACATAGGCTTCTGTCCCCAAGAGCAGGCTGGGTACCTACCTAGAGCTTCTCCGCTGCTCCTGTAGTACTGTGGTGAGAACGTGATGAATTAAATTCACCAGACTGCAGTTTAAAGTTAAGTAAACAAAACAGAAACACCCCCCCCCCCCAGAGTCTAATGTGTTTTATGGGTGGCATTTTTACACAAGTGACTCATTGCTAGAAGTATATTGGCCATTTTAACAGGCAGTGAAGACATTGACACTCTCAAGATAGACATCACACTTGAACAAATGGCTGAGTTTGTGCATTGGTGCTAATCTCATCCACGTCCTCATGGGGTGCTTGTTTTCAAGTAATGCCCGATCCATCCAAAAACAGTGTATTAAAGCTTGCCAGTAAAGACATATCAAGTTTAATAGCAGGCTGTGGATATTTTTACTGTCTTTTTATGTATCAGTGAGTGTATTTTATTAAAAGGAAAGGTAAATAAATGTTTTGCAGAAAATATGTAGTGTAAGCACCGGTAGCTGTTATTTTTTTTAACTGGATGGCAGAGCATTTACACACTTAGTTTATTGGTGACCTCCCCATAAAAGTTTTAGGAACCAGGGCCAGACAGAGGTCAAAAGTTTATCCAAGTCTGCTCTCTGAAGCACTTCTTGGGTGACATCAGAAAGCTGAAAAGAAGCCAAGAAACGTTGCCTACATTCCAAGTCACTGAGGCATCTTCTCCATGTATGGTGAGATTTGGGTAACCCCTTATGGTACCAGTGACCAAATTCTACTTTTTTTCTTTATGTATATGTGTGTCCGTGTGTGTGTGTGTGTGTGTGTGTGTGTGTGTGTGTGTGTGTGTGTG
>OU015744.1:46810360-46847871 GCA_907169655.1 Acomys percivali | reverse complement strand
TCCCCTCTTCTCTAGTCTTCTTCCCACCCCTTTCTTTCCTTCTATCTTTTTTCTTTCTTTCTTTTTAAAATGATTTACTTATTTTTACTTTATATGCATTGGTGTTTTGCCTACATGTATGCCTGAGTGAGGGTCTCAGATCCCCTGGAACTGGAATTACAGACTGCTGTGAGCTGCCATGTGGGTGCTGGGAATTGAACCATGGTCCTCTGGAAGAGCAGCCAGTGCTCTTAACCACTGAGTCATTTTCTCCAGCCCCTTCCACTCCTCTCTTATTGATTCTTCAGTTAATAAGGCTTAGAAACTCCTCCTGTGTGGGGCTGAGGAGATGGCTCAGTGGGTAAGAACACTTGTGTGAAAGCAAGAGGCTCAAGTTCCAATCCCCAGCCTGCCATGTGTGCCCGTAACTAGAAGGCAGAGTCAGTCAGTCATGTACTGTGAGTGTGTTAGATGCCAGCTTAGCTCTCTTTCCCTCTCAGAAATGAAGATAGAGAACAGTAGAATAGCAGAGGTAGAGTATAATGTACTCTCTGATTCCCACGGGTGCACATGCTCACATATGAGCACAAAAGGAAATTGAATTAAATAAATACCTCCTCAGCAAGGCTATTGCTGTCAGGGCCATGCCTGGAGCAGCAAGAGTTAAGCTGCCCTGTGCCTTGGCCTTGGCAGGCTCTTGGTTCCCTCCTTTCTAATTAAAAATCGCCACCCCTGGCTTTCCTCCTCCTCTCACTAACTAGAAGAGTGTGTAAGCTTGTGTGCAATGTGTGCAGAGCACTTTATCTCTCTTTCCTGTTTCGTATTTAATTTGATGGGTTTTTTTTCCAGTTTACACATGTGGACTATGAGTAGGGTTGGGACTGTATCTGTTTGTAATCAGGCTTGCATTTAGAAGCTGGCCAGTCCCCACTGAGCCTGACTGACTGCTGTGGATTCTCATCCTCCTGCTTCAACCTTTCTGCAGGGCTTGGGAGGGTGCTTGTAGCGTGGGCAAGGCTGGGAGACGGCAATGCAGAACTCCAATTGAATAAGGTACTAAAGGCTCTGGAAATGAAAATCCCCTCAGGGGACCCCTTTGCTTTACCCTCACCAGGCATGGCTGTATGTTCCCTTTTCTCTAAGATTTGGGGGACACAGACCTGTCCGAACTAGCTGCCCAGCCCTGCTGCCCCTGCTAATTGACAGGGCCCTGCAGATCCCTAGGGAAGTCTAGGAGCTGACAGGCCTTGGAGCAAGTTCCCTGAAGAGGATATTAGTGGCCTTCACCTGTCTGTGGGTACTCTCAAGGCGATGGACTTTTTCTGGGCCACAAAGACTCCACTGTACATTCTTGTCAGAGAGGAGAGTCAGCACTACCCAGGTACTGGCTCAAAGGTCTTCATCTCCCAGTGACAGAGACAAGACTCTGACTTCCAGCCTGGCACACCCCTCTGGGAGTTTTTCTCTTGTTCTAAATGGGATCAAAGCAACCATAGCTTAGGAATTGCCAAAACCCCACATGTCAGTGACCCAGGAAGGACATTCCTATATTGTGGGGTTTATAGTTTTCAAAGAACAGATTTTATTCTATGGCCTTGTGTTATGTTGGTGTGCAGGCAATTCAACCGGCCAGCCCTGCGGGGCGGGGGGGGGGGGGGGGGGGGCCCTTTGGGTCCTGACAATGTCCTATGTCACCATCTGCGCCAGGCATGCAGGATATAACCCACCTACCATTCCAGTGCACTCTCTGTCACTTCCTCCACTACTTTCCCTTTGCCTTCCTTGGTGCCCCTCTCCCCTGCTCCCTTCTACAATAAATCTCCTTATAAGACATATGTTGTGCATGCCTATAATGCCAGCACTAAGGAGGCATAGGCAGGCAGATCGCTGTGAGTTTGAGGCCAGCCTGGTCTACAAAGCAACTCCAGGACAGTCAAGGACACACAGAGAAACCCTGTTTGTGGGGGGGAGGGGGGAACCCAACAACAACAACAACAAAAACCACACACACAAACACACACACACACACACATGTTGTATGGAGCCATATTATTTATATATATGATAACACCTTGTACACAGGTCACAGGCTCAAACCTTCAGAAACTTTTAGGTGATTTTCAGTGGTAGGAAAGACTCTGTAGACAAGAGTTTTCTTGGGTTTTGTTTTTGTTGTTGTTTGAGGTTTTGGTTTTGGTTTTGTTTTTTCAGTTTTTTGAAACAGGGTTTCTCTGTGTAGCCCTGGCAATCCTGGAACTCTCTTTGTAGACCAAGGTGGCCTTGAACTCACAGAGATCTGCCTACCTCTACCTCTGCTGGGATTAAAGGCATGTGCCACTATGCCCAGTGAGTAATCTATTTTTATATGCTGTTAGCTTTGTGTATGTACAATACAAGTCTGGAGAAAACCAAATTATAAGTAACCAGAGTCCCTGGAATAATCCATTTTAAAAATACAGTCCCCCCCCCCCCCTTTTTTTTTTTAATCACAATATTTTTATCTTCTGTTTCTAAGCTGGAAAAAAAAAAGAAAGAAAAAAAAAAATCCTAAAGCAAGCTGCACCCGGCTTTAGGGTTTGTAGACCAAAGGCTACTGTTTTCTTCCGGCTGGAACCCTGGGGTGTTTCGGGTTAAAAGGCCTGGACTGGCCATGTGTGTTTAAAAACAAGGCTGACTGCGAAGCCTGCGGCTCCAGCCTGACTCCAGCCTGCTGTTAATGAAGGACAGAGGACCGGCTTGCAGCTTCCTCCTCACCCTGTAACAAATAATGCACTTGGTAGGTTTCCTCCAAAGCCCGGGCCACCATCCACCCTCCTGCGGGGGCAGCAGCAGGCTTGTTCCGGCCCAACCCTGCAGGCATAGAGGCCAAGCTCCACTCTGAGATAAGGCTCAGCTAACCACATTAGAAGGAGCTTGGCAGGACCTCTGTCTGGCGGTGTGAGGACACTGCCGAGCAAGTGAGGGTTCCAGCTTCCAGTGAGGCTCCAAAGAAGTCCTCTTGACTGCTCTGGGCCACATGGTGGTCTCTCAGTTACACTCAACTAACGCGTTTGTTGTGCATCCTTTAAAAATCTCTTATTACAGCCTGTGCACACAGGGTTTAGCACAGCGTCCCCATTTATTGGTACTCACTGTGCACACTCAACCCTGAGCATCTCACAGGAATTGTTTTATTCACTTAGCACAGGAGCTGCGTGAAGTTGGCACCACTGTTTTCCCATTTCACAGACAAGATAATTGAGGCATCCTTCTCATTATTATTAGGCTCTGTGCACGGCTGTTTTGCCTGCCTATCTGCCCACTGATTTCATGCCTGGTGCCCACAGAAGCAAGAGAGGGCTTAAGGTTCCCAGGAATTGGAGTTACAGACAGCTGTAAGCCGCCCAAATGGGAATTGAACCTCGGGTCCTCTAGAAAAGCAGATTCTCATGTGGCCCAGGCTGCTGTCAGACTAGATAATTGGCAGAGGGCGATTTTGAACTTGTGGTCTTCCTGCCTTTACCTCCCTGTGATCCCAGGACTACAGGTGTGTAGCACCACTCTAAGTTGAAGTGGTGCTGGAGGTGAAACCCAGGGCTTCATGCTTGCTAAGTGAGCACTCTACCCACTGAGCCACACGCACACACGCTTTGTAGCCCAGGTTGGCCTCGAACTCACAGCAATCTGCCTGCCTCTGCCTCTTGAGTGTTGGGATTAAAGGTGTGCACTACCACCACATGGCTTATCAACTATATTTTTATACACTTATCATGCGTAAGCACATATACACCAGAGGGGGGGGGGGGGGGAGAGAAACAGTGATAAAGTTAAAACCAGAAAGACAATTCACTGTATGTCCTTTTTCATTGTGCATGGGTCCATTATCTGGACTTCATCCTTCCTTATCGACTAATATTTAAGTTTTCTTGATCTCTTCTGTACTCCTTATACTGAACCTACATGTACATTTGTTTGCATATATGTAATAGGCTATGACCCACATATGAGGGAAAACATTCAGGGTTTTGGTTTGTTTTTTCTAAATTTGTGTAACATTATACATTCTAGGGCCATCGTTTTCCTGAAATGTTTGTGGTTTCATTTTCCTTTAGAGCTGACTGGTATTCCACTTTACCTGTATACTAGATTTACATTGTGCATTAATCTGTTGGTGGACAACTAGGTTGGTTCCATTTCCTTGCTATGGTGAGTAAGAGCAGCAGTAAATAAGAGGATACAAATATCTCTGTGGTTGGGTTTATAGAGTTCTCTAGGTAAATGCCCAGGAAGACATAGCTGGGTCCTAATTTTTCTAATTTTAATGGTTAGGTGTGTGTCATTTATATGTTTTGTTGTTGTTGTTTTAAGGTAGGGGCTGGAGAGATGGCTCAACAGTTAAGACATTTCCAGGTGGTTCTATCTTTCTTAATCTGGCAGATGAATAGTTGTATCATGTCACTATGGTATTGTTGGAGTGTCTTTTTAAATGATTTATTATTCTTCACACTGAGAATTGACTCTCTGGATAAGTCCAAGGAACAAGATGATGTGTGTGCATGCGTGTGTGCATACATGTATGCATGTGGGAGGGCGGTGAGTAAAAAAAGGATGAAAATATCCTTACTTGAGGGTTCAATTCAGAGGCTCTGTAGATAGCTCTGCTGCCGAGACCTATCTCAGCAGAGGGGTTCAAAACGTGATGAGCAAATCATGAAGCCACTGTCCCTGGCTCCTTATTCACTTTCCCAGGCATGTCTGTCCAACATGCCCTGAAATTCCCAACCAGAAAAGATTCTGTGCTTTCTTGGAATTGTGAGGAAGCTTGGCACTGTGTGGCCAAGGCTGGCCTAGCAAAAAGCATCAGCAGCTGGCTGTCAGACGGGACAGAAAAGCCGCTATTTAATACCCATCTCAGGTTTCCCCATCTTTGTCCGACTTCCACAAGAGAAGAGTCAGGCCCTGGTGAGCCAGGTAGAACCGCCCAGGGCTTAATTCAGACACTTATAGCTGAGGTCAGGTCCCTCTGAGAAGCTCTGGGTCTAAGCTTCATGCCCCAAGACCTCCCACAAGAACATAGCTGACAAGACCTTTTGGGGGGAGGTATGGCAGTGTTTTGGTCTCTCACTACATAATCTAGACCAGACTGGGTCAAACTTGCAATCCTCCTGCCTCAGCCTCCCAAGTGTTTGTCACCATACCCACTTTAAACAAGGACCAATCTGGCTATAAGGTATAGTAAAGCCATTACACGCTCTGGCTTACGCATGGGAAGAAAAGGCAACATTATTGGCTCAGGGTCAGGTTGTCTGGAAGTGGAGAAGGCAATGAGTGAACTCAGGAACTTCAAGACCCCTCAAAGACACTGGGCCATCTCCTCCATCTCCTCACCCAGCACCCTGTGAAGGAAGAAGGCATAGGAACGGACTCTCTCCTTCTTTGGGTTGAGTCCAGCCAAAGAACATGCCTGGTTCTAGCTCTATTTCCCAGATCATGTCTCTGTGACTTGTTGGTTCCCTTGCGTCATTCTTTTTGTTTTTTGGGTTTTTCAAGACAGGGTTTCTCTGTGTAGCCTTGGCTGTCCTAGACTCACTTTGTAGACCAGGCTGGCCTCAAACTCACAGCGATCCTCCTGCCTCTGCCTCCCGAGTGCTGGGATTACAGGCATCATGCCAGGCTTGCGTGGGTCATTCTTACTTCCTTGTTCCAAGCTGTGTATGACCTGGGGAATGTGACACCCTGACTGGCTTAAACAGAACGTTCCACCACCACCCCTTTTCACGTTCTCCAGCTCTGTTTTGTAGCCTCACTGAGATGGGAGGCAAAAAGGGTCCTGGGACTCCTTTTCCAAAGGCAGAGGATGGACCTAGGGGTGTCATGGATGAAATGGCTGTCCTTGGCTCCTCTGTCTCTGTTGGCATTAAGGGAGGTGTCTGAGCACTGGCCGGGCAATGGAAGAGGGGAGAAGACTGGACCCAGGTAAGATTCCTTTGGAAATTTAATTTCCAGGATTATTATAATATTTGTAAAACAAAGCATTGCATATTGCCCATGAGGACTTAGGTCAAGGTATATATTTTTATCAACCTCAAACCTGTATAATTTGGGGATACAAAATGTACCTCTCTGCCAGGCTGGGGAACAGCCTGGGTGTGCTAATAGTCCCAGTGGGACCATTAACTTCCTGCTAATCCTCTTATAGCTTACCTTTGTTTTTTCTTTTTAAGTGAAAACTCAGGTTAAATATTTATTATACAGGAAAGGAATGCTTCCTCCTGCTTTTCCTGTGTTGTGGCTGTTAATAATTTAATAGATTAGAGCACACAAACAGTTGAAACGTGCATGAAAAGTCACAAAATGCTAGATGGAAAAATACAGGGCCACAGGCGCCTCTGTCCCCCCAGGTCTGCCTGAAGAGGTCTTTTCTGGGATCAGTACCAACGTGTCAGTGTGAGAGGCAGAAGCAGTTTGATAAAACCCTGCACAACAGACACAGCGACTAGTCATCATTTCTCTTGTTCTTTAAAGGAAAATGATTAAGGAGCTGGAGAGATGACTCAGGATTAGAGCACTGGCTGCTCTTCCAGAGGACCTAGGTTCAATTCCCGGCACCCACAGAGGCTCACAACTGACCATAACTCCAGGTCCAGGAATCCAAAACCCCAAAGGCACCAGGCTTGCAAGCAAAACATCCACTCAAATGAAAATTAATTAATTAAAAGAAGAAAATGATTGATTTTTTTTTTTTTAAACTGTGGGGACAGAATGGCCCCTGGTGTTAGGGAAGCACCTCTGGCCACCGGTGTGGTGACTGCAGATAAGTGGTCACCAGTTCCCAGGGGTTATACGCGCTTGGCTGTACACTCCTGCCAGACTCCTCCATTCGCAGGGCCTCAGCTGCTCCTACTTTTGACCAAAAATGGTCTCACTCAGCATTATTTGACACGTTCTCTTTGGCCTCCCCACCCCCCCCAATCTGGACTCCAAGTGCTCGACAGTTTCCAAAAATAAAGTTGAAGAGTCGTCACCACCACAGCCATGCCAGAGCTGATGGCCCTGAGCAGAAAGGAAGACGGCTCTGAGGCCAGGAAGAAAGTGAGGGGCCACTGGGAGGCTCGTGTGTGGGGTGGGGAGGGGTGTGTGTAGGTATTCAGGAAGCCCACTGTGTTCCAGGGCTGGGCTCAAGGGACACACAGGGGTGACAGTGGGAGAGCACAGCTCAACAGGGTCTCCGAGGAGCTCAGGCATTGCCATAGGGCTGTCACTTGGAACAGTGTGGGTGTCACACTGTGAAGGTGACCTTAGACGCAGACTGTCTACTTAGTTGTTTGGTTTTGTTTTTATTCACTCTGCATAAGTGCAGCAAAAGGAAGGGGGCAGGAGTGGAAATAGTAACAATCCACTGACAGGCAGGCTGATCTCTGTTGTGTCCAGGAGCCATGGCCTGTACCCACAGCTTCCTAAGCTCAACACCGCCCCCCCCCCCAACCAAGAGCCCTGTCAGCATCACGGAGCACTATTCTACAGTAGAACACTTGGCCTCAGAGATAGCAAGGTCACAGCTCAAGGTCATAAGTTGGGTTGTAGTAGTAAAAACAAAGAAACAAACAACAACAAACCCCACACACGTTCATACTTAGGATCTCTTGGCTTCAATGCCCAGACCTTAGCCTCTGAGGGAAACCAAGGCCCACTGGGCTGGCTAGTTTTATGTCAACTTGACGCAATCTAGAATTATCCAAAAGGAGGGCCTCTCAATTGAGGAAATGCCCATATAAGGCCTGGCTGTAGGGTATTTTCTTAATTAGTGATTGTTGTGGGAGGGACCAGCCCACTGTGGGTGGTACCACTCTGGGCTGGTAGTCCTGGGTTCTATCAGAAAGCAAGCTGAGCAAGGCATGAGGAACAAGCGAGTAAGCAGCACCCCTCCATGGCCTCTGCATCAGCTCCTGCCTCCAGGTTCCTGCCCTGAGTGGGGAGTTCCTGTCTGACTTCCTTCGGTATGTGTCAGGGTAAGCCAAATAAACCCTTTTCTCCCCAGCTTGCTTTTAGTCATGATGTTTCTTCATAGCAATGGTAACCCTAAGCCACCCACCCAGCTGGCACTGGGAAGCCACTGACCCATCCCTTGACAATTTGTTCCAGAATAAGAGCATCCAATTAGCGGGATGGGAGTGGGGGGTGGGGTGGGATGTCACATGCCTTTAGTCCCAGCACTGAGGAAGAGGCAGAGGCAGGTGGATCTCTGAGTTCAAGACCAGCCTGGTCTACAAAGTGAGTTCCAGTTCAGCCATGACTACATAGAGAAACCTTGTCTTGAAAAACAAACAAAAAAAGTTGTACCACCACCACCAGGGTTTATGTGCTTTACAAACACAGCCAGCAACTACAACTGCCAGAGAGGTCTGGGGCAAAGGAGAGGCACTTGTGGGGATTCCTGGTCTTTCTGCCTTGGGTGAGAGCTGGCTGGTATCATGAGTCTGTCCATGGTCTGCCCTGGTGTCCCCTATATCTTCCGCAACTATGAATGGAGTCCATTGCTATCAGCTCAGCTGACCTCTGCCCTACCTTTCCTTCCAAGTGGGTAAGAGTGCTGCCGCCCTTCACGGTTAACTCGCACACCGAGCAGCACCTGCAGAAGACACTGAGGCCCTCTTCCTGAGACCTCGCTCCTTGGCTGGCTGCTGGGCTGCTATCTTTCTTTCACCGTGTTTTCCTCGCCTGGCTTACCTACTGCCCTTCTGCCCTGAAACTTGGTCTTCACCTCTAGTCTAGATTCTACTGACACTTGCCCTCCTCCCACAATCCTCTGGGCAGGAAAGGTGGGTTCCTCCTTTCCTTCCTCTGCAATCAACTTTGTAGCTAAGTCTTAATAGCCAACAGCAGCGAGAGATGCTGAACTCAATTATTTTTTTCCAGCGGAGCGGTTGACAGTTTTAAATTCAATCTCTTCCTTTTATGCCCCCTGGGTCAATGTTTGCAAAGGGTTCCCAAATCAGTCTTCACAGTTTCCTCTTCAAATCTCACCCAGGCAGGCTAGTGTCTCACTTTGATCTGGTTTTGGGCAATGGAGACTCACTGAAAGTTAAGGAAGAAGTTGGGCGTGGCTTAAGGAATTGCATATGCCTGTAAACCCAGCACTTGGGAGGCAGAGGCAGGTGTATCTCTGTGAATTAGAGGCTAGCCTGGTCTACAAAGCCAGTCCAGGACAGCCAGGGCTACACAGAGAAACCTGGTCTCAAAAAACAAAAGAAAAGAAAATTATGAAAGAAAGTTCCATCTTTAACATCTGGGATTTCTAGGGTTGCAGTGAGTGGTGTGTGGGTACGTGCATGCATGCATGTGATAGGCTTGAGTACACACATTCATAGGTTCTGAGACTTTCTGGGTGACATATTTGACCTGTGGACAGGAAAACTCAGCCTTAAAGAATCAACATTATTGACTAGATCCAAAAGAGCTGGACCAATAAGAGAAGTTTGTGGTAGATACTGTTGAACTTAAGATAATTCATCTAATTATAATATTTTCATGTTTTCCTCCATAGGCTAATTGTACATTTGTTTAATTTGTTTGGTTTATCAAGATCAAATTTTACTTTAGAAAGGAAGTTTATATTAATTATAAAAATTTTAAGTCTGGGCAGTGGTGGTGCATGCCTTTAATCCCAGCACTTGAGAGGAAAAGTCAGGCGGATCTCTGTAAGTTCAAGGCTGGCCTGATCTACAGAGAGTTCGAGGGCAGTTAGGGCTACACAGGGAAACCCTATCTCAAAAGAAAGGAGAAGAAGGAGGAGGAGGAGGAGGAGAAAAAGAAGAAGAATTGTCTTTTAATTTCTTAAAATAGCTATGTTCTGTTTCTTTTTTATTATTGAGACTACTATTGTAGACTAAATTGGCCTCTAACTCACAGAGATCTGCCTGCCTCTGCGTCTTTGAGTGCTGGGATTATGGGTGTGTGCCACCTCACCCATCTCGCAGAATGTTTTTGAGGTTGCTATATAGCTAAGAATTCAAACTCAAGCCCTTCCTGCTTCAGCCTCAGAGTGCTGGGATTATAGGCATGTACCACTGTGGCCAGCCTTAAACTCTATGCTCTATTCCCATCCCCCAACCCCCTCCATGAGCCTCTGAAGGAAGCATATGCTTCCAGGGTTTGCTACAGGGAATGTGATGCTTGGCTGAGGGCTGGGAGCCCCGCCCCTATAAAAGAAACTGAAGTTTTCCTCCAACCTAAGCAACCACGGAAGAAGAGGTGTGGTGGTTTCTAATTGATTAAATAATACGAGCTAATTGGCAAGAAGCTATTGTATATAAAGGCAGCTTTATTGAAAGCGCTCCCTGTGGGGGGGAAGGGGGGTCCTGGAACCAAAATGTCTGGTTTATATAGTGAATCTCGGGGAGAGGGGAAGGTAGAGGGCAGGCCATGCCAGCCATGCCCTGCAGCAGGACCTAACAGTTTCAATAAAAATGGCCTCCATAGCTGGACATGGTGGTGCACGCCTTTAATCCCAGCACTTGGGTGGCAGAGGCAGGCAGATCTCTGTGAGTTCCAAGGCCAGCCTGGTCTACAAAGTGAGTCCAGGACAGTCAAGGCTACACAAAGAAACCCTGTCTTGGAAAACCCAAAAACTAAACTAAAATAAAAATGGCCCCCATAGGCACGAAGGGAGTGGTATTATGGGTTCATAACAAAACAAGAAGAATTCTGTCACAACTAACAAAAGCAAGTGAGTCCTAGAAAATTCTCTGGTGGGTGACAGTGGTGGTTTAGATGAGAACAGCCCCTTAGACTCCTATTTTTAACTTCTTGGTCCCTAGTTAAACTGTTTAGGAAGGATTAATAGGTCTGACCTTGCTGGAGTAAGTGTGGTCTTGTTGGAGGAAGTACATCACTGGGGGCGGGCTTTGAGGTCTCAGAAGCTCAATCCAGGCCCAGTGGCTCACTGTCTCTTCCTGCTGCCAGCTGATGATCCAGACGTAGACTTTTCAGCTCCTTCTCCAGCACCATGTCTGCCTGCGTGCCTCCTTGATGACGATGGACTGAACCTCTGAACTGTAAGCCAGCCCCAATTAAATGCTTTCACTTATAAGAGCCGACATGGCCATGGTGTCTATCTTCACAGCAATGGAAACCTTAAGTAAGACAGGGGGGAAAAGTGGAATTCAAGAATGTGCATAGCACTGCTTTCTTTGCTCTGGCCGAAATTTTACTTTAGACAGCACATATAATCCTTACCCTGTAAGATTTTAAGTGACAAGCCAAATTAGTTCAACCATTTCTATGACCTTGGTCAAATGGGTTCATAGCAAAACAAGACGAATTCTGTCACAACTAACAAAAGCAAGTGAGTCCTAGAAAATTCTCTGGTGGGTGACAGTGGTTAAAAATAGACTATTTTTAACTTCTGGGTCCCTAGTTAAACTGTTTAGGAAGGATTAATAGGTGTGGCCTTGCTGGAGGGCATGTGTCACAGGGGTGGGGGGTGGCTTTGAGGTATCAAAAGCCTTGCTCTTTTTCTGCCTGTAACTTTCCAGTCAGATGTGGACGTTCAGCTAATGCTCCAACACTAGGCCTGCCTGCATGCCTACCTCTTTTTTCCCTACCATGATGGTCATGGACTAACTCTCCAAAACTGTAAGCAAGCCCCCAACTAAACACTTTCTTTTATAAGTTACCTTGGTCATTGTGTCTCCTCTCAGCAATAGAACAGTGACTGGCTGGACGGACATGGTGGCACATGTTTTTAATGCCGGCACTCAGGAAGCAGAGGCAGGCAGATCTCTGAGTTCGAGACCAGCCTGGTCTGCAGAGTGAGTTCCAGGATAGCTAGGGCTACACAGAAAAACCCTGTCTTGAAAAATAAAAATAAAAATAAAAATAAAAATAAAAATAAAAATAAAAAAACCCAAACAAACAAAAACAATAATAACTAAGACAGTGACCAAAAACTAAACCTTGTAGGCAAGTGGGGTGAGGTGGGGCAGGGCGAGCATTAAAAGCCTTCAGGACAAAGCCAGACCTCTAAGCCCAGTAGGCAATAGTCTGAGTTGACTTTTCCAGGGAATAAAGTCAACCCCAGTGAAGAAGGAAAACCTAGCTTGGGAGGACTCAAAAGATTTATAGATGACAACAAAATCTTACTTACCTGGGAAAGACCTCTTGGGCCATATACCACTCTCTAGCAGATTTATATGAGGGGGCATAAGGCCAGTGTGAGGGAAGCGGTATTATAAAAACAAAGCCACAAAGGTCTGACTTCTCTCACTGCACAGGCCATAGATTAGCGGTGTGGTAGCCATAGCCCTGGAGAACACAGTGCCTGCAGTGGACTCTGTTGCTCAGGGGCCTTTCCAGGGCCGCCTTTTCCACTATAGTAACCAAACACCCTCTCCCACAGCCGCACCCTGTGTACTGAGTACTGCTGTGTATGGCCTGGGGTCGGAGAAGTTCAGGCTGTTGATGGAAGTTGTGGGTGCTTCTCCAAGCTCCTGCCATATAGTACTGCTGTCTTGAGTTTTTTTCTTACTGTTTCAGACGTTGGTTCCACTCGGAGGCTGTGTATTAGCTTTGAGGACACGGTTTCCGTATTGTCTTTTTCTGTGTACTTGTGCACTTTACAGCTTTGTGCTCTAAGTCCTTTGTGTATAGAAAGTGAATGGGTTGGAGAGATGGCTCAGCAGTTAAAAGCACTTGCTACCTGGGCGTGGTGGCACATGCCTTTAATTCCAGCACTTGGGAGGCAGAGGCAGGTGGATCACTGTGAGTTCAAGGCCAGCCTGGTCTACAAAGGGAGTCCAGGACAGGCAAGGCTAACACAGAGAGACCCTGTCTCAAAAAACAAAAGAAAAGAAAACAAAACAAAACAAAAGCACTTGCTGCTTTTGCAAAGGACCTGAATTCAGTTCTCAGCATTGACATGGTAGTTTACAACCATCTGTAACTATCTGTGAATAGGTTTCTTTTAAGAATTGTTTTTATAAACTGGGCATGGTGATGCATGCTTTTAATCCCAGCAGTCTGGGAGGCAGAGACAGGCAGATAGATCTCTGTGAGTTCAAGGCCAGGCTGGTCTACAAAGCAAGTCCAGGACAGTCTGGACTACAAGAGAAACCCTGTCTCGTGGGCAGGGGAGAACATTGTTTTTATTTATTTTTACTGTCTGTTTATAATAGTTTTGCATAACTGGTGCCTGGGAAGGCTGAGGATGGGACACTAGATTCCTTGAAACTGGAGTTACAGATGGTTGTGAGCTTCCACTTGGGAGTTGGGAATCAAACCGAGCTCCTCTTGAAGAGCTGCTGAGCCATCTCTGCAGTCACAGGGAGAGCATTTTCCTAAGTGAATCTTTTGACCAATCCATCAACCTCCAGATTACTATCAAGAAAGGCCCAGGAACCAAGTTTGTGTTGTCACCCTGACCCTTTGTTGGGATACCTTGCTATTAACGTCGAAGTCCACCATGTCCCCATAGCTCTCCCGGCTCAGCACAAAATGGAGGGCTCCCTTTCTATCTGGAGAGTGTCACTAGGCAGAGATGCCTGACATTTTTCAGAGTATGACCCTGCAGCAGAGCTATGTGACTCAATGCACGAGTCCTTTGCCTGCCTGGATGATAATTAGGTACTACGTTCTCACCACTCAGTCCTTCCCGCCTGTAACCCTAAGAACCTTTAAATCCCTCACCCCTGAAACAATAACATGAGCTGTCTCTGTGAAGTTGATCCCAGAAGTCTTGTCTGTGGTAATCACGGGCCATCTGAACTCCATTCATTCCCTTCTGCTCCCTTTGTCCCTGTGGGTCAGGGGCCAATGACCCCCGGGAAAGGAGGGCCACACCCCTTGGCTACATAAGGTGGGTTACTAACCCACCCTAGGTGTGGTGGCTTGAATAGGTATGGCCTCCATAGACTCATATGTTTCAATGTTTGGCCCGTATGGAGTGGCACTATTAGGAGGTATATAGCCTTTTTTGAGTAGGTGTGGCCTTGTTGGAGTAGGTGTGGCCTTGTTGGAGGAAGCATGTCACTGTGGAGGTGGGCTTTGAGGTCTCCTATGCTGAAGCTATGCCCAGTGTGGCACAGAGTCTCATTCTGCTGCTTACAGATCCAGATGTAGAACTCTCGGCTCCTTTTGCACCATGTCTGCCCACCTGCTGCCATGCTGATAATGGATGGCGTCTCTGAAACTGGAAGCCAGCCCCAGTTAAATGCTTTCCTTTACAGGAGTTGCTGTGGTCACTGTGTTTCCTCACAGCTATGGCCTTGTACTTGGGGACTTCCCTAACTAAGACAGAAGTTGGTACCAGGGACTGGGGGATTGTTGGGATAGGCCTGACCATGCTTTTATTCAGAGGATCGTGGATTTGGGGTTTTTGAATTAGCAAAGCGGTTGAAAGCTTTAAGCACTGCTAAACAGGCCATCCTAGTAGGAACGTGGAAGACAGAGGTGCTAAGGGTCATTTGAACTGTGGGACCCTGGCTCGGTAGCTTTTGGAAGAGAAGAATTTTAGTGTGTGGCTGAGAGATTATGCTTGTATTATTTTGGTGAAGAGTCTGGCTGCTTTTTGCCCTTGACCAAAGAGTCTGTCTGAGGCTAGTGAAGAGATTTAGATTAATTGCACCGGCAAAGGAAATCTCAAAACAGCCTAGAATAGACTCTGTCATGTGGCTCACTCTCTCCGCCGCCCCCACCCCCACACCTTGGTCAAATGGGTTCATAACAAAACAAGCAGAATTCTGTCACATACATATCCTCAGATACACACACATACGCATATAATCAATAGTGAATTTTGTATGAAAGATCAATTCCACACTAATTTCAATAAATATTTATATGACTTCAAGTGTCTATTCCTCTCCCCTTATCCCCAATGTACTCAAGAGTAACTTTACAGTGGATTGTGATGGGCCTCACACACTAATCAGGCGATCAGAGTGAATGGAGTTAGCAACGGGGCAAATGAAAGCCCACGTCACCCACTGATCAGATGCTGGGGGAAAAACAGCACCACTCTCTGGAAATGCTTTCAAATAATGCACAGCCAGAATTTAATCAGAGAGCCAAACAGAAAGACATTCTGTGGAGTTGCTGACCTTTCACACTGAGAAGAACCAGAGTCTTGCAGGCTACAGAACTCTTTGAATCTGAAGGAGATTAAAGAAAGAGACGATGGCTAAATGTCGCATATGATGCTGAACCATCTGGCCAAGGTGGGTCCAGGGAGCAAGGCCGGCCTCTTAGGTCTTGGTTGCAGGCTGTAGGTTTAGTCCAGGTCTGCACTACATGTCTTTCATCACTCTTGCATGAGAAAGTGGCTTAGGCATATTGTTTTCATGGGAGAAAAAAAAAAACAAAAACAGAGCCACCTCAACTATGCAGTTGTGTCTCAAGTTCAGGTCACTTCACAGCTGGGAATTCGAATTAGCTAATGCAAGTCACAAGCTCAAGCCCGAGAGATGGATATACAATCGTGCTACAATGAGGCAGGGAAGAACTGAGACCAGGAATGTGGCCAGCCATACTTTTTATGTCTTGCATATTTTTTCTTTCTTCCTTTGCATTCTCCACCCCCCTCCCTCCTTATTCTTTCCTTTTTAAAAATAAGATCTTTGTAAATAATGAAAAAAGTTCTGGGTGAGTGTGTGTTGTTGACATGGGCACAGCCATATCAAGAACCTCAATGCCTTAAACAGGAAATGGAAAATCTTTCCCTCATGTTCTGAGTGTGAACATTGGTAGTGTATGCAAAACTGTTCATCATAGATTGTAGAGGAATTTTAATTCATAACATGGATGCTCTGGCAAGAGATCACATCCAAAGACCTTCTAGGTCTGTGTGATCCAACTAGAATACAGACATACCTTTATTCCCAGGAGACAAGGGAAGCAGATCTCTGAGTTCAAGGCCAGCCTAGCACAGAGCAAGTTTCAAGTAAAGAAAAGCTAGGTCCAGGTGTTGTGGTACATGATTTTACTCCCAGAACTCAGGAGACAGAGGCAGGCAGATCTCTGAGTTCTAGTCAGGGCTGTTCAGGCATCAGTGAGTTGAGGGCAGTGCACTGGAATTGAGTTTGTGGCAGTTCAGTTCATGGAATTCAGAGACAATTTTACAGAGAGAGGTTGAAGAGAGAGCAAGTTAGACACAGGTGAAGACAAAACAAACCAGAAAAAATTAGAACAGATTGCTAGAATTAGTTTGAGGCCAAGCAGAGCAATTCAGTCCGAGGCCGAGAGAATAGCCAGTTTGAATCAATCAACTTGAAGAGGTGTTTGTTTGAGCCTGAACAGCTGAGTTGAACCAGCCAGCTCAGAGCTCAGTAAGAATAAGAAAGGATGATCTTATCTGGCAGTAAATCTCAGAGGGTGAAAGCATTCTAGGCCTAGATTAGATTAGGAGTCTAGATTAGGAGTCTAGAAGCTTCCAGGATTAGGCGTAGGTTAGCAGACAGTGGCAGTAAGCCTCGGAGAGAACAATTTAGTCAGGCAAATAAAAGTTACATTTACAGTAGATTTCTCCCCAAGGCTGTTTAAGACCTGAAATCCTCTCTGAACCTCCTTCCCTCCCCCAAGATTGCTCCTGTTGAGATTAGCTAAACCTGCCTGCATGTTCAGCTGGGTATAAAAGCAGCAAGAGCTGAAGAGAAGGCTTTAATGACAGGCTAGGCTCAAACCAAAATTATAAACAGCCCTGCCTCCTTGCTTATCTGTACGTGCTAACCCTGCCTCTGTGTTCTGCTGTATGTAACAAACATGATAAGCTTCTGAGTACTATGGCCCCTCCATCAGAGA
This sequence comes from Acomys percivali, assembly GCA_907169655.1. NCBI lineage: Eukaryota > Metazoa > Chordata > Mammalia > Rodentia > Muridae > Acomys > Acomys percivali. The sequence goes on along the minus strand of OU015744.1, from coordinate 46,831,122 downwards.
GCCCAATCCACTGCCTCCCAGTTTTCCTGTGTTCGCGTGTCTATTGTTTCTTCATCCCTCTGCTGCCCCAGCCAGGTCAATATCTGGAACCATGCTGGACACAGCAGGTCCTGTTATGTAGTCAAGGCTGGCATCAGGCTCCCAAGCGTTGGCATGACCAGGAGGTGAAAGCTGGTCAGGCACTTTAGGGTGGCAACAGCGAAAGCAACAGTTCCTTGTTTCCTCCAGAAGCTGGAAACTCCTCTGTCCTGACTGGAGACCACAGATGTCAGAAGTTGTGTGTGTGTGTGTGTGTGTGTGTGTGTGTGCATGTGTTTAATTTCCACTGAGGTTTTATCTTTTTTTTAAGATTTATTTATTGTTTGTATGTCCACACGTGTGTCTGCCCACCACAGGAAGGCACCAGATCTCATTACAGGTGGTTGTAAACCACCCTGTGGTTGCTGGGAATTGAACTCGGGACCTTCAGAAGAGCAGACAGTGCTCTTAACCTCTGAGCCATCTCTCCAGCCCCAGATTCCCAATCTTATTACAATCTTAGCAGTGATATCATTCACCTCTATACCTTGTGTGCTCAACTGCTGCCCTAACTCCACTCCCTTGTTCACAGTAGATCTACACTCAGATGCTCCTGCTACAATCTCCATTTATCTGAGTCCTTTGATCACCCTCTACGGCCCGGAAGTCAGCAAGAGCAGAGATCCTAGAGCCTTCTACACCCCAAAGACTTTAAGAGTTCAACCATTGAGGAAGGTCTCATTAGGTTTCTGCTCCATGGTGATGCGAAAGGCTCAAAAGCCATCTCAGATGACCTCCTCTTTCATGGTTGCTTATAGTCCCCACCTGTTTCCCTGGTAACACTAGGAACAGAAACATCACTGCAGCCTCTCCTTGGGATTTACAACATTGATTGAAAACGTGGAGACATCAGGGCTTGGTTGAGGCCCATAGCTACTTCCTCTTGATCAAAGAGTGGAATCTGAGTTCTACCAGTGGCCCTGGGTGGAGGCCTGATATTCTGATCAGCTGAAAAGATCAGAATCTTACATAAAACTGTCCCTTCCCTTACAAGTCAACCCAGCAGGACGCATCAATCACCCAGCTGGAAGACCGCTCCTTAGGAAGGCTGACTCACCTGAGGATATCCTAAGGAGATGGTTGAAACAATTGTCCCTTTAATGAGATACTATATTTCCCAGAAGCCCTCTCCTGATGCTATTGCTTACAGAGTGTCTGGCATATTTCACTGCTGAGCCCACCCACTTTTCTGGGCTGTAACTGAAAAAAAGAGTAACTCCTCTTTTCTCTCTATCCTTTTCTTTCTGATACCCGCCTCAAGCATAAACATGCATTCTCTGACATGCTGGGCTGTTTTTACTTTTCCTCAGAAGTCCTCCTCATTCCCAGCATGCCTCACTGCCAACCTCCGTTGCTGAGCATGCAACTTTCCTTAGACCCTAACTCAAAAGGCTTGATTCAATTCCTCTTCCCCATCTCTGCCCCCTTACACACACACACACACACACACACACACACACACACACACTGCCCTTTTATTTTTCTTTCGAACTTTAATAAATAAAATGGCCTTTGATCTTTCTATGGAGTCCAGTTTTAGATTCTCTTACTACCAACACCCCAAAGGGAACCCCAATCTCTGCGGTAACCCTACTGTCTTCTTACCTGAGGCTGGAACTTGGGGCCCACAGGCCAAGTAGAGAAAGGGGATTTAAAGCAGAAGCAAGAAGCAGCTGGCACACAGGCATGCCAGATCTGCCTTTCTCAGCTGCATCTCGTTGGGATGCGTGCTTGGCAGGCAGCCTTCATCACTGAGCTTTGCCCATACCCAGCCAGGTGGTGCTGCTGAAGGAGGAAAGCAAGAGGTTGTAGGGCAGCGGAACAGCAGCGCTAAGCAGGACCACTTGCTGCACAGCCACCTCTTGGCCCACTCCAGCTGGCTCCACACAGGGGGGGAGACATCTGGAGAGGGGAGTCAGCACCTCCTAAACAGATGCCTTGTAAAGCCAGGAGTGCTGATGGTTTCCAGGGCATACTGTAAATGGGGAGGGGGGGAGCGGGAATTAGGAAACACGCTTCTATAAAAATCAATTCCATCTGTATATACATAGGAGTATGCATGCAAAGACTGGCTCGGAGAGATAACCACCACCAAGGTCACGTCTAGAGAAGGATGGTAGCCCAGAGAAAGTGGGTCAAAAGGACTGTGAGTTTATCTATATTTAAGATCAATTAAAAAAGCAAGGGGGCAGCTGGAGAGATGGCTCAGAGGTTAAGAGCACTGGCTGCTCTTGCAAAGGTCCTGAGTTCAATTCCCAGAAACCACATTATAGACCATCCATAATGAGATCTGGTGCCCTCTTCTGGCATGCAGGTGTTACATGCAGTCAGGACACTGTAAACAAAATAAGCAAATCTTTATTTTAAAATAATAATAATAATAATAATAATAATAATAAAATAAAGGAAAGAAAATGCCCTTCTCAGCTGGCCAAGGTGGCACTTTTAATCCCAGCACTCAGGGAAGCAGAGGCAAGTGGATCTCTGTGAGTTTGAGGCAAGCCTGGTCTACAAAGTGAGTCCAGGACAGCTATAGCTACACAGAGAAACCCTGTCTTGAAAAAAAAAAAGAGAAAGAGAGAGAGAGAGAGAGAGAGAGAGAGACAGAGAGACAGAGAGACAGAGAGAGAGAGAGAGAGAGAGAGACAGAGAGAGAGAGAGAGAGAGAGAGAGAGAGAGAGAGAGAGAGAGAGAGAGAGAGAGAATGCCCTTCGCAGTCTCTTCCCAAGTCTGTAGTACTTTCCCTCTGGACCCGGCACCAGTGTTTGTCCTCCCAGAATAAGCAATGAGTAGCTATTTCAGGGCTCTGTAAAGTAGAAGGTCAAGCCCTGCGGTGGTGGCGCACACCTTCAATCCCAGCATTCTGAAGGCAGAGGCAGGGGGATCGCTGTGAGCTCTAGGCCAGCCTAGGTTACAGAGTGAGTTCCAGGACAATCTGGGCTACACAGAGAAACCCTGTCTCAAAAAACCAAAAAACAACAAAACAAAACCAAACCAAAGTAGAAGGTCAAAGGTTTACCAACTGTTCCTTTACTTAGAGGACAGATGGCTCACTATTTAAGATGTGGAAGTAAATATTCCATAGAAACTGGGCTTGGGAGCTGGACATGGTGGCACATGCCTGTAATCCCAGCACTTGGGAGGCAGAGGCAGGTGGATCTCTGAGTTTGAGGCCAACCTGTTATATAAAGCGAGTCCAGGACAGCCAAGGCTACACAGAGAAACCCTGTCTCAAAACTGCCCCCCACCAAAGAAACTGTGCTTGAAATGTTGGGTTTTTTTAAAATTATTATTTTATATTTTATTATTTATTTCCCTGAGTGCTACACATAAAAAATTAATACTTATTTTTTTAAAAAGAAAAACACAAACTGGCTGGTGGTGCCTCATGCCTTTAATCCCAGCACTTGGGAGACAGAAGTAGGCAGATTTCTCTGAGTTCAAGGCCAGCCTGGTCCACAGAGAGAGTTCCAGGACAGCCAGGGCTACACAAATAAATCCTGTCTTGAAAACAAACAAACAATACCAAAAAATAAAAGAAGAAGAAGAGGAGGAGGAGGAAGGACAAAAGGAAGGAAGGAAGGAAGGAAGGAAGGAAGGAAGGAAGGAAGGAAGGAAGGAAAAGAAAAACTCAGTTTTAGAAACTAAGGTAACCTTCTCCCATACCACCTTCCAGGTCGTAGGTTTCCCCAAGCCTCTCTTTCCTTCCCTTGTGAGAAGTTTCTGACAGACAGTGAAAAGGTTACAGATATTTGAGAGAAGGTTCCAAGCAGTGCCCATTACCTACCGACCTTCGGAGCTAGGCTACCAACTCTCTCTCTTTCCCCATCTTCAGCTCTACCCTGGGACAAAGCAGCTGTTCACAGCCCACAGAGATGGGAAATCAGCAAATCCTGGCAGAGAGAAAGCAGATGCCCACCACTGCTTCCCAGAGGGTCGACTTCCTGGTGGGCCTCTCCATAGGAGGAGGACCAGGCAGCACCCCACCCCCACCCCCCTGCAACCAACCTTGGCTTCCTTTGCAATTGGCTGTCTACAGCCTAGTGCGGTTTTGTGGTTCCTCATGGATTTTAGATGTTCATAAAACGAGCTGCCAGCTGCTTGTCTGCAACGTGGGGGAAGCTGAGGGACTTGCCTTGCTGGGAGCTGGGTGGGCTAACAGGTCTAACACACTTGGATCAGGAGCCTCCTGGTTGTTGACCCAGAGCCCTTCTGCAGAACTCATGGAGAACCTATTGACCAATCAGTAGTGGACAGGCTAGACTGCACGCTGCATGCACACAGGGTTTCCCAGAGATTTCCTGTCTCCTCCAAGTTTCCTTTTGGCTGTACCCGTCGCCCTTCAGCATCCTGATCCCAGATGTCCAGTGTGCTAGTGGTCCCAGAGTGGGAGTCCCCTGCTTTCTAGGGCACCCTCAGCCTGTGTGTGTTGGGGGGACAAGTTGAGGTCTAGAGAGAGAGTTGAGCTTTTGTCTCAGATGGGGTGAGTCAATAAAAAAACATTTGGACAGCATCAAAGCACAGGCTTTGACGTCTTCATTAAAGGTCTGAGGTCGCCTGTTGCTGGTGGGCAGAGAGCAGCAGAATCCAGGTACCTCTGGGAATGAGGGTCAGCCTAAGAAGTCCCTGTGGTTGCTATGGTTACCCAGGTTGCATGTCATAGTCTTGGGCTTGGCCTGAGCAGGGCAGGCAGCTTTGCCTCCTAGGGTTTGATTCCCTCCCTCCTGTATCCCCACCCCACCCCCAAACCTGTCTCTGAGAGTATGTTCCTCACTGTCCACACACCTGGGGTAAGACTCAGTCTCCCTTTGAACTTGATGGTCCTTGCAGACTTGACATTTATTTCCAAATACTTTGGACTTGACTGTAGCCCTTCTCCTCCTCAGCTATTTTTTATTTATTTTTTAACCATCATACTATATATCCCAGACTAGCCTTGAACTAGCCATCTTCTGCTTCAGCCTCTCCAGTGATAGCATTATAGGCAAATCCCACGCTCAGCCTTCCTTTACTTCCTCCTCAAAAAGCACAGACAGTGCCTCTGTGATGGGCCAGCTCTGCCCTGTAGCTCAAGGCTCCCCCACTGTATCAGTGACCCCATCTGCCCTTCAGCTTCTAGTGCTCTCACTGCGGGGACTCTGGTCACCTGCAACACCTTCCAGGATCCTAACTAACTCCTCAAGTCTGAAGGAAAGTTAAGAAATTTGGGTCTGTGCCAGACTGCTCGTGTCCAAACCCTGATGCCTTTAAGGACCTGCTCTTAGGTTTTGGACAAGTCTTACTGAGGCTCAGACCTTGCTCCTGTAGCACAGAACCAGTGACTCTGACTCCTCGAGGGCTCTGTGAAGGGATTCGGTGGAATAATAGTATGGACAGCACAGAGCCCAGGAAACAAGAAGTGCTCACTAAACGGTCCTCCATGTCTCTATTGTCCTCTACATAACCTACCTGTCGTGGGTCTGAATAGAGGGCTCAGTGGTTGACACTTACTGTTCTTGCGGAGGAGGATCTGGGTTCGGTTCCCAGCTCTTATATCAGGCAGCTCAAAACTGACTGTAGCTCCAGTTCCGGGGGATTCTACACCTCCTTCTGGCCTCTGAGGGCTCTTGCAGACACTAATTAATTAACTAATTAATTAATCTTAGCAAGAGAGAAAATCTACTCATCTTGTATTCTATTCTATTCCTTGGATTAGTAACAGCCACTAGGAAAACCCTAGATTCTCTAGCTAATACATTAGTAATTAGTAACACAGTGTTCTCAGCACTTGATTCTCCTAACAACTAAGGCAGGTACTGCTATTATGCAAAATCCAGTAAAGAAAGTGAAGCACAGTGGGTAAAGTTGGGAAAAGATGGCTCAGCCAGGAAAGGTGCCTGCTACTACGCCTGACCATCCTAGTTCAATTATTGGGACCCACATAGTGAAAGGAGAGAACCAACACCTGCAGGTCATCCTGTGATCTCTATAATGTGTACTATGACACACATGCATGGTTGTGAGCATTCATGCATGTGTGCTCATTGTATATGTACACACACACACACACACACACGTAATTTAAAAAATTTTTTAAGTAAAACAAAAGTGGTCATGATGGCTCATGCCTGTAATCCCAGCACTCTTGGAGGCAGAGGCAGGTGGATCTCTGTGAGTCTGAGGCCAGCCTGGTCTACAAAGCGAGTCTAGGACAGTTAAGGCTACACAGAGAAACTCTATCTCAAAACAAAAACAAAACAGAAAAACCAGGGCTAGGTAGTAGCCTCGAAAAAACAAAATAAAATTTTTTTAAAAAGAAAGAAAAATGGCCGGGTGTGGTGGCGCATGCCTGTAATCCCAGCACTCGGGAGGCAGAGGCAGGCGGATCGCTGTGAGTTTGAGGCCAGCCTGGTCTACAAAGTGAGTCCAGGACAGCCACAGCTAACACAGAGAGACCTTGTCTCAAAAAACCCAAAAAAAGAAAAGAAAGAAAGAAAGGATTCAGAAGTCTGGATCTGGGATCCACAGCCCTAGTCACGACATACTTGATTTAGATCTCCCTAGAAAAGAGGCTGTGGAAGAGGAGACATCCAAAGGCAGCAGGTTGAGTTAGACTGCTTCTCTTACTGTGGCAGGCGGAGAGCCACCATCCCTGCTTAGTGCCTGGCTTGTCTGTGGCATCTCGCTGATGGCAAAACAGTTTGCACTTTGCAAGGCAGTGTTCACACACCTGCGTTTCACTTGTGTATTCCAGCAATCAGGTGAAGTAGGCAGAAGTGAGGAACTGTCATTTGCATGAAGAGGCAAAGCAACCTGCCCAAGATCACCTCATCAGTGTGACTAACAGGCTCTGCATGCAAAGTTTTTCTCTTCTACCATCCTGCATTTTGTTTGATGATCAGAGCAAGTTCCTCTGCCTGAGAGCTTGTAATGTAACAGTGAAACCTTAGAAGTAGCCAGTCCTTCAAGTCAGTACTCTAAATATTTAAATATGCTTGAACACCTCCAGTAGCGACCGGAAACTCAGTGCCTGTAAGAACAGAGAGCAGATCCTGATGGAGTATGAGCTGGAATTGGGGGCCGCAGGTACAACTCAGGGCCACCAGTTGATGAGCATGTGTGAAAAGGGGTTGGCATGGGACAGTCTGCCCAACAAGTGAGCCTGCAAAATAAGCATCTCTGAGGAACTTGCGCAGCCTGGCCCACAAGGTCTGCCTCCCAGGCCTGCCCCCAAGCCCTGGGGCTCAGTTCTTTCCTCTCTCAAACCGCAGTCTCCGCCCTCGGAAGGGAACCTTCTCTGCACAGACTGGTTAAGGTTTATTACTCCTTAAAATTCCTTCGAGATGAGTTGGCATTTATTTCCCTGCAAAGCTTATGTAACTGTCAGAGGATAACGAGGCTGCCAAAGCTGTCTGTGGTTTGGATGGGGCCCACAGTGGTTTCTTCTGGGAGCTAAGTATTATAATGAATGATCTCATACTATCATTTCCTTTGGAATCCAGTCCTCCTTGTCCCGTTGGTACCTGGAGCTACCTCCCAGTTCCTGATGCATTGATTCAGGCTGGCACCTGACAGGTCAGATAAAAGGGACAGGAAGAACAAAATTAGGCTCTGAGGTAACTCAGCCAGTCAACTCCTCCAAGGAGGTTCTGCTCTGCATGTTCCTCACCCAGGCCTGAGCTCTGGCTGACCACTGGGACTGGGCTGTGGAGGGCAGAGCAGGGCAGGCTTTCCAGCTATGGTCCCTTCCAACCCGTGCTTTTGCAAGAACACAGATGTGAGACTTGGAACAGGAGCATGCTCAGAAGATCTGACTCTTGGGGTGATTCCCAGGCCAGATCTAGAGAAGAGCCAGGGCTCAGGGAGCCTCGTACTGGAAGCGCCCAGCTATTCAATAAGCCATATTGTTACTGGCGTGGCCAGGGTCAAGCCTGAGCTCTGGTGGCCCCAAACCAGTTGGGCTCAGCCATTCGCCCTTAGTAGGCTAATTAAGTAAACAAGTAACAGTGGACAACAGAAAAAGGAGATTTATCCCATCTCCACATTGAGAAGAGGAATGAAGGGGTGCAGTGATCCCCTAAAGTCAATGAGGTTGACAGTTTAAACAGAGGATAAGAGGGCATAACCAAGCCCCACCCACCATCACTGTCTATGGCTCCCCTCTCCAGCAAGATGGTTTGTCATGTTATCAGAACTGTGTTCCCTCTCTGGCTGACTCTAGGGTCCTAGCCATGTTTCCAGTTGTCTAACAGCTGCAGAGAGGCATGGTGTCTTTCTAGAATATCTTTGCTTCTGCCAGGACAGTTAGGACATCACTTACAAGGCACTTACAGGCTCCAAGCCACATTCATGGAGGGGCTGTGTAAGCCAAGGATGAAGAGTCTGCATTCCAGCCCTGTAGGGGCATTGGGCCATGATGTGAGTTGCTTGTCTCACCTCTAAAGTAAGGGTATTAACAGCCTTCCTCACGGGGTCCTTTGGAAGATTAAACGTGATGATCCCAACAAAGCTTCTACTCTGCTAAATGGCTCACATGATGCTCCCAATAATTATGATCCTTGCTGAGCTCGATCCCCCATCAGTCTTGTATGCTGAGGGCTCTGGAGTGCCCTTGTGCAGGGAAGGAAAACAAAAAGATGTATTTATTTATTGTGTATACAGTGCTCTACCTGCATGTACACCTGCAGGACAGAAGAAGGCATCAGACTGGATTGTAGATAGTTGTGAACCACCATGTGGTTGTTGGGAATTGAACTCAGGACCTCTGGAAGAGCAGTCAGTGCTCTTAACCGCTGAGCCATCTCTCCAGCCCAAGAAGAGGCTTTAAAAGGTGAGACACAGCAGTGGCAGTGGTGGAATCTGAAAACATCCCTCCTGGCCTGGAAGTTTAGCTCAGTTGGTGGAGTGCTTGCCCAGCATGCACAGGCCCTAAACCAGATGTGGTAGTGCATACCTGTAACCTCAAAATTGAGAAATGGAGGCAGGAGGGTCAGGTCAAGGTCATCCCTAGCTCCACAAAGAATTTGAAGCCAGCCTGGATGACTTGGAGGAGGTGGGTTGGCTGTGTAGGTCCCTTCCTTGGGGAAACTCAATATTGCTATGTGTAAGACTGGGGAAGCCAATTCCCTGCTTTCAGGGATCTATTCTGGGGGACGGTGGTTGTGGAAAAGGCTCCAGCAGAGCCCAGTAGATTGTGAGCACCAACAGTCTTGTAGCTCTGACCAGCATCTGGGATCCACTAGTCCTTTTGGATGGACCCATATAATCCTTTACTGGATGGACTAGCCTCGTAGTGATCCTTTCTTTGGGCATTATCAGTTTAGGAAGAAAGCTTGGCTTCCTTGCCTTTGACCTCAGTGACGTGATTTGGGTGGCAAAAATGGAAGCTCTGAGTCTCCCAGGGAACCAGATCACAGGCTCGTCAGCTCCAAAGAGATGACAGAAAAAGGGAAGGATTGGCTGGAATTCCCAAGGCCTGATAAAGTGCCTTGAGTCTAGTGGGGAAATAGTTTTAAAAAATACCACTAGGGGCTTCTAACGGGCCTGGGGATGGTGGACCTAGCAGACAATGGCAGTCATCAAGTGAGTAGTTGCTGACTTATTGTGACAACTGTTGGACCCTGGAGTCCAATTCAGGAAGGGCGTGGCCACGAGAGACCACTCAAGTCACACAGGCTGGAGGTATATGTAAAATTTATTATTGACACATCAGAAGTCCCAATTGTCAATGTGTCAGGGTCCCTTAGCACTCAGGAGGCGAAGGACTCCGAATAGCTGTTACAGGCTAGTTTTAAAGGCTAAAACCGCAACGCAAGTGGGGTTGCTTATCAAGTTAGACCATATGGACATTAGGACATCTGGCGTTGGGAGACCTCTTGTGGGGACTTGGGTGTGGGTCCCTAGGGCGGTTATTGGAAACCGTATGGGACCTCTGATATTTGGGAGCTCGCATGTAGCTATTCTGGGAACTAGGGTGGAACTCCTGAGGCTAGCAGGAACGAGAACTGGGAGAAGCCTCTGGGCAGGCAGGGCAAACAAGCGTCTTACATTTTATAATTTTACAGTTTCTCACAACACCTGTGAATGAAGAAAGTCTTGTGTAGCCAGATGAAAAGTCACATCATATTATTATTGTTTAAAGATTTATCTATTGAAAAAAAAAAGATTTATCTATTGATAAGGTATTTAGTCCTCTGCCTGCATTTACACCTCCACGCCAGAAGAGGGCACCAGATCTCATTATAGGTAGTTGTGAGGCACAATGTGTTTGCTGGGAATTGAACTCAGGGCTTTTTGAAGAGCAGAGAGTGCTCTTAACCTCTGAGCCATCTCTCCAGCCCCAAGTCACATCAATTGAGAGAAAGCAGGGAAGGCTTCATGGAGGGGCCATTCCTTAGCTCCTAGGAAAACACTGAGTGGCCTCAAATGGGGCTCCGTGTTCAATCCCAGTGGTCACCAGAGAGAATTTGGGTCTCTGAGCCTAGCCTGGCCCATATATCCCCAGCCCTCACCTCTTAGTGCTTGTTTGTTTCTTTGGGTTGTTTTGTTTTATTTTTTCCTTTTGAGATAAGGTCTTACTAATTTCTCCATGCTGGTCTTGAACTCACTCTGTAGCCCAGGCAGGCCTTGAACTTGAGATCCTCCGGCCTCAGCCTCCCAGGGAACTGAGATGGCAGGCCTGTGCCCTAGGACCTGGCTTACATTAAAGCATATCTGAAGAAGGTGACTACAGGGCTGGGCACTCAGGGCTGCTGGCCCACCCAGGAGGAGTAATAACGGTCTAACATGGAGACTGATAAAAGGAAGGAGTGAGGGTGATGGTTAGAAATTTCTCCTTTCTGGTTTCTTGAGGACAATCATCTTAGGGGCAGTCAGTCACATGTAGCCACGTGACTCAGGCAGGACCGTCCTAGGTGATCAGTTATAGGTAGAGCAGCAGGGCCCCTTGGGTGCCGGTGAGGCGTTCTCCATCCGTCAGGCTGCGGTGGGCTATCTTCATTCCTAGAGGTTGTTTTAAGTCTGGCCAGCTCTGGAGTTTGCTTTCACCCATTTGCAAAGTAGCTTCAGCCACACCCCAGGGCCCCTGTCACTCTCTCCCATGCCCCACATTCTGCCCCCCCCTGGTCGCAGCCTCACCACGGGCCATACTTCCCTCTCTGGGATGCCTTTGCGTGCTTCCAGAGCTGTGTCTGAAGAGGCTGCCCTTTTGTTTTCTTTCTTTCTTTCTTTTTCTTTTTATTTTTTCCGGTTTTTTGAGACAGGGTTTCTCTATGTTATCTTGGCCATCCCCGGACTCACTTTGTAGACCAGGCTGGCCTCGAACTCACAGCAATCCACCGGGATTAAAGGCGTGCGCCACCACTCTCTGCTGCAGCTGCCCTTTTCATGCGTTCGTTTTACAACTCGAGACCAAATCATAAAACCCTCTCTCTGTAGCCTTTGCCTATGACCTGATCTCTGCCCCCCCCCCCCCCCCCTCCCTCCCCCCCCCCACCACCTGATCTCTGCCCCCCCCCATGACCTGATCTCTGCCTCCCCACCCCCCATCTTCATCTTGTAGCCCTCCTCCTTTCCCTACCACTCTCCATCTGACCCAGGATTTTATCTCTTTGGAAGAAGTCTGTGCTGGCGTTGCCACATCCTGGCAGGATGCATTCAACATAAACAATGAAAACAATTTCCATTTCCTTGCTTCGCAGCTGGAGGCAAGTAGCTCTGGGAGCCTCAGTTTCCTTATTTATCCCGTGGGCCCAGGAAACCCCACCTTTGGCAGATCATGCATAATGAATGTTAAAAAGCACTTCACTAGTTAGAAACAAAAGTCTCTCCCTAGTGTACCCTGAATTTTACACTTCCGGTCATGTCCCCATTCCTTATCTTATTTAACGAAGTTGCAGGCGGGTGGTGGTGGTGCATGCCTTTAATCTCAGCAGTTGGGAGGCAGAGGCAGGTGGATCACTGAGTTCAAGGCCAGCCTGGTCTACAAAGTGAGTCTAGGACAGCCAAGGCTACACAGAGAAACCCTGTCTCAGAAAAAAAGCAAAACAAACAAACAAAAACAAAACAAAACAAAACAAAACCAAAAAAAAGAAAGAAAAGAAAAGAAACTGGGATCCAAACCAGTGTGTGCGGGGACGGGGTGCTTAGCTCCCATCCGACCTGCCTGGACACAGGGAAATAACTCAGGGGTGTGGTGCCCCTATAGGCCAAAGCTGAGGTCCTCACTCACACACAACTTCCATCTCCTTGAGCAGAGATGGTTCCCCCAGTGACCTTAGATTGTCAGGTCTACCTTGTCCAGTGACCATCACACACCCTGGAGAGTTTAGGCTGGGTGGGTTGGGGTTTGCCTGCAGGGGGTGGGCAGATGGGGCGCATCTCAAAATTTTGCAGACAGCTTTTGTTCCTCACAGTCTAGGTCGGGGAATGCGTTTCTGTGTGGAGGAGGCCAGATCCTTTCCGAAAGCCTCCCAGGTGGGGTGCATAGGATTTTCCATCAGTCTTTTTGTTCCTGGACTTTGCATTCTTGGGGTGGAGAGGATGATAGCCAACCAGGAGAAAGAAAGGGCCCCTTGAGGGAGGTTAAGCCAGAAGAGGAGATTCTTGTGGGGGCGGAGGCAGATCAGCTATGAGCACATGGCTTGGGTAATGCCAAGGGTTAGGCTGAAAGCAGAAAAACACTGGAGCAGTGAGAAAGTTAGAAGAGGGTCCCACGAAGGAGGGGAGATTTGACTGGAATCACAGTGTGTGACAAGAAGTTAACTCCATGCAGAAAAGGAAGAGTAAATTCAAAGGGGGGGAAGAAGCTCAAAGAGTTAGACTCACACCCCCACATCCAAAAGAAAAGAAAGGGGGAAAAAAAAGTCCTGGGAGCTGTGGAGATGGATCAGTGGGTAAGGCCAAGCCTTGACAGCCTGAGTTCAGTCACCGTGGCCTGATGTCCCCTGACTTCTACGTGTGCACTGCGGCATATGTGTGCCCCTCCCAACACACACACAATAAATAAATGTAATGTTTACGGAACTGAGGATGTCACTCATTTGGTAGAAGGCCTGCCCGGCTAGCATGCAGGAAGCCCCAGGCTCCATCCCCAGCAAGCTCTAAAAGTGGTTATGGTGGCCTAAGCCTGTGATCCCAGCACTTGGAAGACAGGAGGACAGGAGCTCAAGGTCATTTTTGGCTATAATAAGGAGTCAGAGACCAGCCTGAGCTATGTGAGACCCTGTCTCAAGCAAACAAATAAAAGGACCAGACATGGTGGCACACACCCCTAGCCCCAGCCGTTGTGGGGCAGAGGCAGGTATATCTCTGAATTCTAGGCCAGCCTGATCTACAGAGCGAGTTCTAGGACAGCCAAGACTACTCAGAGAAACCACAACAACAAACAAAAAAGCAAGAGACACAGACACACAAACACACCACACACCACACACACACACACACACACACACACACACACACACAGCTGGATATGTATAATAAATGTCAAGAGGCCTGTAAACCCTTGCTAGGATATGAAGCGATCTGCTTGGGACTGGCTCCTACAGGGTTAATCCAACCTGTCCCAGGGAAAAGCGACCAGAGCTGATGGGATGGTGAGTGATGTTTGAGGCAGGCTGTTTATGTTTTGGGGGATGCTGTACTTCTATTAAGCAATCACCCTGTTTATGTCACTGCTAATTGAAGTAAATTGCCTTCTGCAATCAAATCGGGAAGTTCTTCCTTCCGATCAGGCAGGGACTTGGACTCCAGGTCCTAGTTTCCAGTATTTAGTCTGACTTGAGTCTTGCCCTTTAATTAATTGCGTACATTCCACCAATTTCTTTAAACATTGCAATTGGTGTGTTGTTGAGTAGTCCGTGTGGTGAGCTGATTCTGAAATTGCTCTCCAGGGTAGGAAATGGTCCCTCCTCCCTCCCTTCAGTCCAGCCTGAGCAGGAAGATGGGCTTTGAGCTTGAGGGCAGATATGAGAAGTGAAAGTAGCTGAAGACGTCTGTCTGGAATCCTCTCGTTGCTCCCACCTGGTACAGAAGGCTGTAGGTGTCCTTGGACCACAATTGGGGTGGGGGGTGGGATCATGAGTTTTGGATCCTTTGTCACTTCCTGTGCCCCTACACAGAGGAAGGAGAGCCAGGCAGGTAGAGAGCATAGATACATAGAAGAGCCATAGACATCGGTGAGTCCCCTAGCTTGCTGATGTGCAGCCACCACATACTCCACCCCCACTCTCTCTGTCATGTGCAGAGGCCTGGCCAGAGTCACAGCCCAGCCCACCCCCCTACTCCCCTGAGCAGAGGAGACATCCCAGGTCAGCATACCAGAGTTCCAGATGCCCACTGCCTGCTCCTAACCTCTGTCATGGACAGAAGATAAGGGGGAAATATCTGATGATGGACCTAGCTGTTAGTTTGGGTACCCCAGAAGGCCTCTCAACTTTTTCCAGAAAACCAAGACAATAGGTGAAAAATGTTCCTTGCCACCTAAGAGAAGATAAAGACGGCTGTCTATGAGGATCTGTGTTGGGTGTCACACCTTGAGCTATGGCTAGTAGGTTGTCATGGACTTAACTGTGTGTCCTAGAGAGGACCCTCTTCGAAGCTTGCTCAGTGGCTGCTCTCCATGATGTCTTTCTTGGTGCGCTTGGCAGGAATCCCATGTCCACAGCACAGTGTATCTCTAGAATGGCACCATGTCCCTTTTGCCCTGCAGTGGGCCTTGCTGTTGAATTTCCTTGTCCACTGCAAAGCACCGGCCATGATTAGAGACTTGAGATAAAGGCTCAAACACTCAGAGGTGTGCTCCTGGGCAATATTAAGTCCAGCCAAGATGACAGTGAAAAGCAGCTATCATAAGGAAGGGCCAGCGCAAGTCGGAAGAGGAGAGGGAAGGCAGCAGACATCTTGCCGCCGTGAAGAGCAGCCACGGTCCCAGATGGGTCCTAGGGGCTGCTTAGTGGAAACAGTCATAGGCCTTACCAGGATCTGGCCCAGCCTATCTATGCTCAGAGCTGGTTCTCAAGGGCAAGAGATGTCTATGGGCATAAGTGTCCTTGGCCTCTTGCCTTAGTCAGGCAGCAAGGCAGTTAATGCTCTACACCTGGGGAAAGGGCAAGGGAGGCAGGAAAAAAAACAAAGTCTGCAGAGAGCAGTTTCCCAAGCATTCAGCTTGCTCTTGCCTTAGTTACAGTGACGTAAGCACAAGTAGGTTGATAAGAGCCTTCCTCCTGCTTCTGGGTTTGCAGGCGTGAGTGTCCGTGCCTGGCTTGCATAGAAACTTCGTGACTACATTTTCTTACCTATACCATGAGGACAGTAACAGTGTTCACCTCGTAAGTGCTTACCTTGTCCTGTAGATTTGGGAAGCCAATTCTGAAATGTAATGAGACATGAAGCACAAGTATACAGTAGGTGGATGTTATTCACAGTGACACAAAGAAACACCACACGGCTGCTCTGTTAGCTTCATCCTCAATCAGCAAATCCATCAATCAGCAAATGGCCCTTGAGGGCGGGGCCGGACTCTGTTTCCTTTTGGACCCAATCTCTGCCCCTGTCTACTGAATTGTGAATGGGGAAGGTGACCATAGGAACTTGATCATTAAGGTTCCTGATTCGTCTGGCTTCCGGCTGCCCTGGGTGAGCAGGAAGCACGCAGCAAGACTCTAGAGGGAGATGGAGAGCAGCTAGCTCCCTCCCTGCTTGCTGAATGACCTCAGTGGGTGGCCATTCCTTCTTCCTGTCTGTCCCTTTGTGCTTTTGAATATAAAGGCTCTCCTAGGACACTGCACTGTCCCTTGTGGTTTTTCCTTTTTTAATGTTTGCAAGTAGAACCGCTATGGAACGCCCAGTTGAGCCACCTAGTGCCCACTGGAACTCTGGATAGCACACGGTATACGCTACGCCAACCATTTTGCCAAGCCCTAGAAGGTGTCCCAATTAATGAAACACGCACAGTCCCAGTGTCCCTTTGAGGCTTTCCAGGCTAAGTCTACTTAGTGTCCTACTGGGCAGGACCAGTGAATGTGGAGGAGCAAGCCAGCACCTGTTTCCCACTTCACCCTACACAAAGGGGGAGAGTAGCCTTCAGATGCAACAGACAGACACACACCGTGGCAGTCCTCCCCTTCTCTTTGCTCTGCATGGCTAGGAGTGTGAGGGTTCAGTGGACCCTCTGAGCGTCTGAAGTGCCCTGACAACAAATGCACGAATATGCGCGCACAGAGAATGGTGCTGTGGGCGGCTTGAGCCATCAAGATGGTTCTGAGACCATGGGATTAGATCTGTTCTACTCAGCTATTTCTTTAAACGAACTTTAAATAGCTAAACAATTGACCCAAACGAGTGAGGGCCCTTGGGAAACTGGGGGAACATAGGGCCTTGTTTTGTGTTTACTCAACAAAACAAAACAAAACAAAACCCAGTTTTCTCACACCCACTGGAATCATGAAGGCTTGAACATAGATGGTGGGCAGGCTTTATTCATAATGATAAACAGTTCCCACTGTGATGCCACTAAACTTGTGGTGAGAGATTTCAAGCATTCTGTGTTCTCCCTTTGGGGAAGGTAGCCATGGCTGGACCTGATCTTTTTGTGCCAACACCAAGGAAACAATGAATAAACCCTGAGTCATCTTTTGTCCTGGCACCTCACAGAGGGTCCTCTCAGATAGCACTGTTTTCTCTTAGTCCAATGGCATTATTTTAAAAAGGTTTCCTGGGCTGTGCTTCCCAAGGACCCCAGCAATGGGAACCATCTGGAAAGATTGTTTGCACTTGGGTCTCATCCCTTGGCGCCACACATTGCCTTCGAGGTTGTAACTTCAGTCCCTAAGTATAAGTACAATTCCAGATGCCGCTCTACAGTCATGGTGAGCAAAAGAACAAACAGAAAATAAAGCACACAACGGCTTGGGAACTAACACACGATACGATGATACAGAAGAGGGAGCTTTGGGGCAGAGATACCTAATATTTAGTACGAATTTTTTTCTTTATTTTTTGAAGATTATTTGTGTGCACGCGCGCTTGTGCATATGTATGCGTGCATGCACATGCATGCGCACATATGGGAGCATAGAGTCCAGAAGAGGCAGAGGCAGACAGCTCTCTGTGAATTCCAGGGCCCCCTGAGTTCAGGCCAGCCAGGGCTACATAGTGAGATATTGTTTGAGGAAGACAAGGAAATGAAGGGAGTGGAGGGAGGCTAGTGTCCAAAAGAGGTGGTGAGTTCCCTGGAGTTGCAGGCAGTTGGGACCCCCCCCCCCCATGTGGCTGCTGGAAACCAAGCTATGCACATCTGCAGGAGCACTTCATATTCTTAGCCACTGAGCCATCTCTCCAGGCCCGTACAAAAGTTTACTTATAGCATCCTGGCCCTGGGACCAGCCTTGGGGCTGTATCTTCTCGCTGGATGCTCACCACCACTCTTGTAGCCCACATTATCATTAGCAATAGAATTTATTTCAGCAATAAAATGCCTCTTTACAGATAAAACCTTGAAGGCTGAGGTGGGGGGGGGGGGAGTCCAAGGTCATTGTTAGTAATCAGGCCAACAATGCAGCCACCCCTGAAGGTCCTGATGACGGCAGGAAAACAGGCTACACGTCATCACCACCCCCGCCAGCAGGACTCAAGCCCACATCCAATGTTCCTCATTTTATTAACTATAGGAAAAGGTAGGAATGTTTGGATTCTGCTACGGTCCGCCTACCTGTGATGTCACTGCTTACCTGCCATGGGGGCGTGGTCCTGCCCAGGGCCATAGAACAGACCCTCCACGTGGTGCTCCCTCTCTCTCTCTCTCTCTCTCTCTCTCTCTCTCTCTCTCTCTCTCTCTTTCTCTCTTTCTCTCTTTCTCTCTTTCTCTCTTTCTCTCCTTCTCTCTCTTTCTCTGTCAATCTCTATGTGTGTTTCCAGAGACGGTTCCTGTATCTTCCTATTAAACCTCTTAAGTGGATCTGTTGCGTGGTGTGATTCCATCCCTCTGCACAGCTCCACTGTTCACCTATAACCTCCGCTGCACAGCTTTTACAGTCATACAGTTAGCACATGGAACTCAGGTCTAAGTTAGCTTCAAGCACTCTACTGCGGCCCTGCTGGCTCACAAAGCCAAAGATGCAGCTTGTTGCCTCATAAGACTTGGCACATAGCTGAAAAGAGAGAACTAAGGAAGCTGCTACCGACTGAGACAAAACTTCACAAGTCCTTAGTTCCAGTTCCTAGAACCATGCCTGACATAGTTAGAACAATAGTCGGGCACAGTGACCCATCATATAACCCAGCACTTAGGCAGTAGATGTAGGACAGAGGGCTGGAGCGATGGCTCAGCTGTTAAAGGCTAGGCTCACAAGCAAAAATATAAGAGGTAGGAGAGACAGGAGTTCAAGGCCAGCCTGGTCCACAAAGTGATTCCAGGACAGCCAGGGCTGTTACACAGAGAAACCCTATCTCAAAAAACCAAAAAGAAAAAAAGAAAGAAAGAAAGAAAAAAGAGTTCAAGGCCAGGTGTGGTGGTATAGGCCTCTAATCCCAACACTTCAGGATAGAGGGGAGACAGAGGCAAATAGATTTCTGCCTGGTTTACAGAGTTCCAGAACAGCCAGGGCTATACAGAGAAAGCCTGTCTTGGCAGAGAGGGAGTTCAAGGTCATCCTGATCTCCTACCTGAGACCCTGTCTCAAAAAGAAAAGAAAAAAAAGGCATGTTATTAATGGGCATTTGTTGCCTGACTTTAGCCACGTCCATCACACTTCCTGGCCTATAACTAAGAGGTCGATGGCCAAAAGGAGAAAAGTCAGTTTTGATCAACACACTACCCAGTCAATGGGTATCACGGAGGCATATTCAGAGCTTACTTCTGTGCATCAGGGTTACGCAGAGCATGAAGGCATGCTGTAGAAAGCCACTCCAGATGAGCAGGGCTAGCCATGAGTAAAACCTTTGGGCCTGGGAATCCTCATCCCTGCGCTCCCATGAATAAGAGGCTTGGTGGATGGGTGGTTGCCATGGAAGCGTGAAGACTGTATTTCAGATCCCTGGCATACATGTGGATGACAATCTAGGCATGAGTGCCCTTGCCTATAACCCCTAGATTGAGAGGTAGAAACAGGTAGCTCCTCAAAACCAGTCAGCTTAGCTCTAACAGTAAGCTTTGAGTTTAGTGAGAGATTCTATCTCAAAGGGAAAAATTTAGAAGCACTTGGGAGGCAGAAGCAAGTGGATCTCTATGAGTTCAAGGCCAGCCTGGTCTACAGAGTGAGTTCCAGGACAGCCATGGCTACACAAAGAAACCTTGTCTTGAAAAACAAACAAAAACACCAAAAGATTTAGGAAAAAGGTGCAGAGGGAAGGAGACATCAGATGCCCTTCTCTGGCCTTTGCATGTGGGTGTACAGGTGCATGCACACACACACACACTCTCATGGATACACCACACATACACCACACACACACACACAGAGAGCAAGTAAATTTAAATGTATGCATGCATGTATGTATGTATGTGTATATAAAAGAGCCAAATAAGAAATGGAGGTTTCTAGGAGATGAAGGGAAAAAAAAGCGACACAGAGAAGGGGAGACATCTTGTCTTCCAGCTGGCCAGACGCTCCAGCCTTCTTTCTCATGGTCCTCTACTCCTCTCAAAGTCTGGGAGAATGATGGGCGTGTGCCCTTCCCCTACCACCAGGAGGGGCTGAGGCCTACTTCCCACGCCCCACCCCACCCCACCCAAAAGAATGCTTTCTTGTACTGGCTGTGTGGTACCCCACAAAGAAGGAAGACACTTGAAGTTCCCTAGGGGTAGAAGGCTTTGTGGTTAGAGCTGATGACAATAGGGTTGGAGCAGGGATGAGGGCTGGATCTTTTCAGAATTTCTCTTGACTTTTTAATGAGTATTTTTGTCCCAAGGCACTAAGTTTGGCTAAGTCATTGATATGTCATTGGGTCCTTTTCTGCCTTCTGGAGGCAGACCATTCTGGTGGATTTGTGAATTGCGGTGGAACCCACAACGCCGGAGTAGCCCTCTGAGATGGTTTAGTTGAACCTGCTGCCCACTGGGCTGCCTCCCAGCCTGAGCAGGGATGCCGGGCCTCAGAGCTCTGCCGCCGCCGGCAGCTGGATGTTGTATAGAGAGTACAGCTCAAGGCACTGGGGCTTCTGAAGTTTTGTGTTGTTTTTTCATCTGTTTGACAGAGTCTCACTGCATAGCCCTGATCAGCCTGGAACTTACTACTATGTAGAATAACCCCCCCCCCTGTACCCGACACACACACACACACACACACACACACACACACACACACACACACACTTAAAAATAAAATAAATCAGCCGGGCATGGTGGCACATGCCTTTAATCCCAGCACTCAGGAGGCAGAGGCAGGTGGATTGCTATGAGTTTGAGGCCAGCCTGGTCTACAAAGTGAGTCCAGGATAGCCAAGGCAACATAGAGAAACCCTGTCTCAAAAAACCAAAAATTAAAAATAAAAATATGAAATAAATCTTAAAAAAAAAAAAAGTCAGCACAGTGGTGGTGCATGCCTTTAATACTAGCACTTGGGAGACAGAGGCAGGTGGATCTCGGTGAATTTGAGACCAACTTGGTCTAGGACAGCCAGCGAGGACTGTTATACAGAGAAACCCTGTCTCAAAAAACCAGAAGAAGAAGAAGAAGAAGAAGAAGAAGAAGAAGAAGAAGAAGAAG
>OU015744.1:46787362-46800939 GCA_907169655.1 Acomys percivali | reverse complement strand
GTGTGTGTGTGTGTGTGTGTGTGTGTGTGTGTGTGTGTGTGTGTGTGAAATTGAAGGGTGTGTTTCAGGTCCTCTCTGGAGAGGGGCCCCCAGATAACCCCCCACCCCCTTCCCAGAGGCTAAGGAGGCAAAGGGTCCAGCGAGCCAGACAAAACAGCCTTAGAGTCTGTTCCTTTTCTTTTTCCTTCCACTTTGGGGTGGGTGGCTCAGAGCCCAGTCCAAGGAACAGAAACGCCCCCCCCCCCACCCCCCACCCAGATCTGCTGGTATTTGCTTCTCGCACAATCAGCACATGCAGATTAGCGAAATGAGTTGCGTTTTTCCAGTCTGGGCTTGCCCTCTGCACTGGACCTCCTCACGTTTGGTCTGCGGGGGTCCTATGGTAGCCTCCCTTCTACCCTGGAGAGGTTAAGTGGTCCTGTGTCTCTCCCATGGCTGTCCAGGCCTTGCCAGCCAATGAGTCACTTCTCAGTTGCTTTGGAAGGTCATGAGTAAGTAGCCAAGAAAGATGTACACGAATCTGTCCATGTGTCTAAATATCGAAGTGCCTAGCTGCAGTCTTATTGCTGTCTTCTTTCTCCCTGCTGTCCCAGGGCTCCTGGCTGTGGTGCTGCAGCACTCCGCCACTCTGTAGGAGTCCTTGGCGTGACTTGTCAGAAGAAGGGGAGGCTGGCTTTTCTGAGCTCAGCTTAGGTGCCCCTGGAAGCTCTTGCTCTGAGCCAGACACGAGACTGTACCAGGCTGCTCCACCCAGGCCCTGCCAGGAAAGCCTTTCCCTGCAAATCACCTTCGAGGTGTGATATAAATATTGCATGGAGGTGAGGGTGGGGGTGAGGGGTGTAGGCTCACAGGGCGCATGTCACCTCTGCTTAGAAACAAAGCAAGTGGGGAGACCTAGTCAAGGTGATCTGGACAAGGAGCGCCCACCGCCACCCCTACCCATCCTTTCCCCTTCTTTCTCTCTCTCTCTCTCCCCCCTTCCCCTGCTTTCCTCTTTATTTTGTGCATAAAAGCAATCGGCATTCCTAGCCGATAATCTCAGTATATCCGGTTCAACTAAGCCTGAGGTGGGAGGATTTGACAAGCCTAGGCCCAAGGGCCACAGTCTTCGCTCTGCCAGCTCCACCTCTGGGCTGCTTGCTCCCAATCTCACGCTGTTCCTTGTCTGGGGCTGGAGCCCAGGCAGTGGACTAGGGCTGCGAATGCCTTGAGAAATGGAACTCGGGGTCACACGTGAAGCCCCACATTCTATTTGGAAGAATTATGTCAAAGTCTAGAAACTTGGTGGGGTTTTTTGTTGTTGTTGTTGTTGTTGTTTGTTATGTTTTGTTTTTTTCTTTTTTGGAAGGGGAAGATGGTATTCTTTTCTTTCTTTCGTTTTTGTTTTGTTGTGTTTTAGTTTTTGTTCTTTGAGACAAAGTTTCTCTGTGTAACAGCTCTGGCTGTCCTGGGGGGGCTGTGTTTTATAGTGGTCTATAGCTATAAGATTTCTGGGAAAGACAGACTCTCAGTATATAAAATATGAAATTTTCAAAGTCAACATTCCCAATGCCCAAGGACACTTTAGAACTATGAAAACGTCATGTAGGCTGATTATGTTGTTATGAAATAAATTGTACTGAGCAGTTAGTTGTAAGAGGGCATTTTATGTTCCATTTTTATTTCCACACGAGGTTT
Organism: Acomys percivali; assembly: GCA_907169655.1. Lineage (NCBI taxonomy): Eukaryota > Metazoa > Chordata > Mammalia > Rodentia > Muridae > Acomys > Acomys percivali. Next base: position 46,799,262 of record OU015744.1, on the reverse strand, counting down.
ATTTTTTTCTCTGACGTTTTATTATAATGTCTTCCTACAGAAGGTAACGTGCTTGGGAAGTTAATTTAAACCACCCTGACTGTGTGTGTGTGTGTGTGTGTGTGTGTGTGTGTGTGTGTGTGTGTGTTAATATTTGTTTAAGCTTTTATTGAGCTTGTCAAGCCAGTGTGCAGAAATGCAGCGGAAAAGCCTTTTTTCCTTTGGTGGTGCCTGCCCATTAATACTAGGTGGTGACAACAAGACTCACACACACTTCAGATGGGGGATTATTCCGGGTTTTCAAGGAAATTTGAGCCACCTGTTTCAGAACCCTCTCACTGACTTAGTGGGATGATGGAGGGTGTCTCTCCACTCAGCTGTCACTCAGGGTTCCAGCTCCTTGGTCTCCTTCCGGGCTGGCAGGGCCCTGCAGGCAGGAGCAATTTGCTGCATTAGTGGAGACCTGAGCTCTGAGTTGCCCCCGGCATCCCCACCCCCAGGCTTGTGGCTTGGCCTCAGCCTGAGCCAGTCAAGCAGCTGCCTTCTATCTGCATGAAGGGAACTTTCCAGACCCGCAGCAGGCTGGCTTCCCCTGGGTTTGGGCTGCCCGCTCTGAGCTGTTTATCATGGACGGCAGACCAACATGGGATCACCTTTGAGGAAGTGAGCTGTGAGAGCCAATTGTGTGGCCTACGTGTCGGAGAGCCACGCTGCCCACAAAATTTGGCCAAGGGGAAAAATAGAAAGTTAACATTTTCCAGTAGGCTGGGGAGGTGACTGAGTGTTTCTGGAGCTCAGGGTTTTGGTAACACGGTCCTTTTGGGGGTGAGGCATAAAAGGGGGCCAATGGTAGAGAACCTGTCTGAGCTTTATAAGCATCTCATGGGAGCTGGTTCCCAATACAAATACATACTCTTAGGCCTTAATGCAGACCTGTGGAATCTGCAGCTCTGGGTTGTGGCCCAGCAGGAGGTCCTTAAGAAAGCCATGGCTTGGGGGCCACTCTAAGAAGTAGGCCAGTCAGAAGGAAAATCACTCACTGGGGAAACTGAGGGAGGCCTGAGGTAGGAAGGTAGGGAGAGTAACTCATCACCAATTGTTTGTGGCAGAACTCAGACACAGATATGTTCCGTCAAGCTGGTTCCAGCATCTTCCTGTAGTTCAGAGGACCAGGATCGTTGCCTCCCGCCAGGTGCCATAGTTGATACAGCTCTCCTGTCCCCCTGCTCCCTGCAGTGCCTGGGCTCTAGTCTCTTTACAAGAGGCACGCCGAGCACCCAAATGCAAGGTTTCTGCTCACTGAGATCCTCTGCCTCTGCTGGCATTAAAAGTTGTGTGCTACCATGCCTGGCTAGACTCAGATCTTATTCATTATTCTCATGGGGATCTTAGCCAGTTGATGTCAACTTTCTCACTTCTGTTTGTTTGTTTGTTTTTAGGGTTTCTCTGTGTAGCCACAGTGCTTTCTAGAGACTCTATCATCCACAGTGCTTTCTAGAGACTTTATCATCCACAGTGCTTTCTAGAGACTCTATCATCCACAGTGCTTTCTAGAGACTCTATCATCCACAGTGCTTTCTAGAGACTTTATCATCCACAGTGCTTTCTAGAGGCTCTATCATCCACAGTGCTTTCTAGAGACTTTATCATCCACAGTGCTTTCCCTCTTCTTGTCACGTCTCTATCTCATATTTTCCAGGGTTTGGTGTTTCACCAGCTCTCTAGGAGATGTCTCCAGCTTTGTCTTCCACTAATTTTTCCGTCAACAGTCCAGCATATGCTATCCGTGTAAAGCTGACCTTCCACGCTGTAGTTCTCCCCAGTGCGCTATATTAACAGGTGGGGGGTACCTTCAGAGGTGGGGCCTACTTGAAGGCCCTTAGGTGGCTGGGAGCCTAGGTCTCATGGATATAGGACTTACTTCTCATAGGAAGCCTGTTATGAAAAACTGGGTCTAGACACTCCCAGCTGGCTTGACTTTCTGTCTAGCAATGAGATCTTTTGCTGTCACTTCTGTCTCCACCTTTATGCCAATTGGTATGAGGTCTTCACTAGCAATAGTGCAAGTGCCAAGTCTTTCCATCCCCAGAACTGAGGGTTAAATAAAACCTTTTCCTTTATAAAGCTAACCAGCCGTGGGTATTTTGTCACAGTCCTGGAAAATAGACTACCACAGTACTTCTTTTTTTTGTGCTCTAAATATTCCTTTCTGACTAATATCCTGTTCTTTATTTTTTAGTAAATACAAACATCTCAACACTCTGGGACTAGTAATGATAGTTTCCAAAACAGATTTCTCCTTTGTGTATTGTTTCTATTTCTTCTAACACACTTTAAAAAAATTTTTTTTTGTGGTTTTTTTTTTTTTTTAAGTTTTTTTTTTTTTTTTTTTTTTTAATACAGTGCTTGCCTGCTTGTACTCCTGCAGGCCAGAAGAGGACATCAGATCTCATTACAGATAGTTGTGAGCCATCTCTCCAGCCCCCCCCCTTTTTTTTTTTTTTTTTTTTGGCTTTTCCAGACAGAGTTTCTCTGTGTAGCCTTGGCTGTCTTGAACTCACTTTGTAGACCAGGCTGGCCTCGAACTCAGAGTCATCCACCTGTTTCTGCCTCCCGAGTGCTGTGATTAAAGGTTTGCGTCACCACTGCCCGGCGGCACACTTGAAATTTTTAAACATGCATATTAGTATCTATTTCTTTCTCTACGAATGTTTAGTAAGTTTTTGCTTGTTTATATTTCATAAGGTGTATGAGGCAGAGCACTAGCTCAGCAGGTGAAGGTGTTTGCCAGCAATTCTGACAGCCTGAGTCTGATTCCTGAGACACGGGTGGTGGAAGGAGAGAACCAGTCAGAAGCTGTTCTCTGACCTCCATGCCCAGGCTGAGTGTCACACCAGCATGGTATTGCATGTGGTTTGCCAAAACCAATGAGACTAGCATAAAATGTGAAGTGTGAGGCTCTTTAACAATGGCCAGCACTGCTTAGTCACATGCGCCACATAAAGGTAAAATGTCAATAGGAGGAAACTGAAAGAGGTTGTGCCAGCGCCTTCTATTTAACTTCTTCATTAATCTAAAACTTCTATTTTGAAAAAAAAAAATTCTAAGATGGACATAGCTGCTCAGGTTGTAATCCCAGCGACTTCAGACGCAGAGGCAGGAGGATCAAAATTTCAAGACCTGTCTCAGCTACAGAATGAATTCAAGGGAAGCCTGAACAAAATAGTGAAAAATCTGTCCCCAAAAGTCAAAAGAGGGCTGGAGATATAGGCCATTGGTAGCGCTTCTGCCTAGCAAGTGTGTGGCCCTATGTTCAATGCCTAGTGTTACAGAACAAATTAAAATGGGACTGGTGAGATGGCTCAGAGGTAAAGGTGTTGCTGTCAAGCCGAAGGACCTGAGTTCAATACTCAAGACTCACACAGTGGAGGGACAGAGCTGACTCCCACAACTTGTCCTCTGACCACACACCTGCCGTGTCACACACGTACTGATAGTCATATGCATCACACACCCACAACAACAACACAATAAGAATAAATAAGTCAAATAGTATTGAAGATAGAGTCTATTATAAACTAAAAACAACAACACAGAATGGGAGCATGTGGCAGATTGACTACAAGATAACCTCTTTCTGGGGAGTAGCCCCAGTGGCTCTGTGGACATCACAACTCTAAACTATTCAGCAGGTGGTGGTGGCTGACGCCTTTAATCCCAGCACTCGGGAGGCAGAGGCAGGTGGATCGCTGTGAGTTCGAGGCCAGCCTGGTCTACAGAGCGAGTCCAGGATAGCCAAGACTACACAGAGAAACCCTGTCTTGGAAAAATAAAAACAAAACAAAACAACCCTGAACAATTCAATCTATGGCAGTGGTATTCTACACTCCACCCTCCTTATGTGAGGGTCCTGTCAGAAAGACCTGAGATTTCTCAGAGATCTATTGTTGTTTGTTTTAATTCCTGTGAACTGGAGGAAAGAAGGGAAGCCGTGCGTGTTCATAAGCCTTCTTGCCCTTCATCCCTTCTACTCCCATTTATTAATTGTCTTTTTTTTTTTTTTTTTTTGGCTGGGCGTGGTGGTGTACGCCTTTAATCCCAGCACTTGGGAGGCAGAGGCACGTGGATTGCTGTGAGTTCGAGGTTGGCCTGGTCTACAAAGTGAGTCCAGGACAGCCAAGGCTACACAGAGAAATCCTGTCTTGAAAAACAAACAAACAAACAAAATAATTGTCATTTTTTATAATATTTTTGTGCACACCCTGTGCCACACAGCCTCAAAGACCCAAAGGAGACCGGATATTTGTTTGCTAAAAAGACAGGATGAGTCACACTCAGTGAATGGGCATCTTCAACAGAGGAGGATTGTTCAACAAAGCCGGTGTTGATACCCCAGCTCCCACCTAATTCCGTGACTCACACTGTCATCTTCAGAGTAGAAGTGCAGCCAAGGCCAACTAGCCCTCAGAGATAGATAGCCTCAAGTGACAGACCTGGCCAATAACCATTGACATTGACCGTGTAACCTCAGGGCGGCAGGAAACTTCACTCCTCAGACCACTCCCCAGATATGTCACTCCGTAGTTTAAATATCTTACACAGCAGGGTGTGATGACACAGGCTTTAATCCCAAAAACTTGGGAGGCAGAGGCAGGAGGATCTCTGTGAGTTGGAGGACAGCTTGGTTTATATAGTCAGTTCCAGGCCAGCTAGGGCTACATAGGGAAACCCTACCTCAAAACACAAACAAACAAACAAAAAACATATGAACAAAGAGTTCCTCTGACATGTGGAATACTTTCTTGCTCAGCAGGTAGGCAGACGAGGGATAGTCACTGTCCCCAAAGGCTGGCTCCTTCCTGATGCACCTGGAGATAATTGAAGTTTTAGAGGTGCCATGCACAGTTCAGGATTCAATGCCAGGATGATGAGCATTTTCTGGCTGTCTGAAATATCCATTCCGCTCACCATAGTCCTCAGGGAAGTCACGTGCCTGGCTTTCCCACACTCAGGCTTCGGTGGAACTGGCACTGAGCCTATCTCCCTGATGGCTGGGTCCTGACTTGCATCACCTAAGGCAGTGGTTCTCAGCCTTCCTATGCTGCGGCCATGGCACTTTAATACAGTTCCTCATGGTGAGGTGAACCACAACCACAAAATTATTTTGTTGCTACATCAGAACTGGAACTTTGCTCTTGTTATGAATCACAATGTAAATATCTAATTTGCAGGTTATCTATATGTGACACGCCCCCCAAAGGCGGTCGAGGCCCACAGGTTGAGAACTGCTGACTTAAGGTATTCTAGCCCATGACTCCAGCCATTGGTTGCAGAAGGGACATGTGTCCCACATCTGAACTACCGCTGGAGATAAAACCTCAAGCTCTGCAGAAGCCTCTGTAAAGACCGTCTTCTAAAATGGCACATTTGGATATGCATAATTTGAGAACAGTAGCTAAATCCTGGCATGGTGGGGCACACTTTTAATCCTGGCACTCAGGAGGCAGAGGCAAGTGGATCTCTGAGTTCGAGGCCAGCCTGGTCTGCAGAGTGAGTTCCAGGACAACCAGGGCTACACAGAGAAACCTTGTCTCAAAAAGGAAAAAAAAGAAAAAGAAAAAGAAAGGAAGAGAAAGAAAAAAGGAAAGAAGAAGGGGTTAATAATGCTTTGACTTCAATCTGAGGCTGCCCCAGTCAGTAAAATGCCTGCCACATAAGCTTGAGGACCTGAGTTCGATTCCCAGAACCCACATTATAAAAACTCTGCATGTGGGTGTGGCCTGAGTAATCCTGGTGTGAGGAGGCAGTCATGGTGGACCTCCATGCTTCTTGCCCAGAAAGCCAGTCTAACCTAATTGATCCCAGGCCAATGAGAGGCCCTATCTCAGAAAACAAGATGTGTAGCTAGTACCTGAGGGCAAATACCTAAGGTGGACCTCCGGCCTTCACAGGCACATAGACACATGTATTTATGTACCTGCATGGACATATACACATTCTAAAGTTCTCTTTATTAAAAAAAAAATGTATATATCTGTATATATTATATGTCTGAGTGTAGAGATGTGTACCAAGTGCTTGTAGAGGCCCTTGAAGGCCAGAAGTGGCATTAGATTCCCTGTAACAAGAGTTTACAATAATTATGAGTCACTCCATGTAGTGCCCTTAACCACTGAGCCATCTCTTTAGCTCCTGGAAAGGTCTCTCCTCTCTCTCTCTCTCTCTCTCTCTCTCTCTCTCTCTCTCTCTCTCTTTCTCTCTCTCTCTCCCTCCTTTTTTTTTTTTTTTAAAGACAGGGTCTCTCTGTGTAGCCTTGACTATGCCGGACTCTCTTTGTAGACCAGGCTGGCCTCAGACTCACAGCGATCCACCTGCCTCTGCCTCCCGAGTGCTGGGATTAAAGACATGCACCACCACTGCTTGGCATGAGAGATCTCTTTGTACCCCTTAACATCTCTTCCTGCTCAGCACCCACATATTTCCTGCACTATTCCTTCCTTAAAACAGCCCCTGGTGGTGGTGGTGGTGGTGATGGTGGTGGTGGTGGTAGTGGTGGTGGGCGTGGTGATGATGATGATGGTGATTAACAATAGTGAAGAACAATGGTACCTAGAGCATTTTCCTCCCACCTAGCGCACCACCTGCTCTCCTTGCCTTTTCTTTTCTTTTTTTTTTTCTTTCCGGTTTTTTGAGACAGGGTCTCTCTGTGTAGCCTTGGCTATCCTGGACTCACTTTGTAGACCAGGCTGGCCTCGAACTCACAGCGATCTGCCTGCCTCTGCCTCCTGAGTGCTGGGATTAAAGGCGTGCGCCACCACGCCCGGCTCCTTGCCTTTTCTGATGTCACTTTCCCTCCAGCTTTATTTCTCCTCCTCCTCCTCCTCCTCTTTCTCCTCCTCCTTCCCTGCATCCATTAGCTCCTATTTTTCTCCAAGCCTTTGAAGCAATTACACCCACAATGGAATAGTCAATTTAATACTGTCCGTCCCTTTTCTCTGTTGATGTGTCTTGTCTTCCTGGCTTGTCTTTATTTAACTTGAAGGGAGTAGCCTCTCTGCTTCATTTTCTTCCCGGAAGGGTCTTAATATCAAGAGCCTCAGACCAGCCACCAAAGCGCCCACTGTTGCTAATGGACACAGCTGTGCCTGGCATCCTGCATCTTTCTCATCTTATCTTACATCTTTTTTTCCATTCAGTCACGATTTCCATAACTAGACACTGAGGCCTCAAAGGAGCCTCTGTCTTCTAGAAGCTTTTGGGGAGACAGGGGTTAGCCTCTGGTCCAGCTGATGTCTCACTGTGGGTGTTGTCCAGTGTTGTGAAGGGAAAGGGGGGGGGTTGCAGCAGCAAGGATGGGCGGGGAGCTTGATCTGGATGGGGCAGAAATCAAGAAAGGAATTACTCCAGGGGAGAGACTTTCCAGGAGGCTTGTCTCCTGGGCACTGAGCAGGATGTCTCAGACTAGCAGGGCCAGGGCTGGGAAGATGGCTCAGTCGACTTGAGTTTGGATCCTGGAAGCCATGTAATAGCAGAAGTCTGTAGTGCCAGCACTCCTACAGAAAGATGGGAGGCAGAGGAGCCTCAGGAGCTGGAAGGCAGCTAGCCTGGTGTATGCAGCAGCGAACAACAGAAGACCGTCTCACACAAGCTGGAAGGTAAGGACCAACACCCAAAGTTGTCTTCTGCCTTCCACAAATGTGCCCTGGTGCACACACTCTCAACACACACACACACACACACACACACACACACACACACACACACACGCATGAGTATACATGTGTGCTCCTGCAGCACACATATACAAAGATTTAAAAAGAGGAACACTCAAAACAAGATGAAATGGCTAGAGGACCAGGCAAGGGGGCACTGAGCAGCCAGCCCACAGACTTGCCCGGGAGAGTTGGGCATTTTGGTCTCTGCAGCAGCTGCTGTATTCATCTCAACAGACACCAGAGAAAGCTGAGGTTCTAAATAACCAGGAAACTCAACTAGGGTTACTTAGTCCCTCAGCGTCAAAACAATAGCCAGTATGGCCCAACACAGCCAGCACCTGCTGCATGGTCGGTGGCAGCCCCACCACTGTCTACCTGGTCATCCTTTGAAAGTTTCCACAGGCTGTTTGGAAAGCGCCCCTAAGAGGAGTAGCAGTCCGAGGCTCTCCCAGTACTGATCCAGTTTGGTGTGGTGCAGACATTTGCCATTCAGATACCTTGTCCAGGTTTGTTGGCACCACTGCCTTAGAACTGTTTGGCACATACCTGTAGTGCCAGCAGTCTCAAGGAAGAGATAGAAGTGTCAGGAGTTTGAGGCCAGCCTCTGCTACAGGAGACTGTTTCAAAAATAAAAATAAAGGTTGTAGATGGCTTGCAGCTTACACTGGCACCTCTTTCCTGGACAACTAAAAAACTTTCTAGGTTTGTTTTGTCTCAGACCAGAATTGGAGCTAAGGCAGGAGACTGGCTTACCATGGGTACAATGTCTGCCATCTTTGGTTGGGCCCCTCTTGGCCCCAAAGCCAAGGTACCATGTCCTAACTCTTCTGGAGACAGGCAGTGTTTGGGAATCTGTGAAAGTCCCCTTTGTCTAAGACCTTCCAGCATCACCACACCCCAGGTGACCTTTCTGAAGCTGCTTCCTAGGCCGGGGCCTTAGCCTTTGCAAGCCCAGCCCCCAAAAGGCTTCTTCCCCAAACATTAAAATTACTACCTACTCCAGATGCTGGTAGGTGGCAGTGACACTTCCTTGGGGCTGCAGGCCAGGTGGTCCCCTCAGGGTGAGAGCTGCAGGGGCCAAATGGAGGTACCTTTTGGCTCCTTGAGGCACCCCATCATGCTGGGAGGTGAGTTCTTCTATTTCCAGAGTCTTCGTAGTGGGAAGGTTTCTTTTTTCCATAATTGAGGAGAAGGAGACTGAGAGTGTCCAGGCCAGTAGAAAGTGACAAAAGGGAAAAAACAAAAACAAAAACAAAAACAAAACAAAACAAAACAAAAAACCCCGACAACTCTCCTTCTCGTTACCTTCATGTCACAGAAGGGCCACTGTTTACAAGGTCCTGGGGTTGCTGCTATCACCAGAGGCCTTTCCTTGCTCAGGATGACTTTCTCATGGGCCTTGACCAAAAACATTCCTTGCAGGGAGGGTGTACCCAGCCATCCAGTGTTTGCTCAAGACTCCTCTGGACCCTGGGAAGAGACTTAGCACTCAGCACCTGACCCAAGGCATGGAGGACCTGTCAATATCCCCCTACTACAGTGTCCAAAGAGTCAGGAACCCCTTGACTTGCCAGTCCTGAGGAGAAGATTTGCGTGGGCTCTCTGCGGCTAGTTAGCTACCCATTCCTGCCTTCCCCCTTGATTTTACACACTTTACTTGTACCAGGTTCCAGGACACACACACACACACACACACACACACACACACACACACACACACACACACACACACACAGCAGTGCCATCGCCTCACCCTGACTCTCTGCCTTCTTCATGTCAACTCATCTCCCATCATGCCTGTATCTTCTCTCCTCTTTACCACGCTCTGTACCCAGCTGCCTGTGACCTGTATCTACCTCTGTAACACATCCCATAAATGCCTAGCACATTAATTTTCCTAACAACAATTACTACCTTCACTAAGGACTTAATCATCACAGTTGGCATTTGGTGAGCAGGTTCTATGACTCAAATGCCCCAGAAGATTACATCGAAGTCTCTAGTATTACTGCCATTTTGTACTTGAGGAAACAAGTTGCAGAATTTGCCCAAACTCATGCATCTAATAAGTGGCAGGATTTTAACACAGCCAGCCTGAAGACTGAGAGTATGTGGTTATCATTAACTGGACCTGAAACTCAGCTTTTTTTTTTGAAGATTTATTTATTTATTATTTTGTATACAGTGCTCTGTCTGCATGTACACCTGCAGGCCAGAAGAGGGCATCAGATCTCAGGATAGATGGTTGTGAGCCACCATATGGTTGCTGGGAAGTGAACTCAGGACCTCTGGAAGAGCAGTCAGTGCTCTTAACTGCTAAGCCAGCTCTCCAGCCTTCAGCTTTTTGAACACTGATCAGAAAGAAAGTGCAGGTCAGGCAGGTGTGCATTTGAACCAGAAGATGAGCTCTCTCTGGCAGTCCTGAGCTCAGCAAGGGTCACCTAGGAAGATTGAGTAAGACAAGTGTAGAAATGACCCCTCCAGATGCCATCAGACTACAAGCTGTGGACAACACAGGAAGAAAGCTTGAAAACCCACATCTGGCTTGGGAGACCCAGCCAGGAGCTATCCCACGAAGGTGAGTGGGTGAGGGGTGTCTGGGAGGAAATGACAGCACTGGTGGCAGGATCCTGACAGAAAGATGACAGGAAGAGGACAAAGACAGTGCCTCTGAGATCCAGGGCCTTTAGAATAAAGGGAACAAAGGCAGGACTAAGGTCAAAAGATCCTGACTGTGAGTCACCAATGTTGCAGGTCTGCATGTAGTCTGTAAGAGTGGTTCATGGGTATGGTGGTACACTGGTGTGGGAGGCAGAGGTGGGAAGATCTCTGTGAGTTTGAAGCCTTCTAGGCTCCACAGTGAGACTGTTTTTCCAAACAAACAAACACCAACATAAAAGTGGATTCTTAGCCGGGCGGTGGTGGCGCACGCCTTTAATCCCAGCACTCGGGAGGCAGAGGCAGGCGGATCTCTGTGAGTTCGAGGCCAGCCTGGTCTACAAAGTGAGTCTAGGACAGCCAAGGCTACACAGAGAAACCCTGTCTCGAAAAACAAAAAAAACAAACAAAAAAAACAACAACAAAAAAAAGTGGATTCTTGGGGCGGGCACTGTAGCTCAGTGGTAGAGCACTGGCCCAGCATGTTCAACCCACTTGCCTAGGTCCCACATGCAGTACTACAAGAAAAAGAAACAAAAATTTTAAATGATTAATAAAATTCCAATGTAATATGCTTAGAAAATCAGAGCCTATGTAAAAAACAAACAAAACAAACAAACAAACAACAACAACAATAGCAACAAAACAAAACAAAAATCAAAACCCACAACTCATAATGAACAAAATGTTAAACTAAAAGAAGCCACGTGCCTGTGCTGGAGCCTGAAGCAGAAGGAAAACTCAACAACATTGATCATTTGCTTGTTTATTTACTAATTTATTTTCAAGACAGGGTTTCCCTGTGTAGCCCTGGCTGTCCTGGACTCGCTTTGTAGACCAGGCTGGCCTAGAACTCAGATCAGTCCAGCTGCCTCTGCCTCTGAGAGTGCTGGGATTAACGGCATAAGCCACTACTGTCCGTGTTTTGTTTTGTTTTGTTCTCTTGGGTGTGAGACAACAAACCTGGAAGGCACTAGCTCGGGGAAGCGTGGGAGGGGCACATCAGAGAGAAAGAGAGTCGGAGATAGAGACGGCAAGGGGAGGGGAGGCAGGGACGGGTGGGGTAAGAGAGCATGAGAGGGAGAAAGAGGTGAGAGAGAGAGAGAGAGAGAGAGAGAGAGAGAGAGAGAGAGATGATGATGAGTTTGCCCTTTTTTTTTTTTTTTAATTTTTTATTTTTATGTATACAGTGCTCTGTCTGCATGTACATCTACAGGCCAGAAGAGGGCATCCGATCACATTGTAGATGATTGTGAGCCACCATGTGGTTGCTGGGAATTGAACTCAGGATCTCTGGAGGAGCAGTCAGTGCTCTTAACTTCTGAGCCATCTCTCCAACCCCCAGCCCGAGTTTGCCCTTTTATTTACTGTGCAACTAGCCCATCTAAGTGGCAGGCAAATAATGATGCCATAGGTTGCTAGGCAGATTGGGGGGAGTAAGCTAACCCTAGTGCTTCCTGCTCTGCAGATTAAAAGGCACAAGAGCTGAGGCGGTATGTGAACACACACACACACACACACACACACACACACACACACACACACACA
>OU015744.1:46759829-46787352 GCA_907169655.1 Acomys percivali | reverse complement strand
ACACACACACACACACACACACACACACACACACACACACACACACAGAACAATGAAGAAAAGTTTCACTCTGGTAAAAGTCTTCTGAGAGGGTGGAGAGATGGCTCAACAGTTTGGAGCACTTAATGTTCTTGCAAAGGACCCAGGTTTGACTCCTAGTACCCACCTGGCAGCACACAACCACCTACAGCTCCCATTCCAGAGAATTTGACTCGCTCTTCCATCTTCTTTGAACATCAGACACTCAAGTGGCACACATACATACATCATACATGTAGACACATATAAAGTACAAATAAATCTTTTTTTTTTTTTTTAATCTCAGCTGGGTGGTGGTGGTGCATGCCTATAATCCCAGCATTTGGGAGGCAGAGGCAGGCGGATCTCTGTGAGTTTGAGGCCAGCCTGGTCTACAAAGTGAGTCCAGGACAGCCAGGGCTACACAGGGAAACCCTGTCTCAAAAAATAAAAACAAAACAAAATATTCTCGTAGCTGTACCTGGCTACTGCCTCTTTTTTTTTTTTTTTTTTTTTTTTTAATTAATTTATTCTTGTTACATCTCTATGGTTATCCCATCCCTTGTATCCTCCCATTCTCCCCTCCCTCCCATTTTCCCCTTATTCCCCTCCCCTATGACTGTTCCTGAGAGGGATTACCTCCCCCTATATATGCTCATAGGGTATCAAGTCTCTTCTCTGTGACCTGCTGTCCTTCCTCTGAGTGCCACTAGGTCTCCCCCTCCAGGGGACATAGTCAAATGTGAGGCACCAGAGTACATGAGAAAGTCAAATCCCTCTCTCCACTCAGTGTGGAGACTGTCCTGTCCATGGGCTAGATCAGGGTAGGGGTTTAAATTTTACCGCCTGTATTGTCCTTGGCTAGGGCCTTAGTTTGAGTGAGACCCCATGACCCAAATCTGCCTATCATAATGTTCTACTTGTAGGTTTCTAGGACCCACTGGATCCTTCTACATTGCTATTCTCACATGGTTCTCTCATCTAGAGTCCCAATAGGATGTCCTCCCCTCTGTCCCAGTTTCCTGGTAAGGGAAGGCTTTCGTGGGACATGCCCATTGGGCTAGTATGCAGATATAAGTGAGTATATACCATTTGAGTCTTTCTGCTTCTGGGTTAACTCACTCATTATGATCATCTCTAGCTCAATCCATTTGTCCACAAATTTCGGGAATTCCTTGTTTTTAATAGCTGAGTAGTATTCCACAGTGTATATGTACCACAGTTTCTTTATCCATTCTTCTACTGAGGGACATTTAGGCTGTTTCCATGATCTGGCTATTATGAATAAGGCTGCTATGATCATGGTTGAGCAAATTTTCTTGCTGTGTGCTGGTGCATCTTCTGGGTATATTCCAAGGAGTGGAATAGCTGGGTTTTGAGGAAGCCCTATTCCCATTTTCTGAGATAGCACCAGATAGATTTCCAAAGTGGTTGTACTAGTTTGCATTCCCACCAGCAATGAAGGAGTGTCCTCTCTCCCCACATCCTCTCCAGCATGTGGTGTCGCTTGAGTTTTTGATCTTAGCCATTCTGATGGGTATAAGATGGAATCTCAGAGTTGTTTTGATTTGCATTTCCCTGATGACTAAGGAGGTTGAGCATTTCTTTAAGTGTTTCTCAGCCATTTGATATTCTTCTGTTGAGAATTCTCTGTTTAGTTCCAAGCCCCATTTCTCAATTGGGTTATTTGGTTTGGTGGTGTTTAATTTCTTGAGTTCTTTATATATTTTGGATATTAGAGGCTACTGCCTCTTTCCTCCTCCACTTCCATTCCTGGTGAGAGATAGTCTTCCAATCAAAATTATTTGTATTCAGCTCTTGGAGTCTTTTCTAGCCTGATTATAAACTTCTCTACTGGCCTCACCTGTACTCCACCCATACCTCATGGCTGAGAGAAGTAGCTTGAGACCTGGGCTGGTCTCTCCTACCCTGGAAGCCAAGCTCTAGCAAGGCCTGTCTGTCTCCCTGATGTGGACAACCTCCTATGACTTCTCCTCGTGACTTCAGGCCCAGTTCAAATGCCACCTTCTAAGTCTTCCCCAGGTGCTTGCTGACTACAACAAATATTTCCACCTTGCACATGCTAACATGGGTTCTGGAGCTAAGGGTCCAGTGGGGGAAGCCAGAGCTCAGACAGGTGGAACTCCTTTCAGGAAAATAAACTTGAGGGCCAGGAGCATGCCCTAGGGCTTGGTATGAGTAAGACCCTAGTCCTAATCCCTAGCCCCCCCAAAACCAGCATGTAAAACTGAGTAAGGTGCCAGCTGGTGGTGGCACACACTTTTAATCTCAACACTTGGGAAGCAGAGGCAGGCAGATCTGAGTTCAAGGTCTGGTCTAAGCCTGGTCTAGAGAGGAGTTCCAGGACAGCCAGAGCTTTTAACACAGAGAAACCCTGCCTTGAAAACAAAAACAAAAACAAAACTACTGAGTAATATGTGCTGAGATGCCAGGATGTGCAGGGGACCCCAGCGGGATGAAGCGATGGAGCCAAGGAGAGGAATGTCCAAGGTGGGAGGGAGCAGGAAAGGCAAAGCTCTCACACTGGCCTTGAGGAATACTAACTAACAAGAAGTCATTCCTCTGCCTCCTACTCTTTAAAGGTCCAGCAATCCTAGGGAGTAGAGTTTATCTGAGCATGCTCAGTGACCAGTGGGGGTGGGGGTGGGGGCACACACCCTTTTAAGGAAACCTGGGAACACACCACTGGCTCTTGGGCGCAGTGGCTGGGCCTGCCTACTGGGCTCACTCTCCCAGCTGGGTGCTGGGGCTTTGTTTGCACTCCTGATAGCGAGAGGGATCACCCAAGTGAAGGAAGGCTATTGCCTCTTTAAAGAGTTCAAAAGCCCAAGACTTTCTGTTTTAGAAGTAACTCATCCTTTCACCAGCCCTTAAGGCAGAGATTTATGGCCTATTTCCCCCAAGGCAGACAGACCTACAGGCACATTACTTCCCTTGATGGCGGGTTGCTACAATGGCGGGACACTTTGCTTCCTCTTTGCATTTTATGACCTCCCTGCTTAATCTTGAAATAGGTTTCTTTCCAGGGAAGGAGTGAATTTTAAGACTGTGTGGCTTCAGCTGCCTTGGGAGCCAGAGGCCTCCCCCAGGCTCAGGAAGGGGCTGGTAGGCTGCAAGACAGAGCTGGTAGCCTTGTGCTTTTGGCTTTCCCAGATTTTTTTTCTCCTAGCTAGACATCCTGAGTGGTGGCTCTGTGTGACAGGAGAGTGGAGCTGGGAGATGGAGGCAGCAAATTAGTTTCTCTTCATATAGAAATGGCCTCTCATTTTCAGAGCCCATGCATGTACCTTGTGTACGTGCAAGCCAGAGGACAATATGTCACTTCTCAGTCTGTCTTTATTTTGCGGGGGATAGGGGACACTGGGCAAGATCTGGAACCTGTGGCATGGGCTAGGCTGACTGAATGAGCGGCAAAGATTGGCCTATCTTCTCCACAGAGCTGGGATCAGGGTTGTGTTGCTGTGTTTTTTGTTTGTTTGTTTTCTAAAGATTTATTTATTACATAGTGTTCTGCCTGCATGTACACCTGCACACCAGAAGAGGGCACCAGATCTCATGATAGATAGTTATGAGCCACCATGTGGTTGCTGGGAATTGAACTCAGGACCTCTGGAAGAGCAGACAGTGCTCTTAACCTCTGAGCCAACTCTCCAGCCTCTGTGTTTTTGTTTTTGTTTTTGTTTGTTGTTGTTTTGTTTTGTTTTATGTAGTTTGGGGGATGGAACTCAGGTCCTCCTGTTTAGTGACAAGCTCTTTGCTAACTGATACCCTCTGCCCCTGGCCCTCCTTGCTGATTCTAATTTGGCTCTTAGAATTTTCAGTGAGGTAGGTCTCATGATATCTTTTTTTTTTTTTTTCCCCATGATATCTTTGTAACTGATGAGGAAACAGGTTCGGGGACAAGCTCAAAGTAGGCAGAACCAGATACTGATGCTGTCCCTGAAGAGGCACTGAAGGGAACGAGAGTGCATGCTGGCTCGGTTTTCAGTGGTCTGCAAGGAGCCAAAAGTGGTCTAGCCTCATGCAAGGCATAATAGGAAAGCCAGTTCTGAAATACAGATGATGAAGGCCTGGAGCAGGGGAGTGGGAGGTGCAGGCCTCTTTCTCTGAGCGGTCACCCTATCAGCCCCCTCTCCTGCCGCACAGCCTTACCTCTTGCCCAGGGAATGCGACTGGGGTGGGCACGGGCCTCAGCAACTAGAGCTGATATATATATATATATATATATATTTGCTGTTGTTGTTGTTTTGTTTTTGCTTTTCGAGACAGGGTTTCTCTGTGTAGCCTTGGCTGTCCTGGACTCACTTTGTAGACCAGAGATCCACCTGCCCTATAGCTCATATTTTTAAAGATTGAAGGTCTAGTCAACACTGCTTTCTTTCTTTCTTTCTTTCTTTCTTTCTTTCTTTCTTTCTTTCAGATTTATTTATTTATTAAGTATACAGTGCTCTGCCTGCATGTTCACCTGCCAGAAGAGGGCATTAAATCACATTATAGATGGTTGTGAGCCACCATGTGATTGCTGGGATTTGAACTCAGGACCTCTGGAAGAACAGCCAGTGCTCTTAACTTCTAAGCCTCTCCAGCCGGTGTGTGTGTGTGTGTGTGTGTGTTGTTTTGGGGGGAGTTGTTTATTTGTTTGGTTTGGGTTTTTTGAGACAAGGTTTCTCTGTGTAGCCTTGGCTGTCCTGGATGCACACTGAAGACCAGGCTGGCCTCAAGCTCACAGAAATCCACCTGCCTCTGCCTCCTTGAGTGCTGGGATCATAGGCATGCCAGCTCACTTCTCTTTCTTAGTCACAGTTTCTAGTCTGTTAAAATTAAATGGTGAAGTGGCTCAGCTGGCAAAGTCACTTGCCACCAAGCCTGATTACTTGGGTTCGATTCCTGAAACCGCACACCATGGAAGGAGAGAACTGTCTCCTACAGGCTGTCCTCTGACCTCAACATACATTCCATGGTATGTGCGTATGGATGTGAGAAGCCACACACATACATACACACAAGTGAGTGTGAGGGGAAAGAAAAGGACTGTCTTTCTGGCCTTCAAGACCCTCTAAGGTCTGGTCCCTCACTCACCTCAGTCTTTAGTCACCTTGTACTTAGCTCTGAAATACTCAGGAAAGGAATAACTAATTGGTGTTTACTCCTCACCACACAGGGGTCAGAACAGCAGCGTGGGAGTCAGGAAAGCCAGTGTTTGAAGCTTGCCCCTAAGGTGGAGTCCCCATCCCACTCTGTCATTGTTTTGAGTGGCTGATACCATGAAGAGCTTTGCCTTCTGGGGCAGGCATCAGGGGTACTTTTCTCACTTCTACAAATAATATGTGCTTACTTCATGCCACCTCTATGCAGGGGACTGCAAAACCATCAGCAAGGGGCTTGCCAGTGTAACCAACATAACCAACCACCTTACTGTCAACTTAGCAGCCAAACGTTAGCCTTGTCTCCCTAGCTAAAAGTCCAGACTTCCCAAGGGCAGGCGCCCGGATTCTCGGCCTGATGCTGAGCTCAGTGAACAGTCTTTTTGTTTTATTTTGTTTTGTTTTTCAAGACAAGGTCTCTCTGTGTTAGCCTTGGCTATCTTGGACTTGCTTTGTAGACTAGGCTGACCTCAAACTCACAGCGACCTGCCTGCCTCTGCCTCCCAAGTAGCTGGGATTAAAGGCATGAGCCACCACGCTTGCTGCCATGTCAGCCCCGGTCACGGAAGATGACAATGAGGGCTTCTTTTGCAGATGAAGAAATTGAAACAAAACCAAGAGATGGGTCTAAGTGCAAGCAGGATTTGAACCCACGGCTGCCTTGCAAACCTATGCTCTTTGGGCCACCCACACTTACTGCATTGGCTCGGTCATCCCCATGCTGTTCCAAGGATCTGTTAAACTTACTTTCAGCACCCGTTTTTTGGCCAGCAGGGCCCCAGTGAAAGGGCCAGGCAGGATCGGGGTTTGTTTCCAAACCACTTTGCGTTGGGTGCTGCCAGTACCGAGTCCCAGGTTTCCCACAGCCCCTGAAGGAGGTTGAAACTCGGGCAAGTGGAAACTTCCCTCGGTGTGTCGTTCAGAGATGGAATTTTTTTCCTCTTTCCCTTCTAATTTCGAAATAGCAGCAGGGTGGTGCGGCCCAAGCAGAGCTCCTCGGGGCTTCATGATTTATTCAACAGGTGGTTTTGTGCTCTTGAGCATGCACTGCAGGAATTTGTTGTAGTCGGAAGTGGAGAACTCCAGGAAACCCATGGGCTCTTATCTTACACCCCCAACTTCGCCCAGAAGTGAACAATGACAATCTCAGGAGGAAAATGAGATTTGCTTCCCCCCCCCCAGGGGCCCCCCCAGGGGCCTGATTGCCAAAGAGATAGCGCCCCAGCAGGAAACATTAACTGCCATTGTATTATTTAGGCTGGAGGGGTGGGCGATTTGCAAGTTTATTAGCCCCCTCCTGCCCTTTTCCACACAAATGTACACTAATCCCCTTGGGCCCCGGGTTGGCTAAGCCAATAGTAAGGTCAAAGTGATTGTTTGATTCCTTCCTTCCGGTTAGGTTAGCTTCAGTGCTTACTGTTTGCATGGCAGTTTGTCCAGAGGTCAAACGCCTCAGTTTATCTGTGAACTCAGAAATGCCTAATACTTCATGGGGCTGTCATGACACTTCCCATGGCAAACGTTGGGTCCCAGGCCCAACACGCATGAGGAACACAGTAGATGTAACTGCTCACCTTTACTAAGGCTGCTGTTGTGCTAGGTGTCAGATAAGATCTGCCTTCTAGTAACAGATAACAGGCAGGAGAGTTTAGTCCAGTGTGCTACTATGACAAAATACCTGAGGAGAAGGTGATTTGTAAGCAACAGAAATTGTACTGTTGGCTCTGGGGGTGGGGCGGGGAGGTCTAAAATCCAGACTCAGTCAGGTTCAGCTTCCAAGATGGCACCTTGAGCAATGTGCTCTTGGAGGGAGCAGAATCTGTTATCGCACAAGTAAAAGGGACTGGAACCAAAGGGCAAAAAGGCAAATGCTGTATAAAGCTTCTTTTATAAAAGCCTTAACCCAAGCCGGGTGTGGTGGCGCACGCTTTTAATCCCAGCACTCGGGAGGTAGAGGCAGGTCAATCACTGTGAGTTTGAGGCCAGCCTGGTCTACAAAGTGAGTCCAGGACAGCCAAGATAACATAGAGAAACCTTGTCTCGAAAAACAAAAACAAACAAACAAACAAAAAGCCTTAACCCCACTCTTGGGGAATGAGCCTTCAGCTCCCATCTAACCCCTAAAGACCCATCTCTTAATATTACTGTGCTGGGCACAAAGTTTCAGCCTGAGTTTGGGCAGGGACACATACCTTCAAACCAGGGCAAAGGAGACAGAAAGGCAAGCATGGTGGGTGAAACAGGCAAACCCCAGTGCTGAGACTACGCAAAGGACCCCTGGGAAGCCAGGCTTGCCCCACCCTAGGACAGAGGGATGAAGCATCCTCGCCACGGCCACCTGGCTGCAGATGGTCCTTGTTCCCTCACGCTTGACCCAGCGCGGTGGTTCTTACCTGAAATCCAGCACAAGAGAGGTAGAGGCACAGCCAGGGCTACATAGTGAGAGCCTGCCTCTTGTAAACAAAACATTTTTTAAAAGTGGGGGGGGGGGGGGGTATGGGTGTTTTGCCTGCATGTATGTCAGTGTACCACATGCGTACAGTAGCTGCAGAGGGCAGAGGATGGCATCAGATCTCCTGGCACTGGCATTACAGGTAGTTGTGAGCCATCATGTAGGTGCTGGGAATCAAACGCAGGTTCTCTGGGAGAGGAACCAGTGCTCCTAACAAGTGTCCTTTCTTCAGCCCCAGAATGGATTGGGCTTTTTGAGGGGAGGGGGGGTTGGGGCTTTGTTGTTTTTTGGTTTCTCAAGACAGGGTTCCTCTCTGTAGCCCTGGCTGTCCTGGGCTCGCTTTGTAGACCAGGCTGGCCTCGAACTAACAGAGATCCGCCTGCCTCTGGCTGGGATTAAAGGCGTAGCTACCACACCCGGCCTCAGACTGGATTGTTAAAAAGGCAAAACAATGTTTCGAGAATGAGTGAAACCGGCTGGATGACGCTGCTACGTTGCGTAGCTGTCCTTCGTCCTTCGCACGTTCTTGGGGCAGGAGCTTATTTCACAGCCCCTCTAGCGGAGTCTTTCCCCTACCTAACCCAGCCTTGGGTTCCAAGACAGAGGTGCTGGTGCTGTGTGACCTTCTCAACTTTGTCTTTACACTTTAAACTTTGTTTGGGCAGCTTTGCCCTAAAGACAGCACTTCCAGTTCCCCTGGCGTTCCCGGGTCAAGGGGAAGCTTCCTGCCTTGACCTTTCTGTCCAGCCTCCCTTGGCCCCGCCCCACCTCAGGCATTTCTCTGTCTGTAGATTACCATCCTGGTGGTCCCTGGGGGCGGGGGAGGGGGGAGAGAAGGGGGGCTGGGAGTGTGAAGTCTCCCCTGCTGTCAAAGGAAGCTCAGCTGAAGCCCGGAGCCGAGGTGCTGTCATTAGGAAGGAAAACAACACTCACAGAAGAGATCTCTATCTGGGCCATTTGGTGCTTCTGAGGGTTTCCCAGGAGCCCGGCGATCCTTCCGGTCTTGGCCTCTGCCCTGGAGGGAAGACTTCTTTCAGTTGTGAGAAACCCTGGGCTTGCTGCTCCAGTTCACCCAGTTTTCTGTGTGTTAGGTGATTTGTTCCTAAAGATTTGTTGTTGAACACCTTTTAAGGTGTGTGTGTGCGCGCGCACGCGCGTGCGTGTGTTAGTATTGCATCATCGCAGACCTGTTGGAGAAGACCATTTCTTTATTGGAAAGCGCCCATATCATTCCCCTCCACCTCCACCTCCTTCCCTTCCTCACTCACTTTTTCCAAATTTGCCTTCTCTCCTCTTCCAGCTCTGGAAAGCTGACGAGGTAATTCCCACATGCCATGCAAAGTGCCCCAGACTTTGCTTTTTTTTTTTTCTTCAGGATTTCAGTTCTTAGGCTCTCCCTGATCGGCCACTCAATGCCATACTCTGTCCCTTTGCTTAATTTAATCTCTTTATATCAACTTTCACTCTAAAATTGTCTTGAGCATCTATTTCTGAAATTTTTTGTTGTTGGTTTTGGTTTTGTTTTTGTTGTTTTTGTTTTTTCGGGACAGGGTTTCTCTGTGTAGCCTTGACTGTCCTGAACTCGCTCTGTAGACCAGGCTGGCCTCAAACTCACAGTGATGCGCCTGCCTCTGCCTCCTGAGTGCTGGGATTAAAGGCATGTGCCACTACTGCCTGGCTCTAAATTTAACAAATAAAAAGATTATATTTTCAAATTCTTAATCATGTGTATAAATGTGCACATTTGTGCAGATACCCTTGAAGGCCAGAAGATGATGTCCGGTCCCGTGAAGCTGTAGACCGTGAACTGCCTGACAAGGGTGCTGGAATAGAACTTGGGTCCTCTGCAAAAACAATATATGTTCTTAGCTGCTGAGCCACCTGTCTAGCCCCTATGTATTTCTTACTCAGTTCTCATCTGCTTCATTCCCTTCGCACCATGAGGCCTGTCTGAAATAGTCTCTCCCACAGCACAGCCCCAAAGCCTGGCCTGTGCCTAGCAATTTCTAGGCCCTTAGTTAGCTAGCACCGAGTGAGCAGCTGTGAGCTCCTAAGCCCAAGGAGCACTCAGTCCCTTCCAAGTCCTTTGTTCTGTCTTTGATCTGTGCTTACCCTTCCTGTGTGAGGATTGCCCTTTTGTAGATTGTGGAACTTCTGTCACCCTTTATCAGCAGGCAGTGAGGGCTCTGGGTTGACCCTTCAGCCCAGCTCCAGTACAAGAGCCAGGTGACAGATCTTTGGCAATCCTGTCCAAGGAGAATAAGCCACATGGTTTCCCGTTCCCCTGAGGAGCTTCCCAAATCACTCTAGACTTCCTAGGTTTCTATGCAGGCTGTACCCTGAGGCCAAGGGACCTTGGAGACATCCAAGGGACCACTGCAAACTGTCCCAGGGGGCTGCTCCAGTTGGCCTTTCTTAGGAAGGATGTCTTGAAGATGACAGTCATGCAGCTCTCTCTCTCTCTCTCTCTCTCTCTCTCTCTCTCTCTCTCTCTCTCTCTCTCTCTCTTTCTCTCTCTCTCTCTCTCTCTCTCTCCCCGCCCCCCTCTCTCTCTTTTTTTTTCCAAGACAGGGTTTCTCTGTGTAGCCTTGGCTGTCCTGGACTCACTTTGTAGACCAGGCTGGCCTCAAACTCACAGCAATCCGCCTGCCTCTGCCTCCCGAGTGCTGGGATTAAAGGCGTGCGCCACGACTGCCTGGCTGTCTCTCTTCTTAATCAACCCACAACTGTACCCGTTCACAGAGCTAACAAATGCCTGGAATCCCAGCACCCACAGGGTAGAGGAAGGGGGATCAGGAGGACTTCAAAGCTGTCCATTGCTACATAAGGCCTTATTTTTTAGAATAAATAAACAAGAAAATTTTTTTTAAAGGAATGGAGGAAGGAAGGAAAGTCAATTTGTCCTACAATATGAAGGCCCATAGGCCTGAGCCATACTAAACTTGTAAAAGAAGTTTGGGTGACCTTGGGAGGAGTGACAACTCTCAACTGGCCTTGCAAGAAGGTATCTTAAAGAGAGCAGGGAGTGGTCCTGATGCAAGATGATGAAGGCCTCACTGCCAAGTTGCAGGTGGTTGTTATTTACATGACTATGTGACTCAGGCCACTGAAGTTAGGGGAGGCAGGATGGAGACCGAGTCTAACAAATGAGTTATTTATATCTATATCCCAGACCTCAGAGGGAACATTCCCATACTTAGCCGTTCCTAGATGGCCTGTGACACAGGGTATTTAAAGTAACAATGGGTTGAATTCTTGTTCACATTTTTGGCAGGGCTCCAGTCTGAAAGTCCGCAAGAGAAAGAATCACTGGGCTGTGTAGCTTTGGGGAGGGGCGGCGACTGTTTCTAATTTGGGATCTATTTAAGATCTCTTCCCTCCCTCACCCCTCCCCCACCCCCTTCTTCCTGGAATTAAAAAGAAAATAAAAATTTGATTTTAGAGACAACCTTCTTTGTGATTTACTTTTGAAGAATTGGTGGTGGTGGGGGGGTTGCACTTTGCCCTTTCCACCCCATCTTTGAGGAAACTGGGGTTATCTGAGAAAAAGAAAGAAGAGAGAGAAAGAAAGAATAGCATACAGTTTGAGAAGCCCAAACATCCTTCCACAATTCCTTAGACTTGAAGGCGGAAATGACCACTAGCGATGAGGGCACCCAAGTAGCCAAGTTCTGAGTGCGTCGTGATAGTTGTCCAGAGGCGAGCATGGCGCTGTGCACAATCACTGGCCCACGTAAGATACATTTGCAGGGAGACACTCAGAAAGAGCTGAAAATGGCAACGGACTCCTTTCTCATAACTGTATTCTAGTACAGTCGACACAGAGAACAAGCTGTACACATTTAACAGATAGCACTTGATGAGATAAAGTCATTCCTGTTTGTTTGTTTGTTTGTTTTTGAGACAGGGAACTATGTAACCCTGCCTGGCCTTGAACTCACTACTCGGTAGAGGTTGGCCTTGAACTCACTACTCGGTAGAGGTTGGCCTTGAACTCCTGGTCCTCCTACTTTTACCTTTAAAATGCTAGGATTATAGGTAATATTTTAAGGCTCTTCCCATCCCTAGGCTATTTCTAAGCAGTGGCTTTGTAAAGAAATAAGAGACTGTGGGCAAGTGAGATGGCTCTGCCGAGAGAGGCACCTGTCAAGCCTGCTGATCCTCGGGGACCCTTGTGGTGGAGGGAGGGAACAGACCCCCACAGTTGTACACTGACCACACGTGCGCCCTGGCATGAGCATAGACTCACACTGCTGTATAGACCAGGCTGCCCTAAATTCACAGAGATTTGCCTACCTCTGCTCCCCAAGTGCTTTTTTAAAAATCTGCTAGAATGACAAACAGGCAAGTGACAAACATCCATCTCAAAATAGCTTACGTTCCAGAAAAGTTTTATTCCCCCCCGTATATCTAGTAGTCTTCGAGGTTTAATGACTAATGGACTAGCTAGTGGTTTTTGTTTTGTTTTTAAAGCCCGAGTTTAGCCAGGCATGGTGGCACACCCCATGCCTTTAATTCTAGCACTCTGGAGGCAGAGGCACGCGGATCACTGTGAGTTTGAGGCCAGCTGGTCTACAAAGAGAGTTCGAGGCCAGCCAGGGCTATTACACAGAGAAACCCTATCTCGAAAAACAAAACAAAACAAAAAAAGCCCGAGGTGGTTCTTTTTTTTTTTTTTCATCCAGATCCGCCTCTATCTTCCCACCAGCTTGTTGATAGTACTATAAAGGCTGTAGTGTTATTGTTACAAGAACACAGCACTTGGTTTCTTCTCCTGTGTCTTTGGACTGGGGCTACAACGTTCAGCGGTAGAACTCCTGCCCCA
The DNA here is from genome assembly GCA_907169655.1 of Acomys percivali. Taxonomy (NCBI): domain Eukaryota; kingdom Metazoa; phylum Chordata; class Mammalia; order Rodentia; family Muridae; genus Acomys; species Acomys percivali. The sequence goes on along the minus strand of OU015744.1, from coordinate 46,774,892 downwards.
AGTCCTTCTTGCGCCAGTGGATTTCCTCTCCCATCCCATTGGTCAATACTATGTCACATGTCCATGTATGAACCAATCACTAGCAAGAGACACAGGGCTCAGGGGCCAATAGGATTTGATTAGACTCTCGAATCTTAGCTCTGAACCTGCGAATTCTGGATTAGTTTCTCCCAAGCCTGGTGGCTAGTGAACGGAACATTTTTTCTTAGCAAACAGCTGGGGGTGGACGCCAGCTAAATTGTTTGCCAAGCAAGGTAGTTATGAAAGGGGTTAATGGTTAATGGTGGGGGTCGGGTTTCGCTTTCCTCGGTGGTGTAGCCCCATGGGCGGGCAAGAAACTCTGACTCTGGGTCACACACAAAAGGAAGACAGGAAAATAGGAGATGACCTTGTTGAAAAGCTGGGATCGACCCAGAGAGGAAGGAGGAGGAGAAAAGGGAATGGGAGGGGTGTCAAACTGACTAAAATTCATTACATAGATGTATGAAGCTGTCAAAAATTAAAAAAAAGTTATTAATTGGAGGTAACTAAGGAGCCAGAAAATGTATGGAACTGCCTACAAGGCAGTGGATAGACCTCCTTTGGAGAGAGGAGAGGTTAAATAATGAACATGTGTGTGTAATTAGATACACACTGTGAAGGAAAGGCCAAGGTTACAGTGAGGACACCTTCCAGGTGAAAGCTGCGGGCCAGGTGGACTGAGTCAGGCCAGGGATGTGTGGGAGGTGGGGAGAAAGGGAATCAAAGCTCCTAGGTGGGAGAGCTGGCGTCAGGCTGAGGCAGGGAGCACCCTTGGCTTGGAAGGGCATAGCCAGGCTGCACAAGGTGGATGACAGGACAGTACATTGATAAAGAGCCTGTCATTCACATTAAGTTTGATGAAGCTCAAAAGGTTTGTCATTATTATAAACCTCTTTTATTTATTTATTTATTTATATATTTTTTAAATATTTTTATTTAATTTATGTGCATTGGTGTGAGGGTGTCAGATCTCGGAGTTAGAGACAGTTGTGAACTGCCATGTGGGTGCTGGGAATTGAACCCGGGTCCTTTGGAAGAGCAGGCAGTGCTCTTAACCACTGAGCCATCTCTCTAGCCCCAAACCTCTTTTTTTTTATTAATTAAACTTTTTTTGAATTTTTTACATATACATTTATATTATTACACATATATACAATAAACTACCTATAGCAAGAAGAGGCATGACACAATCAGTCTAAACCTCTTTTTCGTTTGAAAACTTTTAAAGATTTAAAATCTATTTTTAATTTTTATCTTACGCCGTGGGTGTTTTGCTGGCATGTTTGGCTGTGTACTGTGTTTATGCACTGTCTGCAGAGGCTGGAAGATGGCAATGGATCCCCCGGAACTGGAGTCAACACCCTGTTGTGAGCTGCCCTGTGGGTGCTGATACTCCAACTTAGGTTCTTTAGAAGAGCAGCCAGAGCTCTTTAACAGATGGGCCATCTCCCCAGCCCCTATTTTGAAATAATTTTAGATTTAGAAAATTTGCAAAAAAACAGTAGAGAAACCTATTTTTCTTTACCCTGGTCCCCAGTCACCTTACCTAACCAGAGCGCATTTATCAAAACAGTAAACTACAGCCCGGGCTTCATTCGCTTTTACTTCCGTTATTCCACATTATTCACTCTCTTCCCCATCAGTAGCTCTCCTCAGTTCCGGGGTCTGGCCAGGGCACCACGTTACACATCACTGCTCTGTCTCCCCCACGCTCTGCCTCTGTCTTCCCTTGGTTTTCAGAACCCTAGCACTTGAATAGCAGTGGGCAGGTGTTTTGTTGGGATATGTCCCAGTTTAGGTTTATTTGCTGTTTTCTTTTCTTTTCTTTTTTTGGTTTTTCAAGACAGGGTTTCTCTGTGTAGCCTTGGCTGTCCTGGACTCAATTTGTAGTCCAGGCTGGCCCCGAACTCACAGCGATCCGCCTGCCTCTGCCTCTCCAGTGCTGGGATTAAAGGCGTGTGCCACCATGCCTGGCACCTATTTGCTGTTTTCTGATAACTAGGCCAAGGCTATGAGCTTAGGAAGAACACTCCTGTGGGGGCGTGGGGTTCGGCAAGTGTACTTGCACTGCTTGTGGGATCACATGAGTTATTACCGGTGACATTTAACCTCTGTCCCTTGGCTAAGGGTGTGTTTGTGAAACCTCAGTGAACTGGCTGTTCCCTCCCTTTTCTCTGTTCTGTTTGAGTCAGTCATTTAGTCCCCTCCACACTCAAGAGGAGGCAGAACTGCAAAGCTTTAGAGAGAGAGAGAGAGAGAGAGACAGACAGACAGACAGACAGACAGACAGACAGGAGGACTAGATAAAAGGTGATGGTCATCCAGATGTAAGTGTCACAAGTAACACAGCCTTGGCCCTGACAGCACAGCCAACTCTGTGGGTTTTGTGAACAACAGCCTTCCTGTTTCCTTCTCCTGGTTATCTTTAAGGTGAATCCCACACCATCCATCTAGGTTCCTGTCCTAATTCACACACCATCTGCCAGGTCTTCATGTGTGTGTCCCTCAGTGGCAGCCTGCCCAGTGTTTCTACACGCAGCACCCACATGCACATGCACACATGCATGCAAGCACACAAACACACACACACACGTTCAGCTGCTTCTGGTTTTTGTCACAGGGCTCCGGCAGTAAGGCAAGCGGAGAGCATAAGAGTATGTGACCCAGGTGAGGTCTGTGGTCTGGAAACCAGAGTACATCCCAAGGGAGGTAGGAAGAGGGGATGGTGAGGTTACAGGATGAGCGACAATACAGTGCCAGCCGTTAGAAGAGGAGGGCTGGGGAGATCATCAGTAAAGGGCTGAGGACCTGAGTTTCATACCCAGAACCTATGGTTGTGGCGGTGTATGCTTAGAATCACAGAGCTGGGGAGGACAAGACATGCAGATTCCCGGGAGCTCACTGGCTGACTAGTCCAGCCTACTCGGAGCGTTCCAGACTAATTATTTATAAGTAAATAAATATTTAGGCGGGTGATGCCTGAGAAATGATACCTAATGTTGTCCTCCCTCCCACATACACATGCATCCACACACATTAACTACAACCTGGTGCTGCAAAGGAGAAGATGGAACTAGAGAGAAATGGGAGGCCTGTTGCCGATGTGCTAAAAGAAAACAGCAGTTCACAGATTAGCTTGGTACAATATAAACCCATGTATAGTTTCATCTTTTCTTTTTTCTTTTTCTTTTGGTTTTTTCGAGACAGGGTTTCTCTGTGTAGCCTTGGCTGTCCTGGACTCGATTAGTAGACCAGGCTAGACTCAAACTCACCGCGATCCACCTGCCTCTGCCTCCCAAGTGCTGGGATTAAAGGCATGTGCCACCCCCGCCGGCTCATCTTTTCTTAAATGCATGTTCGTGTATTCATTTTTACTTGTGTGTACATTGTGTATGTGCAGATGTGTGTGTGTAGAAGCCAGAAAGAAGCCCCTCAGATGTTGTTCTTCATGAGCTGTCCATCTTGTTTTTGAGACAAAGCCTCATTGGGACCTAGGGCTTGGCAATTAGGCCAGGCTGGTCGATCAGTGAGCTCCATACATTCACCTTGCTCTGCCTTCCCAGTGCTGGGGTTACGAGCATGTACCACCACACCTGGCTCTCCTGTGTTCTGGGGGGGGTCAAACTTAGGTTCTTATGCTTGCATGGCCAACACATTACCTGCTGTGCCCATGTGTGGTTTTACCAAAACCATACATAAATGGTCAGTGCCTAGCACATAGAAGATACTTTAACAAAAAATTATTTATTATTTATACAGCGTATTGCCCCAATGTATGCTTGCACACCAGAAGAAAGCACCAGATCACATTATAGATGGTTGGGAGCCACCATGTGGTTCCTGGGAATTGCAGTCAGGACCTTTGGAAGAACAGACAGTGCTCTTAACCTTTGAGCCATTTCTCCAGCCCCAGAAGACACTTTCTTTTTCTTCAAAATTCTAGGGACTGAATTTAAGGCCTCATACATTAGTCAACCAAGTCCGACGTTGACTAATCCCCAAGTTGGCACTTAATCTTATTTTTAAAAAGATATTTACTTTTACTCTGTGCATATAAGTGTTTTACTTAACTGTATGTCTGTGCACCACATGCTTGCTTGGTTTCTGTGAGTGCCAGAAGGGGCTGTTAGATTTTTTTAAAAAATATTTTATTTAATTTTAATTTATGTCCATTGGTGTGATTGTCAGATCTTAGAGTTACAGACAGTTGTGAGCTGCCATGTGGTTGCTGGGAATTGAACCTGGGTCCTTTGGAAGAGCAGGCGGTGCTCTTAACCACTGAGCCATCTCTCCAGCCCGGGGACGTTAGATTTACTGGAACTAGAGTTACAGATAGTTTTGAGTCATCATGTGTGTGCTGGGAATTGACCCCAGATTCTCCTCAAGAGCAGCCAGTTCTCTTAACCACTGAGTCATCTATTCGGCACAATTGGTTGTTGTTGTTTTGTTTGAGAAAGGGTCTCTATATGGAGCCCTAGCTATTCTGAAACTCACTGTGTAGACCAGGCTGGCCTCAAACTCACAGAGATCAAGCTGCTTCTGCCTCCAAAGACCTGGGATTAAAGGTGTGCGCCAACACACTTGACTCTTTGATATTTCTTAAGGGTATAAATAGGAATAGGGTGGGCAGCTTCGTTTTGATATTAACTAATTAATTCATTTGGGGTGGGCACTGATTTTCTCTGTGTAGCCCTGTCTGTCTTGGAATTCACTCTGTAGACCAGGCTGTCCTCCAACTCAGAGATCCATCTGCCTCTGCCTCCTGAGTGTTGGGATTAAAGGCATGCACCACCATGTATGGCTGAATTTTATTATTAATGTATGCCTTGGAGGATGTACAAGCCATGGCTCATATGTAGAGGTCAGAGGACAATTTTTCCCCCTCTTTTGGCTTTTCAAGATAGGGTCTCTCTGTGTTAGCCTGGCTGTCCTGGACTTGATTTGTAGACCAGGCTGGCCTTGAACTCACGGTCACCCTGCCTCCTGAGTGCTGGGATTAAAGGTGTGTGCTACCACACCCAGCTCAGAGAACAATTTTGTGGGGTCAGTTCTATCCGCTGTCTTCACATGTGTCCTGGGAACTGAACTCAGGCTGTCACGCTGACCATAGCCAGTACCTTTGGAATTCTGGAAACTTTTTAGAGGGCATGTAAAGGCTAGGGCCACGAGAGAAGAGGCATGGTTAGTGGTTGCTGGTTGTTTGGGGGTGGGGGGTGGGGTGTGGGTTATTGGTTTGTTAGTGGTTGTGCTCAAAGAACAAATAAGAAGAAAGAATTTTGATTCAATTTCTCTCTCCCCTCTACCTTCTTTCTTTCTTATCTAGTGATAGGAGGGAAAACTGGAGGTATGAAGGGTAGGAGAAAGAAGAACCCACAAAGTAGTGAGACAAGCTACAGAGTGTCCCATGCCCCCATCACAAAGTGCTTGTGCAAGCTGGAAAACTTACTCAGCAACAGAGCCCTTTCCCATAGCTCAGCGTCTATGGTGTAGAACGATACCCAGGCCAGGTAGCAGCTGGCCACCTCAAGTGTCTTTACTCCTCTGTGGTTGGAATGAGACATAGTTGCTTTTATTTTAACTAGTTTACTTTTCCTAGAAGGCCAAGGCAATGGGAAACAACTATGTGAATAGGAAATTTTTATTTTTATTATTTATTTATTTGTTTGTTTTTGTTTGTTTTGAGACAGGGTTTCTCTGTGTAGCTTTAGCTGTCCTGGACTAACTTTGTAGACCAGGCTGGCTTCGAGCTCACAGCGATGCACCTGCCTCTGCCTCCCGGGTGCTGGGATTAAAGGCGTGCACCACCACTGTCCAGGGTGAAAAGGAAATTTTACCTTGAGGAGAAATATGAAGTCTGGAACTTGACACTGTCATTCATACAGCCGTCTGTACCTTGAAGGAAAGCTTTGACGCACAGATGACAGGAGGTATGTAACAGAGAAGTTGGGATCTTTAATGAAGCTGGCTTTAGGGGAGTCAGCTGAAGTTAAGGGTTACCTGGTTGCCACAGCATAACAAGGAGGAAATGAACTTAATACCCAAACAGCAGATACTCTATCCACTTGCACAGGTGTGATACTTTTTCTCTTTTTTTCTTCCAAGACAGGGTTTCTGTGCATAGCCATGGCTGTCCAGGAAAGTCGCTCTATAGACCAGGGTGGCCTCAAACTCAGAGATCCACTTGCTTCTGTCTCTAGAGTGCTGGGATTAAAGGAGTGGGCCCCCAGCACCTGGCTCTTCATTTTTCTATTTTATGTACACTTGTGTATTGTCTACATGTATGTCTTGGCAGCATATGCGTACCTGGTACCTAGGGAGGTACCAGGGCATTGGATTTCCTGGGCCTGGAGTTAGCCAGCTGTGAGCATCATGTTAGTGCTGAGTTCTCTTAACCACTACGTCATGTCTCCAGCAAGGATAGTTATTCTTTGACTGTGGCTTGGTGAGATCTGTAATCATTGGGAGATACACCCCAGGGCATGTCTGTGAGGGTGTTTCCAGAACCAATTACTGAGAAAGACCCGTCCTCAGAGTTGGGGAGGACCTTCCAACAGGTGGTCCGGATAAATATAAACAGGTCCGTGGAAAAGATTGCACTGTCTGCCTGATTTCACTTTTTAGTGAATATATCCAATGTTGTTGCTGCTGCTGGCTCTCAGAATCCAGCTTTTTAGATTCCAGACCTTTCCAGGCCTTCAACATCGGGATGGGACTGCTAAGGCATCCAGTTTAGTAGCAATAACTGGGTTCTCAGCCTCTTCTAAGAGTGCACATAGCTGGGCGTGGTAGTGCATGCCTTCAGTCCCAGCACTTTGTGAACTGGCCCTGCCTGGTGGGAGACCAGTTTTCAGCACCATTAGATGGGAGCAGAGGGCTATAGTCACCCAGAGGAGTGGTGCTTGGAAAATGGCCACTGGCACAGCCTAGGGTGGGGGCTGGGAGAGGGCTGTCCATGTCAAAAGGGTAAAGAGCAATTTTGTGTGGGTCAGGGATTCTTTCTCAGAACTGGCTTATTGGTGGGCCCTTGGTGTCATTTTTAATTTGTAAACGTGTATGGGTGTTCTTGTTTGCCTGCGTGTGTCTCCGTGTACCGTGTGTATGCCTGGTGCCAGCAGAGAGGCCGGAAGAGGATGTCGGCTCCCCTAGAACTGACAGTTGTGAGCAGCCATGTGGGGACTGGAAACCAAACTCCTACAAAAGCAGCACACACACCCTCTCAGCTGCTGAGCCAGCTCTTCAGCTCCTCTTAGTGCTTTAATAGAGGGTGTCAGGCTCAGTGACAATTGAAAGTCATCTTGGTTAAAACAAGCGCCCCACACGACAGACTGTCACAGGAGGACAAGTGAGGAAGAAGCCTCTGGGGATGGAGGAAAGCACCCAAAAGAAATGCTCATTGGCCTGGGCCTTACAGTTGTAAGACCTTAACATCTAGTGCCCTGGCTTCGGACGATTTGGCTTAAAAACTTCAGGTCTGGGGGCTGGAGACATGGCTCAGTGGTTAAGAGCATTGACTGCTCTTCTAGAGGACCTGGGTTCAATTCCCAGCACCCACATGGCAGTTCACAACTGTCTGTAAATCCAAGATCTGATACCCTCACAGATATACATGCAGGCAAAATGCCACACATAAAAATGAAAAAAAAAAAAAAAAAAAAATCAGGTCTGCCACTTCTGAGCGGGTGAGTCCAGGGTCTGTTAAGTATACATTCCACTTGTGTGGATGTCACTCGATTTTCTGTCAAGTGACACCAATTATAACTTCATTTAGTTTCAAGATTGTAAACAGTAATGTCCCATCTATGTTCCCAAGTGATGCCCTCTGCGATAGTTCATAAGGCCACTTGGCCTGTGAGCCTGTTGCTCTGTAGTGGTGTCCGGTCCACAGGCTTTCCCACTTAGTCACTCCAACCCAAATCTCACCTAGAGCTCTTCTTTGCTGCTGTGGGGCTGGTGGCAGAGTCCTAAGTCAGCTCCTGAGATTCTCCAGGGCCGTGAGAGGATGGGGGTGGGGAGGACTGGCTGGGAGGGAAGAGGATCCAGGCTCCGAAGCTTGCAGCAGTTAATGTTAGCACACGTGTGGGCATAGGAAGTAGAGCCCAGGGAGTTTTTCAGTCATCTCCTGCTTAATGCATCCAGATGCATCCATAATTAGCCCTTGCCTCTGGCCTCCGGGCCCAGGTGGGCTCCAGAAGGCCCCTGCACTGCCGCCAGACAAGAGGCCTTAAAGAACACCGGGCAGACAATTGGAATGCCATTTATCGTGCGAAACACAATAAAACCCTGAGCTCTCTTCCTGTCTCAGAGACCCATAAATTATGAAAATTATACCTGCCTCAGGCCATGGACATATTGTTTTATTAAAGTTCCGATGAATAAACTTTAGGTCTCTTAAAAATGTCCTCCCAGCTTTCATCTGGCAGCGCCTCCAGTGTGGGGCAGGCTGCCCGGTCTTTCTGGGGGTTCAGGCTTTGGAAAGCTAGATTCACTTCAAGCTATTAAGTTACCTAGGCTAGGGAGACGGTTGGAGAGTGCCCTGTGCGATCTAGACCACAGCACAAGGCCAATAAGTTGCAGGGTACGTTCTACTTAGCAGAGTTGCTCTCACCAAGTCAAGGCCCTTGGGAGGGAGGCAGTGCTGGAGACTTAACTCAGGAGTCTTAGCACTGAGTTCCAGCTCATTTCTTCTTCAGAGAGCACTATGTGGCTATGGGCAGGAAGAGGGTTGATACAATTTTACTTTTTTGAGGTTTTGTTTTTTTGAAACGGGGTTTCTCTGTGTAGCCTTGACTGTTCTGGACTCACTCTGTAGAAGAGGCTGGCCTTGAACTCAGAGACCCACCTGCCTCTGCCTTCAGAGCATTGGAATTAAAGGTGTGTGTCACCACATCGGGCTCTTTTACATTTGGTCACTTCCCGGTTTCTTCATCCAGTACTCCCCAAGCACAGCTACCGAACTCTCAGTTTTCATTTTGTATGAGTAGTAATTCTTCCTAACTTCCATTTCTGCCTCTTTAAGCAGTCATTCATCAGGTGCTGACTTTGGGGTCCATCCCTCCAGAGCCATCTGTAACTGGGAACTAAGGCAGGACAAGGCCAGGCAGAGGAAAGCAGTTGTGGAATTCTCTTCTGGACACTTGGCTTCCTCCTTTCCCCAAAGGCTGTTTGGGTGAATGGGCCTTTACACATGCAACCTCAATAGGAGTTTTTGTCTTTAAAATCCCAGAATCAACACTTACACCCAACCCAGCCATCCACAGTGCGCCTGAGGAATCAAAGCAGGATAGACAATACTCAGGACCAAAGTGCTATTCCTGTGGTATAGATTGTGAGGGGCCAGGAAATAGGAGGGATTAAGACCATCTTTATTCAAGTTGATTATAGAATGGGACCAGGAAGCTAGGTGGTGGTGGTGCATACTTTTTTTTTTGATGTGGTACACATTTTTAATCCCAGTACTGAAGCAGAGGCAGGCTTTGTTGAGTTTGAGCCCAGTCTGGTCTACAGAGTGACTTCTAGAACAGGGAAGGCTACAGAGAAACCCTGTCTCAAAACAAAACTAAACCAAACAAAACCAGAGTGGGACCAGAGGATCCTTCACTTGTATTCCAAAGCCTCCAAGAAAAAAGCAAGATTGGATCCAACTAAGGAGCCTAAGAGGCCATCACTGGTGACCAGGAAAAATCAACAGGGCCAGCACGGTGATGGTTGTCTTTACAGAGGCAGGCAGATCTCTGAGTTTAAGACAAGCTACTCAGCAGGCAGGTCTTAGAGGTCAGAGACCTGGTTTGAGGTCTCATTGGTCCATCTAGAACAAAGAATCTAAGAGCACTAGTGTGTGGGCTTCTGAAGCCTGTAGATTTGGGGACACAGGGGCCCTTTCTCTTCCCTACTTGTAGCCTTTTCTGCTTCTGAAGGAAGCCTTTTTACCCATCTATATTACTACATCACCCAATAGGTCTGCCTGGGCTACCATTACCTTTGAATAGTAAGGCTATCTCAAAAAAGAACAAGAAAACTCAAAACTCCAGACCCACTATGTACCAGAATAGGTACCCTAGGAAGGATTTTGTGTCATGTGATGACAGCAGTGCAGCATTGTTCAGTGAAAGGATAAGGGTCTCTCTCTTTCTCCCCCCCCCCCAGTCTAGACACCCAGCCCACGGTATGCATGTGCCCATGTGGCTTAAGAGTTCTTTGACAAGTGTGGGATTTCTGCTGGGTGAGGATGTCAGACAACTGAACAGAACACACAAGAAAATGGCAGTCATGTGTATATTTAACAATATATATTTATAGATATCTTCTAGATCAGTACATTCAGTTTTAACTTGTGTTTTTCTTCACAAACAGAAGAACTCTTACAATAGTAGACTTTCTAAAATAAATACTATTAAAATAGAGCTTCAAAATAAATATTTTTTACAAAGGAAACCTTCTGTGGTAACTTTTGTGGTGGGGTGGGAAGGGGCTACAGTGAAGGGGAAATGAGAACAGGAATGTGGTGAGGTGGGCACCGGGCACAGCTCTACTGCTGCTAAAGTGAGGCCAACCATAGGACGCAAGAGAAAGCAAGCTAAGAAACAGCACAGCCACCCACAACAAAAATGGCAACACAGGACTGACATCCACCAATACAGGAGCAGGGAGGGCAAGGTACTACCCACGAAATGCAAAAACCAGGAGGCAGGCGAAGCCCTGGATGGTCTAGTAAACTGTACAGTGCAAATCTGGGCTGCACGCACACTTTGGACATTTCCTGGGGCTGCACCGGAGACCGAGCTGCCATCCAAGAGATGGGTACCTGGGTTCTGGCCTGACCAACTTTGTATGCTGCCCTCTTGGGGTTGTTTGTGCTCCAGCTGGGCCCCATCAATGCAGAATGGACTAGTGCAAAGAAGCCACCACACATCACGAGGATGCCTCATCGTGTCAGCTGTGATGGGCCCAAGGGAGCAGTCCAGTCTGCGAGACTTCACTCCCTTCCAGCTGACTTAGGGAGCCTGGATTGTACCTTGGAAGGCTTTGCTAGCCTAGATCCAGACAGGACAATGGGAAAACCAAGTAGCCAAGGTACTTTGGATAATGTACGGGATGCTATCCTCAGCTCCAGGCACCAAGGCTACCCAACTTAAGGGCTGGACGTGGGAATCAGCTGGCACTTCTGAAGAGCTGTAACTCAGCCACACAAGCCACTACCACCGGCAAACAAGTCAGAAACTGCTACAGAAATGCTCTGTTTGAGCCTAGGAAGGGGGTGTAGACCCTATAGGCAAACTACTGCCTTTGTTTTGTGTGTTTGTGTTCTTTCCCATGGGTAGTTGTTTGCTGAGAAGCCAAGAGGAAAACAACAGAGCTGAGGAAAAGCAAGGATGCTTCCTTCAACTCCCTTCTCTTTACCACTGAGCAAGTGGGGCCCAAGGGAAACACCCAGGGGAGGAGTTCTGTAGACAGCATCAGCACACCCAAAACAAGGATGGGGGAGAAAAAGCAAACCAAATCCCATAAAAATCCGTGTTTACAGCTATGTACACAAAGTCAGGGTTCAGGAGGGGCTGCCAGGAAATGGGGTCTGTGTGGCAGAGGGGTCAGTGTGTAAGTGTCACATGTGCATGTGCGCGTACACGGCTTATGTAACTCAACTGTCCACAGAGGTGTGGAGACCAAGATCACCAAAGTGCAACCTGCCAATGGGTCAACTGTCCGGTGGAGACAAATGAGGGAGGGACCCTGGGCAACACTCCCAGGCTTTTTAGAAAGAGTGCACACGTGCGCTATCATTTTTGGGGGTTTCCCTCGACATACCTCATCTGAGGAAAACATCTCCAGCTCCTTCAGTAAGCTCCTAATACATTCAACTCGTGCAAGTGGTTGGCAGAACGCATTGGTTTTTTTTTGTTTTTGTTTTGTTTTGTCTTCCATCTTTCCTTCCGATCTGTGTTAAGAATATTGCAACTGTGGCAAGGGCAGCTATATGGGTCAGCCGTAGAGAATGAAGATGCAGTATTTTATACTTGCCTTTTACAAGCCAGTAAATGTTACATAAATAAAGCTGAAAATAAAATCCTCCCTTCCTCCAATCAATAAATATACCTATGGTTACAATTAACTTATTCTAAATCATAAGGTGTTGCTACTACTACTAGTTTCTAAGGTGGGGGTGGGGTGAATCCTTGAGAAAGAACAGGTAAGTACACTCCACTGGTAGCTCCTGCCTGTTTGCCTCCTTCCGGGGAGGGCTGTGGGCGGCGCAGCTCTGGTCCCACACAAAGAACCAGAAATGCAGCACATGATTTTTGCCTAATGCTTTCCCCAATTTCACCTGGGAACCTCCTCGTCTGACCCAGGCCATTTCTTGAATCAGAGGCAAGGATGGGGACCAAAAATACCACACAAAGCAAAAACCCCACACAACAGCTAGGGGCAAGGACCAGAGAGACACTATAGCTTTTCGCATGCAACAGGTACCTACCCACTGGACGTGCTGCGCTTTCTGAGTCCTTTAGCACCGTGAGAGAAAGAGTTGCTACGTCTTTGGGGGCTGTCAGGAGGGGTGTGTGTGTGTGTGTGTGTGTGTGTGTGTGTGTGTGCGCGCGCGCGCGCTGCACACAAAAGTGGGGTTCAAACCCAGCAGCCCCTGGAGAATCGTTTCCACCCTCTCTGGGCTCTTCTGACTTCCCCACTGCGGCCTCCTAACACTAAAATAGACTCTGTTCATCATCTCTATTTACACGAGGACAGACGCATCACTGTACACAAGAGGCTATGACATCAAGCAGCAGAAATCAGAAGAAAACCCGACCCCAGCTTGGCTCAACTGTCGTTCTGCCAATGGGAGGTGCGGTCTCTTCTTTGCCATTCTTAGATAGGCAGGGGAGTTATGCTCCTTGAGGTCGCATGCCCCCAGATTGTGAAATCAGCCCTTCCTGGGGGTGGTCCAAAAGGAAGCAAATTGTTGTTGTTATTGTTGTTTAAACACCATTAGCATCTAGTTTAATTAAACATATAAAAACATCACGACTGGATCCAGAGACCACAGCCTCAGACTCATTGGCAAAATGATATTTGGTCTCGCTTGTGTCACCCTGGCCTTCTTGACCCAGCAAGTTTCTGCAAAGCATCGGGAGTAGAGAGAGCTCAGGACACATAGCAGGCGGGCCAGTCTGTGTCTCGGTTAAGAACTGGAGGGTGGCAAGTTAAGTGATTGAAGCTAGGAACACACTGCCCGGTGGCTCCTTATCCATCCTGTGGCTCTAGGGAAGAGTTCGGCTCACCGGCGACTTTGCTCTCAGCCATCACGCGTGTATAGCAGGAATTGCTACGGTGTACCTTCCCGAGAGGCCAAGGCCAACAGGCATGGACAGAGGGGGAAAGATAGAAGTCAAGGCTCTGAGAGTCCTTCCTCGAGGTATGTCACCTTCCATTAGCTGTTTCTCTCCGGCTGGGAGCTCTGGCAGGAGCCAGAGACAATAGCAAAGTTGGAGGGAAAAGGTTGGGAGGAGGGGCTGGGAAGGCCATTGAGTGGCTCAACTTTGCCGTCGGTGTCCACACCTGTGTTCCATCTTCTGAAATAGGAAAATCAACCCCTAACCACCATACCCTGGCACTGTCACTGCTGCTTGACAAAGTTAAGACCATGAAAACCCCCAAAGTGCATCTTCGTCCTTTTGGGGGGGAGGGGACTCAAGACTGGGTGGTAGCAATTCTCTGCCTGCTTCTTCCCAATCTAGGGCTTAGGAGAGGAGAGGGCAGGTGAGCAAGGTCAGCCTCAGGAGACCGGCAGGAGGGACCAACGTTTCCAAAGGCGGTGCTGAGTTTTTTCATCTAAAGTGTCAGAAAGGCTTGTCTGACCTGCTGGCCTTGGTGTCCCCGCTGGCCGCTTTGCAGATGACGCTGTTCGTGTGCTTGCAGCGGCAACCAGGGCGTCTCAGGCGGTCATAGCCACGCTGGGCCAGCTTGACACAGCCTGTGGCTGGCAGGTAGCACAGCAGACAGGGCAGCACCAAAGAGAGGGCGCCCATGAAGGACCAGCGGGCGCAGCAGTTGGAGCGGGAGCAGGAGCAGGGATGGTCAGCGCAGGAGCCCTCATCATCCTCATTAGTGCAGTGGTAGAAGACCCCCTGGACTAGGCACATGCACGTGCCATAGTTGACCAGGGTCTGGGCCGAGCACAGGCACTCCTGGTTGCAGACCCAGCAGGAGGGCAACGTCCGAGGGGACGCACATTCCTTGCACTTACACTTCCCACAGGCCTCACACAGCAAGAAGTGCTTGTCCAGTTCTGGTGGGGCTGCTGGGCCCTTGAGGTCCGGCGGCTTACAGTGGACCACCTTGGGCTGGAGGCGCACAGCTCTGGGAGAGGCCTGCTCAGCCACAGGTGGTGGAGCCATGTGGTCTAGGAGCCTCTGGTCTGAGGAAGTGCTGCTGCTGCTGCTAACAGAGCTGGGCCGCCCGCTGAAGGAGATCCAGTGGTGAGTAACATCCTGGTCACAGCGGGCAGGTGTAGGAGCCAGCTCTGGAGCCCCTCCCCGGGGCCGCTTGGGACCCATGGCGGGGGCCAGGCTAGGGTTGTCAATGTAGTCATTCTCCACGTGGCTGGTCTTCATCTGGTCAATGGGTAAGATGGTGAGTGGGTGCTGGAGCCGGCTGTGGGGCACCCTGCCGTCAAGGATGGGCTGCACCATGGCTGAGCTGGGAGTCAAAGGGACAATGCTCTGTGGGATCGGGGGCTCCATGAGGCTGGAGGTCCTGGACTGCACCAAGAGACAGGCTTCTAGGGGCCCTGGGAGAGAGAAAGGAAAAAGAGAAAATGGATTCCCAGCATCAATATATAGCCTGTTCATACCCTCCCCTCAAACTTACATCAGGCCTTGGGAGCCTAAATAGAATGCAAACTAAATTCCTTCAGTGTTCTTCCTGGTAATTCCCAAGGCTTAAGTGGTCAATAAGGATAACAATACTGGTGGAAATAACATCTCTTGGGTTGAGGTGCAGCTTGGTGTGTGTGTGTGTGTGTGTGTGTGTGTGTGTGTGTGTGTGTGTGTG
>OU015744.1:46709047-46755761 GCA_907169655.1 Acomys percivali | reverse complement strand
TAATAATAATAATAATAATAATAATAATAATAATAATAATAATAATAATAATAATAATATTACTAGAAGTGGCTAATATTTATGGAATACTTGGTGCCAAGCTTTCTCTGTACCCACAGTCATTTATTTTCCCATTTAATCTTCACCATCACCTTAGGAGATAGCACCCATTTCGGAGTTAGAAATGGGGGAGAAATAAAAAAGGCTGGTCGGCTGAGAGCTTGCCATGCAAGCAGGAGGACCTACGTCCTGATGCCCAAAGCACAGTTTTGTCAGCTCTGTAGCCCTGCTGTAGGAGAAGTGAAGACAGAAGGACCTTCCTAGGTCATAGGTCAGTCAGACCACTAGGTCACCACCGGGTTCAATGAAAACCCTATCCTCATCCCCACCGATAGGGCAGAGGGCTGGAGAAAACAGTCTGCTAACGTAAGAGTACTTGCTGTAAAAACAGGGCTTGGTGGCGCTGATAATGCCAGCACTAAGGAGGCAAAGGCAGGCGGATCCGTTGTGAGATTGAGGCTAGCCTGGTCTACAAAGTGAGTGCAAAATTAAAGGCGTGCGCCACCACCGCCCGGCGAGAAGGCACTTTAAAAGCACAGGGGTAGTAGAGCACATGATCAGGGCGGGATTCATCTCCATACAGTCATGTGACCTGGTGGTGGAAGCAGCCGTGGACAATGAATTTCTTACCTCTAGAGGATCCACATGTAGAAGCACCAAACATTTTCCTAGCCCTGGATCACTTCATTAGTGCCCCTCCCCCCATTACCTACAGGCCTGGGGTGTGAGTGGGGAGCGGGGGTCAGTAACCCAATTAGCAGACAAATGACTCCAGATAGGGCTTTTGTCCCAGACCCCTGGATAAAGTTAGTTTTTTTTGCTTTGTTTTTTTTATCTTTCTTTCAGTCCTGTCACCCTTTGATTACTAAGGGTTTGCCATGTTCTTTTCTTGAGACAGGGTTTCTCTTTGTACCCTTGGCTGTCCTGGAACTCTGTAGACCAGGCTGGCTTTGAACTCAAGAGTTCTGCCTGTCTCTGCCTCCTGAATGCTGGAATTAAAGGCATGCGCTGCCACTACCCAGCTAAGTGTTTGCATCTTAACTTGTATGTGTCTCCCTTACAGGGTCTTACTGTAAAACAAGTCCTTACAAGAAAAGGAAACATTTGTGTGAAAGGGGACCCCCCCCTTCCCTCCTCACCAATCAAGTTAGGCTTTGGGGGTGTCTGGGGGCCATCTCTGATGATAGTTTCCAGTGCAGCTGTGTAAGTGAAGGGAGGGGACGAAAAGAAAGGGAGAGCCAGGCACAAGGCAACTAACTAGAGGAGAGCCTGGCTGACGAATCAGCAAGCTACTCACTACACAACCTTTCCCGCCACAAAGTCCCTTGATCTAATGCTTGGCCTGACAGCTCAGTGCTGCCAGTTTTGCCCATCACTGCCAACCATACCTGTGGGGAGGGAACCGGACACAGGCTGCAGAAAAAGCATCAAGGGGGCATGTCAAATGTCCACACAGACCCGGCACCCTTCCCTTGATTTACCCTAGGAAGAAGGGGAGCTGGGATACTGGGAAAACCTGCCGTTGTACTTTAAAATCTATGAGTTGGCTAATGACAAACTGGCAAGAAAGAAGTTATGAATGGGCAGGGTTTTTTCTTTCTTTTTTTTTTGCTGCCCATTCAGTCTTTGGGGTGGGGGTGTTATTTAACCCTTTAAACAACTCAGAATAAAGGTCTTTAAGGCTGCTGAGAACCTGCCCACCCCACCCCTCTGCACTACCATTGCTGCTGGGTCCTCTGTGACACTGTCCCAGTTTGGTTAATTAAGCTATGGCCAGACATGACTTATTGCCTTTAAAAAAAAGACCCTTAAGGGAGATGTGGTAGGGAAAGCCGGGGACTTCTCTCCTTAGGCCTTATGGGGGAAGTCAATTTGTGAAGAATGGCCCAGTGGAAGGAAGCAGAAAACTTCTGGACAGCTGAATCTGTCAGAGGACACACCCTCCCCCGCCTCCTCCCTACTTACTAGCACTGGGGCTCACACCAGGCTGTGCTAGGGGATCACAAGAAAACAGTGACCCTTCATCCCTTTTCCCATTACCAGTTTTCAGCCCTCTTCCCTTTCCTTGGTTGTATTTTGAGCAATTTTAACCAGCTTCAAGGTTCTGCTTTGCTGTATGTATACCCTCACATTTGTCTGTACAATACCCCACATATTAAAGAGCAATCAGAAGCCAAGTCACAAGGAAAAGCAATAGTTGGAGCCTGCTAACCAACTGGAAACATCCATGAATTACGCCCGGCCCAGACCGAAGTGCAGAATGTGAGACCCCGAAGCCTGCAGACTCACGCCAGGCTTGAAAAGGCTTCTTTTTAGAAGTCATCAAGATGGTCTTATTGTCTGTCTCCCTAACCTCCACCACCAACAGCACTGACAATAGACGTTTTAGCTTACTCTTGGGACTGAACAGGAAATGACTTCCCCTTTTCCCAGCCAGAAACAGCCCGACAAGGGAAACTGCTCTTCTGCAAGTGGCCACCTGCCCCAGGGCCCCTTCCCCTCCTCCCCTAGACCTAGAACATCTGTGCCCTCTCTCTTCCTCCCTTCCTTCACTGCCGGGAGGCCCCCTTCCTTGGTTAGAACAGCCCCATCACAGCTGACCAGCAGAGCCTCTTAAGCCTGGCCACATGTCGTGGATCCATTGCCCAATCCAGTCAGCTGTCCGGATCTGCAGGGCAGCCCCAGCTTCCTGAGAGCTGATAATAACCCCACCTTTTATAATCACACAGTGCTTTTTATTCAAAATGTCCTTAAATCTAGACCTTCCTCTTAGCAGTACAGGATTAAACAGTGAACTCACCCCAGTCCTAGCCCTCACGAGCAGCCCTATTGGCTACTCCTGGTCCCTCAAACTCTTGGGAGAGTTGGTTCTCCACTCAGGCTCATGCTTATCAGCCACTAACCTGGTCTGAAAGGACTAGAAATGCAGTTTCCCCGGTGCTAGTCATTGTCACCTTGCAAAACTGTAGTCAATGTGTTCTCCACGTTTGCCATCAAGCTCATTCAAAAACCCTGTTGTAAACTGGGAATGGTGGGGCCTGCCTGTACTACCAACACTGGAGGCAGAGGCAGGAGGATTGCTCCAAGTTGAAGGTCAGCATGTCTACATGGCTGGCCAGCCAGGAACTTGTCTCGAAAAACAAAACAAAAGCCCTGTCATAGCTCAGCAAGGTTATCACATCTGTTTAAACAAACAAACAAACAAACAAACAAACAAACTACCACCCAGGATTATAGGAGGCCGGAAAATTAAGAAATCAAAAGTTATAAGAGGAGAGAGAAGAGCACATACTGATCTTCTAGAAGATCTGAGTTTGGTTTCCAGCACCAACACCAGAAGCAACTCCAGTTGCAGGGGCATCCAGTGTCTCTGGGGTCTGTAGGCAATTGTATCCACATGGAAGTACGCACACACATGATTACTTTAAAAAAACTATTTTTTGAAATTCAGGATCAGGCAGGTGTTGGTGGCGCATGCCTTTAATCCCAGCAGAGGCAGGGAGAATCTACATCTACAAAGTGAGTCCTGGTCTAAAACACAGAAACCCTGTGTGTGTGTGGGGGGGGGGGGGGGCGGGAGGGGACGGGGGGCGGGAGAGAATCAGGATAAGCTTGTGCCTACAGGATAAGCCTCTGTTTCAGCACAAGCAAGCTGGCTAGCAAACAACAAACCTTGGTTTACCCCCCAAGCTCCAAACATCCTAGTACACTGAGTCAATGGCAGGAATCCGCCTCCCTCCTCGAGGCACATGGAACTCCCTCCTTGATTCCACCAGAAGATGGACATCCATCTTGAAACAACACTTACCTAACTGGCACCGGTTTATGAGAAATATTAGCTGGGCACAGCTACTCAAGTCTTTAATCCCAGCACTCAGGAGGCAAAGGCAGGAGCTTGAGACTAACTTTTCTACATAGCAAGCTCCTGTGGACTGGGATCACATAGTGAGTCCATGCCGCAAAAATAAATTAATCCAAAAATGTTGTGGGACTCCAAAGCAAGGCAGAAAGATACCCTATCTAGGGACGTTTGACATCAGAAGGCAGAATTTAAAGACCTTATGTATGATCCAAAGGTGTTAAAACCCCAGAGTAACACATTTCAAAAGCCACTTAAAGTGTTAATGAGTTTTTGCGTTTCCTTTAATTTTGGATCACTTATTTGCCTTCATTTGTTTTATGTTGTTTTAGAGAGTCAGCCAAAACCCTGGGCACATATAGTGCTAAGTTTGCAAGATAGTGAAAAAAGAGGTGTGAGCTGGGCAAAGGGTGATTTCCAAATTACCAGTTCTGGAATGTGATACAGGCACAAAGGACCACAGATGCCCAGCCTCTCTCCTGGCTTGAATGGATCTAGTCTACGCATTGTCTCCTCCCACTAGCCTGAACCAAAGCCACGGTGAGGCTACCATTTCAGAGGCAGACATGGAAAGGGGCACTATGGGATCCAACAGGAGGAGGCCATGGATGTCCCCGGAGAAGGAAAGTGACTCCTGAACTCAGGTCTAAGATTTCCAATGGAATATAACCAAGGGATGTCATCAAAGCTCCCTCGGCTTCACTGTTCATCCTGACTTCAGGAATCTAAACGCCCACCAACACAGTCAACCGCTCTAGCCAGGTGAGGATTCTCCTGGAGCCAAGGGGCCCTCCCGAAGATCTGGCAATCGAGGAAATTCAACCTCAGGGGGTGCCAACTCTACAACTTTTCAGAGAAAAAGCCTGAGCAACTGTGTCCTCCCCTTCCCAGACCCATCGGCAGTCACTAAAGCAGGGTTAGAAGCTGAAATTTTCGGATGTTTATGCTCCCATTTGTGTGAGGATCAGGAGAACTCTAAACATTGTGAAATCCAGCAGTGCAATATTGGGTAGGGCCTTAGGCCAGACGGAACTTATTAAGAGATTGATAAACCTCTATTTCCCAACCGCTCCAGGTCTCACCTTCCAGCTTTGTAACGCACAGAGGCCTGTCAGGAAGGTTGCAGCCTTGGGCAGCTACATACAGAGGGGATGTGCCTGGGTCCTTGTCCTCCCCATGTTCTCGTGTCTCTCCTGAAAGGAGAGGGGTGGGGTGGGGTGGGAATCACGCCACTCGGGACGTAAAAGAGAAGACTGCCACTGGTCTGAGGACCCCCAAGGAACCTATCGCTTCCTTGCGGCGTCGCAGGGTTCCAGGGAGCCTCCCTGCGCAGTAGGAGGTCTTCTGCCCTGAGCCAGGCCTGACAATATGGATGCCCAGCCAGCAGCAGCTTTTCCTTCAACTCTGCATGCAATCTCCTATGTTGCCTAGAACTCCATCCCTCAACCCTTCAAATCAAGCAACCATCTTCCTGCCTCTGGCCTCCTCCTTTGCCCACAACCCCCAGCCCCCAATCAAAAGAATTGAGAAACCGTCTTCTTGCCCAAGAGCAGCTACTGTAAATGCTTTTTGATCGTCTGCTTGGAGAAGGAACTGGGCACAGCCGTGGCCCCAGTGATGGAGCCAAGCTCCAGCTGCCCGGGTTGGCCAAGCCCGTCCTCCCGCTTACCCCCCTCAACGGCCTCATGGCCCTGGCGACTCCAAAATTTCCCCAGAACATACCGTCTTTATCCTCTATTCTCAGGGTTGTCAAGTCTGGTACCAACAAGGAGAGAAAGTGGGCACCTTATCTCTCCAACGCACGCAACCTCTTCCTCCAGCTCCCACACGCCCGGCGTTATGTAAACGCACCTTCAGCCGCCACCACAGCCTTAGCGAGAGGCCCAGGGGCCCTGGGGCTTGGCAAAGATCTATGTCTGAGAATAGGGGGGCACCGGGTGGCCAAAGAGCCTCACTCAGGCCCAGAAGAGGCTAGGGAAGAAAGAGGCAAGGCGGTTGTACAGCATAAAATGAGGCAGCCGAGCAAAGGTCAGACGGCTTGGAACCGCCTCGCCAAGGAAAGAGAGCAGAAAAGCTCAGTCCTTGGCCGGCCCTATGCTAACCATCCAGTGGGAAAGCAAAAGGAGAGGAAACCTATTCCTCCTTGGCTCGGAACAGGGCAAGAAAAAGCTACGTCGAGCATAGGCCGCTGAGGCGGGCTGGGAAGACCCACGACAGAGCTGGCACCGTGAACACGGAGCCCCGGAGTGGGCGAGCCTCCCAAACCTACGCCCCCCCCCCCCAAGTCCCAAGCGGTCGTTCCAGACTAGCCCGAAGCTTTGGTTTCCAACGATCAAGGAGAGTAGTGGCAGAAGAGGCCAGGCCAGAGGCAAACTCTCCGGACACGCACAGGGCTACCAAAGTCGCACAGGGCGCGGAAGAGCTGCTTGGCAATTCCCGGGGTCCACAACGGTAGTGCCAAGCTGCGAACACCCCCAGCGCTGTGCCGGCCGGGCGCGCCTGGTAGCTGCGGCGTACCGCAGGGACTCGAGGAGGCGCAAACCGAGGGAAGGAACACCAAAGCGGCTCGAAATAGCGCACCACTGGCCCCAGCCCGAGGGGAGCCGCGTCACGGCATCGAGGGGGTACTTTTGGATCCCCAAACCGGCTGTGGACTTACTTTGAGGAGCTGCAGAGTCACAAGCATCGCTTCACGTCTGTGTAAATCCCGGAACCCGAGTGGGTCAGTCGCCGTTGTACTCGCAGACGTCGGTCAGAGAAGCCGGCAAGGCTCCCTGAGTCCTGCAGCGCCAGCTCCGCGCTGTCAGCTCTGCTCGCAGCCTCCGAGGCGATGTTGCAACCCCAGCCTGGGAAAATGGCTTTTTTATGAATGGGAGGGTAGAGAGCTCCAGTGCGCACGCGCGCCGCCCGCGATTCTATGAATGGGTGGGCACAAGCGACCCCGTGCGCGCATGCGCTGCGCTTTTTTTTCTTTTTTCTTTCTTTTTTTTTTTTTATGAATGGGGGGCCGGAAAAGAGCTTAACCCGTGATTGCTGGGGCCGATTGCTGCTCCAGTAGGGGCCGTCGTTCTTTTACAAAGAGGGGTGGAGGTTGTTGTTCTTTTTTTTTTTTTTTTTTAATGAATGGAGGGCGGCGGCGACTGCAGCAGCTGGCTCAGCTGCGTGGGTTATACCCTCCTCCCAGCCTGCGAGAGGAGGTAAAGGCCACCTTCACGCCACTGCGGGCTTGGGCAGGAACCGTCAGTGTGACTAGAGGGTGAGGGGCGTTGCGCCTCCGAATCCTGGACTCAGAGCAGGGTGGGGGAGGACACACCTTGTTCTGCGTATCTCTTGTCGCCACAGGCGATGGGGGGCGGTGGGGGAAGCGAGAGGACCCCTACTGGGGACCTTCTCCTTTTCAAGATCAGTGGCGCCTGGGGACGTCGGGGGCAGGGACCTTCCAGCCGCGTTTGCCAAAAATTAAGAAAATGCCCTTTGTCTATTTCAAAGAAGGGCAGGGTGGGGGTTGCTGAATGAATCTGGCTCTCTTTCTAAGTGCAGACCACTCCCCCCCCCCCCACCCCCCCTTTCTTGGGTGTGGACAGTATCTGGGCCTAGGCTTCTTCCGGCTCCAGTACCCCCCCGGGGCGATTCTGTCCACTCAGCCAGAGGCCTGGCCCTCACCTCTCAGCGCCCCGCCTCTCCCCCGCCCCAGTGTAATGTCCGCAGTGGCCGGGGCTTCCGCCCGCCCTCTGCTGCCCTGGCTAGGTTTCTCCCTTCACTACTCGCGTCCTAGTCTTCCACTCCTCAGAAGACGCTGGCCTTTGTCATCTTGTGGCCCCTGCCCTTTGTTGTAGAAAGCAATTTTCCCTCATGCTCCCCCTCCTCGCTCTCCTAAAGGAAGAGGGAGAAGCGGTGAACTGGCCAGGTGGATGGGTGGAGCAGGATGCAGCAGGATGCTGCCGGGGTGGCCACCGTATTAAATAACAGGGCTCTTGAGCTACAGAGGGAATCGATATGGCCTGAGAGTCTTTCTTTTGTGGGGGGGGGGGGGGGGGCGGTGGAGGTGGCAGCCTAAACCAGTGAAAAGAAAAGCCCCTCCATTAGGCCTTACTCCTGACGTTTGGGCGCTCCAGCATCAGACCCAGCCCAGCCCAGTAACATGGAAGCCTATAGTCTCCTAGGACTCAAGGGTAGGGGTGGCTTTGATGCTGTTTGAGAGCTGGTTCTAAGTCTGGATCCTCGGCAAAGTGCATCTTGCTGGTGTTTGGCCTTCATGGGTTATGAGGCTTCTTTTTCCTCCTACGCCATCATAGGATTGCGCCTGGCTGTTGTCAGAGGAACCAACTGAAAGACTCAGCCCACCGGTGAGGTCTGGCTTGGGTCTGGGTCTGGGGCTCGGGCTCCGTCACAAGCTTTTGAGACCAGAACCCAAGGTCACTGCGTACTAGGGTAAAATGCCTTTGCAACAACACTCTCATTTACGTCTCAGTGATTACTTACTCAGTTCCTGGGACCAGAACAGACTCTGCCATGGAGCCCCAGCTTCCTTCCCAAGACAGAACCTCCATCCAAAGCCAAGGGGGGAGGAGGGGGTTGGGGGACGTAAGTACTTCCCTGTACAGTTTTCACTATTACCATTAGTCAGATCTGGAAATTGAGGCCAAAAGTCTGGTGAACAGAAGGGCTAGTAAATTGTGTTGAATTTTAGGGTTTGCGATTCAGTTCTCTCTACTTTGCGTCTAATGGCCTCTCCGCCATCAGGGTCCCAGAATCCTGTCTCTTGTCATTTGAGCAGTTGAACAATGACACTTTTTCCAGCTCGTGTTCACCCATGGCCCTTGCTGGGTTACAAAGATGAGAATAAATAACTCATTTTTTTAAACTGTTGGGGAAAAGGAAGGAATGGTGGTGTCCTGTTCCCCTTCATTAAAAGAACTAGCCGAAAGCCGGATTTCCACTTTGTGATCCTGTCTTGAGGGAGAGAGAGAAGTTCCAAGCCCCACCAGAGTGCCTGAGAGAAACTGGCAGGTAGCAGTTTTGAGGAATTCATTTGCACTGCTATCTGCAGCGATTGGGGGCTCATGGTGGGGCACAGGCACTCCTCCTCGTTCTTGTGAAGCTCAGTCTTTGAGGAGACAGAGTGAGTGCAATTTGAGCTCCGGCAAGTGTTCAGAAGTCAGCTCTCTGTGGGCATTGGGATTGAGGCAAGTGAAGGGGGAGAGCATGTTTGTGTGCGTGTATATATATGCGGGGGGGGGGGGGGGGGGGGGGGGGGGGTGGCCATGTTTTGGGAAAAAAAGAGGGGGGGGGTGAAGAGCTGTGTGTGTGTGTGTGCACATGTATGTGCAAAACAGAAGCTGAGCCTTAAAAGAATTAGATTTATTTACTTTTATGTGTGGGTGTTTTGCCTGCATGTATGTATGTGTGCAAACCATGGACCATGCCTGTTGATGCTCTTGGAGGTCAGAGTAAGGTTCTGGATTCCTGGGAGTGGAGTTACAGATGATTGTGAATGGTCATGTGAGTGATGGGACTCAGACCTGGCTCCTCCGCAAGGGCAACAGGTGCTCTTCACCACTGAGCCAACTTTCCAGGATCTCTCACTGAAATAAATCTGGAACTCACTAGCTAAAATGATAGCAGACCTCAGCGATGCTCCTGCTTATATCTCCCAGCACTGGTACAACCAGGGTGGGTGGAGAGGGGTCTGGGGCTTCTGCGTATCCCGTCTTCAGTCCTTGTTTGTTATTGTTTTCGAGACAGGGTTTCTCTATGTAACCTTGGTTGTTCTGGAACTCACTATGTAGACCAGACTGGGCTCCAACTCAGAGATCTGCCTGTCTCTGCCTCCCAAGGGCTGGGATTAAAGGCGTGCGCCACCACGGCTTGCTGGCCCTCATGCTTGTGGAGTGTCTTAGTTAGGGTTACAGTTGTGATAAAACACCATGACACAAGCAACTTAGGGTGGCAAGGGTTTATTTGGCTTACACGTGACAATCTACCAAGGGAAGCCAGGGCAGGAGCCTGAAGGCAGGAGCTGCTGGTGCAGAGGCCATGGAGGGGTGCTGCTTGCTTTCTTGCTTCCTCTTCATGGCTTGCTCAGTTGGCTTTCCTGTAGAAGACAGGATAGATGCCATGGTGTGGCACCACCCACAATAGGAGCTGGGCCTTTCCTCTATCAATCAGTTTTGCTTTGGTTTGGTTTGGGTTTTTTGGTTTTTCGAGACAGAGTTTCTCTGGCGTCTTGGGTGGAGGCTCCGCCACACTGGCACGTGTGGGCAACGTGAACAGAAAGCCGCCTGCCACAACTTGATGAGCGAGTTTTAAATAAGTGTAACACCCCAGATTTTACTCAAGATTTTACTCTTGCTTAAGAGAGCAAGAAGACAGAATGGAAGACAGTGGGGGTATCGAAACATTGGTTCCTCAGAAGGCAGAGGATCTATTGCAGTGGGGCAGCTGGTAGCCTATGCACGTGCCTTCCAACCTGCCCAGTGCTCTCCCGTGGACTTTTGATTTTTTTTTCTAACAGCCATTGAGTCTGCCTCTGCTGATGGCAGTCTTTCTACTCGGTGCCAGTACAAACACAGTTCGTCCCCTCCAGATGGACAAGGCAGTGGAGTGGTTTCCATTCTGGGCTTTGCCCTTTATCAAGGATCTAGGAGATAGGTTTGCTGGTCCTGTGCTCAGCGTGTGTTCACCCTTGGGCTTTCTTTCTTATTACTTCGACTTTTGTCTTGGGAGCCTTTTATCATGTAGTTCAGGTCTGCATCCTCCTGCCTCAACCCATCTCCAAGCGTCACCAGGCTCAGCCATATTTAAGAATTCATCTATTCTATTTACTTAGCTGTTTTTGAGACATGGTTTCTCTACCCTGGCTGTCCTGGAACTCACTTCTGTAGACCAGGCTGGACTTGCACTCAAGAGAACCATCTCCCTCTGCCTCTCGAGTGCAGAGATGAAAAGCATGGTTCCCCCATTGCCTGGCTTCAGCTTTATTTCTTGAAAAGTGTGTGTGTGCGCGTGTGTGCCTGCGTGCGTGTGCTGCTGAGGATCAAGCCATGGCCTTGCATATAATCAGCAAGCTCTCTACCACTGCTCTATATCCCAAGGTCCTGTAATGTTTCTTTGGAAAACTGTATCCTGGCCAAGGTTAGGGCTTGGAATCCCAACTAAGAGTGGAAAGATTGCAGATTCAAGCCCTGCCTGAATCTATTCACCTATGGGGTGAATTCAAAGCCAGCTTGGGCAATTTGGAGAATACTGTCTCCAGATAAACCCAGAAACAGGACTGAAATAACAATTTAGAGGGGGGACACTTGTTTAGCATGCAGAGAGCCCTAGGTTCAACTCCTAGTGCTGAAAAGAAAAGGAGGATGGGAGCGCAGGGAGGCAAGGCTTGCTATTGTGACACACCCCTTTAGTCCCGGCACTCAGGAAGCAGAGGAAGGATTCTGTGGGCCCATGGCCAGCCTGGTCTACATAACAATTTTCAGGTGGGGGTGGGTGGGGGATGGGAGAAGGATGGGGGTTGGGTCGGGGGGGTAGGCTGAGACAGGAGAATGTCTGAGTGATACAGCTATGTAATGAAGTTAGCAGACAGCCTGGACCGCAAGGAAAGCCTGTCTCAAAAAGCAGCAGAAAGAGAATGAGAGACTAGACTTAGGTTAGTCTTACCGTCTTTGTTTTACAGCTAAGAAGCCCAGGGTATCAGCTGGGCGGTGGCGCACGCCTTTAATCCCAGCACTCAGGAGGCAGAGGTAGATGGATCTCTCAGTTCAAGGCCAGCCTGATCTCCAGAGTGAATTCCGGGACAGCCAGGGCTGTTAACACAGAGAAACCCTGTCTCGAAAAACCAAACAACAGATTATTAGGTCCAGCGCAAGAGCGGGTGCTAAGGTCACAGGATAGAGCGGATGGTATTCTACTTTATGGTGCTTAATGCCTGGTGGCGAAGCTACAGAGAAGAACGGGGGAAGCAATACACTATAATTTCCACGACTGACAGTTTTGTGCTAGATGGACATTTCTCCAGCCCCCTGTGCTGAAGAAATATCTGTGCCTGCACCTACATAGACATGCCAGAATAGTTAAGTGAGGGAGAGAGACATTGAACAAGTCACTGATCAAAGAGTCATTACCATTAATATCAGCGGTGCATACAAAGTGTAGAATGCAGATGAGAGGGGCACAGCCTGGGGGTCTGGGAAAGTCTCCCTGTTGCCCTGAACTCCAGAATGCAGGCTAGGCTGGGATACACAGTAGAGTCCTTTCAGTGTGGCATTAGGCAAGGTGGCATATTATCTGTAATTCCAAATCTTGGGATGCTGAGCCTGCTGGGTTGAGTTACTAGCCTGCTTGGATAGTGAGTGGTAGGTCACACTGGAGTTGAGACCTGTGTGAGTGACTTCAAATGTCCCCTCCCTGAAGTAACCCAGTAGGCAAGCTCTCTACACTCCTGGCCCCACATTCTTTTGATGGTGGCTATATTTGAAAAAGATCTTCTTATGTAGCCTTGGCTGTTCTCAGACTGGAAATTTTCCTGCCCCGATCTCCTCGGTATGGGTATTCTAGTCTGTGTCGCCAGGCCTAAATATTAGTCTCTTCAGCTCCTACTATATCTTGTGTAGTGCCACGTGAGTGCTAAATGGCCTGCTGGTTTTTATTGGCTTGGAGCCAGCTATACAGCTTCTCTATGGTATCCTTGTTATTTTTTTTTGGGGGGGGGGGAAGCTTGAAGATACTGAACTTGGTTGTGATAGTATAATTCATTAGTGTCCCTTTTCTGTCTCTAACACTCCACCCCCCCCACCCCCCACCCCCGTATGAGTGTATGTGTACCAGGTGCCGGTATTGGAGGAAGCCAGATGCTGTTGAATACCCTGGGGTTGGAGTTGGAAGTGGTTGTGAGCTGCCTGATGTGAGGGTGCGGGGAACTA
Organism: Acomys percivali; assembly: GCA_907169655.1. Classification (NCBI taxonomy): domain Eukaryota; kingdom Metazoa; phylum Chordata; class Mammalia; order Rodentia; family Muridae; genus Acomys; species Acomys percivali. The sequence continues at coordinate 46,742,921 of OU015744.1, read as the reverse complement.
AATCCAAGTCTTCAGGAAGAGCAGTATCCACTCTTAGCTGCTGCACCGTCTCTCAAGCCCTAAGACCTTTTCTTTCTTTGTTTTCTTTCTTTTTTTTTTTTCTTTTTTCTTTTCAAAACAGGCTTTCAGGCCAGGTGTGGTGGTGCACACCTTTGATCTGAGCACTCGGGAGGCAGAGGCAGGTGGATTGCTGTGAGTTCAAGGCCAGCCTGGTCTACAAAGGAAGTCCAGGACAGCTAAGGTTAACACAGAGAGACCTTGTCTCGAAAACCAAAACCAAACAAACAAGACAGGCTTTCTCTGTGTCACCCAGGCTGTCCTGGAACTCACTGTGTAGATCAGGCTGGTCTCAAGCTTAAACATCCACTTGCCTCTGCCTCCTGAGTGCTGAGATTAAAGATGTGCACCACTACACGTAGCTAAGAAGTATCCTTTTGGGGTGGTGTTTAAAACAGGGTTTCTCTGTGTATACCTGGCTGTTCTGGAACTCGCTTTGTAGACCAGGCTGGCCTCACAGAGATCCCTGCCTGCCTCCTCCTGCCTGAGTGCTGGGATTAAAGGCTTGAGCCACCACCCACGGGTCATGGTTGCAGTGTCTTAAGTGAGCTGTTCACAGCAACTCCATTGTAATGCCTGCGGTGTGCTTGATGATCCCCACCCCACAGGCTGCTTCCTCAGCATCCCCTTCCTACAGCCTCCTCCTACAGTGGAATGGGACCCTTGGGAGAAGTCAGGGCTTCAGGAAGGACTGGACTGTCTGAAGCCAGGGGTCAGCAACTCTCAGCAGACCTAGACTCAACTTTCACTTTCTATGGGAGAAATGAAGCCTGGCTTCCTTTTGAGTGATCAGTGGTGCTTTGCACCCTTTTTCTACCTGGCTTCTATTCATGCCACATCAGTTAGCCATGCTCCAAGCCAGATCCTGAGGATGCAGGTAGGGGACCTGCTACCATCTGGCTTAGTCTAGTGAGACAAGCAGAGTCGGCCATCCAGGTGATGACTGCACAGGGGTTAAACCCTGTAGTGGAATGGGATGGCCTTTTCTCAAGGCCGGGGAACATTCTGGAGACCAGGAGGCTCACAGTGCCAAACAAGGAGTTTAAGTGTAGTGATCCCAAGCAGTCACACTCCCATGCTCTGGACCCTTGGATACCCAGCTTGCGTGCAAGTTATACATTCAGGATGCAGTGGGCTTGGGCCCCGTTGTAGGGCTTGAGTAGCGTCATCCCCCTGGGTCCCAAGGAAGATTTATACTGACCCTTAGCCTGTTGGCTACCTGCCAGGGATCCCCCAGAGAAACCAAACCGGATTTACTCAAAATCAGTTTTTATAGAACCTTATTGAAAGCAGTTCAACTGGGCAGGATTTTTTTTTTCCTTTTCATATGTAATCTTTTTATTGAAGTATAAATTGTAAGTTGGACCATATGTGAATGCCAGTATCCACCCACTTTTCATGTATAAAAATGCCAATTTCGTGTGGTTCAACATAAGCACATTTACACTAGGGCATACCAGAAGTGTACAACCCTGGGAATTTTCACTAAATGAACATAGCTCTGTAACCTGTTCCAATTAAGAAACAGCTTTCCGCAGGCTGGAGAAGTGGCTCAGTGGGTAGAGTGCTTGGCCAGCACACAGGAAACCCTGGGTTTGATCCAGAATCACACAGGAAAACCAGATGGCCTGGTGCGTGCAGCTCCACAGCCAGTTCGAGGCCAGCCTTGGCAACATGATTCCCTGTTTCAGACCAAAACTGAGCAAAGCCCCCTTCCTTCAAGCCTCTAAGTGGCCCAGGCATTGGTTTAAAAAAAAAAAAAAAAGACAGAAAGAGAAGAGAAGAGAAGAAGGGCTGGAGAGATGGCGGCTCAGTGGTTAAGAGCCTTTGCTCTTCTTCTAGAAAAGCTGGGTTTAATTCTCAGCACCCACGTGGTGACTCGCAACCATCTATACTAACTCCAGTTGAAGGGTTCCAGTGCAGCCTTCTGACCTCTGTGGGTAGCAGCCATGCATACACAACAGGCAAATCACTCATACACATCTGGATTGGGAAATGACACAGTGATAAAGCCCTTGATTCTCATGTATAAAAGCCCTGGGTGACAACCCCCCCCCCACGTGCCACTTTGAACATGTTTATGTATCTGCAGTTGTATGTTGAGTGCAGACTCAGCTTTCCAAAGGGACTGTGCAACACTTTCAGTGTTATTTACCTGCCTGACGCTTTAATGAGGTCCCGTGCAAAGAATGAACATGAAAAGACTTGGTCTGTCATCCTAGCAGGAGGGCCAAGAGTTCAAAGCCAGTCTTGTCCATATACCAAGTTTGAGCCAGCCTGGACTACATGGACCTGCGTCTCAAACAACGACAATGACTAAGGCTCTGGAGGGATAGCTCAGGTTAAGAGCACTTACTGAGAAACCATGAATACCTGAATTTGAACCCTGACATAAAAAGCTGCCCCACTGGGTAACCCCACAGCTTTTTTATTTTTATTTTTTCTGGGGTAAGGAGGGGAGGGCAGCCTGCTGAGTGCAGGCCTAGTGTAAAGATAACAAAACAGCCAATAAGCAAACAAAGAACGTGGGGGGAGTACAAGGGGGGCCCCCCCCGACAGTCAGGGAGTGAATCCCAGTGTGTATTGAGATTAGGAGCGTAAATGTTGGCTGACAGGCAAAATGGAGAGGTCTAGGTTAGCACATGCAACCTAAAGGGAGACCCCAAAAACTAAGGCCTGCTAGCTTAGCACGTGCAAGGCTGAGTTCAACCCACAGCATAGCAAATAAACAAAAAAGAAGAAGAGCTGACTTCTGTGAGCCAGCAAGGGTAAGGCTTTGATTCGACGGCTTTCTATACCCTACTCCGTACTGACAAGTTAGTCAGTAATGCCACATCTCAGTGTGATAATTCTTAATCTGGCAGCCTTGTCACCTATGCAGATGTTTTAGCAATGGTGTGAGGTGCCTGAGGACTCTATTCCGGGCCTGAGAATTCTGAATGAGGTCCCATACAAGGAACAAACATGAGAAGACTTGATGTGGCAGCACGTGCCTGTTATCCTAGCGATGGGGAGGTGGAGGCAGGAGGGTCAGGAGCGGGACAGCCAGGCTGGAGAGGTGGCTCAAAGGTTAAAGGCACTGACTGCTCTTCCAGAGGTCCTGAGTTCAATTCCCAGCACCCACATGGTGGCTCACAACCATCTATAATGAGATCTAAATGCCCTCTTCTGTCATTCATGTAGGCAGAGTACTGTATACATAATAAGTAAATAAAACTTAAAAAAAAAAAATGAACGGGACAGCCACTGGATATGATTGTATGTGCCTGTAATTCCAGCAACTCGGGGAGGCAGAGGCAAGCAGATCTCTGTGAGTTTGAGGTCAGCCTGTTCTACAAAGCCAGTACTGGACAGCTGGGACTACAAGAGAATCCCTGTCTCCAGGGGGAAAAAAAAAAGGATGAGACAGCCCTGCTTTTGTTCTGGTGTTGTGCACACTCCAGTTAGAGGACGCAGTTGTTGGGCGTGAACAAGATTTGTTCAGCGTGACACACGCTGTTTAGGCAGTAAAACTAGACACAGAGACTCAACTGGGGGTGGAGGTGAGCTGGGGAGGGAGGAAGGTGATGACTCAGCTCATACCCAAATGACAAGAGACCACAGTAATGGCTGGACTTGAAGGAGGAGTGCCTGGGGCAGAGGGAGGATGAGCCTGGCTGGTGGAAGAACTGAAAAGGGACTCACTGATTTTACAGGCTTACTCTCATGGAGGACCTTGAAGGCTCTGGTAGTTTGCATTTCCTTTTAACATTGGTGGCGGGACCAAGAAGAGACTTGATATCCTATGAGCATATACAGGGGGAGGAGGTCCCCCTCAGTCACAGTCATAGGGGAGGGGAGTAAGGGGAAAATGGGAGGGAGGGAGGAATGGGAGGATACAAGGGATGGGATAACAATTGAGATGTAATATGTATAAATTAATAAAATATATTTTAAAAAAAAGATTGGTGGTGGGACATGGTGGCACATGCCTGTAATCCCAGCACTTGGGAGGCAGAGGCAGGCGGATTGCTGTGAGTTTAAGGCCAGCTTAGTCTGCATCGAGAGTTCTAGGACAGACAAGGCTACATGGTGAAACTCTTATTTTGAAAAAGAAATGTTTACCTGGACCAGTGTAAGGAGTAGAGTGGAAGGGGCCAAGAGTAGTTCTGGTAACTTGGTAAACCCCACACCTTGGCCTTTGATTCCTAGGGTGACAGTGAAGATGATTTCTACATTCAACCTGACTGTTTTCGCCTTTCCTCTTCCCTCCCATCTCCTCTCCTCCCGTGCTCTTCTCTGCTCCTTCCCTCCCTCCTTCTGTTTCCAGATAGGGCCTCATGTAGCCCAGGCTAGCCCCAAACCCATTGTGTGACCAAAGATGACCTTGAATGTCTGCTCCTCCTGCCTTTTTCACCTCTGGGATTATAGGTGAGGACTTCTGTTTCCAGTTGCTCGGTGGGTAAATGCCGTACCAACCCAGCCCGTCTTTTCTATAGGCTGGACGCAGCAGATGAAAGTCTAGCCTCTCTGTTACACTTGTGTATTGCTGGATTTGTTTCCTGAAGGTCTGATAAACTTCATCCTTTCAGTTTGCAGCAGTACACTTCAGTTTGCTTGGGGGGGGGCTGTTTGTTTGTTTGTTTGTTTGTTTTGGTCTTCCAAAACAGGGTTTCTCTGTGTAGTCTTGGCTGTGCTGGACTCGCCTTGGAGACCAAGCTGTCCTTGAACTCACAGTGATCCACCTCCCTCTGCCTCCCGAGTGCTGGGATTAAAGGCGCATGCCACCACTACCGGACCAGTTTGCTTATATTGTTACAAATACAGCGAGGGCAGGTGCCCTCTGAGGCTGGAGACATAGGATCCCATGGAGCTGAAGTCACAGGAAGGCAGGGAGCTGCCTGAGGTGGGTGCTGGAAAAGCAACAAGTGCTCTTTTTTTTTTTTTTTTAAGATATATTTATTTATTGTGTATACAGCATTTTTCCTGGATGTAAGGCCTGCAGGCCAGAAGAGAGCACCAGATTTCGTTATAGATGGTTGTGAGCCATCATGTGGTTGCTGGGAATTGAACTCAGGACCTTTGGAAGAGCAGGCAGCGCTCTTAACCTCTGAGCCATCTCTCCAGCCCTGCAACAAGTGCTCTTAACCACTGAGCCATCTCTCCAGTCCCCAATCCTCTTTACTTTTTAGTCTTGAGACAGTCTCAGTAAGTTGCCCAGGCTGGCCTTGAACTTGCTTTGGAGTCCAGGCAGGATCTGAACTTTGACTTCTCCTGCCTCTGCCCCTTCCTGTACAGCTGGGGTTGCAGACCTGTACCACCAGGCACAGCTTTTAGTTTTAGTTTCAGTTCTAAGCTTGTTTCTGGGAACCTCGTGGGTTAGAACTGCAGCCCTTCAGAGGTGTGTACTAGTTTTTACAAGTTAGTGGAGTTTTCCCTAGGAGGATCTCATTAATTTCAGTTTTCTACACCTGCAAACCCAGTATTCTAAAGGCCGAGGCAGGCAGGTCTTGAGCCTAAACTGTCACAAACACAGGAAAAAAAAAAAATCTGCTGGAGGATTTTTGAGCTATGTGGGATACAGTAGGTGTGACTCAAGTTACAAACTCGTGGTAAGGCAGGCTTGTAATTGGGGGTTATATGTGATTTTATTGGAATTTTACTTCTTTCTTTTTATTACACAGGGTCTCATGTGACCCAGGCTGGCTTTAAGCATCATATGTAGTTGAGGATGGCCTTGAACTTTTGCTCCTGCATCTGTTTCCCCAGTGGTGTATCACAGGCATGTACCACCAGGCTGGGTTTGTGTGGTCCCTGGGATCCAACCCAGGGCTTCATGTATGGTAGGCAAGTGCTCTAATGGAGCTGCATGGCCCTAGCTAGCATGTGCAAGGGATATTTATTTTTCCTTTAGTCCCACTACTCAGGAGGCAAAGAGGCAGGGGCATGTCTAAGTTTGAGGCCAGCCTGGTCTATAGAGTGAGTTCCAGGACAGCCAAGGCTACACAGTGAAACCCTGTCTTGTGGGGGTGGAGGGAGGAAAGGAATAAAAAAAGGAAGAAAAAAAAAAAAAAAAAGAATGAAATATGTCAAAGTATTGTCAGTGTCTGTCAAAGTAAGGGTGAAAAACAAAATACAAGAAAACCAATGGGACTATTTCTCACGTCTATACACCCCCTACTCCCCCAAAAGCCCCACACTTCTGGGTGTTGTAGTGCACGCCTTTAATCCCAGCACTTGGGAGGCAGAAAGAGGAAGATCTGTGAGTTCAAGACTAGCCTGGTCTACATAGATTTCCAATCCAGCCAGTGAGACCCTGTCTTAAACAAACAAAACAAAAACGAAGCCAAACATGGTGGCAGGACCCTGAGGTTACAGCGGTGCTGGAGGCTGAGGCAGGAGGATCCCTTGAAAGTCGGGCTGTGGTATGGTGGCTTGCGCCTTCAATCCCAGCACTCAGACTCAGGAGGCAGAGGCCAGCCTGGTCTACAAAGCAAGTCCAGGACAGCCAGGACTATGAGGGGATGGGGGGTGGGCAGGGGAAGAGGATCCCTTGAGTGCAGAGATTTAAGGCCAGCTGAGGCAATTTAACAAGACCTTGCATCAAAATAAAAGAACAGGTCTGAGACTAGAGCTCCTTAGTAGAGCACATGGCCAGCACGCACTAGGACTAAAAATGAATGAGAGTGTCTTGCTGAGCACCTCTTCTGAGTTAGTACAGTGTGAGGTCGGAAGGAAAACAGTACCGAAGCAAATAGCAAGTATTTATTGACTGCTTATGCAATGCCATGTCCTGTGTTAGGCACTTAGTGTACATCCTGCTCTCAAGGCCTGCTGGCGTAGCTTTTTATTGACAGGATAGTTTGATGACTCGCTAAAGGTCCCAGGGTTGTCAGTGGGTTCCTGACACTCAGCCCTTGTTCCTGCTATAGCTTCTCCTGTCTTCCCTGCCCCACCCCCCACCCCGCCTCAGCCCTGTAGCTTCTCTGGGTTGGGTCAGACGTGGTGAGGTGTGTGTGTGTGTGTGTGTGTGTGTGTGTGTGTGTGTGTGTGTGTGGTGGTTGTGGTGGACATGGTGAGTCGGGCTGAGCAGGTCATCACTGTCCTACTTCCTGTAAGCCCATCCTGTCCTTGGCCTGAGAAAGGACACGTTGTAGTGGGCAGATGTGGGCTGGGATGATAGTGCCGCGTCACTGATGACTGTGTGTTCCTATCAGCCACCGTCCAAAGCTCGTCACAGCTCCTGTCTCTTCACATTTATATCCCTGTATCCCCATTGAGAACGAAACAGCTGGGATTGTGTCTCATGAACTAAGAACGTGTTTCCTTCCTTCTCGGGGCCCTCCTCAGGGTCACCTGAGAACACAGCTGGTTTCTGAAATGCTCTTCTCACATGTCCAGGATTTCCCCTGTGCTTCCAGAAAAAGGGAGAGGCCTGCCTCTGTGACAACATATAGAGCAGGAGCAGGAGGAAACAGCCCAGGGACCGTTTTCTTCTGTTGTGAGGCGAGGAGGGAGATGGGCCCACTGCCGACCAGTGAGTGAGTCAGTGAGTATATTAGCGAACTCTGTAGGGTGGCAGAACCCCAGAGTAGAACCCCACAGGAAGAGCCTCCTGTCTAGTCTAATGTAGCAATCAGCAGCACTGAAGATGTGAAGGGTCCACAGAGCTATGTGTGTAAGGATGCTTGCTAGAGTGTTCTAGTATTAGCAATGTAGTAATAGATGCCCATCTGGGGCAGGGTGGGGCTGATGAAGTCTGTGGCTGTTAAGCAGTGGGTGGAGGGCCTGTGAGACGTGGATATAGAAAAGTGCTCAGGGATAACTGTGTAGGGCAAGGAGTGTGATGGGACACACTTGTAATCCTAGGAGCATCCAGAGTTCAGACCCAGCCTGGACTAACACACACACACACACACACACACACACACACACACACACACACACACGTATGTGAGGGGCAGGGGGAACAGAGAAGGAGAGAAAAAGAGAGAACAATTGTTTAGGAACTTTAAAGCAAAGCATTGAATCATATGTGCGTCCTAAAACCATACATATATTCTGGAAATACACAGGAGAAACTGCTAACTGGCTGCTTTTAAAGCACAGAAATAGCATTTTGGGTGAGGAGTAAGACTTTTTTTTTCCCCTTAAGGTCTTTCTTTCTTTTTTTCTTTCCTTTTTTTTTTTTTCTTTTTGGTGTTCCGAGACAGGGTTTCTCTGTATAATTGCCCTGGCTGTCCTGGAACTCTCTTTGTAGACCATGCTGGCCTTGAACTCACAGAGATCTGCCTACCTCTGCCTCCTAAGTGCTGGGATTACAGGCATGTGCCACTATGCCTGGCTGGGAAGATCAGCAAGTCCTGGTGTTGCTAATAAGGTAACTCCAGAGGAGTGATGACTTAAACTTTAAGGTGAATTAAAAATTATGAGCCTTAGCTGGGCGTGATGGCGCACGCCTGTAATCCCAGCACTCAGGAGGCAGAGATAGATGGATCCCTGTGAGTTCAAGGCCAGCCTGGTCTACAAAGTGAGTCTAGTACAGCAAGAGATACACACAGAGAAACCCTGTCTCAAAAAAATAAAAAATAAACAAATAAGGAGCCTTAGAAGGTGTTTTTGGATATTGAACAGAAAGTATAAAGGTAATACTTCAAAGAGAAATCAGATAAAGTTGACTTGGAGCAAAGGAGAGAGTGTTACATAAAGCAAAGTATGAAGTGATGAAGGTCCAGTGGAGGACCAGGAGAAAGAAGAAGATGGGCCAGTATGACATCTGCTGCAGAGGGAGCCGAGGCAGGAGGACCAGGGGACTGAGAGACAGACAGGCTGGAGCTGGAGCTCAGTGGAGTGGCCAGGCATTTGAGAGACCCTGGTTCCATCCTTAGCAGCAACCTAAAAAAGAAAGAAAGAAAGAAAGAAAGAAAGAAAGAAAGAAAGAAAGAAAGAAAAGAAAAGGGCTGGAGAGATGGCAAGAGCACTGACTGCTTTTCCAGAGGTCCTGAGTTCAATTCTTAGCAACCACACGGTGGCTCATGACCATCTGTGATGGGATTTGATGTTCTCACCTGTCATACAAATAGAACACTCAAATAAATAAATATTAAAAAAAAAAAAAAGAAAAAGAAAAAAGTGAGACCTGGAAAGAGAGCAGAATTAGATGATTCCAGGCATTGAGGTACAGGTATTCAAAGGAGATTGCTGGAGCCTGGAATGGGCCAGAGGGTGGTGGTGGTGGTGGTGGTGGTGGTGGTGGTGGTGGTGGTGGTGATGGTGATGGTGATGGTGGTGTGTGTATGTGTGTGTTTCAGAGACAGTTCTGGCTGGCTGTTGGAGGTAGGGTTGGGGAAGAGAGATGATGAGATAGGTTTTCATTTTTAATTCCTCTTCCCAGGATGGTAAAACACTGTAGGGATTTATTTATTTATTTATTTATTTATTTATTTATTTATTTATTTATTTTGGTCTGTTAAATGTTCTATGCTTGTGTATGTGGTGTGTGTATGTGTGTGGTGTGTTGTATATGTGTTCTTATATATGCCAGCGCATGTTCTCATGTGTGGAGGCTGGAGTTTGACATGAGGTATCTTCCTCAGCCGCTTCTCACTGTATCTTTTGAGACAGGGTCTCTCTTTTTGAACCTCAGCTTTTGACTAAAGAGACTGGCGGATCCAGGCATCAGTCTAGTTCTGCCTCCCCAGCACTGGGGTTACAGGTGCCTACTGCCACATCTGACTTGTGCATCGTGGCTGGAAAGCATAACTTAGGTCCTGTGCTTTCATACTAAGCTGTCTCCTCAACCTGCTGTTAGCTTTGTTTGGAGCATACGGTATTCATTGAGCCCTTTTGGTGGGGGCAGGAGGGTGGTCCTATGAATTCAACCTGGTACCTGGAATGCAAGTTAGGCAAGTACTTTACCACTGTGATAGATACTCCTTCATTAATTTATTAACCTGACTTCCTCCCTCCCTTCCTCCCTCCCTCCCTCCCTTTTCTGAGACTGGGTCTCACTCTGTGGCACTGGCCTGGAACTCTCCATGCAGACCAGGCAGGCCTTCCTTTGCCCCCTTTACTGTGAGCAGAGCAGAGCTGGTCCCCATCCTCACAGGAGACAGATATTGAAGAAAAACAGCAAGAGAGTTTCCTGTGCTTTAGGTACCGAGAGGGCATTTGTGTCGATGTCCCTCGAGCAATCCTTTTCCGTACCACCGAATTTGGAAGGACCATGTGCCAACTGGTAAGGGCATCATTTATCAAACACGTTATTGTTGTCCAGCGGTGGTGGTGCACGCTTTTAATCCCAGCACTCGGGAGGCAGAGGCAGGTGGATCCCTGTGAGTTTGAGGCCAGCCTGGTCTACAATGCAAGTCCAGGACAGCCAAGGTTACACAGAGAAACCTGTCTCAACAAACAAACAAACAAACAAACAAACAAGCAAACCATGTTATTGTTGATGATAGTTTCAGTTGTTTTGTTTTGTTTTCCTTTGAGAAGTGTAGCCCAGGCTAGCTTTACATTCACAGTGTTTTTGCATCAATCTTCCGGCATGTGCTATCATGTCTGGTTCAAGATTGTATCATTTAATGGGAAAAAAAAAAAAAAAAAACCAACTTCACAGTACGTGATATACTTTTATGAAAACGTCTTTATAAAACCATCAATACATAGTGGATATATGCCAATACAAAATAAACAGGGTGGGTGGGGCGAGGTGGAGTGATGACTCAGAGTTTGAGAGCACTGGCTGTTCTTACTGAGGACATGAGTTTGGTTCCAGCAGACACGTGGCAGCTCACAACTTACTGTCTGCAATGCCAGTTCCAGGGGAATCCAACACCTTCTTCTGGCTCTGAGGGCACTAGGCACATGTGTGGTGCACATACGTGCATGAAGGCAAAACGTTCATACATGCAAAATTCATGTAGCTCGGTGGTTACGGCGCTTGAGGTGACAAGTGTAAGGACCAGTGATGTCGTAGGCAGAATCCACATTAATACTGGGTAGGCATGGTGGCCTGTCTATAGTTTCAGCTCCTGAAAGGTGAAGGTAGGATCCCCAGAGCAAACTGCCTAGCCAGACAAGCTGTCAGAGAGCTCTGGCTCAACCAACATTCCTTCCTTAATAAATAAGATGGACTGCTATTGAGGAGGGCTCCAGATGATAATCTCAGGCCTATACATACACATGGCCACACATGTAAACACTCATGCACCTAAGTATGCACATGACATACTGTACAGGCTTGTTTGTTTGTTTGTTTGTTTGTTTTTGTTTTGAGACAGGGTTTCTGTGTGTAGCCCTGGCTGTCCTGGAACTTGCTGTGTAGACCAGACTGGCCTCAAACTCACAGAGATCCACCTCTCTCTGCCTCCCAAGTGCTGGGGTTAAAGGCAAAGGTATGTGCCACGATGTCCAGCATGTGCAAGTTAATTTTATGTCAACTTGACACAAGATATAGTCTTCTGAGAGTAGGGAGTCTCACTTGAGAAAGATGTCTCCATAAGACTAGGCTATTGGCAAACCTGTAGAAAATTTCTTTTTTTTTTCCCTTTTTCTTTGTATTTATTTTTTTTGGGGGGGGGCGGGTTTCGAGGCAGGGTCTGTCTTTACTGTCCTGGACTCTCTTTGTAGACCAGGCTGGCCTTGAATTCACAGCGATCTGCCTGCTTCTACATCCCAAGTGCTGGGATTAAAGGTGTGTACCACCACCGCCCATTGAAAATTTCTTAATTAGTGACTAATGGGGGAGGGTTAGCCCATTTTGGGTGGTGGCATCCCTGGGCTGGTGGTCTTGGGTTCTATAAGGAAGTAGGCTGAGCAAACCATGAGGAACAAGCCAGTAAGCAGCATCCTTCCATGGCCTCAGCATCAGCTCCTACCTCTAAGTTCCTGCCTTACGTAAGTTCCTGCCCTGACTACTTTTGATAATGAACTGTTAGACCGAAGTGTGAGTGAAAGAAACTCTTTTCTCCCAAAGTTGCTTCTGGTCATGGTGTTCCAGCACAGCAATAGCAACCCTAAGGTATATATACATTAAAAAAAAAAAAAAAGTAAAAAAAAAGAGACCTTCAATAAATGACCGTTCATTCATTCATTGTTTTTCTACACATATTTATGGAGTGACACTCACTGTGGCTATGAGTTTCCAATCCCTCATGCTCAGAATCTATCAGAAAAGCCAGCATTGTAAACAAATAGCTATTAATATGGGGTAAATTCATGTGATACACACTAGGTTTTGTGGGAACTCCTCCTAAGTGTGTGTGCAAGGGTAGGTGGCCGGCAGGGAAATCTCCCTGATGACAGTAATGGCGCAGTTGTCTTTATATGAGTAAGTATGAATGATTTGTTTTGTACAAAAGGAAGGACTGAAGAGACAGCTCAGCAGTTCAGAAAACTCTGTTCAATTCCCAGCCTTCACATGGTGACTCCCAAAAGAAACTTGTTATTCAAAAACCTGGACACTGGAGACCTTCATACTTCTTAGGTGGTAGAGCCAGGAAAATAAGATTTATCACTTTATACCTCGTGAAACTATCAATCAAAATAGGAAGAATTCCAGATGCAGTAGTGTGAGCCGAGTGCCCTAGCTACTGCAGGCTAAGGTGGGAAGATTGCTTGAGTCTGCCTCAATAAATAAACAAACAAACAAACATAAAGATTAAGGAATAAAAGTAAAGCCATTTTCATATATGAAGGTCTGAGAAATTTACCACCTGCATTTCTCTTTTTAGGAACCTACTGGAGAACTTAGCCCAAGGAAATCAGGAAAATAATTGGATGCCAAGAGACTGTCAAGAGCTAGGCAGGTGGCGTTGGCCTGGTAAGGAGTCTGGTGCAGGCTTCATTGAGGTGTCCTTTTCCCTTTCTTTCTGGGGGCGCTGGGGATCAGACCAGGGCCTTGGCACACAAAGCAAGTTCTGTTGAGCTGCATTCCCACCTGGCAAGACAGAATTACTTTTTTTTTTTTTAAATTTTTTATTTAATTTTAATTTATGTGTGTTGGTGTGAGGGTGTCAGATCTTAGAGTTACAGACAGTTGTGAGCTGTCATGTGGGTGCTGGGAATTGAACTCAGGTCCTTTGGAAGAACAGGCAGTGCTCTTAACCACTGAGCCTCTCCAGGCCCAGAATTACTTTTTATAAAAATAATAGAATGGTGTTCTAAAAAAAAAATGTTTTTTGAAGGTCTCCACTTTTTTATTCTTTATGTACAAGGACTAGCATGATCAGTTTTACTGGGTAGACAGTCTAGAATAATCCATTCAAGGTCACTCAGTCCAACTTATTGGAGTCTATGTCCTTTGAGTACTGACGGCACATGGTGAACCTGTATTTTTGGATCAGACCGTGGCCTTTAGAGCAAAGGCTGCAGGAGCGAGAACCCTGGCCGAACTTCCGTGGGTGACTCCAGTAGACTCATCTTGCCTTCAGACAGCCAGTGAGGCTTGAGTCCTTTTTATTTTTTTCTTTTCTTTCTTTTTTTTAAGTCTGAGTCTCTAAGCCCAGCACTTGGGAGGCAGAGAGGCAGAGCCAGAGGCAAGCAGATCTCCAAGTTGAAGGCCAGCCAGGTCTATAGATCAAGTTCCAGGACAGCCAGGGCTACAGAGAGAAACCCTATCTTGAAAAAAAAAAAAAAAAAAAGGTGGTTAGCTCAAACTACTATACCAACCAAGGACAATGCATGCAGTAAACTTAGACCCCCTATCCAGATCTAGCCAATGGACAGCACATTCTCTACATTGTGTGGAGAGTGGAGACTAACTCTGACATGAACTCTAGTGCCCTCTATTTGACCACTTCCCCTTGGTGGGGTGGCATGGTGGCACTCAGAGGAAGGGTAAGCAGGCTACCAGGATGAGACCTGATAGGCTGTGATCATATGATGGGGGAGGAGGTCCCTTTCTGTCACAGACCTAGGGGAGGTAATAGGGTGAAAAAAGGAGGGAGGGAGGGGAGAACAGGAAGATACTAGTGAGGGGATAACAAATGAGATGTAATCTGAATAAATTATTTAATTTTTTTTTTTTTCTGAGACAGGGTTCTGTCCTAGACTTGCTTTGTAGACCAGGTTGGCCTTGAACTCACAGTGATCCACCTGCCTCTGCCTCCCGAGTGCTGGGATTAAAGGCGTGCGCCACTACGCCTGGCTTGTAGACTCCCATCTTATGGTGGGGTTTCCATCCCCACAAACCCACTGGACATTGAAAGCACATTAAATGCACTTCACTGCTCATTGTAGCAGCACTATCTTTCTGGCATGCTAGTAGCTTCCCAGCATCATGAGAGTGTGTCTGTACACTGATAGCCCAGGAAGGGTTTAAATTAGAAGAGAGGAAGTATGTTTTCTACTTATTTGGTAGAAGTATTATATTACTTTGGACCATCTTGCAGTTTGAGGCAAATGATTGAACCATCATAAGCTGAGCCATCTGTGTTCTTTAAGCAGCTTTGTGTAATTTGGCAGATCCCTGGGAGATGCTGAGTCAGTAGGTTAAAAGATCGTTACTGGACTCAGGGTGGCTCATGAATGTAATCTCAGTATTTAAGAAGCAGAGTTCCAGGCCAGCCTGGTCTACAAAAGGAGTCCAAGACAGCTGAGGCTACACTGAGAAACCCTGTCTTGAAAAAACAAACAAATTAAAAAAGAAGAAAGAGGAGGAGGAGGAGAGAGAGGAGGGGGAGGAGGAGGAGAAAGGAAGATTGCAGTAACTTAGCAGCCACCCAGTTAGACTGTGTGTCAGAGCTTCATACTAAGACCTTGTTTACAGAAAGAAATTAAGAAAGTCCAAATTAAAAAAAAGACTTTATAGGGATTTTGAGGCTGTGCCCAGTGGCTATGAGATGTGGGAACCTCTGGGGTGCAGTATACTGGAGAGTGAGGTAGTGGACAGCCTTAATTCCAGCACTCAGGAAGCAGAGGCAGGCAGATCTCTGAGGCCAGCCAGGTCTGATAGTGAGTTCCAGGACAGCCAGGGCTATGTAGAGAGACCCTGTCAATAATGATAATAACGATGATAATGATGATGATGATGATGATGATGATGATGATGGTAATGATGGTAGAAGGTGGAGAGGTGAGCAAGCTCCTCTTCCTACAAGAGTTCAGCAACACTTCATTGCTCCAGTCTCCCTCACAGCAAGGGTGATCCCAGAGAGCACTTAAGCTAGATAGACTTCCTTCACGCTGTCTTTGCCCAGGCACTCTACACTCTTTTTATTTGTTTGTTTGATTGATTGGTTTTTCAGGACAGGGTTTCTCTGTGTAGCTGTGGCTGTCCTGGACTCCCTCCGTAGACCAGGCTGGCCTCGAACTCACCGAGACCCACCTGCCTCTGCCTCTGGAGCGCTGGGATTAAAGGCTTGCGCCACCACTCCTGGCCATTCTGCACTCTTATCACTGGGAATGGTGGGAATCAGTAAAGGTGTGGACCATGGCTGGGAGAAGGCTGTCTCTCTGTCTCTGTCTCCTTTCTCTCCCTCTTTCTCCCTGCATGCATGCTCAGTAGCTTTCCACACTATTTAAGAGCATGTTATATTTGAGCAGATCTCCTACTGAAGTCAGAGCAGGCATCCAGGTTCCCTAAATCAGAAGCCACAGAAAACCTCCCCAGCCATGAGCTCTCTGATAGGAGCTCTCTTCCCCCAAATTTGCATTTCACACAAAACCACTTAAAATGCCTGCACACAAGCCAGGCTGTGGTGTGGTGATGTTTACTGGTTTTGCTGGCCATAAAAATGGGGTGTTCTCTCCAATCCCCCACCAGCCAGGAGCAAGCCCTTCTCGTCTTCCAACAGAGCAGAGTTTTAAGTCGTGGTGCTCTAGAGTTGGCAGGTGACCTGGAAAATTGCTTTTGCTTTGTTATGTTATGCTGCTAATGGTCCATCCGTTTAAAACTCATTCTCAGAAACTTTCTCCAAACTAAATGGGGAAGGAGGTAGCAGTTTGTTTTTTGCTTTTTGCTTGTTTGTTCATTTGCTTTTAAGAAAGAAAAGAGCGGGGCAGCGATGGTGCATGTCTTTAATCCCAGCACTCGGGAGGCAGAGACAGATGAATCTCTGTGAGTTCAAGGCCAGCCTGGTCTACAAAGTGAGTCCAGGACAGTCACGACTACACAGAGAAACCCTGTCCTGAAAAACAAAAAACAAACAAACAAAAAACCAAAAAAGAAAGAAAGAAAGAAAGAAAGAAAGAAAGAAAGAAGACGAAGGGAGAAACAAAAGCAAAGCAACATCTGAAGGATTTGGGAAGCGAGGATTCAAGCTGCTCAGGCCCCTGTGGGAACAAGGAACGGGTCTATGTCTGTCTGTAACACCCAGTCTCTGTACATAAACTACCGTGCAGTATGGTACACTTTGTAGCCCTGGCTGTCCTGGAACTCACTCTGTACACCAGGCTAGCCTTGAACTCAGAGCTCCATCTGTCTCTGGGTTTTGGGGTTAAAGATGTGCATGATATGGTGTGTATATGTGTGTGGGGGGCAGTGTTAGCAAGCCCAGGACCACTTGTAGGCTGGGCAGCAAACTACGCTCCCAGCACAAAGGTGATAATGTTTGAATAAATAATAGCCCAATCACTATTGCATTTGGGGGGGAGCACAGGCCCCTGGATGACTTTTACTTCCGGAGACCAAGTCAATGTGTGAGCACTGATGAGCTGGTTAGCGCAGGCACTTTCCTTCCTCAGCTGTTAGGTGAGGTTAATGACTGCCTGGGGTCTTGTACTTGTAGTTCTAAAGCTGCCAATTACCATGTACTGCGTGTGCCAGGTACATGGCTGAGGCCTTGGCTTTATTAGTGCATTTAATTCTCACCATCAACTCCGTTTTCAAGAAGAGGGAAGGGAGGCTTAGAGAAAGTGGGAGAACTGGCTGTTATCACTGAGTTCTCTGTCTGCTTAGCTTCTGCTCTGAAGCCGGATGTTTTGCTCTTTCTAAATCAAAGCTATTAAAAAAAACAAAAAAAACATAAATAAGAGAAATCACAGAGTGGGGAAATGATCCCTTTGAGTCCAACATGGCAGCTCTTGCTGTTGGCCCAGGTCATGTACTTGCTAAATCAGTTGTTCCTTATTGGAGGGGACTGTTTTCCAGGTGATGTTATAAGCAGACACCCTAACCCCCCAGCTTTTTTTTTTTTCCTCGACTTAGGTTCTGACTGTTGGAACTGTTTTGCCCTCTTACACAAACGCTGTCACCTCTCATCTGTTGAAGCCTGAAGCTCTCTCTTTTTTTTTTTTAAGTTTATATTTTTAATTTAATTATTTATTGTATATGAGTGCTCTATCTGCAGAAGAGGGCATCAGATCACATTATACAGATGGTTGTGAGCCACCATGTGGTTGCTGGGACTTGAACTCAGGACCTTTGGAAGACCAGACGGTGCTCTTAACCACTGAGCCATCTCTCCAGCCCCTAAGCCTGAAGCTCTCAAATCGGCTTTCTGGAATCCGACACTCTTCTTGGGACAGGAAGGTGAGACTATAGGTAAGAGACCATCTATAGGGGGACTGTGGCAACTGTGGCAGAAATGGTGGCGCCATCATGCTCAGAGGGAGACCAGGAGAAGTGCCCTCCAAGGGGTCAACTCTCCCACATGAGAGTTCCAGGGCCTGGCCTCAGTTTTGATGATTCCCCTTTTAAGATTGATTTCATTGGCACATGCCTGTAATCCCAGCACTCGGGCGGCAGACGCAGGCAGATCTCTGTGAGTTTGGGGCCAGCTTGGTCTACAAAGTGAGTCCAGGACAGCCAAGGCTACACAGAGAAACCCTGCCTTGAAAAAAAAAAAAAAGATTGATTTCATTATAGTACATAGGTCCAGGGAGATGCCTTAGTGGTTAAAGCACAGGCTGCTCTTCCAGATGATCCAGGTTCAATTCCCAGCCTGTATGGCATCAGGCAACTCCAGATCATAGGATCTGATGTCCTCTTCTGGCCTTCAGAAGCACCAGGTATCTGAGTGGTATACAAACACACATGGAGCAAAACTTACACATAAAGTAAAAATTAAAACAAGTTTTTAAAGCTGGGCATGGTGACACACACCTTTAATCCCAGCACTGGGGAGGCAGAGGCAGGCAGATCACTGTGAGTTCGAGGACAACCTGGTCTACAAAGCGAGTCCAGGACAGCCAAGGCTACACAGAGAAACCCTGTCTCAAAAAACAAAACAAAAAACCAAGTTTTTAAAAGGTTTTATTTCATCATAGTAGTGTGCTTGCTTGCTTGGCCCACACAAAGCCCTCCATCTGGTCCCCAGTGATTTTGGACACTGTCCCTTGTGAATGTAATTTGCACCCAGATTTGTGAAGTACAAAATTTTGTTCACATCTTCTAGAGAGTCTACTGAGGCCTGGAGAGGCCCTGAGGATGCCTTACAGCTGGGGATGGGAAGAGGCACTGTTTGCACATTCAGCATATAGTCAGGTGTGGTGGTGCACACTTACACTGCTAGCACCCTGTGGAGGCAGGAGGACCAGTTACATAGGTGTTCAAATGCAGCCTAGGCTACAAGGGACCATTTTCAAACAGATCAAAAGCAAGCATTTAAAACAAATGAACTATTGTGTATCTATTTATTTGTGTGCCTGCATGCGTGCCTGCCACAGCAAGAGAGGAGAGGTCAAAGGAAAACTTTCAGGAGTCCTTCCTCTACTTTCACTGTGTTGCAGTGTGTCTCCTGCTTCTGCAGCTCTGCAGGCCTCTAGCTCCTCAGGCCCTGCCTCCTGCTTCCCTTCTCTCAGGAGGAGTGCTGGGATTGTGGAGGAATGCTTCCACATTCAGTGTGTTAGAGGTTCCTAAGATGCAAGGCTCCTAAGAAGGTTGGCAAAGCAAGTGCTTTTGTTAAAAGCTGTCATTCTGGCCGGGCCTGGTGGCATACACCTTTAATTCTAGCACTTGGAAGGTAGAGACAGAGGCAGGCTGTGAGTTCAAGGCCAGCCTGGTCTACAAAGTGAGTCCAGGACAGCCAAGGCTACACAGAAACCCTGTCTTAAAAAACAAAATAAATAAATAAATAAAAATAATAAAAATAATAAAAATAGCACTTGGGAGGCAGAGGCAAGTGGATCACTTGTGAGTTTGAGGCCAGCCTGGTCTACAGAGGGAGTCTAGGACAGCCAAGAATACACAGAAAAACCCTGTCTCCCAAAACCAAAAACCAAACACACACACACACACACACACACACACACACACACACACACACACACATACACACACACACACTAAATAAATAAGTAAAAACAAAAATAAAAAAGAGGTGTCATTCTTGCTCACCATTGTTCTTAAAGAAAAACCTGTTGCTGGACTATTACTGCATTTTACATAATGTGGAGATTAAAGCAGAGAGTATACAGTGGTCCTGGTGTAGATCTCTATGAGTTTGAAGCCAACCCTGTTGAGTCTGTTCTTCCAAGGGATTTTGGTGTTTGTGGGTTTACATTCTCCGCCTCCATGCACCGCACTGGGACGTAAACACTGCAGGAAGATCCTACTCTGTACTTGTCTATCTTCCACCTCCTTCCTCCCCTCCCTTAAGGGTAGCTCAGGCTGGCTGCAAACTTGTGATCCTCCTGTTTCAGCTTTCCTGGGTTCCTTCTGGTGTGGTTTTGTTTGTAGACAGGATCTCTCCACTTAAATCCGGCTAGCCTGGAGCTCACTTAGTAACCAGGCTGGACCAAAGTGGTGGACCCAAGGTGTGCACGTTTACCAGACCACCCCATTCTACCATAAACGCTGATGACTTCCTTTTCTTCCGTCTCTGCTCTAAGGGAGTGGTTCCTTTCCTAGGGAACTCTCCTGGCCCACACTTCTACCACACCCTCCTCTGGGTCCTGCCTCAGGCAGCTGCACAAATGGGAAGGTGGTGACAAGGTGAAAAGGGCAGTGGTGGCCTCAGTGGGGAGGATGTCATGGGCCGGGGTGTGCCCGCCCTATTGCTGGAGCACCCAGGCAGTTGTTTCGTCGCTGTGTCCTGCCAAATGGTTTCCCTGACTGAAGCAGAACCTCAGGCTTTATGAGAATCATCTCGGAAGGATCCAGAGACTCAGCAGGAGACAAAAAAAAAAAAAAAAAGACTGTTTTCTTAGGGCTGCCCTTTGTCACTTGGGACCACCCTTGTCCCCGGAAACCCACCTCTTCTGAGACCTTATTAGCTACCTGACCCTGACCAACTTATATTTTCTCCCTGTACCTGTTCCCTTATCTGAAAAGTGGGGAATGATCAGTATACCTATCCTATTGGGCAGTTCTTGTAAGTTAAATTAGATGAAATGTTTATGATGCTAAGGACTCAGGGCCTGGCTGCCTTGAAACCCAAACTTCAAATTTTTCTAAGTCTCTGGTTCTGAATACTCAGGGTTTTTAAATTTTTAATTTAATTTTGTTGTTGTTATTTGGTTGGTTGGTGGTGTTATTGAGACAGTGTCTACTGCAGATCCCTGGCTAAACTGGAATTTGCTATGCAGGCTAGCCTTGAACTCAGAGAACCACCTGCCTCTGTCTCCCCGGTGCTGGATTAAAGGAGTGCAGCATCACTACTCCGGGCCACTTTTTTTTTTTTTTTTTTTTTTTTAATTAACTGTTGAACTAACTTGGGGGTCACAAGAAGTCAACATAAGTCAAGAAGTCAACAAGAAGTCAAACATAACAGTTTAAAAAGACAAAGGCTTACTCATTGTGGCCACATTGGGGAAAGAGACCAAGGGATCCAGTGACCCCCGTGATCAGAGTATGTACCCCAAGAATCAAGTTCAGTAGACAGTGCTAGAGATAAAACCTAATCAAAGCAAGTTCGCAGCCTCAGCTCAGGGGGACCAGGGTTTTTGGAAAATTCTTTGAGAATTCTAATTTGCATCCAGAGAGAACTCCTGGAGGCCTGGGAGACCCTGGGGACGTCCTTTGGGTGGTGATGGGCGCTTCCGGCTCTTTGGTGACAATACTGCTTTGACCCTTCAACACAGTTTTTTTAGGGGTAGGGCCTTCGTCTCCGGTGAGCTGAGAATCTCCTCAGAGTTGTTACACAGAACAGTTGTTCTGATGTTAGTCTATAGGCGTGAAGCACTCCACCCATCCACCGTTCATCTTTAGAAGTTGTTAAGATGTAAGCATCCTGGGGCCAAGGACCCTGTCTGCGACATCACTGTTGTATAGTGGACCAGTGATGACCTGCGCTTAGTTAAAAATAAATAAATAATAACAATTAAGTGACGGAATGAACTAAGTCCCAGGAGGGCAATTGAGTGTTTTGTGTGATTCCGCCCCCCCCCCCCCCCCCCCCCCCCCCCCCCCCAGTCCTGAGCATCTGATTCTCATTACTTCTACAGTCTCTCTCCGCCTTGGCGTTTTATAAACCTCGTGTACGCACATCGTCGTTTAACCATAAATCCACAGTTCGGGGGGCTGGAAATTTTGAGGAAAAGGGATTGGTAGAAGGGGATTAAAAAGTAGTCAGAGGGCCAAGACCTGCGAGGCACAGCTGTCCGGTAGGGGAAGGTGCCCCGGGATGCAACAACCGTCAGTGGGGTTGGCCACTGTTTCCCGGGACCTTGGAGGAGGGGGCACACTGCAGGAGAGGGGACACCGTACAGGTCGTGGCCAGGAAACCACAGGAGTTGCAGCTTGTGCATTCTTGTTCGGAGGCGGCGCCTATGGGAGGTTGGATGCATAGACTTGGGGTAGGGTGGGGAGCCCACTGGGAAGGGCTGGGAGGGAGGAGCCTGTGTTTGTCTCTTTAAGAACCAAGCGCTGCCCCCGCCTTGCAGGCGCCCGGAGTCTCACAAAAGAACAGGATGTCGTTGATTTGTCACCAAACCACAGAGAGGAAATGATTGTAAATTTCCTTTAAACATCCCCACCGCGGTCCGGCCGCCCCCGCTTCCGCCTCCGCCGCCCCCGCCGGGCTCAGCGCAGCAGGGCCTCTGCGCTCCTGCGGCCGCTTCGACTCCGGCTCTCCAGCCCCGGCTCCTGCGAGCCCAGGAGGGTGCACCCCCTGAACTTATAGGAACATCCCTGCCCCCTGATTGCTGAGGGGCTTTTTTAAAATTTAAAGCCAAGGAAGGCCCACAGCCC
Source organism: Acomys percivali (assembly GCA_907169655.1). Taxonomy (NCBI): domain Eukaryota; kingdom Metazoa; phylum Chordata; class Mammalia; order Rodentia; family Muridae; genus Acomys; species Acomys percivali. The sequence goes on along the minus strand of OU015744.1, from coordinate 46,720,813 downwards.
ACATGGGCGCATAGGGCTGGACGGTCATGCGTTGTTGGTTCTGCTTGCTGTTGGGTCCAGGAAGCACCATCCTCGCCTCGAAGCCTAATCAGGGGCCGCGATCTTGGTTTTAATATCGAGGGAGACTGAGGCACGCGGAGATGACTTGAGGCACCAGTTCCTTTCTCCCCACAACTGGTTTAGTTTAGTTCACCCAGAGCTTATATGCCTTGCCAGAGAGCTACAATGCCGGGGAAACATTCTAGAAATACGGTTCCAAGCCGTGGTGGCAGTCTCAGTTGCCAAACCAAAGTAGAGACCCATAATCTCAGTTACTTCATGGGGAACACACCTGCCTCTGCAAGCTGGCGTTCCCTTCTTGAAAACCCACTTGGATTTCAGTGCATCTGTGCCTGTCTGCCACTTCACCTCCTCCCGTCCCGTGGCTCTTGTTGCCTTCAATTTAAGATATCTGGAATTCTCTCTTACGTTAGTTAGTTCAACCAGTGACTTGGCCCAGAACGCAATCTACCTGTCTGGTCTATGGTGTAGGAAGGGGCTGCCTTAGTTGCACATAGTGTTCCTGTAGAGCAGTTACTGCTTACTCTGGAATTGTCTGCCTCGGGCTTCTAGAACATTAAAAACAGCAGTTCATTCCCTAGGCGTGCTCTTAATCTTTGCATGTAAAACCAGGAGGTAGATGATGCTATTTATATGGGCTGATGAGGAAAGGAAGTTTCTAAGTTGAACTGGAGCCGCTCTCCCAGGCTGGACTCACTACATTCTGATTACTGGTGGGATCCTTCTTTAATATTTGTTAATTATAAATTTGTTTAATTTCCAAATTTAACAAATATAAGTCTTAATTTTTTTTTTAATTAACAAGTTGAATTTGTTAAAATTGGTGCGGAACTAGTTACAGGGGAAGCATTGGCTGCGTCTTTTGTCTCCTCAACCTCCAGGGGCACCTGGGCAAGTCCTTGTGCCTCTCTGAGAGCTGATGTGAGCGGTTGAGGTCCTCAGACTGGAACTACCAGTTTTCAGCTTTATGAAGTCTCCTGAGTGGTCATAGAGGGGCCTTGAATGGCTTGGGACCCGGTGGGGAAGCTGAGCAATTGCCTGCACTTCATTGTGAGTGGATGCGTGCGTGTGTGCGTGCATGCATGTTGTTAGGAATTGAGCCCTGGTCCTGTGTGTGCCGAGTCAGTGCTCTGAAACTCCCCGACCTTTCATTCTACTTGAATGGGAAAAATGAAGCTACCGGGTGCTAGACCGCTAAGGTTAAACAGCCCCTGAGCTCAGCAGGCTTTGTTCAGATTCCCAGCTATTGGAGCAATGGCGAGAGTTGCTGATGTGACTTGGCCACCAGTGCTGTCCCAGTTAATGTTAGGTATTTGCCACGTGCCATGTTCTGTGAGGAATGCTGCTCTTTTTATTTATTTATTTATTTATTTTAATTCTTAATACTAAGAGATGAGCAGTTGGTACTCGGGGTACCTGGTGAAGTTACATGCCTAACAGTGGAGAGGCCGGGGTGACCCTTGTACTCCCAGGATCCCCTGGGCCTATGCATAAGGAACTCAACCAGGCACACTGGAACTCGGACTGCAGTTGTTTGCCTTCAGTCACTGTGGACAGACAAGAGGATTCTTGGTGATGGTGGCCTTGCAGAGGGATTTGCAGCCGCCTTGGCTCCTGGGCGCTGCAGCTGTCTGTCATTCTTCGGCTTGGAGCACATTTGTTGCTCAGTCTCCAGAGTGGATCTCGGTGTTTCCACCTGTCCTTTTATAGAATTCCAGTCAAATCCCCTGGAACAGGAGTTACAGGCATCTGTGAGCTGCATGGTGTGGGTGGTGGAGTCAAACCCGAGTCCTCTGTAAAAGCCCAAGTTAATATTTATTAAACACCTAAACACCCATTACGTGCCAGGTGCCACCATCACAGATCTTAGAGATTACAGCAGTCAACTAACAAAGACTCCAAAATTACGTATCTATACACATTACATACAAATATGTGCATGTGTTTGTACATTTGTGAAATGGCAGGCTGGACTTCGGGTTATGATTGAAATGAAGAGTGAAGAGGAGCTGTAGTGTTTGTGTGTGTGTGTGTGTGTGTGTGTGTGTGTGTGTGTGTGTGTTGTGGGAGTTTCTTCTAGGGTGGTCAGGAAGCCTCAGTGGTCAGATTGGGTCGGGGGTTGGTGCGGCACACAGATTTTAGGAAGGAGCTTGTGGTAGGCAGTTGGGATGGCAACGGAAACAGGCTGGGGTGGGGCTGTGGCATGCTGCACCTGCTCTGCCGCAGTCACTGTGCCTTTATGGAGCTTTATGAAGAACAAAGCTCAGAAATGTTATGTGATTTGCCTATGGCCACCCAGCTAGGTAGAAGAGGTGATATTTAAACAGCAGTCTTAATGTCACCTCCTGAGTGCTGGGGTTATAGACATGTCCCTGGCGCTCTCTGTTCTGAATCAGCAAGCTTCTTCACACTGAGGGGGGTAGGGAGGTGGAGGGGAGGGGGACTCTTCTTTCACAAGCAAGTGGTGTTTAATTAATGATTTGGTACTTCTGGTTTCTAGAGAACTAAGCATCACATTGACCAAGGCGATAGCTAGCACAGGACAAGCAGGAATGATATGGGCTCAAGACTCAGTTTGGTTTTTTGTGAATGGGAAGGAAGTAGTATGTTTGAGTCTGCAAAACCCCATGTGGCATTTACGGCAGAAGGGGAGAAACACTTTAGGATTACTGTAAACAAGAGATATGGGGGACCTAGGGTAGCCTGGATCCCTCAGCCCCCCCCCCCCACCTTCATTTTAATTTCCCTGCAATAGGTCCAACACAGCGGGCTTTATTATACAGCAGTAATTATAAACACTCTGGATTAGGGAGCTGAGATTTATAGGGCAAACGGGGCGGGGGGGGGCAGAGTCTCTTTTATTCGCAGGCAGGTATCCAAATTGCCACTGTTTTCTTCCTGACATTGTCGCCTACTTGCTCAGATACCCTCCCTTTCCCGCATTATTTCCAAGCGCCTGCTCAGCCTGCTGTTCGGCGGAGTTTGTAAAGACTATAGACCTGTACTCCCTTATCCAACAGCCCGGGGAAATGTGAGTCAGAATCCAGCCTGCCGCACATGAAGAGAGCAGGGGCCAGGAGCAGAACCCAGGTGAGCAGGTGCCAAGCCTCTTCTGGTCTCCCTAAACAGCTGTCCACATGTTAGTGAGAGTGAGTGCTCCCAAAAGCGGAACACCCCCAAACACCTTTCCAGATCAAGTGCTGTCATACTGTACTCTGTTCACAACATTGTTTTCAACTATGGCACTGGGGAAGAAGGCAACAGAAATGGGAGGGGGAGGGTAAAAAGGTACCGAATTTACAGTCTAGAGTCTAGAACTTGTTCTAGAGCCTAGAACAAGAGATAGGTGGAAATAGCTGATGACAAATTTTGGGCCAAATTAATTTGTTTGGAGACCAAGATCATTGTTGAGTGATTATTATAGGACAGATGCTCTGAGTGCCTACACATTGGAGAAATGGTGTCATGGTTATACATCATGCATCCTCATTGCTTGGATAAAGGGTTTTCCTCATTGCTTGGATAAAGGAGGATGTGACAGGCGGTCTTTGCTATATGGAGTGCAGAAAAGAGGTAGGCATAGTCAGACAGCCTTGGCAAGTGTTGTGCAAGGCGGTCTTGTTATAAAGCAAGGAAGAGTTGAAGTCCTTATTGCTTGAGGGCATCAACCTGGAGCTCAGAAGATGAGCCTTCCTTCCCCAGGGCTGATCTCATGGCAGGGTGATGGTCCCTGGAGGGTGTTACTCCTGGAATCCCAACAGACAATGACCTTTGGGCTTCTGGTGCAGGACTTTGGAAACATGCTTATCTTTCCGCCTTCAGCGGCGGAGGGGGCTGAGAGGATTAGATAACCATTGTGTTTTAAATAGACACTCCTGAGTGAGTCATACACACCTACCTGCAGTACTGAGCAGAGGGCTGACCCAAAGTAAAGGACACAGATACAAAGGAAGGCAGAGATGCCAGCCTCTTATCCAGCTTTTGGTTACATGGGGACCCAAGTACGGGAGTCAGTAGTGTTCAGCAAAAGCAGCTTTTAGGATCCTGTTATAACGACAGTCTGGTATGGTCCAGACTGACATCTGACCTTGAATCGGAGGTGACTCTTATGTTTTGGTAACTTACAAGTCTGAACCTTACTTTCCTCATAAAGGAATTAAGGAAAAAAAAGTTTATATAAACCACACACCTAATCAGGAAGTGCTGATAATGGGGTGACTGAGGTCCTGAAGGAGGGCTGATACAGGTGGAAAAGGAGTTAGGGCTCCCACTGCCTGACTTTGTCCCAGTATTGGTTTGACCATATATCAGGAAGGCAGCAGGAGTGCTGGGGACTCTCATCCGGATATAGATGGTTTGGGATGGGAGCTACAGGATGGAGTGGACAACAGTCAGTGCTGTAAGTTCGTTCCCCAAGATTGTTTTCCACATGCTTTGTGTTTATCCGGATAGTCCACGGCAAGCTCCGTGAGAGGCTAGGGCTGCCCACTTGACACACAGGACAACAGGCACCAGATGTGTGCATACCCTGCCAAGGTCACCTCCAGTCTCCCGAGGAGGGCTCCAGCCGGCCAGTGGCCAGCAGCCAGTGATGAGAAATCACACAGGAAGGAGGAGGCCCGCATTGATTGCAGGCAGGCAGCAGGGGAGGCTTCCTGTTCCCCAGGAATCTCAGAAGCAGGCTCCCCTCCACCTGCAGAGCCCAGGGCTCAGCCTCCCAAGTGGCCCATGATCCCCTCAAAGGTTCTGGACCTGCTTTGGGGTCAACGGGAAGGGATTGTTAAGCATACAGGGGAGAAGCAATAGAGTCAGGAAAAGAGAGAAGAAGACTATGCTGGATGCTGGTTCTGGAGTTCAGCTAAAAGGATGCTGGCCCAGCATGCACAAAGCCTGAGTTTCATCCCCAAAGCCTGCGTTTCATTCCCAGCCCTGCATATGCCAGGCATAGGGGGCACAGACTTGCAATCCCAGCACTTCAGAGATACAGGCAGGAGGATTAGAATCTTAAGGTCATCCTTAGCTACACAGGAAGTCCACAACAGCTGGAAGCAAGGGAGTAATGGAAGGAGGGAGGGAGGGAAAGAGGGAGGGAGGGAGTGAGTTTGGGCCCTGGGACAAGACAGACCCTGGTTTGCTGGTTTCTTGACAAGACACTGCCTCTCAGAATCTTACTTTCCTCCTTTGGCAAGTAGGATGGTAACAGTGCCCAAGTGAAAGGGTTCTTGGGAGAATGAAATAAGGTGTGTGCTGTTTATTTAACAGTTCCTGTGCAGAGGAAGCCCTTTACTGTTCTGTTACTACTGAGGCTAAGAGGCTAAGCTGAGCTGAACAGGTGATGGACAGGCTTCTGGTCACTCTAGAGTCCTCCCCAACCTTGGACCAATTAGATGAGCTATTTGTGGAACTCTGTCCTCACGAGCTTCTGAAGTCAGTCACGCAGGAGATGCAGTCTTGTCCTCTTAAAGCCCACAGAGCAGGGCCAGACAAACCTCTGACATCTCCTTGTGCTAGCTTGCCCTCCTTGGCGTGACACTCCAGGCTGGGGAAGTTCGTTCCTCAGTTTCCCTTCTTCCTCTCATCTTGATGTCTTGGTGTTGTTTCCTCCTCCCATCACTGTCCGGAACAGGAAGCCCTGTGTCATGGTGCGGTGCTTCTGGCTGGCCATCCAGGCCACTGCAGCTGGATGAACAGGGTCTTGGCTTCAAGGGGAGTGAAAGCCTGAAGTATACACACTCACAATGAAAGTGAACTCTCAAAGCTGCACGTGGTGGGAGACAAGACGCAGGCGATCTCTGTGAGTTGGAGGCTAGCCTGATCTACAAAGTGAGTCCAAGACAGTCAAGGCTACACAAAGAAACCCTGTCTCAAAAAAACAAAACAAAACTCTATGTAGGCTAGTGAAGCCAGTTTGCAATGAAAAAAATAAAAATGGAGGATCATGAAACCTTCCCTGGGACAACCAGAAAAGGAAGGGGACCCTGAAACACAACTTGGTGGTATTCCCTGCCATGTTAGCAACATTTTCAAGCTTTAGCCGTTTTGTAGAACTCCACTGCAGTTATTTGCTTATCTATTTACTTATTTATTTTGAGACCTGGTGTGTGTGTGTGTGTGTGTGTGTGTGTGTGTGTGTGTGTGTTTTCACATATGTGCATATGGCGTGAGGGCAACCCCAGCATTGTTCCTCGGGAGCTATCTTGTAGCTTTAAAAACCTTATTTAAAAGCCAGGTGGCACACCTTTAATCCCAACACTTCTCTTTAATCCCAATACTTTCTCTGTGGGTTTGAGGCCAGCCTGAGCTACAGAGCAAGTTCCAGGATAGGCAGGCCTTCCCAGAGAAACCCTGTCTTGAAAAACCAAAACTAAACAAAAAATAAGAAAAAAAAAAAACTGTTTAAAATATTTCTCTTTCCCTCTCCCCGTCTCTCCCTCCTCTCCCCACCCCCCCAACTGTGTGTGTGTGCACGCACGCACTTGCCCTTGCGTCGTGGTGTTTTTATCACAGCTATAGAAACACCCAACTAAGGCAGAAATTAGTGCCAGGTAGTAGGGGTATTGCTGTGAAAGATTTGACTATGTGTTTTGGAGAGGACTGTGGTAGTATTTGAACTTGGGACTGACTGGACAAGCCATTGACTGTTCAGCTCAGAGGGCTGTTCTGTGGAAACACGGAGAATCGGCATGTTGAGAGCAATGGAGATGATGAAGGCCTGGCCCATGAGGTTCCAGAGAGAGGTGGAGACTCTACTGAGACTCTTTGTGTCTCATTTGAATTAAGAGTCTGTGGTTCATGCCAGGTGATGTCAGCACATGGCTTCAATCCCAGCATTTGGGAAGGCAGAGGCAGGTGGATCTCTGTTGAGTTTGAGGCCAGCCTGGTCTACAAAGAGACTCTGTGGTTCTGGTCAGCTGAGGCTGAAGAACTCACTGTGATTAACATGAGGCCAGAACAAGTAAAGGGAAACCTTTGCTTTGCTGGGACAATTGATATAGTTAGGGGGAGCTGAAGAATCAGCTGTGATTAAGAGGAGACCAGTGCTGGGGCACAGTGCGGAATGTCTTTAATTCCAGCACAGAGGCAGAGGCAGAGGCAGAGGCAGGAGGATCTATATGAGTGGGAGTCTAGCCTGGTCTACTTAATGAGTTCTGAGACATCCACAACTTCATACAGAACTCCTGTCTCAGAAAAAGCACCCCACTCCCCTCCAAAAGAGAGAAGAGCACAGCATCATTCAGGTGAAATCTTCTTGTTAGTATTTCTTCAAGGTTAGTGTTCCTTGTCCTGGCAGCTGAACTCAATAATGCGCAAAGTCTCTCAGGTGGTAGTGGTTATGGCTTAGCACTAGGATCGGCCATCGATGAAGGTGCAGTCTTAGCTGCAGGAGAAACCCCGGCAATCAAAGGAATTGTGCAAAGAAGTTGAAGCTTGCACTGTGTGCCGGGGATCGGAGTCCCTGAAGACAGCCTAAGCAAGGCAATCGGTTAAAGTGCAGCTCAGTTATAGGAGAGATCCTGGCATCCTGGAGAGGCCATCCCATGAGGTGACCACCAAGGACAGCCGCGGTTACGGAGTAGAGCTGGCCTGAGCCTCAGAGACAATCTTCCTGTGCTGTGCATAGTAGAACCAGGGAAGTGGAGCTGCTTAGACCCTTTGGAGCCCAGCTGACCATGACTGGATCCCAGGTATCTGATGCTGAACTTTTTACGTTGTTGGGTTTCGGTTTTGCTTTGATCTGATTGTAACTGTGCCCTGGATGTCCCAGAAATGAGAAGTATGTAACTTAATCTTTCATTTATAGGCTCGTACAGTTAAGAGACTTTGAAGTTTTAGAGAAACTATGGATACTTTAGAGAGACTTTGGATGTTATAAGGAGATTGAACTTTTAAAGTGTTTGGATTTTTAAAGAATGGGACTTTTAAAAGTTGGAATATGGTGTTTTTTATTTGTTTGTTTGTTTGTTTTTTGTCTGCGTGGTTTTTTTCAAGACGGGTTCTCTGTATAGCCTTGGCTTTCCTAGACTCTCTCTGTAGACCAGGCGGGCCTTGAACTCACGGAGATCCATCTTCTTCTGCCTTATGAGTGCTGGGATTAAAGGCGTGCGCATTGAGATGATTGATGCTAATATATCATCTTGAGGATAAATAACAAAGAAAAGGTTGATTTAATAGTAACGGATTGGTGTGTCAACTTGAAAATGGGTCAGTTGTCCCGTATGCGCAGGTGTGTGTGTGTGTGTGTGTGTGTGTGTGCGTGTGTGTGCATGTGTATGTAAACTTGACACAGCTAGATTTATTTGAAAAGGAATCTCATTTGAGAAACGCCTCCACCAGACTGGTCTAGCGGCAGTCCTGTGGAGCATTTTAATGATTACATGGAATGGCCTGGTCTATTTTAAGTGGTGCCACCCTTGAGCAGGTAGTTTTGAATTGTGTAAGAAAGCAGGCTGGGCAAGCCAGTAAGCAGTATTCTTCCATGGCCGCTGCTTCAGTTCTTGCCATGACTTCCCTCAGTGACAGAGTGTGACCCGAGAGCTGTTAAGTTGAAAATAACCCTTTTCCTTCCCAAGTTTCTTTTGGTCATGGTGTTTTATGTAAATCCAACTACAGAAATAGGAACCTAACTGAGACAGTTTAGATAGATAAAATGGGCAAACTAGCATGTAGAGCCAGACATTGTTTGTAGTGTTACCGCGTTTGTGTCTTATAGAGTCTTGGTAATTCTCTTTTGTGCAGTTTCCACTGAAAATGAAAAAGAGCCTATGGTGCTATATAATGGAATGAATGCATTACTGAACGTGTTTCTGACAGATGAGGTTTTCTCTTTTGACAAGGGAATGCCAGTCCTGTCATGTACAATTCTGTAGGACTGATGAGTGGAAACACTTCTTGAAGGAAATGTATGACTGTGTCTTTCACCTCTTCACTATCCCTCAGCACATGCTTGGTCACATAGAGTCTTAGGATTTCTATTGCTCTGAAGAGACACACTACGAACAGGGCAACTCTTAAAAAGAAAACAGGGAGCTGGGCGTGGTGGTGCACGCCTTTAATCTCAGCACTCGGGAGGCAGAGGCTGGTGGATCGCTGTGAGTTCGAGGTCAGCCTGGTCTACAAAGTGAGTCCAGGACAGCCAAGGCTACACAGAGAGACCCTGTTTCGAACCCCCCCCCCAAAAAAAAAAAGAAAGAAAGAAAGAAGAAAAAAACAGTTAATTGGGGCTGGCTTACAGTTCAGAGGTTTAGTCCATTATCATCATGGTGGGAAACGTGGCAGCATGTGAGCAGCCATGGTGCTTGAAAGATAGTAGAGAGTTCTACATCTGGATTGGCAGGCAGCAGGAAGAGACAGTGAGCCACTGGCCTGGCTTGTACATCTGAGACCTCAAAGCCCTCTCTCCCCTTCCCCCCCATCTCTGCCTCACCCCTCCTCCAACAAAGCCACACCCACTCCAACAAGGCCACACCTCCAATAATGCTACTCATAGTAATGTAAGAGTGAGATGGTGTCAGGACTATCATATACCTACCTATTCCTGGGAGCTGTGCCTGCACTGAATGGTGATTGGTGATGTCTGTTCTCTGTGGAGGTGACTGAACCACATAGATATATCCTGCTAAACTCTTGACTGTATCCCGGGGGGCAGCTTTCTTGTGCATCCATTCCCAGAATGCCTGTGGCTGCTCTACTGCCATACAGCAGTGAGGGAGGAGTAACAGATGGCAAAACACCGTGGAGAGAGACAGCAGTGTTTACTTTGTGGCAACTAAAAAATTGGATGTTGGCAAATGGTAGAGAAGCTCAAAATTGTGGGCACACATTTTCCCCTGAGGCCTTAGAAAGGGCTAGTGGAAGAACGGGCCCTGAGATCCAGTGTCAGCTCTGCGGTGGACCTGATTAGCTCTTCTTAATATCCATCCTTAAGAGCTGTTTCTTGCCGGGTGTGGTGGCGCATGCCTTTAATCCCAGGCAGAGGCAGGCTGTGAGTTCAAGGCCAGCCTGGTCTACAAAAGTGAGTCCAGGACAGCCAAGGATAGACAGAGAGACCCTGTCTCAGGGGGAAAAAAAAAAGCGCTGATTCTTTCTGGCTGTGGTGGTACTGGCCTTTTTTTTTTTTTGATTTTCGAGACAGGGTTTCTCTGTGTAGCCTTGACTGTCCTGGACTCACTTTGTAGTCCAGGGTGGCCTCGAATTTACATCGATCCGCCTGCCTCTGCCTCCTGAGAGCTGGGATTAAAGGCGTGCGCCACCACGCCCGGCTTTTGGTACTGGCCTTTAACAGCAGCACACGGGAGGCAATGGCAGTTTGAGGCCAGCCTGGTGTACGTAGTGAGTTCCAGAACAGCCAGGGCCACATAACGAGACCCTGTCTCACTGTGTAGCCCAAGCTGGACTTTAATATGCACGTTTCTGCCTCTGCCTCGGCCTCTGGAATGCTGTGATATGATAGGTATGGACTGCCACACCTGGCCAGTGCGGTGCTTTTGAGAGGGCAGCGGACCCCACTTCGGGCGGCATGACACTCTTTGCGCATGGGTTACTCAGTTGTGTTAACCAGGACACAAGAGCAGTATGTCCCTCACTGGGAGTCTTAAGTCCCTCAAGGCCAGGTGATTAATCTCCTACTCCCCTTCATGCCTAAGATAGAAATCTTAACTCCAGCGTGGGACTGCGGATGTGTCAGCAAGCTAGCTCCAAGGTCTTAGAGAAAAGGACTGTCTTGACTCACGACCTGTATTCTAGTCAGAGCCAACAGTGGAGGTGGCTGGGCTGCCTCTCTTCCACAGGGCCCCTTGATTCCTGCATTGATTCCCTGACGTATTCCTTGGTCAGGGTTATGAAGGGAGGTTCCTGGGTGTTGCCTCTGGAATTGGTTCTGATTCTCCTTTCCAGAGACTCTGTTCCCCCCCACCCCCCCACTGGAGTTCCTGAGCTGCTGCCAGGTTAGGAGACAGCAGAAGGATCAAAGGTGAATGATTCTGAGCCATAAAATAGCCTGAAAAAGAAGTTTGGAAGATGAATGGCTTTGAGTCTGTGGAGCTTAGCTAGGGCAGCCCTGAGAATTATTGACATTCTTGCCTGGGAGTTCCAGAGCCCCGCCCTCCTCTCCAGCCTTCTCCCCACCGTGCCCCTCTATTCCAAGGGGACCACAAACCATGGAGCGCTCACCCTGTGTCTCAGAATCCTGGAGATGAAGCCGGGAGTGAGCCTTGTCACTGTCTGAGGGGCGCTGGGATCCTAGGGACTGAGCAGGTGTAACCTTGCAAAACAGGTGACATGATTCCAGCCTCACAGTTCTCTTTCTGGGTTCGGAGTGAACTGTACACCAGCTTCCAGTTGGTTCTTCTGATGTTGAGTGTGCCTGGATAGGGCTGGTCTGAGTCTGCAGTGTCTCCCTTTTTCATGAGGCCATGTACTTTGAAGATGCAAGTGGGGGCTGCAGGGGGGGGGAGTGCACACCTGTAATCCCAGCACTCTGGGAGGCAGAGGCAGAGGCAGGAGAATCTCTGTGAGTTTCAAGCCAGCTGGTCTACAAATCAAGTTCAGGACAGCCAAGGCTACCCAGAGAAACCCTGTCTCAAAAATAAAATAAAATAAAAATTTAATTTAATTTAATTTTAAAAAGGCACAAATGGGATGTTTCAGCCTCTGCCTCCAGCACACACACACACACACACACACACACACACACACACACACACACAC
>OU015744.1:46687084-46699836 GCA_907169655.1 Acomys percivali | reverse complement strand
CACACACACACACACACACACACACACACACACACACACACACACACTTTGTTCAAGGAATGAGTCTGTGGGTTCTATGAAGAAAAAACATAGCCAGGCATGATGGTGCTCGCCTTTAATCCCAGCCCTTGGGAGGCAGATCGCTGTGAGTTCAAGGCCAGCCTGGTCTACAAAGCGAGTCCAGGACAGCCAAGGCTACTCTATCTCAAAAAACAAACAAACAAAAAGAAAAACAAAACAAAACCAACAAACCAAACAAACAAAACAGTGTATATATTACCATGTCTATCAGGGTACTTGTTTTATTTGCTTTTAAGTCAGGATTTAAAAACAAACAAACAGAATCAACTCTGTAACCCAGGCTAGCCTGAAACTATATGTATAGTAGCTCTTGTTGGACTACCATCCTGCTTCAGTGTCCCAAGTACCCAGGTTACAGACATGACACACGTCACATCCAACTTAGTAATGCTTTTCTTAAAACAAACAAAAAATGATTCATTTACTTTGCTCATGTGTGCTTGTGTGTATGCATGTTCATGAACACTCCTGTACTTGTGTCGTGGCATACATGTAGAGGTCAGAGGACAACCTATAGGAGTGGATTTTCTTCTCTTACCATGTAGGTCCTCCTGTGGCTGGAACTCAGGGAGGTCAAGCTCAGTGGCAACTGTCTCTATCTACTGAGCCATGTCCCTGGCCCCAGTGGTTCTTTTTGATAGAGTGTTAGCAAGGTCCCTGAAGGGCAGAAACCCAGCGATGTGAGAAACGTAAAGGTTCCAATGCCCCAGGAGGGAGGGAGGTGTTCGAGGTGCCTGTGCAGAGTTGTGGAGGATGCGTTAGAACAATGGTAAGCAGGAGGTAGCTGGGGGAGGGTGTGTATGTGTGTGGGTGAGAGGAGGCTAGATCTTGCAAGGCCTTGCAGGATACTATGAGGAGGTGAGTAGACAGGGAGGCGGGACAGTCGGACTTGATAAGAGAGACCTCCTCTGACCATCTGGAGGGCTGTAGAGTCTCTGTGTCTGGGGGGGGTGGCGACAGGGGACGCAAAGAAGTGTGTGCCAGGGAGGAATCAGGTAGAAGTGGCTAGTTGGGCAAAGAGGGTGGCAGGGATGGTGCACACAGGTCCTTTTCTATCATTTCAGGCAGGGATTCTTTTTTTTTTTTTTTCCCCAGGCAGGGATTCTTAAGGCCTTCGCCCCTGTGTGAAAAATCAAGCCATAAAGGGAAGAATGCCTCACCGTTGAACTTGAAGAACTACAGAAGACGGAAAGAGAGAGTTAGCTCAAATAAACTTGGACCAGGCCTTGCTTGGCTGGCTGCCCTTCCTATAAATATCGGCCTCCCAGGCTTGGAAACACAGCGCGGTCAGGGCTGTTGGAAGCTATTGGGGAGCATCCTTCCTGGTCCAGTGTCTGGGAGTTGACTGTCTGCTCACATCTGCAGGCAAGTGCCTAGAAGCAAGGGGGGTGGGCACGGTACCAGAAGGTGGCTATTTTGAGACCCACCCCCTTTACCCTGGTGGGATTCCTTCACTTCCTCCAGGGGCCCAGGCAGCTCTCTGGCGGGTCTTCAGCAGAGCAATCTGCAAAAGTCATTGGCCTGATTTAGGAGAACTAATCCTTTGTGAGGGGACTGTTGAAACAGGGGAAGTCAGCTCCCTGCCAGAGCAGGCATGGTCCCCCGTTGTTGGTGAGCCATGCCACCACTACAGTTTTGAGGGGAGAGTGGTGCTAGTATAATTCGGCAACACGTGAGTTAAACAGCAGCTGAAAACCCACAGAGCAAGCTTGCATGCAAGCTCCTGCCGAAGCGTTGGGAAAGGAAAGGAACATTTTTCTTGCTTTTTAGACATGACATCCTGTGAGGGGAAGATTTAGAACAGATGGGGACCAGGGGAGCCTCGCTGGATTTGCTTGTTTCACCACAATTTTCCCCTGTCCTATGGCCAGAAATGTCTCCCCTGCCCCCTTTAGTGAGGTTAAAGAAGAAAAAGGAGTAAAAAGATCTTGGGTATGGGCTCTGTGGCTCAGCAGGTAAAGTGCTTGCCACTCCGGCATGAGGACCTAAGTTCGGGTCCCGAGTACTCACATAGAAGTCAGGCATGGCAGTGTGGGCCTGTGTGGGGAGGCTGAGACGGGCGGATCTCTGGGGCTTGCTGGCCTGATCGTCTTGCTGACTCCTGAGGCACTGTCTTCAGAAATAGGATAGAGAGCTAGGCACAATGCCATCAACCTCTCTCCTCCTCATGTGGGCAGACATGTCCACATGTTTCCCTCATATACAAACATGTACACATGATGGTTCTCCCCTGCACCCCCCACCAATCACACAGATTAAAAAGAAAATCCTGCTGGGTGTGTTGGTACAAACTTTTACTTTCATCACTCCAGAGGCAGAGGAAGGGAGATTTCTGTGAGTTCAGAACCAGCCTGTTCTACAGAGGGAGTTCCAGGATGGCCAGAGTTACACTAGTGAGACCCAGCCACAAGTTAGAGGGGGGAAAAAAACCTCCAGAGAGCTCAAGTTTTTATTGTAAAGGGCTCCTCTGGGATCAGAGATAGAAAACTTAACTTGACAATGGATTTACTTTGTGATTTCTCTGTGTTATTTGAACTAAGGAGGGGAGAGAAAGGACCCCAGTCAGGGCGGAAGGGGCCGTCTGACTGGCACAAGGTGAGGGGTTTTCTGAAATCTTCCATGCGCCACATGTGGAAGAAAAACACTGTACCATTTTCGTTTGAGGATGCAGGCTTTGTATTCCAGCTTGGGTAAGCTACAGAAGGCCCACAGAGTGCACTGGAGACTGAGTCAGAAGGACAGAGTTTTTTAGTTCAGTCTAGGATATGATGAGCCTGTGAAAAAAAGAGAAAAAACCCAAAACAAACAAATAAAACAAAACAACAACAACAATAACAAAAAACAAGGCAATGTTACAAAGGGCCCATAAAGTACTCAAGTGACATGACAGCAGCTTTGTCCCTGGTGGAGCTGAGTTACCAGAAAGCTGCATGAAGTTGGCCCCTAAGACATAGCCAGTCAGTTTTGCTGGAGAAATATCTAGACTGTCAGCTACTGTCAGCTGAACCCCAACTAGCCCAGGCACTGGAGGGGGCTGGTTGCTTGATTTTTATTTTAAATGTATTTATTTTATTTTGTGTGTATGTGTGTCTGTGTGTCAGTACATATACCACATGCATGCATGGGGCCCCTGGGTATCAGAAGTAGGCATTGGAGCCTCTGGAATGGGAGTTACTGGTGGTCATGGGTCACTGTATGGGTGCTGAGAACTGAACCCCAGTATGGCACTAGTCAGCCAGCGTTCCTCCCTTTCCCCAGACAGGCTTTCTCTGTGTAGTCCTGGCTGTCCTGGAACTCACTCTGTAGAACAGGCTACCTAAACTCACACATCTACTTGTCTTTGCCCTCCAAGTGCTGGGATTAAATGTGTGCTCCACCACCACCTAGCTGCATTAAGGGCTCTTTTTTTTTTTTTTTTTTTTTTTTGGTTTTTTGTTTGTTTGTTTGTTTTGTTTTTCGAGACAAGGTTTCTCTGTGTTAGCCTTGGCTGTCCTGGACTCGCTTTTGTAGACCAGGCTAGCCTCGAACTCAGAGATCCGCCTGCCTCTGCCTCCGGAGTGCTGGGATTAAAGGCGTGCGCCACCACCGCCCGGCTTAGAGACAAGGTTTCTCTGTGTAGCCCTGGCTGTCCTGGACTCGCTTTGTAGACCAGGCTGGCCTTGAACTCACAGTGATCCACCTGCCTCTGCCTTCCCAAGTGCTGAGATTGCAGGCGTGCACCACTAAGCCTGGCTTTGTCTTCTTTTTTTTTAGACTGGTCTTTCTATATAGACGTAGCAATCCTCCTGCTTCAGCCTCAGATTACAAGTGAATGCCCTCCCTTGGCTCTATTGGTTCTTAAAGTGGAAGAGACTTGTTTGGAATGAATCTGTTACTGCATTTCCCCCCAACATCTCCCTTTTCCTCTGGGCAGAGAACACCTCGGTGTGTCCCTATGAATGTTCGTGGCAGGAACCATGGAATTCCTTGTCGTTCTCCCCTCCCCACCCACAGGGTTTTTCTCTATGTAGCCCTGACTGTCCTGGAACTTGCTCTGTAGACCAGGCTGGCCTTGAACTCACAGAGATCTATCTGCCTGCTTCTGCCTCCCAGTGCTGGCATTAAAGACATGTGCCACCACAGCTGGCCATGATATTTTGTGTATGTGTGTGTATGTTTATTTTTAAGCCAGAGCTCTTGGAGACAATGGTCTATTTTTTTTTTTTGCTGTACTTGGTTGGATGAGCATGTGAGATTCTGATGAAGAACCTGCTTATCTTTCAGAGTAAAGACAGCCAGCCAGAGCTAGCTTTGATGTGTCAACCTTGAGACCAGCCATGCCTGATCTGGCTTTGTACCCAGAACTTTCCAGTGACATGAGTTAATGATTTCTACCATTTTCCCACTCGAGCAAGATTGGCTTGGCCTTCTGTCACTTACAGATGTTTTTGCAGTAGTACAATTTCTGACCTATCCAATTTAGACTGAAAAAAAAATGAGAGCTTCTTGACCTAGGAGATGATGGGATGGAAAAATAGCTGAGTCAGTGAGTGTCAAGAGGGACCGCTCAGGTGAGTTCGAGGCCAGCCTGGTATACAAAGTGAGTCCAGGACAGCCAAGGCTAACACAGAGAGACCTTGTCTCGAAAAAACCAAAAAAAAACCAAAAAAAAAAAAAGAGGGACCACTCAGGATTTCCCTGGATCTTTTTATTATGGGGACTGGAGCAGGTACCAGAGGTAGTGACAGAGATAAATTTGGGGACCTGAAGGCTGGGTAGACAGGCAGGCCCTCAGCCTAAAAGGGCAGAGAATGCCAGGGCCCCACTCCTCTCCCAGCAAGGGGTCTCTGGTGATGGCCAAGGAGGCCTTGGAAGCAACAAGAATCTGGATTTGAGAGTCTCCCACTGCAAGCCAGCCATGGGCTCCTGTGCTGTGTCTACGTGTGACTTCCTGGGCCTTCTTTTTCTTGCCATCAAACCTAAGTGCTATGTACCCACTGTGAACAGGGCTCTGAACACCTTCAGGACTTGCATCTGTCAGGAGGTCTAGCTCTTTCATTTGCCTGTACTAGATGATAGGGCTAGAAAGCACCTCAGGAGGCCTGTGGGACTTAGGCCGTGAGCTGTCATTTCTTTCATACATCGCAGATGTGGATCTTGGGTCAAAGGGAGGTAAGGGGAAGCCTCAGATGTGTAGTTCTAGGGCTCTGAGCTTTTCAACAGTGGTGGGTGGAGACGGAGAGGTTCCTGAGGGGCAGGCTAGGCAGGCCAGTCTCCGACTGAGTGGTCAGTTTAGTACCTTTTACTTACCGGAAAGACAGGAAGCCAGTCTGTATTCCTTTGAAAAAGTATTGTAGAGTTTTTTGAGTGTAAAAGTGCTGCATACCTGCTAAGAATTTTTGAAGCCGGGCAATGGTGGCTCATGGCTTTAATCCTAGCACTTGGTAGGCAGAGGCAGGTGGATCGCTGTGAGTTCGAGGCTAGCCTGGTTTACAAAGTGAGTCCAGGACAGTCAAGGCTACACAGAGAAACCCTGTACTTTGACTCTATTTGTACTTAATATATAATATAAATACTTTCTTTTATCTTTTTGTACAGGTTGATTTCTCACTGTTATAGTTTAAGCCATTTCACCATTTACAATGTATCACTTTTATTGAATAGATATCCTTTCCAAATTCTTTTTTCTTTTTTTGATTTTTGAGACATTGTTTCTCTGTGTAGCCTTGGCAATCCTGGAACTTGCTCTGTAGACCAGGCTGGCCTCAAACTCACCGAGATCCCCCTGCCTCTCCCTCCTGAGTACTGGGATTAAAGGCGTGTTCTACCATGCCCAGTTACCTTTAAAAATTTGGAGGGGTTATAAAACGATATCATTAAATCTTTAAAGATATATTTTTGTTCACATCCTTGAATAGCTTTAGATGTAAAATTACTGGGTCAAATGGGATATCTATTTGTTTTAAAATTATCTGTGGTGCTGGAGTTGACTTTGTACATGCTAGCAAGGACTCTTCTGCTGAGCCTCACCCCCACCATTAGGAGGTCCATTTAAATTTTTTTAAAAATTCATATGGCAACTATAAAGGGTTGTTCCTAGAAGAGTGGTTCTTTTTTTCATTTGATTAACTCATGGATTGAAATAAGATCTTGTGTGGTTCTTGCTGGCTTTGTACTCTCTGTGTGGACCAAGGTGGCCTTGGTCTTACAATGTTATTCTTCATGCTGAGTCTGGGGTGTTGGGATTGTAGGGGTGTGCCACCAAACCCAGCTGAGAAGAAGTTCTGATTTGCTCTCCTGCTAGTGGCATGTGAAGGTGTGTGAAGTAGTGCTACATGGTTCTGGATTTTTCAGGACCTTTCTAACTGATATAGGAAACACCATCTCACTTTTTTTAAGTTGAAAAATACATTTTTCGCAATTCATCACAGTTGGAAGGTGATAGGAGTACTGGAGACAGAGCCTTGGGAAAGTCATCTTTACGTCACTCAGATTTGTCCTTGAAGAAGATTAGGGCAGTGGGTCTCAGCCCCCTGGTTCACAGTGATCAGTTGTTTGCGCCACTGTGCATTCCCACTATTGTTTTGGAACAAAATAGGAGGCATCTTGGTGATTGAAATGGCAAAGGCTCAGCCAGGCCTGATGGCACAGGACTTTAATCCCAGCAGTTGGGAGGCAGAGGCAAGCAGATTGATGTGATTCCAGGCTAGCCTAGTCTATAAAACGAGTCTAGGACAGCCAAAATAACACAGAGAAACCCTGTCCAAACAAAAAACCAAACCAAAACAAAAAACCCTAAAGAAAAGAAATGGCAAAGGCTCTAGAGATCTGATAGAGACAGTGGTGTTGCTTAAGACATGTACAGCAGCACCAGAGAGATGTACAGATGCTCATTTAAGGCTTAAATGGCACATTTAAGTAAAAATGAGGGTAAAATGAGGGCTGGCAAAATGGCTCATACGTGGAAAGCCACCTCTTGCCACGTCTGCCAACTTTAGTTCAGTCCTCAGGCCCCTAGTGGTGGAGAGAGAGCTGGAGCTCCCACAAGCTGTCCTTTGACGCTGTGACCTTGGCTGGTTCTCTGAAGGTTCCTTAGCAGTCTCTCAGGGAGGCAGCACCCCTCTCCCCGTAAGTGAAGAAGTTTGTTCCTAAAGATGCCTGCTTTAGCTTGTGGTGAGCACCATGGGGTGCTGCCTCTTCAGTGGCCTCCGGCATGGAGTCCTGGAGGCAAACTTCCCCAACAGTTACATCAACAGACCTTTTCTTTTCCTGAGTTACTTACGTGGTGGAGACAGTCATGTAAGGCTGACAGCTGTGATCCTAAAGGTCTTACCAGAGAGCTTTGGTAAATAGCTGGACAGTGTGCTGTTAGGTCCCAGAAATGTCACCATGACAGGAGGGTGGGAATCCTCCTGGAATCCAGAACGCTTGATATTTGGTGAGAATTTACTTGAAAGTGTGTGATGGCAGATTCTAGTCTGATTTCTAGATTGTTAGCAAAGCAGAAAGTAAGCCTAGGGTTAGGCTCAGTGGGCAAAGGGGCTTGCGGCTGAGGCGTTCGTTGAGTGAGGATCCCCAGCGCCATGGTAAAGAGTGGAACCCAGCATCCTGTGTCTGTCATCCCAGCACTGGTGGAGATTGAGCACTGTGGGAGCTCAGTGGCTGGCCTGTCTAGACAGTAGCTTAGGTCCACTGAGAACCCTGCCTCAAAAACAAACAAACAAACAAACAAAGGACAGCAATAGATTAAAGACCTGATGTTGATCTTTGGCCTCCACGAGAGTGCATGCATGTGTGCATGTACAAACATGCATGTGTGACCGGTAACACACAGACACACACATAAAAGTAACACGTAATTGGCCATTAGATGAAAAAAATAACTCACAAATAGTAAATAAAACTGGAATTTGGTAAGCCAGGCGTGGTGGTGCACACCTTCAATCCTAGCACTTGGGAGACAGAGGCAAGCGGATCTCTGTGAGTTCGAGGCCAGCCTGGTCTACAGAGTGAGTCCAGGACAGCAAGAGAAACCCTGTCTTGAAAAACCAAAAACAAACAAAAAAAACCTGGAGTTTGGTAACCCCAAGAGTATGCAATAGTTGTCTATTACATCAGATTTCTCTTGTCTAATTCTCAGCACAGTCCAGTGGGTTGAAATGTACTGAAATGTCAGCAAGGACGATGGGCTGTTATGAGGCAGGCTGGGTTCAAACACCCATAGTACCACCTCTTGCTTGAGGTTCTGGGCAGGTTGTCTGTCTGTCTCTATGGCCAGGATATTGGATGAAGGCCTTCGCTGCTGGTTTTGAGTTGTTTCTTGTGAGCCAGGCACAGCTGTCAGTGTTTAACATTCTCTCTTACCTCTTTCTCTTTATATATAGAGACAGGGCATCACTGTATCACCCTGGCTGGCCTAGAGCTTGTTGTGTAGACCAGGCTAGCCTCTAACTCACAAAGATCTTCCTGCCTCTGCCTCCCAAGTGCTGAGATTTAAGGCTGCCTTACCATGTCCTGAGACCTCCTCTCTCTCCTCTTCTACCATGCCTGCCGTTTGTGTGTGTGTGTGTGTGTGTGTGTGTGTGTGTGTGTGTAAGAGTTAGAGTTCTGGCTGGTGCGGTGGCGCATGCCTTTACTCCCAGCACTCGGGAGGGAGAGGTAGTCAGCTCTCTGTGAGTTCAAAGCCAGCTTGGTCCAGGACAGCCAAGGCTACACAGAGAAACCCTGTCTGGAAAAACCAAAAAATAAAAAAAAAATAAAAAGAATTAGAGTTGTGCCATATAGATTTGAGCCTAGCCAGACTCCTCTCAAGACCTAAGACCCTCTTCTATGGGGGCACACCATCTATGGAGCCATGCTAGTGTACCCCTGTAGTCTGTCTTCTGAGCTCAGGTGTCCTGTGAGTCAGAGACAGAAGCTGGAGTCTAGTTTTCAGTGGGCTGCGCAGTGTTTGAGTTGCCCAGCAAGCAGGTGTCTTGCTTCTCCTGCCTCTGAGGTAGGACCCTTTGTCCTGCTGTGCACATGGAGTCACGGCTCCAAGAACATGAGCATCTGTCTAAGCATATGAGAGGTGGCAAGGCAAGGACCGGAGCCCAGGCCTGTCTGGTCCCAGAGCCCATGCTTTGTACTCTGCTCTGTGTTCTGGCTGAGCAAGGAAGCAGAGTTAGGGGTAAGTTTGTACAAGCAGGGCTGGGGCACCAACAGGGTAGGCAATACATAGATGGTCTTGGAAGTACGATAAACAGGTTCAGATCCTGTCTTGTTCCCTTCTTGTTTGAATAGGTGCGCTCTCTCTGGGTCTTGGTC
Source organism: Acomys percivali (assembly GCA_907169655.1). Classification (NCBI taxonomy): domain Eukaryota; kingdom Metazoa; phylum Chordata; class Mammalia; order Rodentia; family Muridae; genus Acomys; species Acomys percivali. The sequence continues at coordinate 46,690,470 of OU015744.1, read as the reverse complement.
TTCCCTCTACTAAATGGGGTCTTGACTGCACACAGAGAGTGGGAGGGTGTTAGTGAAGGCTAGCCAGACTCTGCACGGGCTACTGCTCTCCCACAGTGGTTACTTAGGTCTTCTTCATCCAGTTGATTTCCTCATGGGTCCTTGGGGAAGGTGTTTTGGAGGGTGACTGTCCCCGACAGAGATGAGACCTCTTCCTTTCCGCATCAGTCCCTTTAGTGTGCCCTTGGGAGCTCAAGGTCCCAGGCTTTGGTGTCTTCACATTTGCTAATGTGGCTCCAAAGGTTGGGGCTGGAGCAGAGCCTCCTAAGAAGCCCACCCACTGCTGAAGGCAGGGTGTAGTTATTTGTGGGCACCCTCAGTGTCCCCCCACTTGAGCCTTCCATCCTAGAACCTTGGCCTATGGGCCTGGTTTCTTAGACTATGTCCCCCAGGGACACTGCCACCTGCCTCGGGAGCCAGCCACTGGCTTGGATCTAGAAGCTTCAGCCTATTATAGCCCCAGAGTGAGTGCCCACATTCTGATCTCTTTGTTGACTGGGCCACTGGTTTGATTTTGTTTTTTCTGGGCATTAAACTAAGGGATCTCATACCTTCTTGGCAGGCACTCTTCTCTGAGCTCTTTCCCCTGTTTTATGGGTGAAAAAAACCAGGTTTTCAGGCTCCCTTGTAATTCAAGGATAACACATCACCAGGAACTTGCTGAGCCCGAGTGGAAGCCAGGGCCTTAAGGGTCTTGCTTTCAACTAAGAAAATGCTGTGGCCCTGTGGCCTCCAGCTGCTTGGGGGAGAGGCTCTTGGCATTCTTTGGCTCTCTTGGGGCTCTTAGCAGCACCTTGCATCTCTGCCTGCCCCGGAGCATCCCGTGAAGTCAGAGGGGCTGTCCCTCAGACCTCCTCCCAGCTTCCTGTTCTACATGAAGTGTAGAAAGTGGCACTTAGAACGAATGTATTCAGATGGGAGCTGTGTGAGACACAAAAAATAAGGCTTTTGAGGTTCTGCCCATAAACTTGAGCATCAGTGAAAAGCTTTTTATTTGCTTTCCCAGCCAGACTTGGAGAAGACAGTGGGCCAAGCGGTCAGGGAGCGTGTTATGGGCAGTGGGTTGGAACAAGGGCCACTTTGAAGGGTGAGGAGGGAGAATCACTGAAGTTAGGAAAGCCAAGAGTCTGAGATGTCAATAAACACAGGCGGGGGGGGCAGGGGGGCTTTTGGGGGGGGGGGAGATGGGAGGCAGCACCCCGTTCGCCATGTGTCTGAGGGAAATGCTTAAAGTAACCCATGTTAGCGGCTTTTATAGCTTCCTCCTCATAATATGCTGGACAGCCCCTCAACAGGCTGGTGTTTCATTTCCATGTAACAAGGCCTAAAGGAGCAGGGGCAGTTCTCCAGCAGCAGACTGCCTGGGGCCCTGCCCCAGGAGTGAGGGGATTGACTTGAGCCATGTACAGCACCATGGCCCTGGTGACTGCTGGGTAAGCCAGGAGGAAGGTGAGGAGCAGGATTCCTGGCTTCCTCTCCAAGCTGGTTTGGCTCGTTGTGTGCTCAAACCTAAGGTGCCAACAAAGGAGGTGGCCGGCAACAGTGGGAAGACAGCCACTCTGGGAAGGAAGGCACCAGTCTATGCTGCCGAACACACATGGGAACTTTAGTGTAGGGAACTCACCGAAAGACCTTTGTGCCCTGTGCTGTCCTGGTCAGGACACTTTCCGTGACTTGGTTTTCACCTGCGCTTATATTCTCTTCTCTTTGGTAATATGTCCATCTGAATATGAAGTGGTTTTGAACATGGACTTATGTGCATGGTTAAGAATGTACATCTGGTACATTAGTGACCTGTGTGGGTACATTATGCAATGTTTTGGGGAGCTGTACATTGGAGGAAGGCAGCAGCTAGTTGCTTTAAGATGTTAGCAGAACTCAGAGCACCTCTCCTAGATGAGGGGAGGGATTCACTGTTTTTCTGTCTCAGTAGTAGATTCTTCCTTTTTTTTCTCTCCAGAAATTGACTAGAGACTATGTGTTATATATATATATATATATATATATATATATATATATATATGGTACCAGGCAGCAGATATTATGTTGTGAGGAGTTTATTAAATGATCATGGAGGGGAGAAGGAAAGGCAGGAGGGTACCAGAGAGAGAGAGAGAGACAGAGACAGAGACAGAGACAGAGACAGAGACAGAGAAAGTAGAGAGACGGGTAGGCAGTGAAGAGAGAGGGGTAGAGAGTATATATTTGTGTGCATGTACGTGAGCCCAGCACAAACCCATGGCTTTGTACATGATAGGCAGACACTCACCACAGAGTCACATTGCTAGCCCTTGTTTTTGTTTTGTCTTGAGAGAGGAAACCACTGTATAGCCCTGGCTGTTCTGGAGCTTGCTATAAAGACCATGCTGGCCTGGAGTTCACAGAGATCTGCTTGCATCTGCCTTCCAAGTGCTGGGATTGAAGGCATGTGTTTACTTATGTTCTAAGTAAATACTTAAAATATATCACACTTAATAAAGCTTATTTTTGTTGTTGTTTTGTTTTGGCTGTTTATATAAAGGAGCCTATGAGTGGACCCCTCAACCCAGTTCAGCAGGGGAAGGGTGTCGTCTTCAGAGGGTAAGTGGTTAAGCTCAGCTATCTTTGCTTAGCAAGTACAAGATCCTGGGTTCTAGCCCCAGCCAGCAAGGAAAAGAAGAAACAGTCATTTGCTAACTGCACACAGCTATTGTGAGCTTCCCGGCTGGGACTCACAGACCCTGTGTTCCTAAGGCCACCTCTGTGAACCCCATACACCCCTTCTAAGCTGAGGCTCTGAGTGGAAACATGTGTATTTGTGTGAATGAACACGTGCCCAGACTGCATGAACGTCTCCCAACTCTAGACTTCCATCTCTGGAGCCTGCAGGAGTCAGACCTCAGGGGCTGGGCATGTAGCCCAGCTCTTCATTCAGGAGAGGAGAATTAGGTCAGCTCAGAGGCCATCTGCTCCGTCCTGTGTTGGCCCAGCCTGCACCTCGCCCTCCCTAGGGCGGGTGGATCTGGGCCATGCTCTCCCATAAATCCTCTACCTCATCTTGGTCGTTTCTTCCCAACTCTCTTCCAGTTGTCTCTCTGCGCAGCTTCCAGCCACTGGGCTCGGCTCTGCGTTTGCTCAGGTCCCTCATGTGCCTGTGTAGCAGGGCGGTTGGGAGTGTAGCCTGGGTCCCTCGGACTCCATCCTCCCTGGTTTGTGGAACTTGTCTCTTCTCGTCCCTGTGCCTTGTGGCTAGTTGCCAAAGCCAAGAGAAAAAGCCCCGTGTGTAGGAAGATCTGGAAGATAAAAATCTCTCCAGCGTTCTGAGTACAGAAGTGTGTTCCTTCCAGTCAGCTCTCGCCCCTCCACAC
>OU015744.1:46674584-46684584 GCA_907169655.1 Acomys percivali | reverse complement strand
AAGTCTTAAGCTCAGAACACAGTATCTTAACTTGGGCATACAGTCATACAAGAGCAGGCTGCTCCTCTATCAGACATGGCAGCTATCCTTATATAATGATTAGATGACAGGGCATATGTGTATTATGCATAAGAGGCTGGGGTTGGAGCTGTGTAGCTGTGAGTCAGGGTGTGTAAAGGATTTTCAGCAAATACTAGAAAAGAAACTTGGAACAGAGTGTCTCCCAGATCTTTTGAGGAGAGCACCCTCTCCCCAACACACACACACACACACACACACACACATTGACTCACACTTCCAGTTCATACACTGTGTTCCAGGCTGCATTCCAGGCTGTGGCTCAATGGCCAACTGCTTTCTGTGTATGCGAGAGACCCCTAGGTTTGATTCTCAGCATCACAGAAACTGAAATAAAAACTTGCAGTGCTTTAAAGTTTAAACACTATGGCAGATGAAGCTGAAGTTGATACTGCAGTCTGTGAAAAGGCAGGTATCTGGACCCTTTTTTCTTTTTTGATAAGCATTTAGGGAGCTTTGCCAGTGAGGGGTGTGACACCAGGACAAAGTTCCTGTCCTCGGGGAAACTCGAATTACTATGGGGAGGGCTGATAATAAGCAGAAAGAAATTTGCAAGCAGCCAACTTTGGTGATCAATGCTTTGAAGGGAATAAACAATGCCCACAGGGAGTGGCTTGAGATAAGGGAGTCTGGCATAGGAGTGAGGTACCTCCAGGCAACAGCTACTACAAATCGGCTTGTTAGTCTTCCTTTGAGGATTGCCATTTTATCTATGGCTCTATCACTTTTTTTTTTTTTTTTTAATGAGCGTTACATGTCATCCTCTTCCCCCCCCCCCCCCCCCCACCCGGGAGACCCACCCCTTCCCCGTTGTGTACCCCTGCCCCCGTGGCTTCCCCAATCGGGTTCGCAAAGTCCCCCGGGAGCTTGGATGGAAGCAGTCTAAACTGGGAGGCGGGATGTCACAGAGCCTGTGGCCTGGTCCTGAGTTGTCTGTCCCTTCCTCCTCTACCCCCTCCCTCCCTCTCTCCCATCTTTCCTCCCTCCCTTTCTCACTCCTTCTTTCCCTCCCTCCCGACCTGCAGTGAGGACTTCTTTCCTCTCCTCTTACTCCTGTGCTCCTTTTGGGGATCTCATCCCTGGTCCTCAGACTCAGGACCCAGGTCCCATCACACCAGTGCCCGAGTGTTCCCTTTCCTGTTACACACCAGGCCACATGTCGGGTGATGCACTTACAGCTAAAAGGACACAGACTCCCCCACCCCCACCCCCAAAGATAGCCAAAGATGTGTATGATCCTTCCGACCCGATGGGAGAATACACTGGGCCTATTCTAGGAAGGGAACAGACCCCTGGAAGTGTGAGGGGGCAGCCAGAATGGGAAGGCTTCCTAAGATCAGGGTTCAGAGTGTGTGGCAATCAGCAAAGAAGGGGGTGGAAGGTGTTTTCTAGGCAGAGGAATCCACACGTGAAAAAAAAAAAAAAAAAAAAAGTCAAGCCTTGAGCAAAAGGGCAAAAGACCCCTGGGAGAGGTGAGAGGTCCCTGCACTCCTCCCTCCTCACACCTCCCTAAGTAAACAGCCCAGCTGCTGCCAGCCCTTCAGCTGCCCTTGCCAAATCCAACAGCCACTTCTCAGGCTCACTTTATTTGACCTGTCAGCAGCATTTGGCACAATTGACCATTCACTTCTTCACTTGGCTCCCAAGGCTCCGCTTCTCTCCTGTCACTCCCGCCCCACTTCTGCGACTTCTCTCTGCTTCCCTTTTTTGTCTTCCTTCTGACCTTTCCTGTTGAAGATTCTCTTCCCCACTGCTCTCATTCCCTGGATGATCTCCATCTTCTAACCTTGAGTGCCGCCTCCCTGACTCCACAGCTCCAGCCTTGAAGGCCCCTGGCTGTGCCTAACCACTAGGCAGCTAGATATCTCATACTTAGTAAGGTCCGACTCAGGAGGTCACGACCCTACCAGATACTTAAGGCTCAGATCTTGGGGTCTTTCTTGACATATAAATGTCCCCCAAGTCCTCACATTCTGTCCCACCAGCATACGTCAGTGTGGAATCTGTTCACATCTTACCCACCCGTCATGATCTCAGGCACCATTATTTTTTGCCTATATTAACTCAGTTCTGATGGCTTCTGTGACTTTTCAACTAGACCTTCTGAGATGTCATCAAGTTATGTCCCTCTGCTCGGGAGTTGCTGGCTGGCTCAGCTGGTACAATGCTTGCTGCTTCACTGGCTGTCACTCAAAGCCAAAGCCTGTTTTTTGTTTTGTTGGGTTTTTGTTTGTTTGTTTGTTTTTTGTTTTCTGTGTAGCCTTGGCTGTCCTGGACTTACTTTGTAGACCAGGCTGGTCTCAAACTCACAGAGATCTGTCTACCTCCCAGAGTGCTGGGATTACAGGTGTGAGCCAGCTTTAAAACCAGTCTTTGTAGAAGCCACAAGGCCTTCCTTGGACTGCCTCTTGACCTCATTTCCTCTCTCCCACCTCAAGCTCTTGCTCTTTCTGTCTCCTTTTTCTGTTCCCTTTCTTTTCTTTTTGGCTTTTCAAGACAAGGTTTCTCTGTGTATTCTTGGCTGTCCTGGACTCGCTTTTGTAGACCAGGCTGGCCTCAAACTAACAACAATCCGCCTGCCTTCTGCCTCCCCAGTGGTGGGATTAAAGGCCTGTGTCACCACGCCTGGTTTGTTTTTTTTTTTTTCCTCCCCCTTATGAGCTCAGGCTCACCAAGTCCTCACACAGCTTTGTGTGAGTCCTCAACCACTGAGCCGGCATCCTCTAGCCTTCACTGCCTTCCTTATTACTAGGACATTCCAGCCCTGCTACTTTAAGGAATTTGATTAGCAAGGCTTCAGATCTAATCTGGCTCTCCTGGAGCTACACCCCACAGGCAGATCTTCAGGAATGTGTTTTTTCCCCCTCTATCTAGACTCCACCCCATCCCATCTCAGCAAGCATCACTTCCACTTCCTTATCAGGGCGGGCTGAAGTATCTCCAACCTGCAGTTTACTTCCTTTCCCCAGGCCATCTGATGCTCTTCCCTGCATTTTTTTTTTCTTCTTCTTCTTCCCTTGTTCTTATCACCATGGGACAAACAAATGTTTGACTTGTTGATCTTTCCCAGCAAGGTGATTAAAAGGTAAGCTCTGAGACAGCAGGAATTCTTGTTCTTCCTCCTCCTCTTCCTCTTCCTTCTATGTGTGATTTGTTTGTGGTGTCTTCTACTGTTTTGTGCCTTACTGCCTTGAGGCTGGGTTTCTCCCTGAACCCAAGATCCACCTGTCTCTGACCCACTGAGATGCCCGGGGTACAAGCATAGGCAGTCATGCCTGACTTTTATATGGGTAATGAGTGGAGATTTGAACTCAGGTCTTCAGGCTTGCAATGTGAAGTGTTCTTGCCTACTGAGCCAACACTTTGCTCTTGAGACAGGATTTTCCTAGGTAGCTCAGGCTTTCTTCCGTCCAGCATACAGAGATCTTCCAGCCTCTGTCACCCAAGGCTAGGTGACAGCCTTGGGTTTGTTTCCCTCTTCACTGCAGAACCCCTGGCATTTAAAAGAGTGCCCAGGGCTGGAGACTGCTCAGTGGCTATGAGTACTTGTTGGTGTTGTAGAGAACCTAGCTTCCATTCCTAACGCCTACATGGTGATGGTTCACAACCATCTGTAATTCCAGTTCCAGGGAATCCAATGCCGTCTTCTGACCTCCATGGGCACTGACTACACGTGTAGTGCAGAGACATAAATATATGTGGGCAAAACATTCACACAAAAAATAAGGTGAGCTCTCTCTCCGTCTCTCTATCCCCCTCTCTCTACTCTTTCCTTCTCTCCTTTTTTACTCTTCCTGTCTCTACCTCTGTCTCTCTCTGGGGTACCCCTTCCCCTTCCCTTCTCCCCCCTATGCTCATTTAATAATCACCGTATAAGATTAAAAAAAAAAAGATGAATACATCTAATTACAAATTCTAAGGCCTCTGATGCCTTTTTCTGGTTTCTGAGGCAGTGCACACAGGAGGTACATAGACATACACACAGATAAAACACCCTTACATGTTAATCATCTTAAAGCAATTCCTATTTTATAAGAAATGCTGAGGTGGCACACACCTGTAATCCTAGCACTGGGAGGCAGAAGCAGGCAGATCTTTGTGAGTTCGAGACCAGCCTGGTCTACAAAGCCAGGACTACAAGAGAAAACCTGTCACAAAACAAAAACAAAAACACTGAAACACACTTTTTTTTAAGTACTAGAGATTAAAGCCAGAACCTCAAATATGCTGAGGCCTTAACACACACACACACACACACACACACACTGGATATAGTAAACAAAAAATTAATGATTTTGTGCTGGGTGTGGTAAGGCATGCCTTTAATCCCAGCACTCAGGTGTCAGAGGCAAGTGTATCTGTGTGAGTTCAAGGCCAGGCTCGTCTACATACTGAATTCCAGGCCAGTCAGGACTATGTAGAGACTCTGTCTAAACTATGAAGTAACAAAATTTTAAGCCAGACTTGGCAGTGCATACCTTTCATCCTAGCACTGAACAAGTAGAGGCAGGAACATAAGAAGTTCAAGGCCATTTTAGCTAAGAATAGCCTGGACTGTATAATAACACACCCACATATACAATAACACACATACATACACATATAATACACACACACACACACCTTTAAATCCATGAGCAAGTATACCTCTACACTTACACAGATCTTCATTAATTTCTCTTAGCTTGAGGGTTCCAGTGCTTGTGCCATATGTGCACACTCGCCGTGAAGGCCATGCAAGCCTGGATACCTGAGTTCAACTCACCAGTCTTCATGTAAAAGCTAGGCATGTGTGTGCTTGCAGCTCCATCATTGCTAAGAGCCATGATAGGCAGATCCTGTCTGGCTAAAATGGCTAGTTTTCTTTTTCTTTCTTTCTTTGTGTAAAGATTTTAATCTCATTTTCTCTTAGTGTTATTATCAGTTGGGGTGGGAGAGATGGCTTTGAGGTTAAGAGCAAAAAACACTGGCTGCTATGGTAGAGGACCCTGGTTGTATTATTAGCACCTACATGACAGTTGACAACCATCCAGTTCTAGGGGATCCAATACCCTCTTCTGACTGACATGGGTTGATCCTGTCCAGCAGGACCAGTAATTACGGGGTCACAAGGGGAGCCTTACCTGAAAAGATGGGACGAAAAAGAGAGAGCCGAGACCAAGTAGAATTCCTATCAAGGTCTGTTTATTGAATCAAAAGCAAAAGCTTATATGGGGTAGAGGCAGGAGCTAAGCAGTAGGGGAGGGGCCTGAGAATGCCTCCAGATGATACCAGCAGGGGAACATCCTGTGGTTCATCTCAGAACAATTCCTATCTTATCTTAGCTAAGTAGCTCTTGGAAATTCCCGAGCTAACCTGCTAAATGGCATCTCAGAGGTATGCAGAGGCTGAAAGGAGGAAGTTATGCAGAGCCTTGAATGACCCTGGGCCGGCTCTGAACAGACCAGCCCTCACAATAAAGCACAACAGGTGTCTAACTGCTGACCTACGACAAGGTCAGCTAGTTTCTGATGAATGGCAGAGACTTCTGGAGAAATAGGAACTTAGGTTCTGACAAGATGGTTGAACATTGGCCATGTAGCCTGTCCCCAACAATGGGTAGTACATGAACATGGTACGCAGAGATAAATGTAGGCAAATACCCATGTCCATGAAAATAATAGTAATAGTAGTAGTAGTAGTAGTAGTAGTAATAGTAATAATAATAATAATAATAATAATAATAATAATAATAATAATACAGATTCTTTTGTGTATCCCTGCCATCCTAGAGCACTATGTAGAGGGTGGCCTCTAAATCACTGAGATCTAGTTGCTTTTGCCTCCCGAGTGCTGGGATTAAGGTGTTCACAATCAGTGTCTGGCTGCAGCGGCTTCTTCTTCTTCCTCCTCCTCCTCTTCTTTTTAAAGCAGCCAGCATATACTCCAGCTGAAATATTGCTAAGTGTATACAGCTTCTTCCTCCCTCCCTCCCTTCCTCCTTTTTTCCTTTTCCTTTTCCTTCCTTCCTTCCTTTCCACAGCTGGCCTAGGATTTGATATGTAGACGAGGCCTCTAATAACTCACAGAGTTCTGCCTACCTCTGTCTCCTGAGCTCTAGCATTAAATGCACAAGCTGCCATACCCAACCATCTCTCTTTTTTCTTTTTTTTTTTTTCTTTTTTTTGAGACAGGGTTTCTTTGTGTAGTCCTGGCTGTCCTGGACTCACTTTGTAGACCAGCCTGGTCCCCGAACCCTCAGGGATCTGCCTGCCTCTGCCTCCCAAGTGCTGGGATTAAAGGTGTGCGCCACCACACCCCGCCAACCTTCTTTGTTCTTTGAGATTGAATACAATTCTAATTTTTCTGTATAGTATGTCCAGAAGAATCCATGTATTCCTAAATATATATTTAGGTTGTCCCCAAACCTCTTTTATTTTGGCTTTGTAAGACAGGTCTCATGTAGCTCACGATGATCTTGAACTCCTGATCATCTTGCTGCCTCTGCCTTCCTCCTGAGTGCTGGGATTATAGGTATAGGTGTGTGGCTCTCTATATTTTTACTATGATAAATAGGACTGAACATAAGATGTGGTGTCTCTTTGAGATAATTATTTATTTGCTCTGTGTGTGTGTGTGTGTGTGCGTGTGTGCGCGCACGTGTGTGCACGCTGCAGTCCATGTATGGAGGTAGAGTACAAAGTTGTGGAGTTCTTTCCTTCCATCGTTATTTACATGGGTTCCAAGGATCATACTCAGGTCAAGCTTGCAAAGCAAGGGTTTTTTTCCTATCAAGCTACCCTGCCAGGCCAAGATCCCACTTTTAATGCTTTTGGATCTATACTCAGCATTAGGGTTCTTGAATAGAGGGAAGTTCTAGCATGAAGATTTTGGTACTCCCATGTCATTTTCCATGGTGGCTACCACCATTCTCACCAGCACTGCACAAAATTTTGCCATCTCCCTAGCTGCTGCTCACCAATAAGGTAACTTGCTGTTTCTTATTGCTTTATTGTTTCTATTGCTCCCTTCCCCTCCCTCTCCTCATCCTGACAGAGTCTTCAGTTTTTTATTTTATTTTAAAAATTATTTATTTATGGGGCTAGAGAGATGGCTCAGTGGTTAAGAGCACTGACTGCTCTTCCAGAGTTCCTGAGTTCAATTCCCAGCAACCACATGGTGGCTTCCAACCATCTACAGTGTAATCTGATGCTCTCTTCTGGCCTGTGAGTGTATATGCAGGCAGAGCACTGTAGACATAATAAATAAATAAGTCTTAAAAAATATATATATTTATTTGTTTATTATGTGTACAGTGCTGTGCCTGCGCACACACCTGCAGGCCAGAAGAGGGCATCAGATCACATTAGAGATGGTTGGGAGCCACCATGTGGCTGTTGGGAATTGAACTCAGGACCTCTGAGGAGCAGGCAGTACCCTTAACCTCTGAGCCATCTTTCCAGCCCCCAGAGTCTTTATATATTGCCCAAGCTGGTCTCAAATTTGGGATCCTCTTGTGTCTACCTCCCAAGTGCTGGGGTTGCAGGTGTGTGCTACAACACCCACCTGGCCAAGCATTTTTTTCATGTAGCTGTTGGCTATTGGTGGAATAGAATATAGAATATAATAGAATATAGGCTATTCTCCATTAGAGAAATGTCTGCTTTTAAATTGGGTTGTTACTTTCTTATTGTTGGTGTTATTTCGTTGTTGAAGTTCCTTACATGTTTTGGAAATTAACCCCTGACCAGATACAAGTGATTTTTTTTTTTCTCTTTTTCTGCATAGGCTGCCTTTAACAATTCTTAACATTGCCCATGGCCATTACAACATCAAAAGGAGTCATGAGCCAAGTGTTCTTCACAGGAAACTGGGTAAGTAGATCTCATCCATGCATATAACACAGCTGCTTGTGTTAGTTTAAAAGACATATGGTTTTGGGCAGATTGATATGAAGATATGTAAATAAATGCAATGTCGAGCAAAATGAGAAATATATTTTAAGATTTATTTACTTTTATGTGCATTGGTGTTTTTCTTGTATGTATGTCTTTCTGAGGGCATCAGATCCTTTGGAACTGGAGTTACAGACAGTTGTGAGTTGCCTTGTGAGTGCTGGAAATTGAACCCAGGTCCACAGTTTTAAAACTGTGGATATGGCAGGCTGTAGGGTGTTAGCCTAGAAGTTGGCCCTCAGTTTTGGAAAACTCCAAAACTAATACTAAATTCTACAGAATAAGATTCTGCTTTCAAGAAACAGAAGTTTATGGCTATATTGAGATAGATATTCTGTGCTGTTGTTTGTTTTGTATTTGAGAAAAAGCCTTACTATGAAGTCCAGTGTGGAGGAATTTTAATTCAAAACATGGCTGTTCTGGCAAGAGGTCACATTCAACGACTTTCTAGGTCTGTGTGATCCAGCTGGAATACAGACATACCTTTAATCCAGTGACAGACGCAAACAGATCTGAGTTCAAGGCCAGCCTGGTATAGAGCAAGTATCAGGTAAAGAAAAGCTTAGGTCCAGGTGTGGTGGTACATGCCTTTAATCCCAAACAGTAACAGTAAAGTTAGTTTGTAGAAAGAAGCACCCATGTTTGAAAGTGATGTTTAAATTGAGTGGCAGGAAAGTGACGAATTAGGGGAAGATTTGACAGAATAGGATACTCCCAACTCTCTCAAGAAGAGAGAAGTAAGGGAAGCTACTTAAGGGGCAATGCAGAGAGAGGAGGCAGTTTTACTGGCACAGTAATAGTGATACATTGCAGAGAGGGAACTCAGGTGAAGATGGAAAATGGGAAGAAGCCAGAAGATTAGAGCAGATTGCTGAGTTAGTTTGAGGCCAAAGAGAGCAATTCCAGGCAGAGAGAAAAGCCAGATTGAGTAAGTCAGCTGGGAGAGTAGTTTGAGCCAAAACAGCTGAGTTGAACCAACCAACCCAGACCTCAAAGAACAAGAAAGGGTGAGCTTATTAAGCAGTAAGTCTCAGAGGCTGAAAACATTCTAGCCCTAGGTTAGATTGTACGGAGGCTAGAATAGGTTAGCAGACAGAGGCAGTAAGCCTCCAAGACAACAAGCCGAACAGGCAAATAAGTTCCCTATTACAGTCCAGGCAGGCCTTGAACTGCTGCCCATCTACTTCCCTCAGCCTCTTATGTACAGAGCTTACAAGTGGGCACACTAATCTGGTGCACCCGTGCACGCACACGTACACACACACACACACACACACACGTACACACACACACACACACACACACACACACACACACAATTGATATGTTCTTAGGAAAACCTAGAGCTGTGAGTATAGCTCAGTGGTAGAGTGTTTATTCTACATGCATGAGACCCTGGTGTTTTGATTCCTTAGCACCACAGGTGCTGGACCATGCTAGAGAAACCTTCCTTCACTCTTACTTTTTGTGAACTTTGCTTCTGTTTGTTATGAACTTGCTTTTGCTTCTGTACTTTAAAAAGCACCATAGAAATTAAGAAAACCCACCTGACTGGAAAGATTCCTTACAGTGTGAACACGTTTCATATGTCTCAAAAAATCGATTCTTAGCCTGACTATAAATTGTGGATTTTTGTAGCATCTTCCTCAAATGTGTCACGCTCACCTTTCTGGTCTTGTTTTTACCTTCAAGGGTCTTTTTCGAGGTGAAGTACACAGAAACCTAGGTCCAGGGAAGGAGGATGCAGTGTCCACTCGGAAATCAGAGACCTTAGGCTGGGATTTCATTCCCATGGTTCTAGCTCAGGGTACGTGCTAGGAACCCCGAAAGCCCTATTATAGGCAAATGAAAAAAGTAGAATCCTTTTTGACTCCTGGCTTTACCAGCTACAAGTTGTGTGATCTTGGGCAAGTGGGAAAGGTTTTATTTTTTATTATTCAATTCTTTCTTTCTTTCTTTCTTTCTTTCTTTCTTTCTTTCTTTCTTTC
>OU015744.1:46650841-46671147 GCA_907169655.1 Acomys percivali | reverse complement strand
TCTCTCTCTCTCTCTCTCTCTCTCTCTCTCTCTCTCTCTCTCTCTCTTTATTTTTCTGAGATAAGGTCTCACTGTATCTCTGACTTACCATGTAGACCAGGCTGGCCTGGGACTCACAGAGATCCACCTGCCTCTGCCTCCTGAGTGCTGGGATTAAAAGATTGATGAATATTTTAAAAATTGTCTCAGCACCTACTAGAAGTTGGAAAACGGTTTACAAGCTGGCAAGGTGGCTCAGCCTGAGTTTGATCCCTGGGGCCCCCCACAGTGGAGGGAGAGAACAGACTGTTTCGAGTTGTTCCCTGCACATGTGCACACACATGCAGAATAAATGTAAATTTTAAAAATAAAAAGTTTAACAACTTTTGTTAAAAAAACAAAAACAAAAACAAAAACAAATACCAAGCCAACTTGGAGGAAATGTCTTATTTTTTGAAGCTAGGATCACCAAGGATTTTTTTTTTCTTTTTGTATGTCTTTCTTTTTATTATTATGGTCATTGTAAGATAATTGAACAGTTTTATCCGATTTTTCAAGCAAGTTTAATTGAACATGCTCAGTGTTCTCCTTAAGTGGTTTGGGAGACGGAGCGAGGGGCAACAAGGGAAGCTGAGAAAGGGGGCTTTGGTATGTTCCACCAGGTAAGTTGGGGGTCCCTGCACTCTAAGGCAGTTTGTGTTTTCAGCTGGGCCAGGGGATTAGTGGCTTAGGCTGGCCCATGGGAGAGGGTTTTGTTGTTCCGTCTTCTGGGGCTGGAGCCATGATGTTATGTTTTTGTTTTTTGTTTTTAAACTCAGCGCCGTCTGCTTCAGGATGCCCACATGCTTAGAGCTTTCCCCGCAAGTCCCTCATCCCAAATAGGTAGCCATAACTGGAAGACTGAATTCACTCTGGGCAAGTGACAGATGTGCAATATGGAAAATACAGTCAGTCAGTCAGCTACCAACCCAGTGTGTGGTCACTTGTTTCACCTCAGCCGAGCAAAGATCCTTAGGATGCTGCTATGCAAAATAGCAAAGGCATGCAAAGGGCGTGGTAGGGCAGGAAATCTAGAAGGTAGTGACAGGAGGTAGGAGTGAGAGTACACAGGCCAAGATTGATGCCCATGTGAGGGCTGCAGATGCACAGTGCCGTAGGAAGCTGACCTCTCTCTGATACAGCTCTGCCTCGCGAATCAGCGCAGTCCTCAGTGAATGTGCACAGTGTAGTTAGAGGGGCACTGGGATGGGAACAAAGCTGCTTGTGTAAGTGTGTGTGTGTGTGGTGGTGGGGTGCCCAGCTCTCTTCAGCATAGTCCGGAAATTCATTCTGTAACAATGAACTGTAATTCCAAGTCAATGACACCTTCTAAATCCTCTCAGACTCTGCCCAAAATTATAGAGGGGAGATGGCGAGTCAATTCTATTCAGTCAGAACTGGATAGCTGTGTATTTTACTCAAATGCCTGGGATCTAATGGAGATGGGCTGGCAGCCAGGAGCAAAGCGAGTCAATACAGGACTTGGAGGAACGCTGATGCTGGAGCAGATAATGAGGAGAGGGCTGGGATTTGAAAGCATGACCTCGGAGTCTTCCTGTGTAATGAACACAGCATAATGGAGGGCTGAGATCTGAGCTCCGGGTGCACCTGTGTCTGAGCGAGCCAGCCAGCAGCCTAGCTGTGTCCCTCGATACCATGGTGAGCACGGTGGGAACCTGATGGCCTTCAGACTGCCTTGTCCATGCACTGAGCAGAGTAGGAAGCAAGTTAATTTCCTCTGTGGGAGACAGACACGGGGCTTAGTGGTCAAGAACCTGACCTGGGCTTAGAGACTAGTGTCCCATTTTACTAACTGTGTGGACTTGACCTTATGTTCTGAGTCTTAGGCTTACCTGTAAAGTGGGAAAGGAAATTATCCCACTTATCCTAACAGGGTTGTTACGAGGACTGAGTAAGACAAGGGATTTAGAAAGCACTTTATAGTGTATATGGCACTATACTTGAGCACTTGATAAATATATTTGTTCTTAGAGAATATGGTCTCTGGGATGGGGATGCGCCCAGGGTAAAAAGGCCCTGTGTTTATTCACCAGCCCCAAATGGATTTGTGGGAGGGAAAAGCGGCTGAGGTGACTGAGGAGTTAAAGGTGCTTGCTGCCAAGCCTGACATCCCGAGTTTGATTTCTGGGACCCACATAGTAAAAGGAAAAAACTGAACCCAGAAAGTTGTCCTCTGACCACATGGGCACTACGTCACATTGTGCATATATACGTATGCGCGCGCGCGCACACACACACACACACACACACACACACACAAATGTAATAAAAAATTGAGAAAAAGGGAAGATGATCATTGTACTAGTGACTTGTCTTGTTGCTGTGACAAGCATAGTGACAAAAGTGACTTTAGAAGTTGGAGGTGTGTTTAGATGGTAGGGTGTGAGGCAGCTGATCACAGTGAGGAAACAGAGAGGTGCATGCTGGTGCTAAACTAATGTTTTCCTTTTCATTTAGTCTGGGACTCTGGTTGGTGAAATGCTGCTGCCCATGGCTCTTCC
Organism: Acomys percivali; assembly: GCA_907169655.1. Taxonomy (NCBI): domain Eukaryota; kingdom Metazoa; phylum Chordata; class Mammalia; order Rodentia; family Muridae; genus Acomys; species Acomys percivali. The sequence continues at coordinate 46,668,607 of OU015744.1, read as the reverse complement.
TACTTGGATTAAGGCTCCATCAGAGCATGCTCAGAAATCCCCAGAAGCCAGTCTCCTTGATGATTGTGGGTCCCCATCACTTACCACTATTACAACAGGATGACAACTACGTTGTTTGAACTCCCCCCCTCTATGCATTTTGGAGGTGGATTCGTCTATTTTGTTCCCCGTCACTGACCTCAGAAAGGACATGGAATGACCTCAGGCTGTTGGGTAGAGGTAGGGTGAAGAACACGGCTCTCACCACCGTGGCCTTGAACCCCAGAGTCACATAAGCTCAAAGGCCAGTTCTCTGAAGTTGACGTGGGGAACTTGCCACGGAGAGACCAGGATAATTTGATTTCTCTCCCGTAGAGAACCTTGAATGCCTCAAATAAAGACTTTTTGCAGGCCGACAAGCCATGAGCCACCCAGGAGCCTGTCTCCCTAGCAAGCTCACAGGTGCTGCTTTCTCCTCCTCCTTCTGAGAGCACATTTTAACTCAAAAAGGCCTAACCAGCCTAAGGTCTCTTGGCCCAGTAGCATGGCTGAGACTTGAGACTTAGTCACTTCTGCTGAGTATGGTAGCACACGTCTTTAATCCCAGCACTCAGGAGGCAGAGGAAGGTGGATCTCTGTGAGTTTGAGGCCAACCTGGTCTACAAAGGCAGTCCAGGATAGCCAAGGCTACACAGAGAAACCCTGTCTCAGGGAAGAAAAAAAACACAGAAAACTTAGTCACTTCCTTCAAAACACTCAGCTAGTTTTTAGACTTAAAGCATCTTTCTTGCTAGGTAGCCTTTGTTTCCAGGTGGCAGGGATGAGGGTGTGACATCCTTTCCTTGTTGAATTTATGCTTTCTTTGATCCTGTAGGACTTTCCCAATGATTCTCCTTGACTACTTTGGCTTAAAATGGGCCTTTACACTTTTGGCTTTTTAGTGAGAGATAGCCATAGCTGGGGCTCTACAGTGGCCACAAAGGGTCAGCAATCCCTGAAAGCATTTGCAAAATATTCTTTGCCTATTCCCTTGTCTGGAGAGTTCCTGTAGGCTGTTAGCAGTTTTTCCCGGGGAGTCCTTTCCTCAAAGGTATGCATCCAGGATAGTCCTGAATCTGGCCTGACACAAAAAAGCACATACTTATTAAAAACCTTGAGATTCCTCTCAGATGACTCAGTTGCACAGTGTTCCAAGTGAACCCGATGTTGTGTTGCCGTGTCAGAAGCTTGGACATGCCTACACAAGACTGGGGAAGCTGTAAACTCTTCTTGGATCTCCACAGCATGCTGTTTGGAGCACATACGTAGCTGTTCTCCTAGCCAAGCTGCTGCCATCTGCCTTAGAATAGCTGTGCCCACTTGCAGACGATTATCACAGCTGGACTTGTTGACTGTTGACCTCTGCTCATAGAAGGAGGCTTGGGGAGGGTCATGGGGCCCTCACTGGAGTGTCCAGGTAGTCCTTCCAACGAGTTGTAGGCAGTTCTGCTCTGATTGCACGAGGCCTTGGGGTTTGGAATGGGATGGGCTTCCACTGCGGGAGGAAGTACAAGGGGACGCAGACACCTTCTCCACAGCCGTCCTGGAGGTGTTATCTGTTAGGTGCAGACCTTCAGTGTGGCTGCGTTCAAGCTTCTATGTTTCTGCCTGTACTCTTTCACTTCCTTGTTCTGTAGGTAAATGCAATAAACGCATTGGTTTTCTAGAGTGAACGTTGGTGAAATGGTACCCTGTTTCATTGGTTTTCCCGAGTGAACATTGGTGGAATGGTACCCTTTTTTTGTCATTGTAACCTTAGGTGGTGGGGTGGAGGTTGTTTACATCTCCCTTAGGGAAGGAGTTGTGCCAACAGAAGGCTAGACTTTCCCAGGATTTTGTACATCCCATCTATTTATTTATTTTTCTGTAATCTCTGTGGAACCTTTGTCATCCTGATCATTTTTTCTTAGTTATCTGTGTACCTCTAAGCTTGGTACTCCAGGCCATGTATAGGTCCCCCTTTAGAAGTCATCTCTCAGCAGGAAAGGTGACAAATATCTTCTTGATTTGATCTGAGGCTTTTTCTTTTCTTTTCTTCTTCTTTTTCTTTCTTCCTTTTTTTCCCCCTTTGAGACAGGATTTTCCTGTGTAGCCTTGGCTGTCCTGGAGCTCTCTTTGTAGACCATGCTGGCCCCAAATTCATGGAGATCTGCCTACTTCTGCTTCCCAAGTTCTGGGATTACAGGCGTGTGCTAACTTGCCCAGTTTCTTTTCTTTTCCCCCACTTCTTAAAAATGCTACATCTTTAACTCGGCATGGTGGCCACGCCTTTAATCCCAGCACTCGGGAGACAGAGGCAGGTGGATCTCTGTGAGTTCGAGGCCAGCCTGGTCTACAAAGCATGGCTGGGACAGGCAGAACTACAAGAGAACTCATGTCTTAAAAAACAAAAAACGACAACAAAAAGTGCCACATCTTTGGAAACTTTTTTTTTCTGAGACAAGGTTTCTCTATGTTATCTTGGCTGTCCTGGACTCACTTTGTAGACCAGGCTGGCCTTAAACTCACAGTGATCTGCCTGCCTCTGCCTCCCAAGTGCTGGGATTAAAGGTGTGTACCACCACACCTGGCTCATCTTTGGAAACTAATCTACTTGATAATGTTACCAGTTTGCAGTATTAGTGGTATAGATTAGTATTTTTACGTCATTCATTCATTCACTCATTTATTCATTCATTCTGTGTATGGGGTAGGTATGGGTGCAGCACAGCATGCATGTAGAGGTCAGGAAACAGTCTGTGGGAGTTGGTTTATCTTTCTGGCCATGTGGGTCCTGGGGATTGAACTCAGATCATCAGGTTTGGCAGCAAGCACCTTCACCCACTGAGCTCCCCACTTCCCTACTTCATTTTTCTCTTGAGAGAAGATATGTAGCTAAGGCTAGCCCTTCAACTGTGATCCTTCGATCTCATCTTCACAAGTCCTAGCATTGCAGGTGTCAGCCACCAATGCCCACTAAAGAAAACATTTGTGTGTGCGTGTGTGGGTGTGTTTAAGGAACACACAAAAGCTGTTGCTTTCTGTATTAACTTAATGTCACTATAACAAAATAATTGAAATATTGGACTTTCAAAGGAAAAAAAACTGTATTTTGGGTCTTTTTACTTCTCTCCATCTCTCTTTGAGTTAGAATCTAGCTATGTAGCTTAGGTTGGGCTTAAATTCATTACACAAGCAGAGTGGCCTCCCATTCATGGTCCTCTTGCCTCAGACTCCTAAGTGCTAGGGTTGCAGGTTTGTGTCAGTATGCTTGACATGGCTAAGGTTCCCGTCCCTGCTTGACTGCACCCATTTGTTTTGAGCTTCTGGTGACGGTGCTAGCTGGCAATGATGGGAAGATGCAGTGGGTTGAACTGCTTACCTCCTGGTCAAGAAACAAGTAAGCAAACAACAACGGATGAGTCTGGGGTCCCACAAACCCTTCTTCCTAAGGACAGTGATCTAAAGACCTCCTAGAAGCCCTTTCCCCAGAAGTTCTCCCTGTGGCGACCAAACCCTTAACAAGTTGACCTGAGAGGACTAATTACTGTATGTTTACTGGACTAGGGGCAAGGGCCTAACATTGTAGGACTCACTCTGTAGACCAGGCTGGCCTCGAACTCACAGAGATCTACCTGCCTCTGCCTCCCAAGTACAGGGATTAAAGTATGTGCCAAGTGAGCTAGTAGCAGTTTTGTTTTGTTTTTTTTTTCAAGACAGGATTTCCCTGTGTAGCCTTGGCTGTCCTAGACTCGCTTTGTAGACCAGGCTGGCTTCGAACTCACAACAATCTACCTGCCTCTGCCTCCCGAGTGCTGGAATTAAAGGCGTGCACCACCATGTCCGGCTAGTAGCAGTTTTGATCAAACCATAATCCAAAGGTTCAGTCAGGTACCATGACCATGGACCCAGTTTTTTCTTCTCTTTCTGTGAGCACTAGAGGTCCCAAGGGAGTTTTGTTTGTTTGTTTTTGTTTTGTTTTATTAGATAGGTTATCATTGTATAGCCCTGGGACTCAAGTGTTCAAACACTAGGATTACAGGCACAAAAATGCCAGGCATGACATTGTCTTTTATTTTCTCTCTTTTTTTAAAAAAAGTTATTTTTGTTAAAAAAAAAAAAAAGTTACTTTTGTGTTGCTGGGGACTGAACACAGGAACTCATGCATTCTCAGCAAGCACTCTACTGCTAATTCCTTAAATACACATTTTATTTTGAGACAGGGTCTCACGAAGTTGTCCAGGACATCTAACATTCACTTTGTAGTTCAGGCAGGCCTTGAACTTTTGCTCCTTGTGTCTCTGCCTCCTGCATAGCAGAGAGTACAGGCCTGAATGTTATCTTTCCAGGTGCTGCCTTTTGCCTCATTTTCTTCCATCCCAAGAGCTTTTGTGTTGCTTTTTAGGTCTCGTATGCAGGATGCGCTCTTTGTTCTGGTGGCGTGTTCCTATAATTGGACCACAGTCCTGATGGCACCACCTCCTCTCTTGGGTTCCCCAGGCAGCTTAGCATCATTTTCATGTCTTATCAGCACGACAGCACATTAATGATGTGGAACATATGGGGTCAAGGACAGAAACCAACAGCACACCCCTAGAGACTGATGCTGCAAGTCCTTTCAACACGGACGACATTTCTCAGAGCTTGCGCTGCAGTAGCATCCTCAGGGCACACCTCAAAAGTAAAGCCAAGATCAAATACGCAGAGAGAATGTTCCACAGCCCCTTCTCCAAGACTCACCGTGATTATTAGTGGATACTAAAAGTTGGAGAAAAGACGATGTCAGACACAGCTTTCTGAACACATTTGACCAGGAATCTTCTCTCCTTTCCCACCACTGAGCAATGGAGAGTACAGCCTGTAGATTAGTATTCTAGAAAACAGAATTAGAGATGAGCTTGTGTGGATGTTCAACTCATTACAGCCTATGTAGTGACATTATCCTTTGACCCATATTCCTCTGTTGACCAGAAGGGGAAAATGGCAGCTGATGTAAAACACCATGGTGAAAAACAGTGGGTCTTGCCAGTTCGTTACTCATTCGGAAAGGATGCTCTTAGATCAGTGCATGAAGTGTGAGTACCCTGTTCTTCTTCAGGTATTATGTTACGAACAAACTTAGGGTTTTGTTTTGTTTGTTTTTTTTAGACAGGATTTTTCTGTGTAACCTTGGCTGCCCTGAACTTTGTAGACCAGGCTGGCCTCGAACTCACAGCGATCCGCTGTCTCTGCCTCCCGAGTGCTCAGATTAAAGGTGTGCACCACCACACCTGGCAACTCAGCTATATTTTTAAACTCCCAGGAGACCTCAAGGTTGGGCAATGACTACTACTTGCCTATGACTACTTGAGGTAGTAGTAGGAATTGGAATGTTGCAACAGCCCAGTTATTGAACTTGGTGTGCCGGGCCCATGCTCATCGTATGCCCGTGTGTGTTATTCTCTCAAGTGCCTTGAGCCTGGACAATGCTATTTTGTTTGCTTTTCTTTTCTTTTTTGCTTTTGTTTTTCAAGACAGGGTTTCTCTACCTAGTCCTGGGTGGCCTCAAACTCATAGATCTGGCTGCCTGTGCCTCCCAAGTGCTGGGATTAAAGGCATGCACTACCACTGCCTGGCTGACAACACCATGCAGAATTTAGGAAAGTTCCTTAAGGGACACAACAAACAGGAAATAGAACCCATTGTCCAGCTCAGATGTGACTGAGCCATGTACTCAACAAATTCACTATTATGTTTTTTTCCCCCACACCTGCACAGTCTCCAGGTTATGCTTTTTGTTTTCTTTCTATGTCAGCTTTGGGTCTGACACAATGCTTGTTAAAAATGAGGACATTTCTGCAAAAAATAAATTGCTGGCTCTTTGAAGGAGCATTTGTACCTCAGTAGAGACTCTACTACTTGTCAAGCAAACAAAAGCAAACAGGAGGGACCGGAGTGCCAAATGTCGCGTGAGTGGTGCAGGAAGCACACCCACAAACTGCACAGAGCCTGACAGGCACGCCTTCCCAGCTTGCCTGTGAGAGTTCCCTGCCTACTGCATTCCAGTTTTAACCCATCCTTCCAAGCTCCCTTCTTGGTTTTCATCTTTTTGTGTGACCTCAGCTTGTCCCCACGGGAAACCACTAACACTTGGCTCAGCATTCTAGGTCTGTGGTGACCTGCCAGCTGACATCTCCAAGGCTTGGAGGTGACCTACTTTGAGTGAAACGCTGGCTTTTCAGTTGCATGTTCAATAGGCTGACTTGGCAGCTTGTCAGCAGGCTTATGTCATCTGGTGATTGTGTCTGAGTCCCTCCCTGTTAGATTTCCTACTGGCAGATCCCCTTAGGGTGCTCTTGGAAGCCCGAAGGTATGGGAGGCCTGTGAGAGACCACAAGAAAACAGGGAAGAGAGAGAGAGAGAGAGAGAGAGAGAGAGAGAGAGAGAGAGAGAGAGAGAGAGAGAGAAGCAGAGAAGACCCAGACCTAATTGTCAAAGGGCAAAACAAAAAAACGTGAATAGGAAAAAGGTTTTCTTGAACAGAGACAACACCCTGCAGTGAGGTGACTCCCCACTGAACAGCTTTGCTCCAAAATGGAATACCTTCCCACCCAGTCTCCTGTGTCTCCCCCTAAGGCTTTCTTCAGTCTGGATGTTAAAGCCGTATTCCATCTCTTTCATACTAATGACGTGCAGGGGTGAGTGCAGAGGGCTTTCTACCCCTATGGCTCTGGCTTGTATTCCATAATGGCCCTTCCCTTTCTCCGATTCTCTTTGTGGACTTTTACTTCAAGCTGTGTTTGTTCAATCTCTCAAAGTGTAGCTCCGTTTGGGACCCAAATTCCCTGCCCCACAAAAGCCACACATCTCGGTTCCTGCATTCTGCACAGTGGATGGGAGCTGTGAGTTTAGATGGTGTGTGCTTAGGGCTTTGCCTCTGTCATCTGGCCCACAGGAATTCAGTGACCTCTCTCCCTGGGGAGTGGCTTTGGAAGTGTAGGCCCTGCTTTCTCTGTTAGAGTTAGGTGAAAGGTTGTAAAGAGCAATGGGGACATTTGACCGGGGCCACATAGGGACATCCTCAGAGGCCTGATCAGCTCCAGGGTCCCCTCCAACACAGCTCTCTCTGTGGAAGGCAAAGTTCAAGTTTGTACAAACCAGAAGACATGAGTTGGTTAGAATTGTCTATGCCCCTTTTTCTAAACTGGTTTAAAGCGTGGATTTATAATTTCGAAGATTAGTCTTCAAAATTTCCCAGCAGCACACTGTTCTCTTGGTGAATCTATGTCTCTTAGGAATAAGAGGCCTTAGGCTGATTTCCCTCCATGTCGTCAGTCTGTCTGTTATCAGTCTGTCTGTCAGTCAGGTCGTTCATTCACCTATGTGTTGCTCAGTCCTAAGCATTTGTTGAGCAGTTGTTTCCAGGTGTCAGGTACATACAACAGGTGAGTTCCGTGCCTTGTGCTGCCGATGGTGAAGAGACAGGGAATTCAGAAGTGATGGTGTCTGGTGTGCCTGCCCTCTGTGCCAAACAGCGGTGATGCTGCAATGTGGAAGCTGAGACCCTGGAGGAAGCTGGTCTGAGTGTTCCGTGTGCTGAGTCTGTAAATGTACACATTTCTCGACAGAGGGAACTGGGCCAACAGCTTCTTTAGCAGAAATCTATGGAAGCAGATGAGGTACATAGGTGAGTCTAGAGGCACCGGAGAGGAGGGAGCTTCAACCAAGAAAATGCCTCCAATATATCCAGCCTTAAGTCTCTTTCTCTCTGAGACAGGGTCTCTCTGTATAGCCCTGGCTGCCTTGGACTTTGTAGACAAGGCTATCCTTGAACTCATAGAGATCCAAGGTGTGCACCACCACACTACTAGATAGCACCTGGCCATAGTGCTCCTCCTCCTCCTTCTTCTTCTCCTCCTGTTCTTCCTCCTCCTCTTTCTCTCTTTCTCTGTGTAGCCTTGGCTGTCCTGGGCTCATTTTGTAGACCAGGCTGGCCTCCAACTCACAGAGATCCTCCTCCCTCTGCCTCCCTAGTGATGGGATTACAGGCATAGCATTTTCTTACTGAGTGATTGATGGGAGAGAGCCCAGCCCGTTGTTGGTGGTTCCATCCCTGGGCTGGTGATCCTGAGTTCTATAAGAAAGCAGACTGAGCAAGCCAGGGGAGGCAAGCATCCCTCCATGGTCTCTGCATCAGCTCCTGCCTCCAGGCTCCTGCCCTGGTTGAGTTCCTGCCCTTTTGCTTTTGATGATAAGAGATGAGCTGTGATGTGAAAGCATAAGCTGAATAAACACTTTTCTGCCCAACTTGCTTTTTTTGGTCTTGGTGTTTCATTGAAGTGATAGGAACTCTAAGTACAGTGGCTTGTGACTGTATTCCCAGTCCCTGAGAGAGTCTAAGGCAGGAGGATTGCTATGAGTCATTGGCCAGCCTAGGCTATATAGGATATTTGTGGCCTGTCTGAGCTACAGTGTAAGACTCTGTCTAAAACAAAACAAAACAGCAACAAAACCGGATGAAATGTGGGGGCTGAAGAGATGGTTCAGTAGTTAAGAGTGCTTGTTCTTGCAAAGGACTGAGATTCAATACCCAGCACCAATATGGCGGCTCATAGCCATCCATAAACTCTAGTTCTAGGGGATTCAAATTCCTCTTCTGACTTCATAGGCACCAGGCATACACGTGGTGCACAGACATACATAGAAGTAAACCACTCATACACAAACTAAAATAATATAAAATAAATCAACCGAGGGGGAAAAAAAGATGGAGTCTGGGGATGAGTTCTGGATTGAAACACCGAAATAAACAGACATACCACTGACTGCTGGACCCAGGGAAAAGAGCATCGCCACACCAGTAATCTGGCTTTGGAAACTCTGGGACCCATGTATGCTAGACAAGCAAAAGATATGCAGCGTCTGGCCCTACTCTGGGTGTACCCTGTCCTGCGGAGCTTGATGCCCTCCACTAGCTGTGTTTAATATCCCAGCATGTGTCTGTGTGCTAGCTGTCCAGTGAAGTCTGCAATCCCTTGGCAAGTCTATTCCCCCATGGTCCTTCCTGCTCCTCCCTCCTTCTGTGGGCGTGGTCTCTCAGCTTCCCACTACATTGCCGCAGCCCTTCATGCCTAAAGTTAGAACAAGACTCTGTGTAAGGAGTCTCATTTGCGGTGTGCCCAATGGTTCATATCAGAGAGTACGGTGTCCCCTCTGCCCTCCGGTTTTCTTTCCAATACTCAGTAGATTGCTCAGAGCTTCAGTTGAAAAGTAATAGATGGAAGATTCTAAAAATGAGCAAACTTTTCAGTTACTTTTATCACAGAACATTGTTAAAGTTCTACTTTTGCTATTAGTTATTATTTATCTGTTATTTTGCCTAGTTTATAAATAAAACATAGGTATGTATATAGGGGGAAGCACACACACACACACACACACACACACACACACACACACACACATTTAGAGCTCATCTATGGTCTCAAGCATCCACTGAGAGCCTTAGGCACATCTCTTGTGGATAATGAGGGTCCACTACCCATGGCGGATACCGGAATAGCTCTCAGAACTTAAAATGCCTTAGCTGGCTGTTGGAAGGAAGGAGCTAAGAGGTCAGACTACATTTTCTGACTGCAAATCGCATTTTTTTTTTTCCTTCTCACCATGTGAAATTGCCGTTTCCATACTGGATACCAATAGGAGATGTTTATTTCTTGGGCAAAACCTCCTTACCTAGCATGTACAAAGCCCCTGGGTTCAAACCCCCAGTACTGGAGTTGTAAACAAAACAAACTGTACAGTCAGAGCCAGAATCCAAAGATTGTTCGGTCTGAGGAGTCTCCTCCTGCTGCCTATGGGGCTCATGGTTCTTGGCCCATGTGTCTGTGTGCTAGCTGTCCAGTGAAGTGAGACTCTAAAGCTGGCCCCTGAGCTGCAGGCTGGGTGGAATGCCCAGTGTGTATGTTTGTTACTGTTTAATAAAGAGGTTGTGTCTCTTTTGGCAGTGAGGCCACGTCCTGTTTTAGCAGATGATGGGGAGCGGGTCCCTGGGGTCCCTGATCTTCACTCAAGAACTTTCTGGAACAAGATAAGAAAGTAGCGACACAGGACACTTCCTTTCCCAAGGGCAGAATAAAGGTTTTACTAGAGACAACTTTTTGTCACTGGAGCTTCCTGTCCCCCAGCAGTCATCCAAGGGTTGGAGCTTGAGGCCGAGGGCTCTTGCATAGATCCACAGAGTGCCTGAGAGTGCAAGGGGCATTGGATGGAAATGAGATTGGCTAGGCTGGCTATTTCATTGAAGTTGAAAGCCAGTCTAGTTGCTTAGCTCAGTCCTCTGCGAGCTAGGAGTCGGTTCAGCCAGGCTCATGCTATCACAGAGGATAGGTCCCTGTGATGGACACACAAGCAGGCAATAAAAATCAGGTTTCATTTTTGAAATATTTATTTTTATGTGTGTATGGTATGTACTCAACGTTTGCGTGTGAGGATATGAGAGTGCCGTGACGTGAATATGGGGGTCAGAACACCTTGTCTTCTACCTTGACCCTGAGGCAAAGACCCAGCTCAACACACTGATTTTTTTTTCTTTTTTAGTTACATTTATTCATTCATTGTACATGTGTGGTAGTTTGAATGAGCATGGCCTCCATAGACTCCTCTGTTTAAATATCACGTCCCCAGTGAGCGGAACTATTTGGGAAGGGTAAGGAGATGAATCTTCTTGGAGAGAGTGTGTCACTATGGGTGGGCTTTGACATTTCCGAAGCCCATGACAGGCCCTGTTTATCTCTCTTTTTTTAGTATTGAATCCAGGGTCTTCCTTAAGCTAGGCAAGTGCTCAATCCTTGGGCCACACCCTCAGCTGTAAATTCTAATTTTTATTTTATTTATTTATTTATTTATTTTTAAATGATTTATTATTTATTACGTATACAGTGTTCTGCCTGCATGTACAAGTGCCACGAGGGCACCAGATCTCATTATAGATGGTTATGACCACCACGTGGTTGCTGGGAATTGAACTAAGGACTTCTGGAAGAGCAGCCAGTGCTCCGAACCTCTGAGCCATCTCTCCAGCCCCAAATTCTAATTTTCAAATGTCGGCAACAAATCGTTGTCTTTAAATTGCCTTATGCCGAAGGTGTAGAGATAGCACAGCAGTTAAGAGCACTGACTGCTCTTCCAAGGACCCAGGCTCAGTTCCCATCATCCACATGGCAGCTCAACAACTGTCTGTAACTTCTGTTCTAGGGCACTCAATACCCTCCCACAGACCTAAATGCCGACAAAACACCAATGCTCATAAATAAGTAAATAAATAAATAAATAAATAAATCACTTAAAATGTGTCTTATGTCAAACAACAGTTGTCTTGAGTTTATCAGCCTTCAGGGCCAGTGCTGGCAGGCCATTTGAATGTCTGTCTTCATTTCTTCAGATGGCACACCTAGCAACCCAGAGTAAATGAGGGAAAGTTTCACGTCCCCACGACAGCTGCAGGGAAGCTGTGTGTGGTGGGAGCCCCTGCCCTCACAAGCATAGTTTTCGTCCCACCTGCTATGAGCCAGCCAGGGCTGGACTTGTCTTCTCTGAGCTCTGAGTTTGCCAGTCAGTAAAATGCAGATGTGGTAACAGCATCCTTATCTCCGTTGCTGGAGAGCTTATGTGACAGCGCAGAGGAGGCACTAATGTCTCAGGCCTGCTGTGGACTGTGTGCTCCTGAGACCATGACTGCTGCCAGGACTGTTTTTAGTCTGTGGAGGTTCCAGAAAAAAATCCCATGTGTTTCTGGTAATGTTCGGAGGCCATCTCTGGGTTGTACATGGAGTCTGTATCATGGTGACTTTTCACATTGGGTTAGGAAAGAGTAGAGATTGCTTAGATGGGAAAATTGTTAGTTATCCTTCCCTTGCCAGGTCTGTCTCTCTCTCTCTCTCTCTCTCTCTCTCTCTCATATGCATACAGGTTCTTTACCCATAGAGTGGAAGACAGAAAGACAGACAGACAGACAGACACAGAGAAAGACACAGAGAGAGACAGAGAGAGAGAGAGACTGCGTGCTTGAAGGCATACCTCCAGTTCCTTGTCTGTTTCCTTTATAGAACCACTGCTGTCTGTGACATTGTGGTTTAGTCCTCTTCGCAGGCTGTAAAGCTCCAGGAGCCCTGAGACTCTCCAGTGTTCAGTCCACAGAGGAAAAAAAAAGGAAGAGAGAAAATTCTAGAATCATTGTTAAGTTACTAGTGAAGTCTAGGATCATGATCCGCTGTTGACTCTGACTTGGGGATTGGAAGCCTCAAGAACTGAGGAAGGCGGTTCTAGGTGCAGTTCAAAGGGCTGGCGAGATGACAGAGTGGGTAAGGTGCTTGCTGCCAAGCCAAAAGATCCGAGTTTGATCTCGGGGGGGACCCACGAAGTAGAAGGAGAGAATCCATTTCGGCAATGTGTCCTCTGACCAGCACCCCACCCCTCACCCCCACCAAACAAATAGATACAAAAAAAGAGCACGTCATTTAGATGCTGTTTAGTTTGGTCTCTGGTAGATTCAGGTTTACATAAATCTTTCCTTCTCGCTTGGGTTTCCTAGGAAGATCCAAGAGCATGTTCACCCCAGCTCTGGCCAAGGATGCTTTTCTTCTTGGCCTTGGGCTCACATAGAGCCTCTCTGGATGACCTATATCATTAGTGGGAGCAGGACAGATAGACATAATAGTGCCTGCAGCTCTGTCGAAGAGCTTCCAGTATGTACTACTTCAGTTCATTTCCACACTCACCCACATGGGGTAAATGCTCTCATCCCCCTTTTTTTCTTTTAGACTGGGTAGACAGGGGAGGGTTTCTCTGTGTAGCCCTGGCTGTCCTGGAACTTGCTCTGTAGACCAGGCGGGCCTGGAATCCAGAGATACACCTGCCTCTCTCTGAATTGTGCTGAGATAAAAGTGTTGGGATTAAAGGCATGGGCCAACACCCCTAGCCTCACCTTCCCATGGAAGGAACAGGAAACTGCAGCCCAAAGACTCTTGGAGTAGCCTAAAACCCTAACATGAAAATAGCAGAGCCAGGCCATGAGCCGTGTCATCTGTTTTTACAAGTGACTTCCCTGGCCGCTTGATTCCACATCATCGAATTTGGGCCTTGGGATATATTATGGGCAGGGAGAGACTAGGAGACAGGGGTGGGGAAGGAAACATTTCAGATTTATTTTCCTAATTTTCCTTGGCTTAGGCTAGTATTAAAATTATTTTGAGCACTCTACTGGCAGAGGCGGAAGAGAGAGCCCAATTCGATATTAAATATTTGCAATGGAAAATTCACAAAGTCTTTCTGAATGGAAGATATTTCCGAGCGAGTCCTATGGGACTCATACAGCCAGTTGTTCCCCGCTGCAGCATGCTTCCTGTGGTTGCTACACTGTTCTCAGAAATGAACATTCATGACTTTGAAGTGCTGGGGTTATGCCGGGTGGATGCTGAGCTATGCCTTGGCCTCAATGACAATGCATGAATAAAGGGGAGAGGGTTGCGAACGGCACTCAATTGTCCGACTTGTAATTGTGTGATTTATGAAAATTACATTAAAGCAGGCGCCTTCAGTCGGAATAAACTATATCAGTCGCAGTAGCGGATGCTAATTTAGCATCGCCTGGGTGCCCTTACCACACCAGGCATTCCACATGCCCTCACTTTTTAATCCTGTCCGCTTTGCTGGAATGAAGGTTCTAGTCACCATGTTATATAGGCCAAGGAGTGGAGAGCAGAAAGGCAGTGTGTTGGGCACAATTGGTGAGTAGCAAGGCTTGGAGAAGAAACCCAAGTTGTTTGACTTAAAAACCCCCATGCCGCAAACCATACGCTAGACTGAGCTTCAAAACTTCCGCCTGTTCATAGAGGAACCACTGGGTACTTCCAGACCTTGCCCTGGTGAGGCAGGACTCCAGGCATCAGGGGTGAATCTCCTAGCCTGACTCAGTTTACCCTGTCATCTACTGTATTCCCAAGGGTGGCATCTACCTAGCATACATCTGGGATGGCAGTTGCTCTCTTTAAGTTTGCAGGAGCATGCTGTGGACCGTCCAGTGAGAGGATGAAGTGGGAGCACCCCTGCCCTCACTGCACCTTGGTAGTTGGAGCTGTAGGTGGCTCAGCCAGCAGCTGGTTCCCAACTAGGCCGCCATCTGGACCATAAACTCCAGGACACCAGGGCCTTTGTGTGCCAAGTTCCTGGCTGTGTGTTCTTAGAACTCTATCTGGGTGTCATGGCGGCTCAGGACACATTTGTTGAGTCTTTGTGTCTAATAGGCTCTCTGCTTACTCACCTTAGACTCTACAGTTTTCTTTTTCTTTTTTTTTTTTCTTTTTAAATTTTATTTATTTAATTTTAATTTATGTGTGTTGGTGTAAGGTTGTCAGATCTTGGAGTTATAGACAGTTGTGAGCTGCCATGTGGGTGCTGGGAATTGAACCCGGGTCCTTTGGAAGAGCAGGTAGTGCTCTTAATCACTGAGCCATCTCTCCAGCCCTCTACAGTTTTCTATGCTGTTTCTTTTTCTTAAAATGCTATTTGTCTACCTGCCAAGGCTCCCCCCCCCCCCATATATGTGATCCCTACTGTGCCTTTTAGGAACTTCCTGATTCAAGTCTGAGCTTAAATGGCCCCCCTTTGATATGTGTATAACTTCTTGTCCATATGCAAATGGTGTACGTGGATTATATGTCTTCATAATATCCTTCAAGACATATGTCTCAATTTATAGTTATACGTAGCAAGTAGGACAGCTTCTCATTTGACCTCATAACTCTTGGCAGATACTTCATCTGTTTTACTCACTCTACCCTCCCAGGGTTTAGGACTGCGGCTCAGTAAATATTTGTGAGCAAATGAGTTCTTTTACCTCCCTGCTGACATCAGAATCTTTGGAGTAGTAGAATCGGCTGCAGTTTTTATTTGCGGTTGAATGAAGTTATTTGTCTCTGTCCCCAGTGCTCCTAGCCTTGTCTCGGCACCCAACAGCAGCTCAGACAAACTGAGGCATTTCCTCTCTGCGTTCGCTTACATCAGCCGGTACTCACTGCACCCCTTAACCCTAGGCCAGGGGGACCAGTGTTGCTGCTTTGAAGGTTTTAGGCTTCCTGAGAGTCATTCATAAAAGCCTTTGTTTCCAATAATTTATTCAGTGCCTGCCTTCCTCCCTCCTCAGCACACTCAGTCCTCTCTCACCCCCACCCCCCCAGTATCATATCGCGTTAGCACAGAAATGAATGAATCATTCACCAGGGAACCTAGAGGAAGGTAGAAACATCCAAACCCCTAGTGCTTTCCCCCAAGTAGAAGCTGGGTTATGACAGAAATCTGAGGATGGACAAAGAGCTCTGGGGTTGGAGGTCAGAATGCGGGGGCGGGGGGGGGGGGGGCGGGGGCGGAAGTGTCTCATCAAAGCCTCTGCAGGCTGTGCACTACCCCTGGACTCTGCATCCTCAGCTTGTCCCATGAGTTCCCCCTGTGAAGATGAGACACGCCAGAGCGGCCGGAAGTTCTCCCTGTATCTCTCAGGTATTCCTCACATCCTCCTTCAGCCTTCCGTTCCATTGACCAAAACGGTTCAGGCTCGCACTTGGTCTTTCCTTGTCAGTGTTGACTTTCAGCCCTTCCCACCGACATCCTGTGCACTCCACAGTTCCGATGAATAGCAGGATCATCAAAGAGGAGCATGAATGAAAAGCTGCTTTCTGTCATGCCTGCAAAGTGTCTTTTCAGAAGTTCAAAGGATGTGGAGAGGAGACAGGGGAATCAAAGAAGATGAGGGAGGGCAGCGAATTCTCTGAGGAATCATTGAGGTTTTCATTGTATATTTTCTACGATGCTTGTGATGTGAAAAAAAAAATAGCCCACCACCATCAATACACACACACACACACACACACACACACACACACACACTAATCTATGAGTAGATTAGATGCAGAAGAGGGAACAAGCCACCTTGCTGGTCCAGGGCTTTGCTCAGTCACGCATTTTATATCTGCATTTCCTGTTTGGGCCTCAATCGAATATTTTGATCTGGGCAAAGACTGTGTCCAGGGATAGAGATCGAATGCCCCTTACATAGTTCGATGGACATGAATAATTTAGTCCGTGCAGAAATTCCCCATTACTTCTTCCATTTGAAGACAAGCTCCAGTCCAGCTGCAGCAGTGAAAATGCAGAGTTTGGGAAAGACCTGGCCCAGATCAGAAGATACCAGAGACTTCTGTTCTGGTGAACCGGGAAGCAAGCTTCTGCTCCAGGCTGCAGGTGGCTCTAATTGGTATGCCTTGGGGAGCACTACAGAGCTTTCCATGCAGCCTTGTGTTCAACACACCCAGAGTATGTTAAGCCAGTGTCTGGCATGTAGCAGGCATTTGAGGGATGAGAACAACTGACTTGTAAAGAAGCTTTATTTGCAGAATCCTGGACACGAGTCTCTCATGGCTGTTCTTGGCTCAGTCAGGCTCAGGAACTCAGGGCAGGTGGAGGGAGAGGGGTAAGAGTTAGCTCGCTTCACTGGTCAAGTGTGCAGAGGATTCTTAATAGAAGAGACTCACCCTGATCCACACTGGGTTAAGATGGAAGGGATTTTCTTGATTAAATATTGAAAGCCAGCAGTAGATTTGACTTTTGCTTGGCAGGTTTAGGGGTGAGGGGTATGTAAACAGTTCTTAGGACTGTCCTATTTTCACCTCAGCTTGGCTATGTTTTTCAGCTTTCTTCTTTTCATGTAGAATGTTCCTAAGGGTGGCAAGTATAGAAGAAGTTGTTTAATGGTCAAGAACTAAGTCTCTGGGTAGGTGTTCAAAGTTTACTGCACGTAAAGTCTTGGCTAGTGCCATAGTTTGAGCAGGATCCCTGGGCCCAGACCACCACCCATCGTAATGTTCTTCTTGTAGGTTTCTAGGACCCTCTGGATCCTTCTATTTCCCCATTCTCCCATGCTTCTCTCACCTAAAGTCCCAGTAGGATGTCCTTCCCTCTGTTCTACTTTCCTGATAAGTGAAGACTTTCATGGGACATGCCCCTTGGGCTAGTATGCAGATACAAGTGAGTATATCCCATGTGAGTCTTTCTGCTTCTGGGTTAACTTACTCATTATGATCATTTCTAGTTCAATCCATTTGTCCACAAAATTTGGAAGTTCCTTGTTTTTAATAGCTGAGTAGTATTCCATAGTGTAAATGTACCACAGTTTCTTTATCCAATCTTCTACTGAGGGACACTTAGGCTGTTTCCATGTTCTGGCTATTATGAACAAGGCTGCTACAAACATGGTTGAGCATCGAACTCCAACCCAGATCTAGCCAATGGACAGGACATTCTCCATAGTTGAGTGGAGAATGGGGACTGATTTTCACACAAACTCTGGTGCCCCATATTTGACCATGTCCCCTTGATGGGGAGGCCTGGTGGCACTCAGAGGAAGGATAGCAGGCTACCAAGAATAGGCTTGATACCCTATGAGCATATACAGGGGGAGGAGGTCCCCCTCAGTCACAGTCATAGGGGAGGGGAGTAGGGGGAAAGCAGGAGGGAGGGAGGAATGGGAGGATACAAAGGATGGGATAACAATTGAGATGTAATATGAATGAATTAAAAAAAAAAAAAAAAAAGAACAAAGCCTCTGGAGCTAGAAACGGCCATGGGTCTAAGCCCTACTCAGTCACTTATCAGTGGTATTGCTTTTCTTGTCTTTCGTTTTGTTGAGACAGGTGTGTGTGTGTGTGTGTGTGTGTGTGTGTGTGTGTGTGTGTGTGT
>OU015744.1:46603741-46647562 GCA_907169655.1 Acomys percivali | reverse complement strand
ATAGCACTGTAGCTGCTTTTTGATAAAATATTGAAACCTGCTTAAAACTGAAGCTCCTTTGTTAACATCTGTATTCGTCTTTAGCATAAGAGAAGTCATTTTGTGTTTTTAAGTCTTCATTTTGGTTTTGGTTTTGTTTTTCAAGACAGGGGTTCTCTGTGTAGCCTTGGCTGTTCTGGACTCACTTTGTAGACTAGGCTGGCCTCGAACTCATGTTGATTTGCCTGCCTCTGCCTCCCAAGTGCTGGGATTAAAGGCGTGCCCCACCACACCTGGCCCCCCACTCTGCTTTAAAGTTGCCATAAGCTGTAATCCACTGGCTCGGCAGGATTCCTAAGTGTAGTACAATCTTGTTATGTGAGGTCTCAGAATGTACTTCAGATCCCCAGACCTGTTCCTACCATGTGTTTGCCACTTTCTCCCTGCCTCCCCCACCCCCTCCACTGTTTTATTCTCCACCTGTGATGTTTGGCTTCTTTGTTGCTTAGATTTTTACATATAAGTAAGGTAGTACGTTATCTGCCCCTTTGTATCCGCTTTTATTTCATTGAACATAATAGGCTCCAGTTTCGTTCGTGTTCTGGCAAATGGTGAGCTCTCCAGCCACTGTATATAACTCCTTTATCAAAGACATGTCTTCCACTGTTTGTTTTCCTTCAGCCAGGCATGGTGGTACTGCTAATCTCACCAGGTGAAAATAAGACCGCTACCACTGTTTTTGAGCCAAATTTAAAGCAAGCTGTATTAAATACTAGCCAGAACAGTGGACACTAGTCAGGGTACTGGACACTGGCCTGGGAGTCCCAGAGTATGGAACCAAATTATATTAGTCAGAGGTTTATAAAGGCAAACTCTACAAGGCTACATACTTTACTTTCATCCAGTCAGGGGCAAGCACACATCCTGTTTACCTCCCACCTATGTGTGATCCAGCACTTCTTGCACAGTTAGAGCAACCAAGCTTGCTTACAATTTTACATGAACAACAGCCCCCAGCATTCCAGGACATTATCTGTCCTTGGGCTAGTGGTACTGACAGTCTAGATGCATTTTTGTTTTATAGGTCTCTTAAGCACAGTAATTTAAACTTAAAACATAATGTTAGCTGTCACAGAGTACTATTGCTAGACCATTAAGGGGCAAAGCTCTTTATTTTTTCCCCTCACTTTTATTTTATGTATTTGCGTGTTTTGCCTATATGAATTCTGTACACCATGTGTGTATAGTACAGGTGAAGGCCCAAAGAGGGCACTGGCTTCCCTGGAAGTGGCGTTAGAGACAGTTGTAAGCTGCCATGTTGGTGCTGGGAGTTGAACCTGGGTCCTCTGTAAGAGCAACCAGTGAGCCATCTCCTTAGCCATGTCTTTAAAAAAAGAAAAAGGAAAAAAAAAAAAATACCAGCCTTTTCTATATAGTGAGTTTCAGGACAGGAGAGCCAGGGCTACATAGAAAGACCATGTCTCTAAAAATCCAAATAGTAAACATTAAAAAAAACAAACAAACCAAAAAAACCCCCCACAAAACCCAAAAAACCTCTGTGTGTGTGTGTGTGTGTGTATGTGAGAGAGAGAGAGAGAGAGAGAGAGAGAGAGAGAGAGAGAGAGAGAGAGAGAGGGAGAGAGAAACTTTCAGGAATTTGTTCTTTTCTTTCATCATATGGGTCACAGGGATTGAACTCAGGCCATCAGCCTTCTGAACCATCTCACTGGCCACCACTCCCTTTAATTTTTTTTTTTTTTTTTTTTTTTTTTTTTTTTTTTTTTTTTTTTTTTTACATTTCTTCTGTTTGAGATTTATCTAGCCTCTTGCCTCTATAGGCTTCATTTTCACCAAATTTGGAAATTTTTGGCTGTTGCATCTAGATATATATTTTCTTCCATCACTTCCTATCTTTTCTTCCTCCCAAATTCTTGTTGGAATTTGTTGTTGTTGCTTCCAGATGTCCCCTGTTACTGATGATGCTCTCTCTACTCTCTTTTTGTTTTTGTTTTTCGAGACAGGGTTTCCTTCTGTAGCCTTGATTGTCTTGGACTCGCTTTGTAGACCAGGCTGGCCTTGAACTCACAGAGATCTGCCTACCTGTGCCTCCTGAGTGCTGGGATTAAAGGTGTGGGTCACCATGGCAAATATTTCTTATTTGAGGCGGGGGTGGGGGGAGGGAGAGGGGCTCAGTTTTCTCCTTTTATCAAGTGGCTTTTGTGGCTCAGACTTATGTCTCTGGACTTGGCAGCTAATGCCTTTACCTGCTAAGCCATCTTGCTAACTCCACTACTGTGATTTTAAATTCATTAACCGCTTTCGTCTAATTGGCTTTTCTTTAGAGATGGTTCTACTCTTTCCCCTTCCTGCTTCTGCTTTGCTTTATCTTTGTGGGACACACCGTTATAATCCCACTTTGGTGTGTGCGTGCTCACTCTATCATCTGTGGCCTTTCTGGGTCTGTTCCTTTTGATTGCTTTTTTTCCCTCATTATGGGCTGTATTTTCCTGCTGCTTTGCAGATCTCATAGCTCCGGATTTGGATATCATGAGTTCTGCATTGTAGCGTGCTGGGTTTTCACATCTCTCTAGTTAGTTTGACCTTGGGTGGTTTGGGAAGCAGGGGGTTCCTTGGAACTAGCTTGATCCCCGTGAGCCTGCTTTTGAGCACAGTTAGGGTGAGTCTAGAATAGTGTTTATCTAAACCGAGGTTGCTGCACTATGCCCCACAGTCCAGCTGCCTGTATTGGGAAATAAAGTTTTATTGGGACACACCATGGCTGTCTGTTGACATCTTGTCTGTGGCTGCTTTAATGCTCTGGCAACAGAGCTCTGGGGCATTGCAGCAATGACCCCATGACCTACAGCCGGAAACACTTGGTGTTAAAAGAGCAGTTTGCCAATATCTTGCCTGAGCTAATTTGGGCTCAGTAGGGAAAGGCCTGCCCTGAAGGACTGTATCTGACGATGCTGTCTGTGTTAGGAGGCCGGTCTAATCTGGTTGGGTGGACTATGAACCACTCCTTCCCTGGGTAAGCTCCTAGTTTGACTCAATCCTCCCTGCAGTGGCTCTGGACCCCGTCTCTAGACAAGGTGCTGGGTCCTCCTGGCCTCACCTAATCCCCCCCACCCCCCTTCTCAGAATATTCCTGTCTTGTGCTTTGTCAGAAAACTTACCTAATGCCCCAAAACATTTTTTTAAAAATAAAATTCCTGCTCTCTTTTTTTGTGGCCGGAAGCTGACATAACTTTTGTTGTTGTTTGAGACAGAGTGCTGTGCAGCCTGAGCTAGCCTTACACTTACCGTGTTCCTGAGGCTGGCCTTGAACTCCAGATCCATCTGTCTCCACCTCCTACTCAACTTTTTGCTTTGTTGCTGTCTTCTATCATCCTACAGCTCCAGCCCTCCTCTGGATGAGCGTGTATTGGATGCTTAGGCACTTCAGCTTAGTTTTGAGTTACCCAATCTATCTCCATTGTGCCATTTGCTAGGATGTGAGAGAACTCAAGTTTTCTGGGGTGAATAGAATTTTGGCTTTTTTGTTTTGTTTTGTTTTTCGGGACAGGATTTCTCTGTGTAGCCTTGGTTGGTCTGGACTCTTCTTTGTGGACCAGGCTGGCCTCAAACTCACATGGATCTGCCTCCCTCTGCCTCCCAAGTGTTGGGATTAAAGGTATGTGCCACCACCACCTGGCTAATTCTGACATTTTTTTTTTTTTTTTTTTAATCTCTTGATATGTAGCTGGGATGTGTCAAGGGCTTTCTGTCTCTGATCTCCCACTATACTCTTGGGGGAGAGGGGGTGCTGCTGCTGCTGCTTTTAAATGGGGAAACTAACGTTCAAAGACACTGGCACTCTTCTCAGGTGGACAAGCTAGAGTTCGGGCCCAGGTTGGGGTGACTGGCCTAAGCTGACCAACCGACTGCTCTGATTTCCCAAAGATTTCCTGAGTTTAACACGACATGTCGTGTTGACTAGGAAACTCGTCAGCCTTGGACAGATTGAGGACATTGGCACCCCAGGAGAATGCCACTTCCCTTTGGCTTTCTCCTATTGCCTTGTCATATATGTGGTGTCATATGAACACCGTAGAGCACCCAGAGAATTTATAATTGTGCCTGATACACTGTGAGCGCTTCAGAGTGGGAGCCACAGCCACTACTCTGTATTCCAATCCTTCTGATCCTATTTGCTACAGGTATCTGTTATTTTGCAAAAAAATTTATTTGTTACTTTAATTAGAAAAAGAATGTATGTACATTGGTGTTTCTGCCTGCATTCATGTCTGGGTGAAGAGAAGGTGTCAGAGCCCCTGGAACTGGAGTTACAGACAGCTGTGAACTGCCATGTGGGTGCTGGGAGTCAAACCCAGATCCTCTGGAAGAGCAGCCAGTGATGCTCTTAACCACTGAGCCATCTCTCCAGCCTCAATATTTCTTAACTTTTATGGCTACTTAGTACTGGAATATCACTCCTACCTTATGAGGACCTAACTCACGTTTCTCCTAGCAGTGGCACTGGGATGTGGGTCAGTGTAAAGTACTTGCCTAGCATGCTTGCACGCACAGGTGAATGAGCAGTTTCCCACAGAAGCAGTGTCTGTAGAGTCACTCATTCAGGCTTTATAGTGACTCTGTAGGTCAGAACTATAATAAATACGGAGCGACGGCTCTATTTTGTTTCCATCAACTCCTCCTGGATACTTTGTGGTGTTTAATGTGGAAAAGAGGGAGCAGCTTTATTTCACTCCCCAGTCAGCACTTGTGGAAACGTATTTCAGGTAGGACTCAGCTAGAGAGGCGAAGCCATGGGAGAGATCGCATATGCGAAGGGCTGGCTCACACAGAGGCTTGGGTGACTGTGGGGTTGGACCGGTAAGTGAGGCTGAAATCTGCAGGGCTAAGATTGCGATGCATGGCTGTGGCTGTGTGCAGCTGTCTGAAAGGGGATCCCCTAGCTGGTGGAGTCTGCCAGTCTGTCTGTGGGTCTGTCTGCTATCCTTCCTTCCTTCCTTCCTTCCTTCCTTCCTTCCTTCCTTCCTTCCTTCCTTCCTTCCTTCCTTACCAGGAAAAGCTCAGTCCCTCTGCCTCATTGATTTGAGCCCACTAAGGGTAGCATATTCGTTAAAGTCAACTAATTAGGACTTTAGTGATATAAAACCTCTCCCCAACAATATGGCAATTAGGGGTTGATCGCTGGGGGGTGGGGGGGGTGTGGGGGACAATGGATGCCTGCTCCCCTCAGTCTCTGTTGTGTAGTCTAGACAAGTCCATGGACCTCAAGATCAGCTGCAGTGTTTGTGGAGATACTGTGTTTCTAAGAGTTAGATTGATACCTCCTGTGTGGGGTGAGGTCACATGACTGTACCCCGCTGGCTACCTTCCTGTTTGCAGGTGGGTTTGGTTTCACTCTTACGCTTTTCTCAGGATGGTGTGTGGAGGACAGTGGGGGCATCATCAGTTTACAGCTGGAGAGACTAGATCAGAAAAGGGAACTATTCTACCAAGGCATGGGACCAGGATTTGAGCGCAAGCCCACGTCTACACTCCCGGGCTTCCTGCTCTGCTGAGCCTCGGGGTGGCATTGGGACATATTCACCTCTTAATCACTCCTGAGTATTGTAGGAGGGCAGAGTCTCTATGGGGACCTTATGGGTCTTGGTTGGTCAGGAAGCACAGGGCCACATGCTCTAGGGGTTATGATCTTCCTCAGCGCTGGATTCTTAGTTTCTGATTTGAGTGTGTTTTCCCGGTGCCACTGAGAGTTGCCATAAGCCATCTGAACTTTGGAACCATAGAGACTCCCTTCTCACTTGTACCACATCTGTGCATATTCCAGCATCACCGGAGCTTGTCCTGAGGCTTCACTGCATCTCTTGGCCAGGTCCTCAGGGGACCTCCTCTATGATTTCTGCCCCTCCCGTCTCCTTTAGTCATGAGCACCTGCACACCATCTTGGTTAGGTTTCTCCTGCCATGATGAAACACCCAAGACCAAAAGGGCGAGAGGAACTCAAGGCAGGAGCCTGGAGTCAGGAATGGAAGCAAAGGCCGTGAGGGATGCTGCCTACTAACTTGCTCTCTGTGGAGAGAAAGCCCGCTTTCTTAGACAATTTGGGACTACACGTTCAGGGGTCGCACTGCCCTAGTGAGCTGAGCTCTCCTGTGTCAATCATTAGTCAAGAAAAATGCACCCCAGGCTTTCCCTGCAAGCCAACAGGGTGGGGGACGGGGGAGTGGGGTTTGCACAGTTGAGGAGCTAGCTCCCTTCTCAAATGACTCTAGCTTGTGTCAAGCTGACCCAGTAAAGCAAACAAACAAACAAATAGAAAACAAGCCTAACCAGGACACGCGTCTAAAGCATGCTTGCCATGTGATGAATACGGCACCAGCTACGAGGGACATGACATTCATGGGACAAACACGCAGAGCCTTCAAACTTTCCATTCTGCTGTCCAGAGAAGAGGCCTAGAAAGGAGGATGCCACACCAAACAGGAATGCCAGTCCCACAAAGTCCCACACACTGTCTCTGTCCCTTCTTTGTCCAGCAGATAAACACAAGACTTCGTGGTTTACATTTTATAGACAAACACATTCAAATCATTGATGTCAGCCAGAGTTCCCCTCTGTTGCCCCTCCTCTCTCCCAGTCTACTCCAGAGATAACCGTGGCTGTCTGTTCAGTGTTTACCTTTACAGGGTTTCGTTCCATGCATTTACAAACAAGTAAATATGTTGTTTGGAAAGTATGTATGGTTATATAAAATAGTCATTCTGTGTTTATTGGTGGGTAGGAAAATGGGAGGGTGAATCCATTTGTATGTGTTTCTTCTCTGGTTTCCAAGTTGCTTTCCCTGATACCCTTCCTAGGCACATCTGCTCAGCAGACAGTGAGGGTTATGCGTCTGGATTCTGGTTTGTACCTATGAACCACATAAACTGGGCAAGGACATTGGAGTTTGTTGTCTGTGTTATAAGCTTGGGCTCTGTGACAAACAAACAAACAAACAAACAAACAAAACCACAGGCCGGGTGTCCAGTGCAGAGCTTTGGTTCCCACAGTTGGGGGCTAAGATGTCAAAGGTCATGATGCCAACATGGTTGGGTTTTGGTGAGGCTCCTCTTCCCAGTTGGCACGCAGCAGCTGCCTTCTCATGGTGTCTTCATAATACAGGGCTAGGGGTTGTGGGTGGGAGGAGAGTGAAGAGGGAAGGAGGAGATACCTCATTTAAGAAAATGATATAGAGCTGGAGAGAGGGCTCAGCGGTTAAGAGCACT
Source organism: Acomys percivali (assembly GCA_907169655.1). Taxonomy (NCBI): domain Eukaryota; kingdom Metazoa; phylum Chordata; class Mammalia; order Rodentia; family Muridae; genus Acomys; species Acomys percivali. The sequence goes on along the minus strand of OU015744.1, from coordinate 46,640,306 downwards.
GTCTGTTCTTCCAGAGGTCCTGAGTTCAATTCTCAGCAACCACATGGTGGCTCACAACCATCTGTAATGGGATTCGAGGCTCTCATCTGTCATATGTGCAAATAGAATACTCATATAATTAAATAAATAATTAAAAGAAAATTATCTAATTTAAAATTTTATTTTTATTTATGTGTAGGTATGTATATGTGTGTGTGTGGGGGGTATGTGCACGTGAGTACAGGTGCCCATGGAGCCAGATGCATCAGACCCCCAGGAGCTGGAGTTAGAGGCAGTCGTGAGTGCCTGACATATAGGAACAAAATTCTGATTCTCTGAAAGAATAAGTGCTCTAACTTCTGAGCCACCTCTCCAGTCACCTAGTCCTCTCCTTAAAAGGGGAATTTTGAAGGGACACCATTTATTCCCCAGCCTTAGCTCCGGGCCACTACAGCCAGACCTGGCCTTCTCCAGTTGTGAGTTCAGGGCCCGGCCCTGGTGCCCCCTTTCTAGGCTGCTTGTTGACACACGCAGTTCCTACAGTGGAATGACTTGCCTGGACGGAGGGATGCTGAGGGCCTCCCAATGGCCTCCATCCCTAGCATTCCATTTGAATTAGTGGAAATTTCAACCACCATGTTGTGAATGATTCCAGATGTGCAGGCCTGGAGAGTAAGATAGCTGGAAAGGCAACGTAACATTAAAAGTTTAACTAAGCTTGGGGGCGGGGGCCGGTCACCAGCACCCAAGGATGGAGAGAGTACCATGATGGGATGCCTCAAGCCTGATAAAACGGGGAGCATGACACATGTCGTGGCGGAACAAGTGGCATGAACCTTGTCCCTTGGCTCAGATCTTGGTTGGCAAAGGACAAAGACTGAAGGAAATAGAGTCCACACAGAGTTACTAACAGTTACTAAGAAGAGACAACTGTTCACTGGGGGGGGGGGGGGGGATTTGAAGGCTTCAAAGGAGCAACTGTGAAAGGCCCACATGGAGATTCTGTGGTAGGGACTGGGAGTCTCCTGGGATGCTCCCAGACACATTTCAGATGCTGGGATGAAAGAGTATGAAGCAGGGCTTTAGGGTGGATGGCGCGGATGACGTTTGTGGAGGCAATACTGGGGGAAATGAGCTCCTGTTGATGTGGCAAGAATGCTCGTAAGAAAGCTAGACACGAAGATGGCATGCGTTATCCTGAGATGAAGTCTTGGCTAGATATGAGGAACCATGTGGCAAAGGGCCTGTCAAGCTAAGCCTGCAGAAGGCAGAGAGTTGGTTGAGGGAACAGGAGTCCAGGGTGGTGAGGCTGACCACTCGCTCACTCTCCGTATGGGTTGACTTTGGTCAGTTGTGAGTGTAGACTTAGGGACTTGTAAGGCAGCAGACAGTCACAGTGGGGAAAAGCACCATGAACAGTAGAGAGAGGGGGGCACCAGAGGTTTTGATTCTAGACTCTGTGATCAGACATCCACTACGCATGCACGCGCACATACACACACGTATATATTAAAAATAGTATAGTGAGCCTTCCGTATCCATGGCTTCCACAATCACAGATTCAGCCAACTGTGGATGGAAACTATTCAGGAAAGGAGGAGGAGGAGGAGAAGGAGAAGAAGAAGAAATCTAGACTGAAAAATGCTAACTTTCCTCTTGTCATTCCTTCCTTAAACAAGACAGAGTAGTAATTTAGTATTGTTTACCTTATACTGGGTATTATGAGAAATTTAGGGCAGAAGAGGCTGCAGGTTGCATGCGAATACCCACCACATCATTGTACACCAGGAGCGTGAGCACCTCAGAGGTATGATGTTCTTAGTGGGTCCTGGGATCAGTCCCCTTCAAAGGGGCTGAGTGAGGGGTTGGAGAGATGGCTCAGTGGTCAAGAGCTGCTCTTTCAGAGGATCCAGGTTCAGATCCCAGCATACACACGGCGACTCACAGCTTTCTATAACTGCAGTCTCAGGGGTCTGACCCTTTTTCCTGAACTCCACAGATACCTGGCATGGCCATGATGCGCAGACAGACATGCAGACTAAAACAAATAAATAAAATTAATGAAGGAAGGAAAAAAAAAAAGAGGACGAAGTGGAGAAATGTCTAGAGAGAGATTAGTTTAGAGCAAGTGCTTGTAAACTCAGTTATGACTGTCATGTCTCAGCAAAGCAAATCGTGCCCTCGTGGTCAGAGAGAACATTTTCCAGTTCTTTAGTCAGAAAGAATAAGGACACGAAAGAGAAGCTAAATCACACAAGTGGAGCCAAATGGATGTTGGCTGAAGTCACACAGAAGGGAGAGTAGAAAGTTCTCAAACAGTGGCGGAAGTGTTTATTAAGTAAGGAGATTAAACCGAGCAGCCCGGTGTGGGATGGCTGAAAAGGAGAACAAGAGGGAGTGAATTTTATATCCCTGTCTCTCTGTCTGTCAGCTGCTGTCTTCTTAGGTCTCAGGTCATGCTGTCTTGATGTGGCTATAGCCTCGGTATAAGAATTCAGTGGAAGAAATGAAAGGGATCAGAATCCAGCACAGCCTGGTTCTGTCCCCTCTAAGGCTCATAGAATCTTTTCTCTGGTGGAGTCTGAGTGTGCACTTTGTGTACGGCATCACCTGTGACTGTGCGCCTGGGTTCCCGAATCTCATCTTATTTTAGGAACTAGGCAAAAGGGGAGGGAGGCTATCTGGGAAATCAGAGGTAAAAAGAAAAGGAGCCCCAGCTGGGTGGTGGTGGCGCACGCCTTTAATCCCAGCACTCGGGAGGCAGAGGCAGGTGGATCACTGTGAGTTCGAGGCCAGCCTGGTCTACAAAGTGAGTCTAAGATAGCCAAGGATACACAGAGAAACCCTGTCTTGAAAAACCAAAATAAAGAAAGAAAGAAAAGAAAAGGAGCCCCATGGGGGCATTGAGATTGTTAGAGCACAGATGTGGCATAAAGAGGAAGACCCCACCCCCACCACGCCCACCACACCCCACCGCGCCCGCCACCCCCACCACCTTTCTAGACACGGCCATACTGATGAAATTTGGACCCGTGTGCCTTATGTTTCAGTGCGTTTAGCAGCCACCAAGAAGATATTGCAGACTCCAGTCCTACTTCCTCTGCCCCTCTGGTGCAGGTCCAGGAACTTAACTTTCTATCAGGCACCCCAGAAAGTCTGCTACAGGTACTTCAAAGATAAAAGAGTGAAAATCTGTGGGCTAGAGAAAGTCTGCTTCTTAGTTTTGACCATTCAGAAAGCAGGGCCAGAGGTCAAAGGTAAGGTGGCAATTCTTGTTTGGAAGGTGAAAGTGCAAGATGGGCCGGGTGCTACCATTTCTGAGTAAGCCAGGAAGGCCACACAGTCTTCTGATATGTGGACTCCAGGCATGGTCAGGGAGCAAATATTTCAGCTTGATTAGCCAGAAAAGGCAATGAGGGTCTGGGCTTCCCCCTACTCTTTCCTGACTCTTGTTTTACGGCAGGAAAAAAAAAAAAATCTGGGAGCCGATGGTGGCACCTTTCAGTGTTGGGTCACCAATCTTTCCTGGCAGCTAGACCTCAGACCCTTGAAAGGAGAGAATCATTAGGACAGATTCAATGTTGCATCCTGGAGAGAAGAAGGACGCTGTGGAGGCGTGTGAGATGGCTCACAAGTTGGTCGCTGGGAAAGGTATATTGTTCAGTCCATAATGAATTGCTATTCAGAAGCTGAATACTCAGATGAAATGTTTTTTCTTGTTTTGTTTTTTTTGTTTGTTTGTTTTTGTTTTTCCAAACAGAGTTTCACAGTGATCTGCCTGCCTCTGCCTCCCAAGTGCTGGGATTAAAGATGGGTGCCACCACGCCTGGCTCAGAAGAAAGGTTTATAGAGAAAATAACTTATGTTACTCATGGGCCTAGAATTTGTGCCCATCATAAATACCTGTCTTTTTTTTTTTTTTTTTTTTTTTTTTTTTAATTATTCCTGTTTCTTACCCAGAATAACTTCTGGTAATAGAAGATGCTGCCGATCAAATGACACTCGTGAGAAGCTGCAGATTTCTGCAAAAAGGGCACTTCAGATGAGGAAGCTGTCACTTGTTTACATCTGAATCCTGCCCCTCCCCCCATTCCAACATTCCAATAGACAGTCTCACCTGCACCAGAAAACAAATGAGCTTGTGAAGCTCAGCCAGGCTCTCATACAGCTCTTTCTCTGACAAGTGTAAATTCACAGGACACTGACAGGAATATACAAATAATAATTGCCCTTCTCAAGGGCTTCCAACTGCATACTGGCTGCCAGAGAGTAGTGCCCTTGTTTCGTGTTAGCACGGAGCTTTCCATCTGGGCAGTGCCAGATCTCGGCTAACACTATGTGCTGGCAAAATGGCATTAATCTGTCATAGAAATAGGAGGATTAAGTCACAGGAAGTGAAAATAACCGATCATGCCATTCAAGGAGTCTGCAGGAAATAGACAATTAGATGTACTTTCTACGACCACCCTGAGCCTATTGAAAATGTGTCAGATACAAGTTCGGTGGTGCATTCCAGCCACTGGGGCGGCCAAGGCAGGATTGCTCGCACCTAGGAGTTGGAGGCCAGCCCAAGACCCTGTCTCTGAAAAGTACATAAAAATATTGCAGGTGACTGAGATCTAACAATAGGAAGAAAACATCCATTTAGCCAGATAAATATTGCTAAGTTATGAGAAATTGATTTCAGAGGAGTGTGTGTGTGTGTGTGTGTGTGTGTGTGTGTGTGTTTACTTGTGGGTAAAGTGTAGAAAACAAAACCCTGTAGCTGGTTTTTTTTTTTTTTTTTTTTTTTTTTTTGAACACATTTGAACTACTTGTGAAAATAGAGGAAGGCTGGAGAAGGCTGTGCAGGTAACTGATAGCATCAAGTTACAAGATGTAGAAGTGAGTGGTCTAAAGCTCTTCAGTGTCTGTAGGTGGCATAGGCTCAAGAAGAAAAGGTTGTCAGTGACTTAAAGGGCAGGAGGAACTGGGATGCTGCTGGTGTCAATCAGACAGAGAGGGTGGAAGGGTGATGCCGGAGGTGGAGGTCATCCGTGTAGGAAAGGACTGGAAGAGAAGTCTGCCCTAGAACAAGAAAAAGGGAAGAGGCTTTTGGCAGGGAGGTCTGCAGTGTTCAGTGAAGGCTCTAGGGAACCCCAGCTGCACGCAGGAACCCCAGACAGCAAGGGGGAAGAATTTGCCACTTGGCTGTTATGGGACCACTCTTCTTTACCAGCCTTCGTGTACACACCTGTGAAGAAACAATTGGCAGAGACAGTTGACCTGCATCTGGAACTCCACCGGCTCTTCCAGCTCTGAATTCTTTGGCTATGGCCAAGGTCTCCAGGGTCTCTCAGAGGCTGTCTCAAGTGTGTTCTTTGTAGGGCTGCACATTTTAGCTTCTTGCCTCCAACTTTAACTCTTGCCAGACAGGATGATTTTATTTGTAAATAGATAGGACGCCCAACGGGAGCCAGTGCAAACACAAAAATAATGTAATAACTTATAGTCCTTAAAAGAAGTTCAGAGTGGAGCAGGGTGTGGTGGCACATGCCTTTAATCCCAGCACTTGGGAAGCAAGGGCAGGCAGTTCTCTGTGAGTTCGAGGCCAGCCTGGTGGTCTACAAAGAGAACAGGATAGCCAGGACTGCACGAGAAAACTTGTCTCAAAAAACAATCAAACAAACAAACAAACAAAAAAGTTCTGAGAGAATTCAATAAGCAATGGTTCTATTCATTATGGCAACTGCCCAGTGTTGTAGCTTCATTCTTTCCTTTCTCAGTTCTGTCTTCCCTGGGAGGCCCCTTTTCAGATCTCTTCTTCCTTCTAGCAACTGTGAACAGTACTCTAAGCCTGACTTGGATAGCTAACATGTCTGTCCAAATATGTAGTGGATAGTGGTGACTTGGGTCAAGTACCCATCCTTGGAACAAACACTAGGGCAGGAGGGGGTTAATTGTGCACATTGTCATGCCCAGGTCACGTGTTTCTGCTTTGGGGGTCCAGTCCCACCTCAGCTTTGCACACTGGCTTAACTAGGAGACAGACAGGAGAGGGGGTTCTGGGTAGTCAAAAATTAATTCTGGACCCCCACCCCAGACTCTATGAGACCTGTGCGTAAGGGAAGAGACAAAGGTTTTGGTTCCAAATCAAGAGAAGGCTACCAGGTGGGTTAAAAAAACAAAAAACAAAAAAAAAACCAAAACCAAAACCAAAACAAAACAAAAAACAATCCAGAAAAGGCCCAGGGATATGTGGAGTCCAGGATGACAGTGTCATGTCTACTGAGAATGCCCTTTGTTCCAGAGGCAGTGAATGAAGGCATTAGGATAAGGCTGGTCAACAGGCCTTGCAAGAGATTTCATGGGGAGGGGGGAAAGGTAGGGAGAGCTGGGGGGTGGGGTGGGGGTGGGAGGAGGGTGTCTGCTGGGCTTCCTGCTCTGGATTATACTCCTGCCCTCCCCTCCCATGCAAGCCATGTGTTCCCTCTACACCCCAGCATCCAGCCAGAAAAGCCTTTTGTGTTTTCTTGGCAGAACTAGGGCCCAATAATTAAAGTCCATATGCAAAGCTGCTACCTCCAGCGTACAGAGGCCTTTTAATTAGTAGGTAATTGGTCAGAGAGGTACCATCAAACAACTCCCAGCCTGGCCCGCTGCAAGCAGAGCACTTGAGAAGTCCCACACCAGAGAAGGATAATAAACGCCTTAAGTCCCATCTGTTGGAATGATTTGTTCAAGGTATACATTTCTGTTTGGTTACTATTTAAGAAAAAAAATTTTTTTTTTTTTGCATGCAGCATTTCTTCAGATGCCGTAGCAACCACCAGAGTGTTCTTTGGAGTTAGGAATGTGTGGAAGTGAATTAGAAGGTATTTTTCCTAGATGTGTGGATCACTGGGGGTGGGGGGGCAGGGCGAAGGGGGGAGCAGGAATCATAGAGCGTAGTGGGGGGTGGGCAGGGAACAGGGAAGGAGGGAGGTGACATGGAGTTTTGGTTTGAGTGGCATGTCAGGGACTCTGCGGTCATGTCCTTCCATGAAAACAGCGACTGGTTGCCTCAGCTGAGGCAGCTGCTATGCCCTTTCTGCCTAACCTTCAGCCTCACCCCACACGTGCTGTTCTGTGAGTCTGTCTTGATGTGACAAAGGATTTGGAGTTTATTTTGATAGACAAGGGCTAGCAGCTCTAGGCCAGGCAGGGCGGGGAGCTCCCTGCTCTCAGGAGCTAAGGCAGACTGCAGCACATGGCCGCCTGGTTTGGCTTGGGTGAAATATCCTGAAAGAAGGAAGGCAGAGGAAGTTTCTTCAGGTTCTTTTTGTCTCGTCAGCCCTTTGGGCAAAGCTGGACTTAAAACTTAAGGCTTAGAAAAAAATTCAAAGTGCTACGGATGTAGCTCAGTTCTGTTCCCAGCAGCACATAAACCTGGGAGGTGGCCTAAACCTGCAGTCTCAGTAGTAGGGAGGTAGAGACAGGAGGACCAGGGCCTCAAGGTAAATCCTTGGCTGTATATCAACTTTGAGGCCTGGGCTACATGAGACCTTATCAAAGGAGAAAGAAAAGGCAACCCAGAAACAGTAGAATGTGGGTGTTGGGCCACAGGGGGTAGAGTGAGAGATGGGGAGATGTTGGTCAAAGTGTGTGGACTGTCAGCTCCATGTGTGGTGCAGTGTGGTGTGGCTGCAGTTAACTGTATCCTTATGACGAAGCTGGCTGAGTGAATGGACCGTGAGCGGTCTTACCCTGAGAGGCATGTGGAGTGACGGATGTGTTCATTAGCTCCGTCAGGGTCCTCATTTGACTGTGGGTCCATATGTCAAGTCATCACCTTGGACTCTGTATGCAGTAGGGTTTTTCAGTGAAGCCCCATTAAAGCTATAAATGAACAAGCAGAACAGAACAGTTTAAGGTTTAGAGACATGAGGGGTTGGGCTGTAAGGGGTATGGCTGCACCTCAGGGCTGTCACCCCGAGGGATTGCGAGAATATGTTTTGTGCGGAATGATGATGGGAGGTGGGTGCAGATTTCAGGCCACTGGAAAGTCCTCACAGCCTTAGGAAGGCCTCTCCCAGTCTCCCTTTATGGGACCAGAACCAGGATCCCTGTTGCCTCTGGGGAACCTTCTCTCTCCTGTTCTCTCCAGACTCTCTGCTCCTGCCTGTTTTTTTGTTTTGTTTTGTTTTGTTTTGTTTTTGAGATAAGTGGTCATTCTTGCTGTATCAGAGCAAGAGGTGGAGTCATTTGAGCGTAGACCTGGGTGCACTTAGTGAATGCCTGACCGATGGTAGATATTTGAGAGCCATTCATTCATTCATTCATTCATTCTTTTCCGTCCTTGGTTGGAGATGGTCTGGGGTGGGTATCCTGGTATTCTGTCATCTCATTTTTTCTTGCACACTCTCCACTGATGTGTCGTGATGGTGGCTGGCCGTTGCTGGAGGCTCCCGTTGGACCTGAGAGTGGACCTTCAAGGACACCTAGGGCACAGTAGCTCACCGCCCCCTCCCCCCCCACCATGGGGGACTCCCAGCTCAAAGCTGAAGACCAAACCCATCCAGTCATAAAGTGGGGCTTGTATTGCTGTGTTCTGTGTGTCCCTTTCCCTCAGGGGTCTCCCAGAGAGGCGTGGCTCAAGTACAGTAAAGCATGATTATTTTCAGTGTCTCACCAGCCCTTTGTCAGTGCCACGTAACTCTTCTTTGGAGTGCTGTCCAGTATGTCTGTGGGAGAGGGCAGGTCTTTGTTAAAGGAGTAGGCCTGGAGTCTCCATTGGAGGAGATAGGAAAATCTCACTCTCCTGTTAGGTTTTACTGAGCAGGAAGGAGAGGGAGAGACGCAGGAAAGCATGAATAGAAATTACCTAGGAAATCAGGAAGTGGGGGAGGGGAGAGCTGTGGGAATGGACAAGAAAGGGGGTTAGAGGATCTGGCTTCCGGTGGAAGATAAAAGTAGTGATGGTTTAAAAGTACCGTGTTTAAAATAAATTAAAGGGGACGGAGGCTAGAATCTGGAGTGTTATTTGTCTGACACACGTAATTCCTTGTTTCTAGAATGCTCTCCTTGCAAAATAACAGTATTTTAGGTGTTGGTCGTAATGCCATATGAACAGATCTCAGTTAGAAAAACAACAACAGCAACAGCAAAACAATTGGTTAGCTGCCGTGAGTTATTTTATTGTGCCTTCCTTTCTGTGATATCTGAAACAAAAGGTTGGTATCAAGAAACCTCTGGGGCGTTCTGCATCCAGTTTTGTATATGACTGAGATATGGACAGTCCCAGAAGGCTAAGCTGCAGAGTGTGTTTCTTTGTGGCTTGTCTACACCTGCCGGGGGTCTGGTGCGCCTCATACAATTACACGGCAGCTATTAAACACCAACGGACACCAAGATTACAGGTTAAACCGTGAATTGGGTTAAACCGTAGCATGTGTCTACCAGACTGAGAGCAGAGTGGGGGTCTAGGGGGGAGCATGTGTTTGGCAAATGGTGGGGAGCTAGTCAGCCTTGGAGCAAAGTCAGTGTGGTAGCAGTGGTCCCCTAGTGAGAAGCTGGGGCCAACGGACTTGAATCTGGGGTGAGGGAAATGTGAACCCTGAGTCCAGACTGTGCAGTTCTGGCAAGCCTCCGTTTGCCCTCTTGGAAATGGGTGTGCACATATCCGACTTAGAAGACAGCACGGAGTGAACTGGAAATACAGTGCTACAGGCAAGGATGTTGCACTGAGGGAAAAACAATAGCAGCAGAGGCACCTTTGAGAGGACAGAAACTCAGATGTACCGGCCTGCCGCACACTGGCCGAGAGCTGCTCACTGGCACAGAGACCTGAGTTTACATCTTGGCTCTGGTAAACTGTGTGGCCTCCCTACAAGCTTTCTGGGCCACAGTGTCTTCATTGGGACAGTGGGGGAGAGCACTCAGGTCTCCTTGTCAGATTGTCTGAAGAGTAAATGACCTCAGCACAGCGCTGTGCTTCAAGGTGAGGAGACACCGTCTCAGTATCATCTCTTGCCACCCCATCATGCAACGCTTCTCCCTTTACAAACCCAGTCACTATTCTAACCTGGAATTCTTCCTAAGTAAGTTAGCTCTTTCCCTCAGGCATACACACTTTAGTAATTGCTGGCCACCTGCCTGATTTCTGTCAGGCTCCTCTATTGTTATTTATTATTGTTTCTTCAGATCACTTTTTAATACTTAGATGCATTATTTAAAAACAAACACGAGGAGCTGGTGAGATGGCCCAGTAGTTAAGAGCACAGGCTGCTCTTTCAGAGGACCCAGGTTCAACTCCCAGCACCCACATGGCAGCTCACAACTGTCTGTAGCTCCAGTTCTGGGTGATCTGACACCCTCACACCAATGCACACAAAATAAAACAAAAAACAAAAAAACAAAACAAAAACACAACTTCATAGCCTCTCATGATAAACATCTGTAATCCTGGAACTTGGGAAGCTGAGGCAGAAGGATCATGCATTTGAGATCATAGTGAGACTTTGTCTCAGAAATAATTAAGCAGGAAAAGAAAATGACACCTCATTTTTTTTTTCTTTTCCATTTCATTTTATGGTATGGGTGCTTCGCCTGCGTGTGGGTCTGTGCACCATGTGCCTGCCTGGTTCCCACAGAGGCCAGAAGAGGGTGTTGGCTACACCGGAGCTGGAGTTACAGCTGTGAGCTGCCATGTGGGTGCTGGGAATTGAACTTCGGTCCTCTGGAAGAGCAACCGGTGCTCTTAACCATGAGACCATCTTCTCCAGTTCTTCATCTTGCTTTTGCAAGTAAAATTTTGTGTAAATCCTAAAGTGACATGATTACAAGTTAGACAAAGCGGTTGTATGCTCTATCGGGCATGCACATGTCATTCCTGGAGAAATGCTGGTCTGGTCCTGTGTTGTTCCTGTTATGACTGCTTGACTAGCAGCAGCCCCAGCTGCCCTGAGGGCTTCGCTGCAGTCCCGTGTCTCCACCCCCACACCTCCTGATTCAGCTTCTGCAGTTTCAAAGGTTTTTCAGAAAAGTGTGTGTGTGTGTGTGTGTGTGTGTGTGTGCGCGCGCGCGCGCGTGCATGTGTTTGTGAGGTGTATATGTTTGTGTGGTGTGTATATATGAGTGTGTGAGTATATGTGTGTGTGTGTGTGTATTGCTTAATGTGTATGGGTCTGAAGCTGGGCGTTGTGCTGCACACCTTTAATCCCAGCACTCGGGAGGCAGAGGCAGGTAGATCACTGTGAGTTCGAGGCCAGCCTGGTCTATAAAGTGAGTCCAGGATAGTCAAGGCTACACAGAGAAACCCTGTCTCGAAAAACCAAAAAAAAAGTATGGGTCTGGTGTGTGGGTGTGGTGTGTGGGTGTGTATGTGGTGCTTGTATGTGCAACATGCCTATGGAGTCCAGAAAAAGGTATCAGATCACTGAAGCTGGAGTGACAGACTCTTTATTGTAACTCACGGGTACTAGGATCTGATCCTCTTGACAACAGCAAGCACTCAACAGCTGTGCCATCTCCCCAGCTCAGAACCTATGTTTATGAGAGAAGAAAGGATTTCTACTGATTAATATACCTTTTGGAGATCACTTATTATTTTTATTCAGGTAATATCCATATATATATATATATATATATATTTTTTTTTTTTTTTTTTAAGGAGTTTGAAACAAGATCTCTCTATATTGCACAGGTTGGCCTCAAATTTGCCATTCCCCTGCCTTAGCTGCCTGAATGCTAGGATTATAGGAATGTGTGCTACCACCTGCAGCTCACCTATGTACTTTAAGGTTTGTGAAGCAAAGCTAATGTTTTAAGTTCACTAAAACACCTTCCAGCTCTTACAACAAGTGCCAAATGGATATGTCTCTCTTTTTCCCCAAGGTCTAACTCCCTATTTCCAGACCACATATGCCACTCCAGTTTGGGCCTGCCTTGGCCTGGGGACCTCATTGGCATCCATCCTAGTCCCTTCCTTGCCTGTCCACATCAGTTTATACCTGCTCCCCTGCCGTCTGCGCAGCAGCTTTGTCTCTTGTTCCCGGTGATGCTTTCTATGCTGTTAGTCTCCCCTGTGTCTGAGCTGCTGTCCTCTCATTCATTCTCTCCGGCTTCGTGTCCTGAAGGCACAGTGCGCTGTCTCCCACCATCGAGCTGTCCTTAGTGATCCTGTACCGACATCTGTATCTGTGTGGGACGGTACACTTTAAATAGAGGGGCTGGCGAGATGGCTCAGTTCCCAGTAATAGCATTCGTAGTGCAAGTTTGGGACATGAGTTCAGATACCCCATAAAAATGCCCAGTGCAGGTGTATACACCAGCAACCCCACCGCTTTGGGAGGTGGGTGAAGCTAGGAGACCTTCTGGAAATTGCCGCTTGCCACCTAGCCCCAAATCCACAAACTCCACCTTCAGTGAGATCCTGTCACAAGGCAATAAGACAGAATGATGGTAGTCTGATGTCCCCCTCTCATGTTTGTGCACACACATGCACACACAGATACCACAATCACAAAATATGAGTAAAGTCAGTGCCGTGGTTGGTCCGGCCAGATAAACAGCTAAATAAATGAGAATGGTGATGCCGGATGCACTTGATTCATTCAGCGGTTAGTTGAGAACAGTCCATGGGTCATGTGCTGTTACAGGAGGCAGTGACTAAGATGGGCTCCAGCGTTTCTCTAAATTAGCCAGCACATGCAAAGGCCCGTGGCTGAAAGAAAGAAGCACGCTCTTCGCATGAAGCTATCTTGGCAGGCTATTGGATTATTTACTTTTGCAATGATTTCCATGGAAGTGCTCATCTTTCTACATATAATCTGCCCTTGCCAGCATATTTTTCATGTATTCTGCTTTATGGAGTAGCATCTTTCCACCAAGAGCGATACTTTTTAATTACGTCAGTCTTGAGGGTGACACTTTGAGGACTATCACAGGTATAATCTGTTGGTTGTGATTCGTCTGATCACTGACTTACAGCCTTTCACTTGGACTCGTGAAAACTTAGTGTTTGCAAATGTCAAAGTGAGGGTGTATGGAAGGGATGGGTTCAGATTTGAGCTGTGGTGACTGTAGCAAACACTAAAATTCCAGTGTCTTGATCCATGCGGGTTTTTTCCAGGATTATTCCTTATGAACATATAACTCTCTTCTAAGCAATGATTCCCAACTCATGAGTTCTTTTTAAATATATTTTATTAATTTATTCATATTACATCTCAATGGTTATCCCATCCCTTGTATCCTCCCATTCTTCCCTCCCTCCCATTTTCCCCTTACTCCCCTCCCCTATGACTATGACTAAGGGGGACCTCTTCCCCCTGTATATGCTCACAGGGTATCAAGTCTCTTCTTAGTAGGCTGCTATCCTTCCTCTGAGTGCCACTAGGCCTCCCCATCCAGGGGACGTGGTCAAATATGGGGCACCAGAGTTCGTGTGAAAGTCAGACCCCACTCTCCACTCAACTGTGGGGAATGTCTTGTCCATTGGCTAGATCTGGGTAGGGGTTCGAAGTTTACTGCACATATTGTCTTTGGCTGGTGCCATCATTTGAGCAGGACCCCTAGCCCCAGATCTGCCCATCATAATGTTCTTGTAGATTTCTAGAACCCTCTGGATCCTTCTATTTCCTCATCCTCCCATGCTTCTCTCACTTGGATCCTGGGTTCTTCTGTATTGTAGTTTTGCCTCTCTCAGGATGTGGCTTCCAGGGCCATGTACAAAGAGGGGCTTGGTGCTCCTTGCTTGAGGGGATGTATGTGCCAGGCCTTGCAGTGAAGTTCACACATCAGCCCGTTTTCCTCTAGCCATTCTCGGGCCACAGCTGATTATACGGAAGATGGGAAGTGTAGTCTTGCTATGGGCCCAGGAAGAAGTGGACAGAGTTATAATGCGTGGTGACAGGTCTCCACCAACCTGTGTATACAGGTGTGTTCAACCCTTTGACATCACAACATGACGTCATTACCACCTACAAACTTCATAGCGTGCAAAATGTGCACTCTTGTTGAAAAGAAAGAAAGAAAGAAAGAAAGAAAGAAAGAAAGAAAGAAAGGTGTCTCATAAGGCTTTATAGGAGTTTAGGATTTTGATTTGGGCTTCCCAGCTGCACACAGGTACATAAAGTTTTAGTTTAATTAGCCCTGACACCTTTTTTTCTCCTTTTAAATAATTTTGAAAGCATATAAAGTAACGAGTTTCATTATGGCATTTTCATACATATATATCTTTACATCTTAATTGTACTCATCTCACACACACACACACACACACACACACACACACACACAAACACACACACCTAACTGGTCCTGCCCTTCCCATCTCCCCTCCCCACTTCTTGGTGGTTCCTTGCCTCCCCTTGTAGTCCCCCTGTCTGCTTCATCTATTCTGTCACTCTTTCTTTTTTCCCTTCCTCAAGTTCTTCCGTTCTTCTGGTCTCCTTTCAACACACACGCACACACGCGCACACACATACACATGCGCATTCACGCACGCACGCACGCACGCACGCACGCACGCACGCACGCACGCACACCTAGATTCAGCATATGTGAGAAAACAAATGTTGTTCTGAGTCTGGTTTATTTCACTATCCATTTTCCTTCAAATGTCGTGATTTCATTTTTTCTCTACAACGGAAAACAACTGAATAAAACTCCACTGTGTCTGTGTGCTGCATTTTCTTTCTCTGTTCATCCACTGATGAATGTCTAGGCCGGTTCTTAGCTGTTGTGAATTGAATCGCGCAGCAGCAAGCATGGATTGCTTGCGATGTGTTGATTTAGGGTCTCTTGGGAATGGTGTAGCTGGGTCAAATAATTTTTGGATTTGTTTGATTGGTTTTGTGTTTGTTTTGGTTTTTGGTTTTTCGTTTTTTGAGAAAGGGTTTCTCTGTCCTGGACTCACTTTGTAGACCGGGCTGGCCTTGAACTCACAGTGATCTACCTGCCTCTGCCTCCTGAGTGCTGGGATTAAAGGCGTGCGCCACTATGCCTAGCTTGTTTGTTTGTTTTTTACCAGTCCATCTGTGTGTCAGAATTTCTCTTTCCTCATCAGAATTTGTTGTCTGGGTATTGTGTTTTATTTGTGACAGGGTTTCACTGCATAGTCCTGACTGGCCTGAAATTCTCTATGTAGCTCAGGCTGGCCCTTCTGTGATCCTTCTGCCTTTGCCTCCAGAGATCAAGGGGCCTATTGACCTACCCAGCAGCGTCCTTTGTGTCTGTAGGATAGCCACTGCAACAGGGGTAAGAGGGACTCACTAAGTACTTTCAGATGGCATGACCTTGATGGGTAAGGCTGGTGAAAACGGTTTCCAAATATTTATTGGCAATTTTCATTAAATTTGAGAACTATAGAGTGAGTTTATCAGACTGTTGTTGACTGAGTGCTTTGGTTTTGTTGTTATTGTTGTTGTTGTTATTTAAATTTTCCAACTCTTGAGATATTCTTGAAGCTAATTACCTGTTGAGAATTGAAGTTGGGGGTGGGGGGGGGGAAGCTGGCGCCAAGCTCTACAAGGCTACTGATAGACGAAAGCCCTCTTTGGTTGTGGAGAGTTGGCTGTTACACCTTGGAAGCCAAATTATCTTGGGCTATCTTTAGCCCCTTAAATTGCCATTTACTGCACACCTCTGTGTGTGACTCAGCATCCTTGTGACTATGAGGTAAATCCTTTTGGGATATACAAATACACCCTTAGCATCCACCAGCCCAAAGGCTGAGAGTTTCTCCAGACAGCGTCAGAGGCCTGTAACAGAGGTGTCTTTGTCTTAAGCTTGCTCATTTCCACCAATGAACCTGAAAATTGCCTTGATTTGTTATTTTCTTTCTTCTGTTCCTATAAAAACTTGATGAAACCATTACCAGATTGGAACATGGTATTTTGTGTAACCCGAATCAGTGTTCCTGGGCCATGTCCACTCGTATTTGGCTCTAGAATAAACCACCCCTTTTACCCTTTAAGGCAAGAGCTGTGCTTGTGTCACATTGTTTGCTGGGATCACCTCCCCCCATGCCACAGTGCAGACTTTCACTCTGCTGATCATTTCTTTTGCTATGCAGAGGCTTTTCAATCCCACAGAATCCTATTTGTCAGTTTGTGGCGTTATTCCCTGTGCTCTTGGAGTGCTTTTCAGAAAGTCTGTTCCTGTGCTATTTCTTCAGATGTCCCCATAGCAGTTTCAGAGTTTCAGGTCTGACATTTAAGATCTTTGTTTGACCTGATGCTGGAGAGATGGCTCAGCAGTAAAGACCACTGGCCGCTCTTGCCGAGGACCAGGGTTTAGCTCCTAGAACACATATGTTGGCTCACAATCCCTGTATCTCTAGTCCCAGGAGATCAAATACCCTCTTCTGGCTTCTGAGGCTCATTCAGGCACATGATGTACGAAAACTCTTGCAGGTTCTCTCTCTCTCTCTCTCTCTCTCTCTCTCTCTCTCTCTCTCACACACACACACACACACACACACACACACACACACACACACACACGGGGGGGGGGGGGGCGGTGCAGGCTGAGACTCTGGATTCCTGGATTCCCAGAACTCCCTTGTTGGACAAGCTGTCCTCTTACTCATAGAACTCCTCTTGCCTCTGCCTCCCAAATGCTGAGATTAAAGGTGTGGCCACCAAGCCACACCACATTAAAAAAAAAAAAAAAAAAGCCTAGGATGAGAGCTGTGAATCTGGTTTCCTTCCATGTATGAATATCCAGGTTTCCCAGGCTCATTCACTGAAGGGGTCGGCTCTTTTCCAGTATATAGTTTTGATTTTTTTTTTTTTCTGTCAAAAATTAGGTAGCTGGAGCCCTGTGTATTTATTTCTGGAGCCTCCATTTTGTCCCAGTGTTCTACAGGTCTTTGTGTGTCAGCCCCGTGTGGTTTCAGCTACAGTGGCTCTGCACTGTCTGTCATCTGAGATCAGGTACTGTGATGCCTCTAGCAGATATTTCTACTTATCATTACCTTGGCTATGTGGGATCTTTGTGCCTTCATATGGATTTTAGCTAGGCTTTGGATTTTTGTGTATTGATTTTGTATCCAGGTCCTTTGCTGGAAGCGTTTATTGTGCTTAAAGGATTTTGTTTGTTTGTTTTTTTCTTTTTTCTTTTTCTTTTATTTATTTTGATTTTTTGAAACAAGATTTCTCTGTGTAGCCCTGGCTGTCCTGGAACTCACTGTTAGACCAGGCTAGTCTCAAATCCAGAGATCCACCTGCCTCAGCCTCCTGAGTGCTGGGATTAAAGGGGTGTGCCACTACCGTCCTGCAGGCCTAAGGGATTTTCGGCGGCATCTTCCAGGTTCTTTTAAGTATATGAGCACACTGCCTGCAAATAGGAATTGGATTCCTTCCTAAATGCATCCCGTTCATCTCTCTCATCTTACTGACTCATCTTTCTCTGTGGTTTACGTCCATTTCTTAAAAGAAAAGCTGAAGCTGGAAAGTACGCAGACACATGGTTTAAGTAAGCAACACCCTCCAAACGATTCCTTTTTATTTTTCTTTCTTTTTAAAAAAAGATTTATTTGTTACATATACAGTATTCTGCCTGCATATATGCCTGCACTCCAGAAGAGGGCACCGGATCACATTATAGATGGTTGTGAGCTACCATGTGGTTGCTGGGAATTGAACTCACGACTTTAGAAGAATAGACAGGCCGGGCTGTGGTGGCGCACGCCTTTAATCCCAGCACTCGGGGAGGCAGAGGCAGGCGGATCGCTGTGAGTTCAAGGCCAGCCTGGTCTACAAAGTGAGTCCAGGACAGCCAGGGCTACACAGAGAGACCCTGTCTCGAAAAAAGAAAAAAAAAAAAAAAGGAATAGACAGTGCTCTTAACCTCTGAGCCATCTCTCCAGCTCTTTGTTTTTCTTTTCTTTTTCTTTCTTCTTTCTTTTTCTTTTTCTTTTTGGCTTTTTGAGACACGGTTTCTCTGTGTAGACCTGGGCTGTCCTGAACTCACTTTGTAGACCAGGCTGACCTTGAACTCACAGCAACCCTCCTGCCTCTGCCTCCTGAGTTCTGGGATTAAAGGCATGCACCACCATGCTCGGCTTGTTTTTCTTTCTTTCTTTTCTTTTTTTTTTCTTTTATTAATTTATTCATATTACATCTCAATGGTTTGTTTTTCTTTCTTAACTGCACCCCATGTTAAACTAGGACTGTCCAAGCATATTGATGCTTATTTTATGGGTTTGAATACTGCCAACTTAACTTTTTATTTTTAAGTTTTTACTTTTTTATTTTATGTGCATTGGTATTTTGCCTGCATGTATGTCTGTGTGTGAGTGTCAGATCTTGGAGTTACAGACAGCTGTGAGCTGTCATGTAGGTGCTGGGATTTGAACTGAGTTCTCTGGAAGAACAGACAGTGCCTTCAACTGCTGAACCATCTCTCCAGCCCCATATTTTTCAGTCTTTAAAACTCAACAAACAGGGGCTGGAGAGATGGTTCAGAGGTTAAGAACACTGACTATTCTTCCAGAGGTCCTGAGTTCAATTCTCAGCAACCAGATGGTGGCTCAAAACCATCTATAATGTGATCTGATGGCCTCTTCTGGTGTGTAGGTGTACATGCAGGCAGAACACTGTATACATAATAATAAATAAATAAATCTTAAAACAAAACCCTCAACAAATGGTTTATAATCTAGGAGCTGATTATGTTAGTTTGGAGGAATCCCAAAGAAGCAGGCTCCAATGGATGTGCTGGCAAGGCGAGGGCAAACAGGGAAAGAATGAACAAACCCTTCCATTTTCCACTGATCTGTATTAAATGCATGGACCATCCCACTTCAAGATCCCCATCAAAAGCCTGTCTTCCAGCCTCAAGATCACAGGTGTCCCCTCCATTTCTGGATTGTAGTTCATTCCAGATATAGTCAAGTTGACAACCAAGGGCAGCCATCACAGCCTGCCTAGGGTTTTGATACCACATGTGGAAGAGGAGAGAGCATTGGGGCCTGTTTCTTACAGTTCTTAACTCTCCCCTTGATTACACAGCGCTGTGAAATGTGAAAGCTATTAGGGATGTTGAACATGGTCCCCCAAATACCTGGTTGCCAAAAGGGCTGGTGCTACAGCCGACTACCATGTCTCTACTTGGAAAATCTTGGAGGTCCAGAGCGATTTGAGAAGGGGATCAACAGTTGTGACAATGGAACAAGATTTCTTCCTGAGCCGTTTTGAAAAATTAAACAGCATGAGAGTCTGGAATAATACACGTGCCTCATCTGATTGTCACCTCTGTGAGTTGGTCCTTGATTTACAGGTGAGAGCACTGACCCGTGGAAGGTCTAAGTCCTTTGAGCAGAGTCTTGAGGGAGTGCCACCGTCAGGATTCAGATCTAGGCTGTATTGCTGGGTAGGGGGCTGAATGTCTGTAATCCCATCACTTGGGATGCAGCTGTAGGAAGATCGCTACAGAGAGATTTTTAGGACAGCTTGATCTTTACAGCATAGACTTATACGGTGAGACCAATCCAACTGGAGCTACATAGTGAGACTTTGTCTCCAAGCAAACACACAAACACACAAACAACTCAAATTCAGACAACCTCAACCCTTAACCTCCAATGCTTTTATTTGTTTGTCAGAATACGTGTGTAGGGGTGTGTGTACATGTATGTGTAGGGGCTTGAGTGTGCTCCACTTTTTAAGTCTTTTTAAACATAATTTATTTATTTTTATTTTATGTGCATTGGTGTTTTGCCTGCATGTATGTCTGTGGGTGTCAGATCTTGGAGTTACAGACAGTTGTGAGCTGCCAGGTGGGTGCTAGGAATTGAACCAGGGTCCTCTGGAAGTGCAGTCAGTGCTCTTATCCACTGAGCTATCTCTCCAGCCCCTCCATATTTTTCGATAGGCTCTTGTACTGGTCTAGAAATCTGCCAAGTAGTTAAGTCTGAGTGCTCAGCAAACCTTAGGGATCTGCCTGTGTCTAGCTTCCCCAGTCATGGGATTACAGATGTATACTACCATGTGTGGCTTTTTAGAATGGGTTTTCATAGGGATGGAAGCCAGGTCCTCATGCTTGAAGAGTCCCCCCAGCCCTGTGTTTTGCTCATTGAGACAATCTCACTGGGGCATCCTAGCTGTTCTAGACCTTGCTACCTAGACTAGGCTGATTTCTACCTCCTGATGATCCTCTGTCTCTACCTCCCAAACACTGGGATTACAGGCATGAACCACCATGTCTGACATCATCCTCAAAATCTGACTTCTGATCTTTCTTCAAAGATGGACTCAACTCCAAGTTCATGGTCACTCCATCCTGCTAGGTACTCGGGCTAAAAATGTTGATAGTGTTCCTTGGCATCTTTTTTTTTTTCCTTTATACCCTAAGTAGAATTTATAAAGAAATCCATTGAGTTATATTTTGAAGCTACATCTAGAATTTGACCACACCTCATGTTTTAGAGGCTGCCGCCTTTGCTAAAGCTGCCCTCACAGGGGTTTCTGCTAGCCTGGTTGCTCCCTATTTTCATGTGGCAGCCAGAGTGACCCCCTGGGAGGCAACTCTACTATACAGAACCATCCTACAGCTGGAGTTTCCATCCATCTTGGTGTTCACCTTCCCTTAGGTTTTGTGCTCATGTGTGTGGTCAGAGTTGGCACATGTCATACCTTCATGGTCACTCACAAAAACGGGAGGAAGAGAACAGGCCTCTTTGGGAAGTCATTTTCTTTTGAAGCAAGTGATAGAGAGTTTTCATGCATTATTTGCTCCCACGTTTGGGCAACCAAACTGCAAAGGAGTCTGGGAAATGTGGGTTCTGGATGAATCACCACATTCTCAGTTCCCCACAAAGAGCAGAATGGACTGATAATTATCCCCCAGGTCCATACCACAGTGATCAACGTCCTCCAGCTGCCTCACCTTTTACTACCTCCCAGTAATAAATACGTAGTTAAGCTTGGACTTCTGAGTCACCTCCTCCACCTCCCAAGTGCCAGGACTGCACAGCGTGTGTCTTTGTGTTTAGTGTGTGCAGTGTTAACGGATGGAACCCTGAGCTACAAACATGGCAGCCAAACATGCTACCAAACCCAGCTGCAGCCCTACCCAGAAATGTTTGTTTCTTTCTTTTCCACTCTGATCTTTAATGTCACCATCTCAACATTTACATAGTTCTTTTGTGGAATTATACTAGGTTTTCAAAGACCTAAGTGCTTATTTTTTTATGTCTGCCCCCCCCCATTTGTTCTCCTCATTCATTCATGAACGCTTGCTTTCATACAATGTACACATGCCTTATTTGACCCAAGTGGTTCTTATTTTTTCAAATTGACAATCCTAATTAACCATCCTACTACCTACCCTAAGAGGTTTTTTTGGCAAGGCGTGATTGAAAGGAACGTGTGCTGTTCTAGGCTCAGTGGTTGAATGCGGTACATTCTTTAACACGCTTAACTAGGTAAAACATGGAAGTGCCGACCATGCATGCATGACACGCTCCTCAGTGACCATGGAGGAAGTTCCCATCGCTGTGCCAGGCATTTTCTAGATGCTGAGGGTCAGTCATGACTAGGACAGGCCATCTTGGTCTTCAGAGAGCCCAGGGTCTAGCAAGAGATATTAACAATACACAGATACACAGACAAACTCACAGATGTGATTTCAAATAGTGAAATGTGTCCGGAGGGCAGTGAAGCCGGATACGAAGCCAGATGCAGGGCTGGGGGACCCTGGTACACTTGTTCCTTAAACTGGCGCTTGACATAGACCTGCGCCCCTGCCATGGCCTCTGCTTAGGTCCTCCCTCCCCCACCTCCTACCCTCAAGAATGGCTCTGCCAGGAGAGCGTGAGCTTCAAGAGGACATGGACTGCTGTGTCCCCTGTGTGGGTGGCTTTGCCTGCTGTGCACTGTGCCCTTGATCGAGGGTAATGAGTACACGCAGCTTGCAGAGACAGGACCGTTCCTCACAGGCGGCGGCCTCAAGGGAGGGTCTGTTCTGTTCCCCATCTCTACACCTCAGTACCCCAGAGTTGTTTCTGGCAGATGGGTGTTTAGCATTTTCCTCTAAAGAAGATCCCACATCCCCTCTGGGGAGCTGTCTGCCAGACTGAACCACATAATTCTAAACAGGTGAAACAGTGCCATCATGCCTACCTCTACTGTCCCCTCCACCCCCATTTTTGGAAGAAATTAAAGCACATTGATTTTTTTTCTTTCAATGTGAAGTCTATACCCAGACTTTTATTATTTTTAAAATCAGGAGAAACTTTTGAGACATGAAAATTTTATTTATTGTAGCAACACTCTGTTAAGAGAGTACTTTTTATATACATTTTCCCCAAATTAAGATTTCTTTCTTTCTCTTTCTTTCTTTCTTTCTTTCTTTCTTTCTTTCTTTTTTTTTTTTTCCTCTTACTTTATCCTAAAATAAATAAGATAGGAGAGAATCAGGTAATTATTGGACCAGGAGATTTATTAAAATATAAGTGGGAAAATAGGGAAGGCCACACACACAAACACACACTAAACAAACAAACAAACAAATGTAATTTAAAAATTGCTTTCCCTTTAATCCCAGCACTTGGGAGGCAGAGGCAGGTGGATCACTGTGAGTTCAAGGCCAGCCTGGTCTACAAAGGGAGTCCAGGACAGCCAAGGCTACACAGAGAAACACTGTCTCAAAAAACAAACAAACAAACTAACAAAAATAATAAATTAAAAAAAAATAGCTTTGCTAAGCATGTCCCTAAAGGCCTTGGCTAGAGGAGGCTCTGCAACAGCTATGCTCGGGACTGATAGCAGAGCCCACTCATTCTCTTCAGGGATGGGCACCACAGTAATGCAATCTACCCCTACCCCCACCCCTACCCCAAACTATGTGAAAATGCGTACATCCGTCTGTGAGGTGTCCTGCAAGATAGCAATGTGCTGATGGCCATCTTGGTTATGGCAGATGTGTCTGGTTATGGCAGTATGTTGTGTACAGGTTATGTGAGAAAGGGGCATTCAAACTCAGATGTGCCTGGAGAAGGCCGTGGCCAGTTGTCTGACTCTTTGCAGCCTTCTTGGGAGTCAGTGGCCACCTCCCCTTCCTGCTCACAGCAGGGCCAGGGGGAGAATGAACCTCAGACATGCAGCTCCTTCCGCCCCACCCCCACCCCCTTGCTGCCCTCCAGGGTTTGCTTTGCCCAACACCTTGCTTCTTATAAGCTGGAGACCTGTGGTAACCTGCACACACAGCCTTTCTCACGTCAGGCTTCATATCAAAAGGAAAAGGAAAGGAAGCTTGAGTCATCCTTTTGGCTTCTACCCTTCCCCCATTGTCACAGGTCCATGGATAGCCATCAGCTCTCTAACCCTGCTTATCTGCTCACCGCTGTTTTTGTCCCTTGCCACCCTCTCTTGGGCTTACTTCTCTTCGTTTCCTCTATTACATCTCTCAAGGCCCCTTCTACTGCCGGCCTCTTTTTTTTTTTTTTTTTCCAGGAAAGGGTGACGTCACCATCCCTTGACCTCACATCCTCTCTAGCTTCCATGCCACCTTTCATCTCCCTCTGACCCAGGTGGTCTGTGCTTGCCATATTCACTCACCTGTCGTCCTGCATTAAACCTGTTGCCCTCTGGCTTTTTCCTTCACCAAGTCATGAAACAAGACACCCCAAAGCATCACCCCAACTCCCCAGCACCTTCTCTTCGGATCTTTGTTCTTTAGACTCCTGCGGAATTAGACCTGAGGAGAGCGCTTGAGACTTCATCTCTTTCCACCCCACCTAGTCTGTTTCTTTGTCTTACCTGCAGGAATTGTCCACCCCAGCAGGGTGGTGGACGCCTCTCTGATGCTTCCCAGCTGCCGTCCTATTGCACTTTCTCCCTAGGGATGGCTCCACGTTACATAGATGCTGGCAAGTCTTTGATGGGCATCTCCATCACCTGCCTCTTCCCAAGAGTCTGAGCAGGAGTGTCCGATGGAAATGCCTTCAGAGAAAAAAGGGAGGAGGTTTGACCAGTCACTATTTGGCTCCAGCCAATTGTTGCAGGTAGGAATCCAGAAACAGTGTTGCCAAATTTTCCAGTTAGGAGTCCTGTAAAGATTAACAATGTTCCTACAAAAGTGGGAGACCCAGAGCTGTGAGACAGCACTCTGAGATGCTCGTTGACTGCTTGGTATCTTTGTCCTGATGCAGGCCCTTTAACTGAGCTTGCCCCAAGCCAACCCGTCCTTCTGTGTATGTTGCGTCAACAACTGGTGACCCCTGGTATCCACTCTTCCAAGCCAGAAATGAAGAGGACGGTGCTCCATCTCACTTCCCTTCCACACTGTATTGCTCATTCTCTTAGTTGCTGTGTACAGCCACCTGAGAAGCAACCTAAGGGAGGAAGGGCTTATTTTAGCTTATAGTTGGAGGGGTGACAAGACCTAGTGGCAGAAGCATGAGGCAGCTGGTCATGTGACACCCGTCCAGAGTCAGGAAGAAGAGATAGATGACTGTTGATGCTCTATGTGTTCAGTGCAGGACCTGAACCCATGGAATGGTGGCATCTACATTTACGTAGGTATTCCTATCACAGGGATCCAATCTCAGAATGCCTTTATAGACACGCCTATAAGGGTTGCCTGTATACGCCGAGTTGACAGTGGCAATAATCACGCACACTCATCTCCAAGTTCTAGTAATGTTATTGTCTAAACAAGTGTGGAATCTGTTTTTATGTCTCTGTTCCTAATCTCCACCCTCACTGTTGAGACTTCTAGAATCACTGGCCTGGACCTCCAGCCTCTTAAGGGCTTCAAGTGATAGTACAGCACTGACTTTCCTCATGTGAAAATCTATTGTTTAGAGCCAGGGATGGTTTGTTTGGTTGGTTTATTTTGTTGTTGTTGTTGTCTTTGGGGTTTTGTTTTGTTTTGCTTTGTTTTGTTTTTTGAGACAGGGTTTCACTATGTAGCTTTGGCTGTCCTGGACTCCCTTTGTAGACCAGGCTGGTCTTGAACTCACAGAAATCCACCTGCTTCTGCCCTCCCAAGTGCTGGGAGGCGTGCACCACCGCCACTAGCTCAGGTATGTAATCTTATATGCCCTTGACAATTATGGGTTTTGGAGTGGTCTCATGACCAATGGACACAATGGGATGGAATGTTTGCTGGGTCAAGGGTCAGAATCCAGGAACTGAACCCATCACTTCTGCTGCTGTTGTCTCAGAACTGTAGCCACATTGGAGAATATGTGTCCTGATACATTTAGGCAGTGGAAGTCAGTGTTTTGTTTTCCAGAGACCCAGAGTTTCTGGGGGGTGGTGGCATGGTCCTTTAATCCCAGCACTTGGGAGGCAGAGGCAGGCAAATCTCTGAGTCTGAGGCCAACCTGGTCTACAGAGCGAGGTCCAGGATAGCCAGGGCTACACAAAGAAACCTTACCTCCTGCCTCCAGGCCTGATGAGGTGATCCCTCTTGACACTAGCCTGCCTACATTGTCTCCTGCTTGTGGCTTTCAGCTCCCACAAGATAAAAATCCCAGGGGCCTTGGCAGAATATGTACCTGTCTTCCTGAACACGCCTCCTACTTGACACCTGAGTTGATTCTTGTTCCTTAATACAAACCTTATGGACCTTGTGGTCTGATTGGCTTCTGGTCTGTATGTTTAACCCTTTCCTGTGTGCCAGGAGCTATTCAGTTTTTAGGTTACAGAAAGATACCCTTCCTCCTGCTGTACCTACAAACCCCCTATACCAGTCATCCACTCTCCCTGAGCGTGTTTTCCTCAGTCATTACTGGACCAATACCTACTTTTTTTTTTTTGTACCTTGGGTCATGAATTCGTACGGAATGGGCTCCAGCAGTTCAGACTCCTTCCCCTTAGTCCTCACAAAGTGTGCTTCTCTGGGTGGCGCAGGCTGGCATGTCAGCTGAACCCAGGTGCCCTTCTCCTTGACCTCCTTCTTCTTCTGGCCGTTCTCCATCACCCGCTTCAGGAAGCTGTCCCTGCTCTCAGAGTGCTTGATGTGCTCGATGTGCACCTTGATTCTCTTGGTGAGACTCCTGCCCTTAACCTGCTTGTTCACAATGATGCCCATAGCATGCTGGGTGACGTTGTAGGCTCTTCCGGTTTTGCCGTGGTAACACTTAACGGGGCATCCCCTTTTTGAACTGTGCTGATTCCCTTGATGTCTACCCTTTTTGTAGATTCACATGTATTTGGCCAAAGGAACAACTCCGTGTTCTCTAAAAGGCCCAGAGGACACATAGCGAATGCCCTCCTCTTTTCCTTTGTGTATGTCATTGTGGTGAGTTACTGGAAGATGGGCTGAAAGGGGACCAGTTTGGTTTCTATTGCTATGATAAGACATTATGACTGTGGTCATTTGAATGAGAATGTTCCCCCATAGGCTCACCTATTTGAGTGCTTAGCATCAGGACATGGCACTACTTGAGAAGGATTAGGAGATGTGACCTTGTTGGAGTAGGTTTGGCCTTATTGGTGATGGCATTTGAGGTTTCGAAAGCCCATGCCAGGCCCAGTCTCTCTCTGCCTACTGATCAGGGTGCTCCAGCACTTGCCTGCATGCCGCCACACTCCCTGCCATGATGAAAGTGAACTAAACCTCGGAAACTGTAAGCAAGCCGGCCCCCCCCCCCCCCGCCTGCCGCCCAGTTAAATTCTTACAAGAGTTGCCTTAGTCATGGTGTCTCTTTACAGCAATAGGACAGTGACTAAGACAATGACCAAAAGGAACTCAGCTAGGAAAGGACAATGCATGCGGAACCTAGATCCCCTCTTCAGATATAGCCAATGGACAGCTCATTTCTCACAGGGAGGTGGGGGGGGGGGCTGGGAGCTGCCACTGAGCCTCTCACATGCACTCTGGTGCCTATGATTTGGTCACTGCTCTTGGCAGGATGGATGGCCTTTCGGCCACACGGAGGAAGAAGATGCAGGCTATCCTGATGAGACCTGAGAGACTGTGGCCAGACATTGGGGGGAGGGGGAGCCCCCCCCCAATGTCTGGGGGAGGGGAATTGGGCAGAAGAGGGAACAGAAAGATAAGAGCAAGAGGATAACAATCTGGATGTAATGTGAATAAATTATAATAAATTTAAAAAAATTTAAAAGTCTTTAAAAGTCATCAAAGCACAAGGTGGGTATAGTCTTTTTAGCTACCATAAAGACTGCTGTTCAAACCAATTCCCTCCAACCAAGTCCCTCCTGCTGGGCACAGACCTCCCTGGATCCTACAAAGTGTGGATACAAAGTAAATAACTCCAGGCACTCTTGCAGGCAGGCAGACCCACAGCCCTGAGTGCAGCAGCAGTAGAGAGAAATGAGAGTGGATATTGACTCTGCCCCTCCTGAAGGTGGAGGCAAACTCAGGATAGACAGAAGTCAGGTAGGCAGACTGGGGGGACCTTCCAAATGGAGCCATCAAATGAGGTAGTTACAGAAATGTGCATTATCCTTGTGTGTATGGGGGCTCGTGGCCATTGATCGGATGTTAAGATGCCCCAGAAAGTGTCATGTCTCGGGTAACATTATGCCAGCTCCGTGGGCCAAAGAGTATCCTGGAACTGGTGTTCCATGGTTCTTGAACATTCCTCCCAGCAAGGGTTAAAGGTAAAAGACATCCCCTACCCCAGAAAGAAAGAAAGAGAGAGAGAGAGAGAGAGAGAGAGAGAGAGAGAGAGAGAAAGAAAGAAAGAAAAGTCAGCGAAGGTAATTATACCACCCTCTATTTAGCTGCTAAAGAATTTACCATTCAAGGAGATAGGGCCCGCCTCAGCAGAGGCGGTCAGCAGTCCGACACTCTCACATTACCCAGATTGTGTAAGGAGCATGAGTGATTTCCGCTGGCTCCCAGACCTCTAACGGAGGTGTCTCTTTACAAAGCCCCTGCTTCAGGCCGCCTGAATGCCTCAGCGAGCCTCCAGAGGCCCACAGTCCTAATCCCTTTAGCAACAAAGATCTGTTTCTTTGCTTAGCATGAAGTAGGCCTCAGAGGCCTGTGTGTGTCTTCGCCTGTAGGCCAGAAGCCTCCTGTTTACAATTTCCCTATTCCTGTTTTTAATGTTGTTCTGAGAGCAGCCACAAAGGGCTAGTTTTGTCCAGCAGGAACAAGGGAGCTATTAGAGAGCAACGGGAGGAAGGAAGGAAGAAGGGAGATCCAGGGAGGACTTCTCGAGGGATTAGCAGACACAGCTGTTCCCGCAGGGAGAGGAGCTTTAGGCTGCTTACAATTTCCGTCACATTTACATTTTTTAATATTTTATTTCATAATGTTCTTTCCTTTCCTTTCTTTCTTTTTCTTTTCTTTCTTTTCTTTTTCTTTTTCTTTTTTCTTTTTTTCCTGATCAGTTTTCTACCCATCATTTAAAGCCAGCCTTTCACTGCTATATTGCTGAGTTGAGGGCAGCCGGTCAGTTCAGACTGAGCCCTTTGCTTCAGTGCCCTGCAGCTCTGGGGTGTGAAGTTTGAGGTCACAGGCTTCAGACTACCAGATGCCCAAGGAAGTCCATCTTGCGGGGCAGTGGTCCTGGTTCTTGCCCTGTCTGCATGCATGGCTGGAGTTGTCCAGGCCTGATAGGATGCATTCAGGTCCCACAGAGCACAGCTTGTCTACAGTGGTCCTAACTCGGTTTATAAATGGGTCTCATCCCTGACTCGGTGTTCCGTATCTGAGAAGTATTTGAAGGATGCTGATGGCAGGTGGAGAGAGAGAGGGAAGCTGTCCTGCCGCCCCCCACCCCGCCCCCCATTTCTGGGTTGCCTCATGGCGGTTGCTTTAACAAAATGATCAAGATTTTCACCCCTAAGGCAAGCCATACATGCCATTTGCTCATTTGTGTTCATTTGCTCATTTTGCAAACTTGTGATAAAACAATAGATAGAGAGGCTGGAGAGGTGGCTCTGAGGTTAAGAGTACATACTTATTCTGGTCTATAAATGATGCGGTGTTGGGGTACCATGGCGGGCTCATGCCAAGGTGTGGCCCCCCCACCCCCCGCAGAAGTTACGCCATACAACTGATCTGGTATAAGGAAGTGCATTGGGAGAAGGGAGGGGAGGCCTGGAGAAGGGACAGGAGCAGCACGTGAAGCCATGTGGGCAGAGGTGGGGGGGGCAAGGAGGGAGAGAGAGAGTGAGAATGCTGGAATAGCAAGGGGGGGGTGAGGGGAGGGTGAGTGGTGGTGGGGTGTCCTTTTATCTGGCAGACACCTAGCACACCTGGAGGCAGCAGGGGATGACGTTAGATGTTGCTAGGTCCCCGAGGGCAGACTAGCATAATAGCCTGCACACTAACAATACTACTTTTGCAGAGGACCTGAGCCTGGTTCCCAGCACCCATGCCAGGCAGTTCATAACCACCTATATATAACTCTGGCTCTAAGGGGTCTGGATATGTTTATTCTAGAAAGGCACCTTCATGGATGTACAGCTACCCACATATTGCTACACATATATACATGGAATTAAACATAAAACACAGTCTTTTTTGGGGCGGGGTTGCTTTTGAGACAAGGTTTCTCTGTGTAGCCTTGGCTGTCCTGGAAGTTGCTCTGTAGACCAGGCTGGCCTTGAAGATAGAGATCCACTTGCCTCTGCCTCCCAAGAACTGGGATTAAAGGCATGTGCCACCACTGCCCAACAGAAAACACATTAAAAAAAAACATACTTTTATTCTTACTTTTTCACCGTGTATACCAAACAAAATTTCTTATCTAACAACTCTCTGACTCTGTCTCTCTCTCTCTGCCTCCTTATTCTTCTGACCACTTCCCTGTTATAAATAGTAGCAACTCATTGTATATTTTTCTACACCTTGCACCATGCCCAAACAATAATATGGAAAAATTAACCTTGGATTGGGGAGTGTTTTAGTTAGGGTTTTCTAGAGGAAAAGAACATGCGTGCGTGAGTGTGTGTGTGTGTGTGTGCACGCACACACACACACACACACACACACTCAGGTCGCATGGTAACTTGGTGACTCATTGTCAAATGTTCAGTTTCTAGTAAGGCACAATAGTAGGCCAAGAGCTGTCTTTCAAGTGGAGAACAGTTGTCTGAAAATGATGGTAGAGTTTTGTTCTAAAATCCAAATGTCTCCTCTGTGACTCACCTATAGGGGCCTACCAAAGGCTCCAAACAGCAGACTTATCTGCCACTGACCTCAAGTACCATCAGGTCCGATGGATCATATGGTCCAAGTGGTAGAGCAGCCTGCACAGCAGCCCGGACCCATTGAAGAGCCTTCTCCTGTTCCAGGCTCCACACAAAGCTAGCAGCTTTCCAAGTTACTCATTATAAAGGCTAGAGTAACATACCTGAGTGAGGAGCATGCTGCCTCCAGGATGCAAAGAGGCCCCACTAAATGTGCTTCTTTCCTGGTGGTGGGAGGGGCCAGGTGCAGTAACTTATCCTTCACCTTAGAAGGAGTATTTCCGCATGCCCTCCATCACCGGACTTCTAAGAATTTCACTGGTTGGATTTTATTTCTCATTCTCTGATGCACCTGTTGTCAGCAACAAGTCCACTATGTTTTCTACTTCCTGCTCATTTGAGCCAATCAGTATGTCATCAATATATTGTGCCAGTGCGATATTTTGTGGAAGAGACAGAAGAGCAAGATTCCTGTGAACTAAGTTATGGCACAGGGCTGGAGAGTTAATATATCTTTGAGGTGACCCTGTAGAAGGACACTGCCGGCCTTGCCAACTGAAAGCACGTTCGTTGCTTCTGGTGGTCCTTATGGACCGGGACCAAGAAAAAAGCATTTTCTAGATCAATAGGTGCTTGCCATGTACCAGGAAGCGTGGTCATCTGCTCATTTAAGGACAGCACATCTGGCACAGCAGCTGTCATTGGAGTCACCACCTGAGCGAGGTTTTGATAGTCAGCTGTCATCTTCCTCAATCCCTCTGTCTCCTCCACTGTCCAGAAAGCAGAGTTAAAACACTATTCTACCTTTCAAGCCACTGGTGACACTAATCTCTGCAGTACCTGGGGGTTTTCTGGAGAACCAATATCCAATAGACCTCCAGAAATCCTGATTGTTTCTTTCCCCCAGTTACTGTTGTAAAAGGCCATGGGTTCCTCTGGAGAAGGACTGGGGAGAGGCTAACAGAAAAACTCTTAGGTCTTTTATCAAGGTCCTTCCTCAGGGGAACCTGGCAAGTCCTTCATTCAAGGGGTTCTGGGTCTGCAAACTGCCTCAGGTCTGGAAATTGACTCATGGGCTGCGATTCCCTTTTGGCACTGTTCAATATAGCCTTTCTTTAATTTGTTTGAGAGTTTTTTGTTTTTGTTTGTTTGTTTGTTTTGCTTATACAGATCAAACGAAAATGTAGTAGGCTTCTTATCTATTTCATGCCTGGAAACACCATGATTAATTAATGAGTACAAAGGTCTATGTGAGTCATGAGTCATACCTCCATAAAGTCACTTTGCCTGTGCCACTTATTACAGGTCAGGCCATTATGGACATTGCTTTGTCTGTGCTGCCCATTACGATAACTACGGTCACCTTGCCTATGGCGATTCAAGGCTGCCACCTGGCCATTCCTGGGCCCAAGTAAACCCACTGCATTTAGTTTGTCTAGTCGAGCATTAGCATCTCCAACCCTAAAGTGTGGCACAAAGAAAAGGGCAATTAAAAAGGAAACAAAACAAAACAAAACAAAACCAAAAGACTTTTCAAAGGCTGGAGAGATGGCTCAGAGGTTAAAAGTGCTGACTGCTCTTCCAGAGGTCCTGAGTTCAATTCCCAGCAACCACATGGTGGCTCACAACCATCTATAATGAGATTGATGCCCTCCTCTGGCCTGCAGGTGTGCAGGCAGAGCTCTGTATCCATAATAGTAAAAATTTTTTAAATTATTAAAAAAACCACACACACACACACACACACACACACACACACACAACAAAACTGGGCCTGGAGAGATGGCTCAGAGGTTAAGAGCACTAGCTGCTCTTCCAAAGGTCCTGAGTTCAATTCCTAGCAACCATAAGATGGCTCACAACCATCTGTAACGAGATCTGGTGCCCTCTTCTGGCATGCAGGCACACCTCCAGGCAGGGCAGTGTATAAATAATAAATACATAAATCTTAAAACAAAACAAAAAACACATAGAACTTTTCAAATGTTCTGGTGCCCCTCTCACCATTTTGTATCTTACAGGACTAGGCAAAGGCCTTGTGGGCTTTCCCCTAGTGGAGGATTAGCATTACACAGTTTACCCACTCTAGCATTGCAATTTCCCTGAGCCTTAGAATCCCTTCATCAACACTGAGCCAAGGGATATCGGGCATCTCCAACTCTGTGTTCATCTTTTGACAATGGCAGACAATGAAGGATTACTCTTCTCAGTCAAAGGAGGTTGAGGCAGTATTTCAGGGGCCAGGGTTACATCTTCTGCAGAGACCACTTCCTCAGGGGAGATAAACCGTTGAGCATTTGAGGGTTCAGAGTTCTCAGCTTCAGTAGGTTTCTCCCACACATCTCCTTCCCAGTTACAGGATCCCCTTCTTTACCAGCTCTTACTAACTGCCAACACTCTCTGAAGCTGGGACTTAAATTTTCAAGGTTAATTCAGTCAACCTTAGAATGAGGGCTTTGGTCTGATTTTCTACAACGTGAGCTCTGTGGCTGCTGGGGAGAGGATTCCATTCCAGGGCACACTTAGACACCTTTAGGCCAGCAGTTCTTAATCTGTAGGTCACCCTCTCATTTGAGGGGGGTCTAATGACCCTTTCACAGGGATCACCTAAGACCATCAGAAAACAGATATTTACATTATGTTTCATAACACTAGCGAAATTACAGCTATGAACGATCAATGAAAATAATTTTATGGTTGGCGGTCACCACAGCATGAGGAGCTGTGCTAAAGGGTGCAGCACTAAGAAGGATGAGAACCACTGCTGTGGGCTCTTTACGGGCATCTAGAGGCAGTTTTATCACTGGCTTCTTCTTCATCCTTTACCGTACTGCGATATGATAGAGGTTGGTTAATTTTTATCATGGAGCTCAGTCTTCTCCTTTGTCAATTTATCCAAAGGCACTAGGAACAAAGGACGGGCAGCATTTTTCTTATTTTTCCACAAATTGTCAAAAGTTTCATATGCAGAGTTACCAAATAAATATGTTGCCTTGCACAGTTGGTGAGCGGGGATAATCAAACACATCTGTATCCTTAAGTTTGTAAGATAGTTCGCATCGCAGGCTTTCAGTGCTCTCAGACTCTAGGAGAGGCTGCAGTACCTGGAGAGGTTTGGTAACCGTAGGCGATGGCTAGTTGGAAAGACTATTAGTCTTATCCTTGTGTTGCTATAAAACCTGTTGTAATACCTAAATCTGCAGAAAATGTTGCTCAGGGGCTGGAGAGATGGCTCAGCGGTTAAGAGCACTGTCTGCTCTTCCAGTTCAGTTCCCGGCAACCACATGGTGGCTCACAACCATCTATAAGGTCATCGAATCATGTTTCATACCTCCTCTGGCATGCAGGTGTACATTCAAATAGTGCACTAATATACATAAAATAAATAGACAAAAAAACCTTAAAAAGGAAGAGAGGGAGAAAGAGATACAGATTAAATGCTGATCTTCCCACCTCAAAAGATCAGGATTGAAAGTGGGTCTTCCCACTTCAAATAATTTAATTAAGGAAAAAAAAAAAAAGTCCCTCACAGGTGTATTCAGCTGCTTGGGTTTTAGCTAAGTCCAGCTGTAGTCAGGTTGACACCCAAGAACAGCCATCTTAATGAATCATCTTTTTTTTTAAATTAAAATATATCTACAGACTGTCTGTTTCTCTGTATCTTACTTGACAACATTCAGAAGTCATTGTGTTTCATTTGCATTCAACCCAGCACAGTACATGTATCTCCACTTTGCCAGAGGCTACACTTGGCTGAAGTTGCAGATGCCAGGGTAGATGGAAATTTCATCTTGCTCTGTTTTGTTAAGTTATGCTTTTCTTGGGGAGCCTCTGTCAAAAACTAAATGACTTTCTCAACAGCCCACTGCTGACCCTCTGGGTTCTTGCTGTCTCGGGCTAAGGTTCTAGGCTGCAGTGTGTTTCAGAGCCACCTGGTCAGTTCCTACTATCTCAAAAGTCGCATGTGTGCTGTTTCCCTTTGCTGGGGCCTGGCTCTGTCGAGGAGGAGAGACAGTGATTAACATTCTCCCAGCTCGCTCAGGGACAGCTGTTCCAAACCCTTTCTTCCTGCTCTAAGTCCTAACTAGTTTTCAAGAGGAACTTTACAAAAAAAAATTTTTTTCCCCCAAAGAAGAATATGGAGTTCTTCCAAGATTGCTCAATTTTCTTTCTCTAAAGTAAAATAGTTCAGCCCATGTGCCAATCCAAATGTGCTTTCTGTATTTGGCCTCTTGGAAATGTGGACTGGAAGATAAGATGCGTGGCCTCTGGAATATTAGTTTTCAGTGCCGGCCAGGAAAAAGCCACATTTTCAGCTGCTTCAGTGCCCCTGTGCATTTTAAAGAAGAATGCTCCTGTCACATGCAATTGTCAGGGTAACAGATTGGAGTTGGTAGGCATTGCTTTGATGATCACATAATTCGGGGGACCCTTTCTCTGATTAAAAAAAAAAAAAAGCCCGTTTAAAGATACCTTCCCATTGCAAGTATAAATTAAATGAGAGATTCTGCGAATGTAACTAAATGCTTTTATGAACAGGTTTAAATTACCCAATGTACTCATAGCCTTTAGGCTACGATGCTAGGATTTTACTAGCACGTGTCTCCCTCTCAGCAGAACTTCCTGTGGGTTTCTTTGATGTGAGGTGGTAGCATGTTTTGGGACACAGAGGGAGATAGGATCTCTGCCTAGCCATTCTCATCAAGTGCCAAGCCTGAGCCCTCAGTGGGTGACAGTCTTCACAGGGCAGCCTCTTCCACTAGCAGAGGAGACATCAATGAAAATAGTGGGTGATGCGTGCCCATTTATAGCACTCTGGTGTGTACTAGTCAGATTAACTCCACATTCACATGCTGTTTACTTAATCAAATTCAAATGAAGAAAAAGGAAGGTGGAATTAAAAAAAAAAGACTTTGTATACATGTAAAAGTTTCTTTCAGAGAGCAAATAACACAGACTCAAGAAAAGTCAAAGCCTCCGACGTTTGACCCTGGTACATATTCCTTTGCGAGTCATCGCAGTGAGTACAGGGCTACTTATATGATCAGGCTCAGTGATGGCATGCTCACAAAGATGCCTTGTCCATCAAGAGATGAGGAGAGTCATTCTGAAGCCAGGCTTTCCACATACTCGAGTGTTGGGAATGGGGCAGAATGGAAGAGATTAAGCTGGTCCTTGGGACCTGGGCAATCCTGAAGCAGTTCCTGAATGCTCCTTTTCATGTTCCTGCTGTGCCTAAGAGGCCATGTATGTCAGTAGGAGAAAAGCAGC
This sequence comes from Acomys percivali, assembly GCA_907169655.1. NCBI lineage: Eukaryota > Metazoa > Chordata > Mammalia > Rodentia > Muridae > Acomys > Acomys percivali. Next base: position 46,604,970 of record OU015744.1, on the reverse strand, counting down.
CTTCTGCTGCTAAAACCATTGACAGTTACAGCTTAGGGGAAGGTGCATGTTCTAGCAGGATGTCCACTCACTTGAGACAGAATCTCACCGTGTAACCCTCCCTGGCTGGCCCCACATTTGTGGGGAATCCTCTAGTCTCTGCCTTCCAAGGGCTGAGATTAGATGCGCACTAGCATGCCCATCTATTCTGTGCTGTTTTCAGACAGGTCTTTACTAGGTAGCTTAGGATAGCTCCCATTCAGTATCTTCCCTCCCCCTCCCCCCCAGTCTATCAAGTCCTGGGAAGACAGGTGTGAACTGTGACACCTGATTTGGGGAGAGATGTTTGTTGCTTGATGACTAAGTGCTTATAGAACAGTTTTTGTTTGTGCTACACTAGTTTTTTTTTTTTTTTTTTTTTTTTTTTTTTAATGTATTCTGCTCCACCCAGCTGTACTGGGGCTAGAACCCAGGCTCTGGCCCATGTTTGAGCAAGGGTAGTGTATCACACATAAACCCAGCCCACACTGGTTTTAGTACTGCCTTCATTAACAGCATTTAAGGCTTATGCAGGCAAAGCAGAGTTACAATGATGGATAGATTTGTGTGTGTGTGTGTGTGTGTGTGTGTGTGTGTGTGTGTGTGTGTAAAGGTACATGTTTCAAAATTGCCCAGATTTGGAACCTTACGGGGATTGGAAGTGATTGGAAAAAAATTTTCCATGTTAAATATTAAGGGAAGAAACATAGTCCAAGTGCTTTCCCTTCTCACACTGCAATCTCCAAGGCAGCTCTGAGTAGCTCTCTGTAGGAAAACCCAAGGAGGCCAGCCACAAAACACGTGAGGACCACAGTCGTGGTCCACCAAGAGTGCTGTGGAGCAGAAGACGCCGAGGTCTTCCTTGAGTTATTAGCAGCTCTTCATGCACATTCTGATAAACAATCTTTGTTGGTTTGTTTGTTTGTTTGTTTATTGTTGTTTTTCCATGACAGGGTTTCTCTGTATAGTCTTGGCTGTCCTGAACTCGCTTTGTAGACCAGGCTAGCCTCGAACTCACAGAGATCCACCTGCCTCTGCCTCCTGAGTGCTGGGATTAAAGGTGTGCACCACCAGGCCTACTCTGATAATCTTTTCTGTGTTTTAGGCAGTGACAGTGCAGATTAGAGCCACATACCTTGTTTTTCCATCCTCTTCCTTTCTCTCTGTGTGTGTGTGTGTGTGTGTGTGTGTGTGTGTGTGTGTGTGTGTGT
>OU015744.1:46573082-46603731 GCA_907169655.1 Acomys percivali | reverse complement strand
TGTGTGTGTGTGTGTGTGTGTGTGTGTGTGTGTGTGTGTGTGTGTGTACACAATCTGCAGAGGAAGGATCTGGAAGCCAGGCCTGGGTTGCCAACATTCACCCCTCTAAGAGGCTCTTTTGTATTAGCAAATACTCCATGCTTTGCCACTGCAAGTGCTGACACTAGGAGAGGCAGCCATCCTCCTGACTTTCCAATAAGGTGTCCTTTGGGCTGGAACTTTCCATGCTTCGTTTCTGCTCAAAGGTGAATTTATTCTGGAAAGTTCACACTAATTTAATTCAGGGACTTGGAAGGGACGTGAGAGTAAAAATATACCTTCTTCTACTCTACAAATAAATGTAAGACTTTGGTCTTGGATAACTCCGGCGCAGCCAAACGGTAGAACAATAAACAGGCCTCAGAGAGTCGCTGTTGAAGCAGGCTGAAGCGATTACCTGCACATTTCCTGCGTTCTTGGGGTCACTGGGAGTTCCTTGGGGGCCATGCAGCTCCTTCATAAGGACAGTGGTCAGGACAGAACTTTAGGGCCTTAGACAGGGGAGATTGTTGGAATCAGAGCAAACTGCTTTGTGGTCTCGTAAGTTTAAAAGCATGCTAATTATGGTTAAAGGCTCTTCTTTGGAAAGAAGAGCAAACTGGAATGCCCTGGAGACAGAATTGACCAAAACCCATGTCATGGTGTCTGTGCGTGGGAGGGGGGGCCTTCAGCGTGATGAGTGGCAGTGGTATACTGCTTCCTAGCGGGACCGCTTCTCTGAGTCGGATAACTGATTGCTGGAGGAAGGAGCGTCTGTGTCATCAGTGCATTGTGGGACATTCCTCAGCATCCGTGGTCTAGTTATTAAAAGCAAGAGTCAACACCTGCCACCAAGTCTTAAGAGCAAATAGTAAAAACTATCTCCAAATATCTTGGGAGGGTGTGCTGGGGAATTGTGCCTGTCTGAGAACTACTGATAGGATTTTGAGTTAGACTCGTCTGAGCAAGGTTTTTAGCTGGAGATGGGAATCCATGTGATGGGAACCTGGATACTGTGGCAAAGGCTTATGACACTGAGATCTTTCATTGCAGAGTCCTCTTGTCCTCTTGTCCAAAGCTGCCTCCAATGTCTGGCTCAAACTAGACTCAACCATGGTTTCAGGCCCTTTGTCTGACATGCCATGCTCTGTCCCTACAATGAATAAATCTCTTTGTCATGTTAAAAAAAAAAAGGGAACCTTAGTCTGTCTTTAAGGCCCCAGTAGATGCTTATCAAGAATGAAAAGGCCCCAAACTTTCTCTTGAAAAATGCAGAGATGAGCTCTGTGGTTCCTGCCTACCTTGTGACCAACAGTCAGAGGACTTAACAGAGGTGGGCCATCAGAGAACAGTGCCAGAAGTGAATGGCATCATGGGAAAAGTACAGACCAATGACTTAGAGCAGAGGCAGTTGAGAATATTGCTGGCTTGCAAGGAGGGATGCTACCATACTTCCGCCTGCCTTCCGGGGTCTGATTGTATGATAGGTACCATGCAGAACACGAAGGGAAGACCCCTATAGGCTGGGGGGTGGGGAGTGGCGGGGGGGCGGGCCAGGAGAATCAAATGATCACACATTTTTGGTAGGGGGTGCACTGTTCCAAAGGGAGACGGTACCATGAAAGTACCTCAAAGGGGATTGACCAACTTCGCATGGGGATTCAGGATGAGTCTTTATGAGGAAATGTGTGTAGGTTTGTGTGCGTGCGTGGGTGTGTGCTAGAGTGTGAACATGGACACTCGTATGTGTTGTGGAGAAAGAAGTGCAAATATTTGAGGACTAGTAATCCAGTAAGAGTAAGGCCAAGTACTGGGAGCCAGAATCTGTAGGGCCTGGTGTACTGTGTTGATGATGTTTTTATTAAAGGAGTAGCAGGGCCTCCGTAAGGGAGTTGAAGGCAGTGAGTGACATCATTATTGGATTTGTGTTATCAAAATATCCCTCTGGGTACAATGATTTGAAAAGGTCCAGCATAGATTCCAGCTGCTTTTGACTAGACCAATGAAAGATCTTGCCAAAGAACGTTCACTCCTAAGCATGCTTCGTTTTGTTGTCATTCATGGAAGATTTTGCTCCACCCAGCTTCCAACAGTTGCCGGCAGTCCTTGGTGGGTGTTCCTTGACTTTAGGTAATCAAACTCTCCAGTTGCCGACTCTGTCGGCATCGTGTGACCTCCTCTCTGTGTGCTTGTATCCCTGCTTGTCTCTAGTCACTGGATGTTGTTCATGGGATCATTTCAACCAGAAGAGATCTGCAAAGAAACCCTGTTCTAGAACATCCTGGAGTTGAAACCGTGACTCACAGGCATGAGTGGCCTCTCCCTGGGCAAGCAGGTGCACTTCAGTTGTCACTTAGAACACTTCAGTCATTTATTTTGTCTGGCTAGCTCCCAGAGACGTTTGAGTTTGCGATCCAATACTGCAGGCAAAGTGAACACTACTCTGGTGAGACTACACGTAGAGCCTGCTGGGGAGCCAGGCAATGGGGGGGGGTCGTGTGTGGCGCCCAGTTTCATAGAGACTGCTGACATGATGAGTGAAAGAAGAATGCGGTAGGGCCAATCTGGGGACCTCGGTCTCCGGAAGACAACAGGTGATGTCTATTATGTCCCCAGGCATCGGCTATCACCTTGGAAACAGGCCATCTGACAGCGCGTCAAGGAAGTTGTTACAGGGAATTATTTCAGCCGGAAGAACTCTCTGCAAAGCAATCCATTCCAGCCTGCTGTGCCATGGAGTGGTCTCCACGCCTCCGACTTTTTTTTTTTTTTCTAGAAATGCAGCGGCAGCCGGCATGAAGCCTACACCTGTCATGAGCTAATGTTTGATCCATGCCAAGGTCTGGCTTGAGCTTTATTAAGAAGCTAGAAAGGCCCTTCCAGGGAAGTGTGTTAATATTTAACCCTTTCCTTGCTACTTTTCCCCCTCCCTCGGAGGAGATAACAGCTTGCCACACCACCCCTGGGCAGTTTGGGCTTTTGCTTTTCAATGTTTTTTAGTTTGGGAGACAACCGGAGAAAGAAGCTAATAGAAACTGGGCTCCCAGGAAGTGGGGGTGCAGATTGGTTGGGGACCACATAAGCATAAAATAGTACCAGTGGGTCCTGCCTGTGAACCTAGCACTTACTTGGGAGGATAAAAGTTCAAGGTCACCCTTAGCTACATGGTGATTTCAAGGCCAGCTTTGGCAACATGAGGCCTTGTCTAAAAAAGGAAAATAGAAACAAATAAGAGAAGAAAGAAAGAAAAGAAGAAGAAACTGAGCATTTAGTCCAAGGTCCATAAGACCTTTTTGAAAAATCAGTGTGAACCTGAGCCTGGGCCAGGAGAGCAGCGTAAAGCGGAGACTGTAGCCAGAGCACAACTCAAGGGTGGGGTTGTGTGGGGTTGTGTCAGGGCAGTGGCAGCTGTGACCTCAGTGTCCTAATCCCATTTCTGTGCCTGAGAGGCGTGGGAGTGGTTTTCATACTACAATTTCTGTTTTACTGTGTAATTTTCTAGAGTGGGACCCTGGGGATGGTCATGGGGGAATGAACGCTCTTCCCTGTTTATACCCCTGTGTCCCCGAGGTGCTCTCATCAAACCAGGAGGGGTGGGAGGGGACATAAGGGCACCGTTGGGAAGTGGTCCAGAGACTCAAGGCTGTGGTAGTTGAAGAAGACCAGTGTCTGGACGACACCCTGAGAGGGCTGGGGCTCCACAAGTGTGGCGTCTCTCTGAGTTTAGAGGACTCTTGTAGAAGAAACTCGGGGGTTAAGAGGTGGGCATTGGGGACACGTGGAGAACAAAGAAGACACTACCAGGTAGTTCAGCCCAGAGCTTGTCGAACAGGGCTAGCACTTAGTAGGCCCTTGAGGGAATAGTTGTTGAATGAATGAATGAATGAATGAATGAATTTGATGAATAGAGAACTTTTGCTAGTAGAGAAGTTAAAACCTCCTGAGGCTTGACGTGTTCTCTTCGGTCCCTTCGTGTATGCTGGGGAGGTGCAACCCATCGCAAGGACAAACCACCAGCCCTATTTCCTCGAACATCTTAACACCTTAAAATTATTCTAATTTGATAAGCTATATTTGCACGTGTTTGTTTGTGTGTGCATACGTGTGTCTTTTGCGTGCATGTGAGTGTGTGGGTACACATGCCCAGGCGTGTGCTCACAGAGGTCAGAGGAAGATAGCAAGAGATAGCAGGTTTCTTTCTCTCGTGCTTTCTATTACCTTAAGACAGGATCTCCCAGGGGATGGGAGTCTTACTGATTTGGCAAGATCCCAGGATTTGCCTGTTTCTACTCTGAGGCACGTGCAGCTATGCCTGGCCTTTTTTTTTTTTTCCCCGAAATCATAGGTATTGGGGATTAGAACTTTGGTCCTGAGGCTTACTGGATCATGACTAGCCTGAATCCCAGAGCCCCTCTTCTAACTCAGATCTTAGCTTTTTTTTTTTTTTTTGGCCTGATGTGTCACCTGACAAGATTTGATGTACAAGAACGTTTAGACACATGGAACAACCGTTTTGCTTATTGGTGAGGAATGCTGATATGTAAATGGCATGGTTTTATTCTGCCACTTTGTTTTTGTCACTCAGCAAAGCGACCTGGAGACCTCTCTGTGTTTTTCTGTCCAGATGTACCTCATTCTCTCGGACTGCTGCGCAGTGCACTTTGGGCTTTACTGGTCCACCATTTGCTGAACCAGTTCTGTAAGGGTGGACTTTTAGGCTGTTCCCAGTGCAGTGAAGAATACCCCTGTATGTGCCTCCTTGGGAAGCATGTGAATTTAATTTCATTAATTACCCATCTGGAACTAGGCTGGTATCCTGAGATGCTTGGCCCTCCCTAGTACAATAGTTTTGTACTTTGGCAATTGCATAAGGAAGGAGCAAAATAAGTTAACTTATAAAAAAAGGAAAAGCTACTTCAAGGCTCAGGTCTTTGGAGGAAAATGACTTCCCCTTGGTAGTGTTTGCTGATGTCGCATACGTGGGGGAGCATGTGTCTTTTTTCATGGGAGCACGGTTTACTGTAAGCAGGCCACAGAAGACTGCCTACATTAGCAGGCCGTATCCTCATCTCCGTTTCCATTCTTGTTGGCTTCCTTCTAGCCTCAGGCTGCCCTGAAGCTGATCTCTGACTGACATATGTGGCATAGCTGGGGCTGGTGCGTGCTTATGTGTATCCGTGTTTGGCAGGGGACAGTGTGAGCATGTGTGTGTTTGTGGCCTGTGGCCTGAACATGTTCCCTTGAATTCAGATATTGAAATTGACTCCTCAGTGTTTGAAGGCCTTTAAGAGATGAGAGGGCTTAAACAAATGGGTTTACCGCCTCCATCCCTCTGCCCAATGAGGATGTAGCCTGTTCTTCCTTTTGGCAACCAGGACATCACCTTGGAAACAGAGAGCAGCTCTTGCCGGACACCAAACCTGCTGGCACCTTTATCATGGACTTTCTGCCCCCAGAATGACGAGAAACAAATTCTGCTATTTATGAATGAAGCCGTCTGCAGTGTTTTGTTGGAGCAACACAAAAAGAGTAAGACTTGAGTCTGCTTGTCTGTGACTGCTCTGGGCATTCTGGGAAGTGTTTCTGCAGGCACTCGACCCCTTTGCATGACTTGGGTTTGATTTACCATTCCAGCAGGAGCTGTCATCAATGAGCTCCAGCTCACTCTCATTCCATGGAACGAAAACTCTGGGTCTGTTTTCAGATTTAGAAAGTCCCTTTGCTGATCTCTGGTCAACCCAAAGCATGCTGTCTCCCATATAGTCCTCCATACTGTCACAGCCTCTGTGCTGCCCAATGAGGGAGCAGTAGATAACTTGCTGCCCAAGTTGCCCATCTCATCTCAGCCATCTTCGCCTTCTTCACAACATTCTGTGATACATATGATCCCTGTGGATAGTAAATGGGTATATGCCAACCTTGGTGCCCTGATGAGGTGGACTTGGTGCCGAAGGCTAAGAGGCCATTGGCAATGGCAGAGTCTTACAAGTCTTATACAAGATGAGGAGAAATAGATTTAATTACTCTACTGTCGGTGACAATTCTCCTATGATCACATCTGTAAGCCATACCACTTACAGAGCCTCTTTTCCTTCTTTCCTTCTTTCTTTTTTTCCCTGAGAAAGGGCCTTTCTGTGGTCCTAGAACTTACCCTGTTGACCAAGCTGGCCTCAAACTCACACAGGTCTGCCTGCTTCTGCCTCCCAAGTGATGGGATTAAAGGTATGCACCACCGCTGCCTGGCCTCTGTTTACAGATTCTTTTTTTTTTTTTTTAATTTATTTATTATTCACACAGTATTCTGCCTGCATATGAGCCAACAGGCCAGAGAGGGCACCAGATCTCATTTTAGATGGTTATGATCCACCATGTGGTTGCTGGGAACTGAACTCAGGACCTTTGGAAGAACAGCCAGTGCTCTTAACCTCTGAGCCATCTCTCCAGCCCTGTTTACAGATTCTTAAACATGGCACCAAAAGCACATGCTATTACCAGTTTCCCATCATTGGCAGTCTTTGACGGACTTCTCTTAGACAACTACGTTTACAGTAACAAATCCTTGACTTTCAGGGGAGCCTTTCAGCACCTTTGCTTCTATTGCTGTAACAAAACACCTGTGGCTGGCTAGCTGTTTGTTTGTTTTTTTTTTTAAAGAGAAATTTATTTAGCTTATTGTTGTGGTGGTTCAAGAACATGGAGCTGGTATCCTGGTGAGGCTCCCCTGGGTGTATCAAAACATCATAGAAATCAGTTTGGGAAAACAGCCATGTGCAGACAGGGCCATGTGAAGTTGCCTCTTTATAACAATCTTCTCCCTTAAGGTAGCTTACTGTGACATGACAAGGAGAAGCATCTGTCTATCCCTTCTGAATGAAGGCAGTACATAGTATGTATGTATGTATGTATGATGGGTTTTTGAAGCATGGTTTCACATAGTCTCATTTGGTCTCAAATACATGATATACATAATGCTGAGATTGTAGGCATTTGGTACCAACGCCTGGTGTTCACAGTGCTGGGGCTAGAACTCAGGGCCTCGTTCATGCTAGGCAAACATTCTGCTAGCCTCAGCACAATCTGCCTCTTAAAAGCTCTAGCTTTGAGAGTTCTATGGTGGGCACCAAGCTTCCAAAGCATGTGTGCCCATGTCACACACTTGGACCTTACCTACACCGTAGCACCTGTTCCCGTTTTTATTTGACCTTTATGCACATCTCTGCATCGTTAGGTTTGGCTTGCCTTAGTTTTCTATGGAGGTCAGATTTTCACATCTTCTTGTGCTTGTTGTTGTTGTTGTTGTTGTTGTTGTTTGTCATCCTTCAGATCACCTTGGCTGATTAAGTGGCCAGGTTCTGTGGCCAGGCTCCCGAGTTAAAGATGTTGACTTAAAACCTGGCCCCATTCTTACAAGCAGAACCCTGACCCACCCCTTGTGTTTGTATGGGAGCTCGCTGGGTCTTCTGTTTCACTAGAACACACTGCAGAATCTACCCGTTCATTATTAGTCTTTCCCTGAAGTGAGAAAGCCTGCTGTTCGTGACAAGTGACAGAGATGACCAGCTAAGGCAGTTAAAAATAGTCACAGGACTTAAGAGCTTCGCAGTCACTGATTTAGCCTAGTGGCTAACAAGGATCTCAGTCTTTGGAGGATTTTCTTCTTGTTGGTATCAGCTGCTGGGGCTATTCTAAGAAATTATGTTCTATAAATCAAGAAAATGTCTCCTGGCAAAGCCATTTCTCCTGCCCAGCCCACCCTGGCCAGCCCTAGGACTGATGGCTCCCAGAGCCTGTGTTAGCTGTCAGAAGAAGGTTTCAAGCCAACTCTCTGTGGTCCGTAGAGAGACACATCCAGGCTGAGTGCTTTCTTCTTTCTCTTTCCTTTTTCAACTTCCTCCTTGGTCAAAGTATTTGGAAGCCCAGAAAAGTATGATGGCTATCCTAGTGGTTTTGAAAATTTGAGTGGCTTTTGTTGTTTGTTCCTTCTCTCCCCTCGTTATTTCTGTTTCCTTTCCTTAAGGAACACATTTGTTTATATATTTATATTTGTTCATTTTGTGTGTGTAGTGGGCACACGCACCACAGCTGATATGTGGAGGTCGGAGAACAGCTTTGAGGAGTTGATGCTCTCTCTCTACCATGCGGATCCATTACCTTCTGGAACCAGCTCGTCTCACTGGCTCTCTTTCCCTTCTACTTAAAGGACAGGGTCAAAGTAGTGGCAAAAGAGTACTGTGTGGCTCAGGCCTGTAATTCCAGGTATTTTGTGAGACTGAGCCAGAAAGATTGTGAGTTTAAGGCCAGCCTGAGCAATGTAGCGAGCTTTTATCTTGAAATAAAAACATAAAGAGAGCCTGTATGTCAGCCCGGGCTGACCCTGAAGTTTTCATCGTCCTGCTGCCTCAGCCTTTAGAGTCCTGGAATTACAGGCATGTGCCATCTTGTTTAGATCTGTGGGTACTTGGAATCGAACTCAATTCCTTATGCTTACCCAGCAAGGGTTTTACCAACTGAGCCATTTTCTCAGCCAGAGAGGGAAGCTGTTTTTTTCTGAGACACTGTCTCATTCTGTAGTCCAGGCTGTCCTCAGGCTCATGTCGATTTCTAGTGCCTCAGCCTCCGGAGTGCTGGATAGATGTGCACCACAAACTACACCCAGTGACAGCTATTTTTCATGATCTGAAACCCCAATCTATAGGAAGGGTCTGGAGGAATTATTAGGACAGACACATGTTGTAGATGACTGTAGAGCACAGTTAATAACCAGTGTGGTGGTGGCGGTGGCAGTGGTGGGGAGCCAGTATGGCAGGTAGCTTTACCCCATATTCAAATGATGAAAAACATGACAGCATCTCTCTGTGGGGCTAATGGATTCTTCCCCACAGCTGGCTTGCCACACAACATGACTAATGCTGCACATAGCCTTCTGCTTCTAGAAAGTCAGTTGTTTCTTAACACACAGTTGGATTTTTTTTTTTTTTAAATAACCATCAGACAGGATTTCCTCGGGGCCATTCCGTTCTTAGTTAAGTTGGGTCCACAGAACAGGAATTGCATTGTAGTTGTGCTATTGTGTCTGACTCGCTGTCTAGGGAGAAACTAGAATTCCTCAGGAGAGTGCTCTAGGATCAGTGTGGTTTGATTCCAGTTATTTCTGACATTTGGCTGCAGAGCTGAAAACACGTGCAAAGCTTGAACGGGGAGTTTGCGTCATTCTTGTTCGGAAAGCTTTTGATCGTTGAAAAGCTGTGGGGAGGATAGTGATGAAGGTCCAGGGCAGTGCCATGTAAGGGAGCACAGATTATTAGGAAGGAACAGTGAGGGGGGGGGGGTCTAGAAATCATAAAGAGCCGAGGGACAGCAGATGGAAGGTGACTAGTGGCTTCCTGGGGTGTCATGGGAAAGTGGGGATCAACGGGGACACATTCGGAATGGGAGAAGGAAGTTGCCCCTCAGCCTGTGAGTCCTATGCGAAACACAAAGGCTCTTGGAGTTTGTGTTTTGCTTGAAGTGAGAGGTATTGGGCGTGCTAAGTCCGGAACTACCAATGGGCCATGTTGGTATAGTGTAAAAACAAACAAACAAACAATGAACAAACTGTCTCACAACAGTACCCCCGTCATCCTGCTCCTTCTGAGTGAGTCACGGTAGCCTCAAGAGAAGTCACTGTCCAGGTACAACAAGAAGCCGCCAGCTCTTGTGGCCGGTCTGTCTTGGTAGCAGAGAAGTCACAGCAAGCTGCTCACACCCTTGGCACAGATTCAAACGGACTGGCTGCTCACGCTGAGTGAAGATGGTTGGCAGTCACATAGCTCAATCTCATACTTACCTTTCTACTGCTGTGCAGAGACACCAGGAGCAAGGCAACTTACTGGGGGCCCCACAGTTCCTGAGGGTTAGAGTCCAGGACCATGACGGTGGGGAGCACGGCATCAGGCAGGCATGGAGCTGAAACAGCAGCTAAGAACTCACATTTTATCCACAGGTAGGAGGCAGAGAAAGAGAGGGTGGGAGGGAGGGAGGGAGGGAGGGAGACAGACTAGGGATGGCATGGCCTTTTGAAACCTCAAATCCTATCCCAGTGACACCTTTCCTAATCCTTCCAAAAGTTCCACTGACTAGAGAACAAGTATTCAAGTATATGAGTGTATGGGGACATTCCCACCCAGAGCACCACACCCAGTAAGGGTGACACGAAGCAAAGAATGATGGGTGAATTTAATAACTGTGTCATGCTCACACCGTTCCTCCCCCAGATTCCCTAGGAGAGTCTTGCTTGTGAGTGTTGACCCACATGTCACCACAGGAAGTCCCAGGAGTGCTTGCCCAGACTAATGTCCTGGGGATCTGACCTGAGGTTCTGATCTCATGTGTGAACTCTGTGTGCGCCCGTGTGTGCATCTATGTCTGTATGCATGTGTTGGCCGTGCACATGCACGTCATGGGTGAGCATGCACATTCACACGTGTGCACGCAGAGGCCAGAGGATGTCAGGTATCCTGGTTGATCCGCCCCTTGTCTCTCACTGAACTCAGAGCTGGACTGGCAGCCACAAGCTTCACTGCTCTTGTCTCCCCTCCCCCTCCCCCTCCCCCACAGTGCTGGTTAACATGCACGTGACCATACCAACATTACCACAGAAATGCTGGGGGTTTGAACTCATATTTCTGCAGTAAGGGCTCCAACCCACTGAGCCACAGAAGTGTGAGCTTCTTTTGTTTTGTTTATTTCCTGTTCAGAACTTGCTTTGTCGACCAGGCTGGCCTCCAACTCACAGACATCCACCTGTCTCTGCCTCCCGAGAAGTGTGAACTTCTTCTTTTTTTTTTCCCCTTCAAGACAGGGTTTCTCTGTGTAGCCTTGGCTGTCCTGGACTCACTTTGTAGACCAGGCTGGCCTCGAACTCACAGAGATTCACCTGCCTCTGCCTCCCGAGTGCTGGGATTAAAGACGTGCGCCACCACACCCGACTATGTGAACTTTGTTAGGAGCATGAAGTAAAGAATTCTCTTTCAATGAAGTGAGGAGGTACAGTGGCACATGCCTCTAGTTGCAGCTACTCAGGAGATTGAGGCAGGAGGCTCACCTGAGGTCAGGCCAGTCTGACCACACAATGAGAACCCAAGAGTCTACTTGAAAGAAGCAAGACAGCCCTGCACCAAATTACAGTGTCAATGGCACCTTTGCTATTGAACACAGTGCGGCCTCTGAAGGTAATAGCAGACAGAACTGGGAAGGCAAAGGGGGAAGAAGCTACAGGAGTAGCATTCAAACTTTGCAGGGTGTGAAAGGCCCCACTATATAGCTTTTAGAAAGTTGATTCTTAAGACCCATTCCTGAAAACCTTCTGTTGGGCACCTGGCACCCTCAGCACACTCCCTCTCCTTGGTGGCTGGATGCAGATGGCCCAGGTGTCACCTTAAGAGGTGAGATTAGTTGTGACCTTGACTCAGCAGCTACTTTGCCTAGCACAAAGGGGATGCGTGTCTCTATATAAGCCTTCTAAAGTGGCGGGAGTGTCAGTTTTAGAACTGGGCAGAATGCTGCCCAGAAGCAGGCAGGACAGACCCTTCCCATCATGAGGAGGGTTTTGTGGTACCCATGGACCAGTCTCCATCTTTTATCCTGGGATAGTGTTGTCACTGCAAATCTGACAGTTTTCTTTTCTCAAGGCCCTTTGCCAAGCATGGTGAGCGACTTCTCCCAGAGAATAGGGAAATATGGTGTGTCCTAACTGTGAACTGCACAGGGTCTCTACTGCTGCCGTTGGTTTGGCTGCTTATTCAGTGTGGGGCATTACATAAGCCTGTTTCTGTTTAGTGCCTTCTCCCTGACTCTCTGTTCTAATTGGTGCTTCTGTCAAAGCAGGAACCTTTGTCTGACCTTCATCCTGTCTGCCCTCACCTTCCCTCATCCCATCCTGCTATGCCAAGCTACTGTTGAACGGCTGTGTTCTGTTGGCCATTGTGCCTAGACTAGGTGGCGTTGGCTTTCTTGTGCATCAGTGACTGTCAGAGTCTTACTGGAAGCAAAGAACTGGTTATAAGATACAAAGTGCTTTAGCTGGGGAGATGGCTCAGTGGTTAGGAGCACTGACTGCTCTTACAGAAGATCCAGGTTTTAGTCTCAGCAGCTACCTGGTGTCTCACAACCACCCAAAATTCCAGTTCTGGGAGATCCAATGCCCTCTTTTGACTTCCTATGTTTCCTGCATATAGAAAAGCTCAGACATAATTAATTAATTTAATTTTTAAAGATAAATTAAAAATGAAATATATATAAGATTCTGAGTGTGACTACTTCCAGGTACTAGTCCATGACTCAAGAGAAAGTACTTTATGGAGCCTGTACCCTCCTCAGCCTCGTGACTGGCCTAAACATCTGCTGTTCTTGGCCTTTGACATTTCGTGCAGTCAGAGAAGTCAGGGATGGCTCCAGATTGGCCTGTAGCTGTTCAAATCGGAAGTCCAAGCGGCTCCTGGGCAGACCGTTTTTTGGAGGGCTCCTCCGTTGTTGGAAGCTGGTGGTGCTGTTAATGGCTGGCTTCTTGTGTGGAAAGCTGCTATGTGGCTCAGGATGCCAGCAAGCTGATGTGGCTGTGCCAGGGGCTATCTGCTTGGTTGTCTCATTGGACAGTCCAGATGGCAACAGAGTCTACAAGTCTCCGATCTGCTCTGTCCAAAGGGGGCCTGCTGACAGCTTGAGGTATAGTGCCCTGGGTAATTGGCTTCCTCATTTAGTAATTTGTCTGCTTGCTTTCCCCTTCCTCTGCTTCCGCTCTTGTAAACCGATAGCCTCCTGCCCCTTCAGTGGACTGACAGAGCCGGTCCCCTGAGCAGAGGCCGCAGGGCGGGGTGCCAGAACCCAGGTGGAGGGTCATTTGGAAAATGCACACAGAAAAAAAAACACTGTTTGTCTTTCGGTGATCCCTCTGCCTGCTCGTGGAGACTGCTTGCTCATTGCCCCCCCCTCCTTTTCAAAGCATAGTCACCATTTTTTTTGTCTGTTTGCTTTTTTTTCCCCTTCCATTTTTTAACCTGTGCTCATTCGGTTCCCTTTACTTTTGCAACTGACCTAGTTAAAATTCAATTCCAAAAAAAAAAAAAAAAAGGAAATTATACATTTGTTCAGGTTAAGCTACCCTTTTCTCTCTCTCTCTTTTTTCTTCCTGTTTTCATCTAACTATACATTTTTCTTCCTCTCCAAGGAAGCAAAATAAATTAAAAACACACATTTCTGGTTCATTCTGGCACCTTCATCCTCTCAAATGTGTTTGTCTTTAGGTGTCGGAAGTCGCAGGACCCAACATCTCTGCTTCATTGAAAATACAGATATACCACTCAAAAACTTAGCCCTTGGAGCTGGAAAGTGACGTCTGTTTTCACTTAATAAGTCATTTTGTTTTCCAGGTGGAATACAGATTATTCTTGGACAAACTTAGGAGCAGACCTGCCCCGGCTGCTGGCAGGGTTAGGTCAGATGTCTGAGCCTGCTCTCCATCTGGAAAGGTGCTGTCAGAGTCTGGTGTTCGCCATCCTGCAGCGTGGGTAGACAAGGGACTCTGCTTCTGCCTCCTGGGAGGCCAATTGGCGTCCTCTCACGGACTGTTCCTTATACCTCTTCAGATGGGGCCCCCTGACAGGCACAGGACAGGAGCCATGGCTGATGTCCACTACTCTTTCTCATTTCTTGTCTTTTGTTTTCTGTTCTTGTTTCTTCCGGTTGGGATTTACAAGGGCTCCGGCTCCCACTTGGCTTTATTGAGTTGAAGGCAGTCTCTTAAAGCAGGTATCTGAGTTTGGATCCTAGCTCCATCAGCTGTGAAACCTTAGACAAGTTCTCCACCCCCCTTGGAACATCAGTTCCCTCATAAGGTTCAGGTAAAGCTTAAACTTTTGCTTACAGCCACATGCCCAGCCTCTGAGGCTTTCAGTAAATATATCCTAGGAATGAATGTCCTAGCTAAAAGCAAGGACTTTGTACTGGGTTCAAATTCCCATCTACCTCTGTGCTCTCAGGCCAGTCACTTTACCTTTACCTTGGGGAAAGCAGATAGGATTTAAAGTTTCCTTGGCTGTCACACTTGGTTGCAGCTATCTATCACAGTAGACTTAACTCTTTACACTCAGGGTGCTGGGAGTCATATCCCCCGTGGAGGCTGCAGGGAGAATTCTCTTGCTTCATGCAGGTTGGTGGCTCTGGGTGGCCATCAGCTTGCGGAAGCTCCCCTTTGTTCTCTGCCCTGATCGTGCCACAGCCTTCTTCTAGTCTGTACAACGCTTGTCATTGGATTTAAGATATGATTGATTAAAATAATGCCAGGTTGAGACCCTTAACTTAATTATATCTGCAAAGATGTCTTTTCTAAGTAAGTTGTCATTTTTAGGTCCCAGGGCTTAAGCTGGGCCCATGTCTTCTTAGGTCCTGCTGCAGGGCTAGCGTGAGAATCACTCAAGTCAACTGTTTGTGATAAGGCCTTGCAGTAAGAGGGAATTAAGTGTTTTCCTGGACATTACAGAAACCCTGTTATAAAATTAGAGATGTGTATGTCTGGCGTGCACACACACAGTAAGAGCTCAGGAAATTCACTTGCTGTTTAACTTAGCAAACCAGTGTGGAAGGCCTACTGTGTGCCGGGTGCTTTGTTCTAAGAGCTCAGAAAATTTAGTTACTAGTTAATTTAACAAACCAGTGTGGAAGGCCTAGTGTGTGCCAGGTGCTTGGTCTAAGTGCAGGGGGATGCAGTATGATAAATAATCCATACTAGAAAATGAGTAAGAGATAGAGAGCACAGAAAAGGTTTTCCTGTTGACCATGCATACACCTGGCATTTTACTAACGGTGCCCTCAGCCGTGACATAGCAGCCACCCCTGAGGATGCCAGCCTTGTAGTACTGGGGTACCCCAACATGACGGACATCAATCTTGCCTGAAGCTTCAGTCAGTTCTTGTGTTTTTTGGTAGTGTCCAGGCTACTGGCCTGGATCAGGCAGAGCTCCTGAGGCTGGGGCCCAGAACCCTGTGGGCAGTGGGCCATAGCGGAGCACTAACCTCAGAGGGTAGCACCGCGGATCCCTGTTACCATGGCAGCAGCAAGCTGTTATGAGAGACCCTGAGAGTGAATTAAATGGAAGGAAATTGCTGTTGCCCTCAGAAGAAAAGAAACTGAAGGAAGTTTCTCGGGGTCTGTGGGCGTCATTTTGACCCCTGTTAGGTTGTTCATGTCGGCAAGGGCCATCTGAGAGATGAGGTTGGGAGGACTTGCCCTGCCCATGGCATGACCTTCACAGAAGGAAGAGTGGATCCTACAGACTGCAGACTTCTCATGCCAGGAGGCTGAAAAAGAAACCCTGTCGTGAGTGGCAGTCCGTGTCCAGTCATGGCAGTGATGACCTGCTTTCTCTTCCAGTGCAACCCACATCTGTGGAGTGTGCCCTGATGGGACACAATGACCTGAAAACCCGGAACTCTGTTTGGGAAAAGACCATATAGAAAGTAAACATATGGCTTACATAAATAAAACATGGGACAGGAAGGAGTGGTCTGAAAAAGTTACGAGGAAAACCCACCGGTGAGGGCAGGTTCAGAAATCTTGCTGCTCCTGGGGCCCCCAGTGCCGACATCACTCAATGGCTCAGTGGAGACCTCCAAGCGGGCCAGTTGCTTTTGGAGGCTGCCCAGTGCGCCCCCAGCTACTAGACAGAGGAGCCCTGACCTACTTTCTTTCTTTTTTTGAAAAG
The DNA here is from genome assembly GCA_907169655.1 of Acomys percivali. NCBI lineage: Eukaryota > Metazoa > Chordata > Mammalia > Rodentia > Muridae > Acomys > Acomys percivali. The sequence continues at coordinate 46,587,976 of OU015744.1, read as the reverse complement.
AAAGTTTTGCTGCTTGCTGTGGGGTTCTCGAACAAGGCAATGAACTCGAAGAAGTGGGGGAGGGGGGCGGGAGGTTTGTATGTGTGGGTTTGGTCTTGTTTTTTTTTTTTTCCCTGCACTATTTAATATGTCAGAATCCACGTGTCCTGTATGGAGATGAGCCAGCCTCCACAGGGCCTGCACAGGGAGAGGACCAAACAGACAGCTTGGGCATTGAGGCTGCTTCCTTCCTTTTGTTCTTAGCGTCTTGAGGAAACTCTGCCGGGCTGCAAAAGAGACAAGTGTGATCTTTGCATCTAAATAGGGGCAGACCGCAATGCGGCCACCTGACTTGGACCAAGAATTGGGGTACCCTTGCTGAAAAACGGGTCCATGGCTTTCCTTTGCAGTCAGCATGCTACCTCGCCTGCTCCCCGTTGACTTCTCTGTCCTCACTTTCCTCCTGTTCCAGCCACACGCATGCGCTTTCCGATCAAGTTTCTCCTCATTCCTCTGCTAGGTCTCTGCACAGGGTCCTTTGCTTTGTCTTAGGAACTCCACTCCCAGGCCTCATATGCTCACTGCTTTTATTACTTGCGTTCATAAGGTCCTTTCTCAGATAGACCTATGCCACCATGATGTCCAAAATGTCCCACCTCACTGGTTGTTGCTCATTGTGCCCTCTGCTTCATCGCTCCAGATCACTTGCCACTGTTGCAAGTCATCAGACTCATTAATTTGTTCAGTGAACCTTTCCCTGGAGCTCTAGGCCTGTCTTTTTTTTTCTTCTTCTTATTTAATTAATGAGTTAATTAATTTTAAGACAGGGCCTCATGTAGTCCAAGTTTGTCCTCAGACTCAGTATGTAGTTGAAGCTGTCCTTGAACTCTTGACTTTCATGCCTCTTCTTCTAGATTGCTTGGGCTATAGAAATGCATCCTTATGCCCAGTACATATGGTGCTAGGGGAACCCAGGACACTCTGAATACTAGGTAAGCTCTCTACCAAATGAGCCACGTCCCCCCCAGCCCTACTTTTATGCCTCCCACGCTAGCCTCAAATTCACTATGTGTCCAAGGGTAATCTCTAACTTCTGATCTTCTGGCTTCCACGTCTCAAGCATTGGCATCACAGGCGTGTACCACCATGCCCAGATGGAACCGGTCATTCTTGTTCATCGAGTGAATGACTGCCTACCAAGAGAGCGGGCTTTCTAAGATGTTGCCCAGGGAAAGAGAGACTGAAAAATCTCTAAGGAGTAACTGTCCCTTAGCCTACTGAACCTAATTGACATTCTTCACAGAGTAGGCTTGGCCTGTAGCTCACTTGATGGAATCTGGTGATCACTGCACTAAGACTTCCAGAAAAAGAGAGGTTCCTGCTAACCCTACTTTTGGCCCATAACTTCAAGGGCAGTGACCCCTTGTCAACTTGACCCACAAACACATAGCTATTAAATTGTAACCTTTCCTTTCTTGTCCACTCCCAAGATCTCATGCTAGTTTCAGTTATCACAACATTGGCCAACTTGTAAATGTCCCATACGCTTTAAAAATTCAAACACTTTAAAAGCTCAGTCTCTTTAAAATATCCAGTCTTTCAACTGTGGGCTCCTGGAAAATCCAAAATAAGTTTCCTATTTTCTACTTCTAAGAGCCGCAGGGCAAAGTTACAATCAGATCAAAGCAAACCAAAACCCAGCTGTGTAAAAATCTCAGTGTCCAAAAGTCTGGGATTCATGATCTTCTGGGCTCCAAAGGGCTTGGGCAGTTCCCCTCCTCTGGACTCTGTCATTCACAGGACACACATTGTGTCCAGTATGCCGTACCCGATACCTGCTGTTGTCCTTGGCAGTTACCTTCTAGCCCTGGCATCTCCAGTGTCCTGGAGTCTCCACTACAACTGGGAATCACCTCTCCAGGCTTCTCTTCAGGGACTCTTAGCACTGCCTGTGGTGCCAGGCCTCAGCTTCACCATGACCTTCTGAGTCTTGGAGTCTCCACTACAACTAAGGCCACACCTTAACTAATGGTCTCTCCTGGCCATTTCACAGGGCCAAGACTCAGCTGCTCTCCATGACTCCTTCAAGTCTACAGTTTTCATTCAGCTAAAACCAGTATCAAAGGGGAGACCCATACACTTCACCAGGTTCAGCTATTGACCTGAGGTGTAGCCTTGAACCATTACAATCACAGCTTCTCTATGCTGACTTCCCAGAGGGCTTCACCTCAGTGATGCTGGTCTTTTGTTAATCACAGCTGATTTTTAAGTCCAACTGACCAGAATCCAGAGTGTTAAAACAAGCTATCACATGAGTGGCTCTGATAGAGATTTTTGCTTCTCTCTGAAATTTCGTAAGCCAGGCTTTCAGCATCTACATTTCTCTCAATATTAGCTTCCAAGCTCTCACAGATAATCCCATTAAGTTTTGAGCACTCAGTGCCTTTTCCAACTCAAACATTTCAATAGTCCTCCCCCAAACACATGATCAGGCCCCACTGCAATGGCCCCCTCCTGGACCAACTTCTGCCTTTGCCTTCTGTTGGCTGAGGCAACCTGGAGAGGAAAGGGTTTATCTGGCTTATATAACCCAATCATAGTCCATTACTGAGGGAAGTCAAGGCAGGAGCTAAAGCAGAGACCGCAGAGGAATGCTGCTTACTGGATTGCTCCCCATGGTTTTTGTTTGTTTGTTTATTTATTGTTGTTGTTTGAGACAACAACAATCTCTTTATACACCCCTGGCTGTCCTGGATTAAAGGTATGTGCTACCATGCCTGGGTTCCCCATGCTTTTGTTTTGTTTTTAGTTTTCTTTCTTAGATAATCCAGGCTCACCTGCCCAGGGGAGGCTACCTCAATCATTAATCAAGAAAGTAGCCCACAGACTTGCCAGTGTGATGGAGACATTGTTTTTTTAGTTGAGGTTCCCTCTTTCCAGATGACTCTAGCTTGTCAAGTTGACAAACAAACATCAACAACAACAACAACAGTGCAGGAAACTCCTTGTTGGGGTATACATATACCCAGGAGAAGGGGATACTACCTGGCTGTCAGTATGATTTGTTTGGGAGTCCAGTCTTTGACAGTGTATGACCTGTCTAATGTACTGCTCTTTGTGTTGTGTTTTGTTTTCCTTGGCAGGGTTTCACTGTGTAGCCCTGGCTGTCCAGGAACTCACTTTGTAGGCCAGGCTGGTTGTGAACTCACAGAGTTCTGCTTGTCTCTGCCTCCCAAGTGCTGGGATTAAAGGCGTACACCCTACCGTCCAGCCAAATGTGCTCTTCTAATGTATCACAAAGAATGTGTGTGTGTGTGTGTGTGTGTGTGTGTGTGTGTGTGTATGTACATAATATTGTAGTGTTTCATGTTAATTATCATCCTCATCTCTGGTTTCTTTGTTGCTGTTTTCTTGACACTTATTTTTATATTACTATTATTGTTGTTATCGTTATTATTATCTTGGTTTTTTGAGACAGGGTTTCTCTGTATAGTGTTAGCTATCTTGGAACTCCCTCTGTAGACCAATCTGGCTTCAGATCCATCTGCCTCTGCTTCCTGAGTGTTGGAATTAAAGATGTGTGCCACCACACCCAGCTCTTGACACATTTAGATAGGAAGAAAAAAAAATCTAATCACATCTATCTGCTAAAATCATTTACTTGGAAATAGCCCTTTGCCTATGAGGTTGACAGCAACTTAGTCTGCCGAACATGACTAAATATTCTTTCTTATATTCTGCTTTAGCCAAATCCTTCAGGAGTTAGCCTTTATTTCTATTTTGTTTCGTCTTTCCTTGAAAAGACTAGCTCCCCGCTCCCACTCCCACCCCCTGCCCCTGCCTTCTTCCTGAGCATCTCAGTGTTAAGCATGTCCATCGACACCAGATTCCAGCTTCAGTGAGGCAGAGCACCCGTGCTCACAGTGGGTCATGTGAAGTGGGTTTATTACTCAGCATAAGTGTAGAGGGACCACAGAGGTCTATAGAGTTCATTATGGGTCCATTGAGGCTCAGAAAAGCTGCCTGGGATGATGGAGTCTCACCTGCATGTGTCCCTTTTACATAGTGTGACAAGGGACCAAGAAAGCAGCTTGGAATGGGTTTTATACCCCAGGGCTGTATGAGTCACTGGGATAAGGCATTAGAGGACATCCTGTTTCTAGGCTGGAACGGGGCCCAGGCTGTACCAGCCAGCTCCTTATCACAGGATGGTACATTCCCAGCACTTCCTACAGTTATTGTGAGCCCTGCAAACGAGACAGGGCGGCCAGTCTAGGTTTACCTAGAGCTCTGTCCTGTACACATTTCTGTGAATAGGTTAGATCAAGCTCACCAGACCCAGAAACAGTTTGTGCTTGATATTTTCCAGTTGTAAAATGTTTCTGCCTACACAAAACTACCTGTTCTTCTTGCTATTTGGATGGCAGTCTTGTCCTGGTCTCTTCTGAGCCTTAGGCATGAAGCATCCTAGTTAAAGCTCTTCCCTTCTTCCCCAGAAGAAATCTGTTACTGAGCGACATTTATGTGCGTGCAGTTTACTATACCCTATTAGTCCATAACAGTTTAATATGCTACTTTTACTTTAATGATGTATTAGATGGCATTATCGTATCCTCCCTCCCTCCTCCCTCCTTCTCTCCCTCTCTCCCTCCCTCCCTCCCTCCCTCCCTCCCTCCCTCCCTCCCTCTCTCCCTCTCTATCCTGGCTAGGGTCTCTAGCCAGCTTGCCCTTGAACTTGCTATGTATCAGAAGATGATCTTGAAGGTCTGTTCTTCCTGTTTCCACTTCCTGAGTGCTGGGATTAGAGGCGTGTACTGCGGTGACCCCTTTATGCAGTGGTTGGGGTCAAGCCTAGGGCACTCTGCATGCTAGCCAAGCACTCTGTTCAGCGAGCTGCACCCGAGCCCCGTGTCTGCTTTTGAAACATGCTGTGACTTTATGCTCTGCATATTTGGCCCTGTGGATTCAGTAGACCACAGAGAAAGACAATGCTCTCTAAACCAAGGCAATGAAGAAACAGTACCAGAAACAACAGTGGTAACAACACAGAAGAGCTGGTTTTTTTTTTTTTTTTCTGTCCATGCTTCTGTGAGCACTTAATATTATAATATGTAAAATATAATTTTAGATGTAGGTGATAAATATATCTTATTTTTAAAAATGCTTGCATTTGATGGATTATTGGTAAAATTAAGCTCCTCATTTGCACACAGCACATTTTGGTGTTTTCAGTAGGTTTCTAGTTGATGTTGTTTCCTCATGTCTGTGTTTGGTTCTGTGTTTCCCACTGATCTATAGTTCTAAAGGAGCCATGGGTACCAACATAACAGTCTCCCTGTCCCTCACTTGGTTGCATGTCTTCTTTATTTAAAGTCACATCATAAAGAGATTTTAAAATGGCACGTTACCAAGTTAATATACTGTTCCTTTATACATTTTCCTTTTTTTTTTTTTGTTTATTTATTTGTTTTGTTTTGTTTTTTTAGACAAGGTCTCATCATGTGGCTCTGGATGATTTGGAACTCACCAGGTAGACCAGGCTGGCCTCTGCAGACTGAGTGCAGAGATTAAAGGCGTATACTGCCGTACCTGATATTTTTGTTTTGTTTCCTGGTACTATGGATGGAAGCTAGAGCCTTTTGCACACTAGGTAAGCAGTCTGCACTGAGTTATAACCCTCTATACCCCTTTCATAAATGTCTTTTTCTTTCTTTTTTTTAATTTAAGTTTGAGTCAAGGTTTCATTAAGCTGTCCAAACTGGCCTTGAACTTTAGGCCCTATGTCACTCTCCCAGAGACAGGATTATTTCTCTGTGTAGCCCTGGCTGTCCTGGACTTGCTTTGCAGACCAGGCTAGCCTTGAACTCACAGAGAACTGCCTGCCTCTGCCCCTCCCCCCCAACCCTAGGGCTGATATTACAAGTGTGCACCACCACGCCCGGCTGTGTACGTTATGTTTCTTATATTTCCCTTTCATTTCTTCTAGAAGAAATGAGTGGTTGAGTTTTCGCAGGTAAATTATTCAGCCATAGAGAATAAAAAAATGATGGTTGTGTGCAGGACATGGTAGGATTTGTTTTTCTTTTCTTACATGGGAAATGAAGGCTTGGCTCTTGCTTGGATCTTGTTTCTGTTTGGTGCCACTTTTCTCTGGTGGGTGATTGTCAGCGACTTCCTGGGAAGACCTAGGTAGCCTGTGCATCAGGCCCCTTCTTAGGCCCCTCTGTACTTTGACCCCTCTGTCCTTTGGCCAGGGCATCCTTTTAGGCATTAGATGCTGGAAGCATGGCTTTCTTGTCCTTGCTGGGTATGAACATGGAAAGGCTAGGGTGCAGGAGTTATCATTTCAAATGGTTAAGATTCTATAGAAGAGCCTGTGGCAATGGCTCAGTAAAGAGCTTCCTGAACAAATGTGATGGCTTGAGTTAGATTCTCAGCATCCATGTAAAAAGCCAGGTGCACGCTGGCCATGATAGTGCACACCTTTAAGCAAGAGGCTATGGGTTCAAGGCCAGCCTGGTATATATAGTGAGTTCTAGGACAGCCAAAACAAAATAATGAGACTCTGTCTAAAAAAAAAAAAAAGAAAGAAAAAAGCAAGGTAGAGTGGTATGCATATGCACAGTAATGCCAGCTCTGGGGAAAATGAAGACAGGATAACCATGCGGGCTTGGTACCAGCCCATGCAGCTTAGTCAGTGAGCTCCAGGGTCAGTGAAACCCCATCTCAAAAAATAAGAGCAATTGAGGAAAGAACCCAATACCACTCCACCCCCCCACATATGCACACATGCACAATGGGACCAAAAAACAAAATATAACAACAACAACAACAACAAAAACAAAACAAAACAAAACAAAACCCAAAAAAAAAACCCAAAAAACCCAGGAAAGCAACATTACTTTATGCAATGGAACACAAACTGTACTTTCCTGGGGCAGGGTGGAAACCTAGATGCATACATGCCGACCTGGTTTCTTTCTTCTTTAACTTATAAACATGTTGTTCTTTTTTCCTTTTCATTTTGAAGTGTCGTATTGGGTTAATACCGTGATGCTTCTGCCTGTTGGCACAGCATCCCAAATCATGCTGAACAGTGACGCTTCTGCCTGTTGGCACAGCATCCCAAATCATGCTGAACAGTGACGCTTCTGCCTGTTGGCACAGCATCCCAAATCATTGCTGAACATATTTATTCTCATTGTGGCTTTATCATTGGAAAAATTTTAGACCCTAAAGTAAGAACTGTAGGGAGTCTGGCGTTTAAACAAATGCCTCTCCACATCACGTGTAGAAACCTGTGTCACAGCTCTTAAAGCTTTCAGGTGGGAAATAGGATCCTTTTCTGATGGTGCTAGTCTGAACCCAAGGCCTAGCATGCTAAGCCAGTGTTCTGCAGGCAGTTTAACAACGTACATCTCAGGCCTGGGCCATGGATTGGAAGGATTGCCCAATCTCTTACCAGGTTTCAAAAGAAATTTAAGTAGCTAATTTTTGCCTTTGTTTAGAGTACTTTTAGTCCTCCTGAGTAAGGCAGAGGGGGCAGAGAGGCAGAGATCAACTATTGTGGATAGATAAGGCCAGTTCCTGGGAAAGCGAGGGACAACCGGAGGAAAAGGGCCAGCTTTCTAACAGGCACACCTCCCTCTGACTTATCTCTCTTGGGAAACACTTTACCCTGTGTTTGCCTGGTGCTGACAACGCAGAGTCCATCCCCCCTTCCCCCCACACACCCCCACTCCCGGGCCACAGATAAAGTAGAGCTGTTCATTATTAACCTCTTGGACTTTGCACTGACACCTGCTTAGGCAATTTAGCTATCCCTGGTAGCCGGAAGCTGCTGGAGGTGTGGGCTATCTCCACATCCGTAACATAGATACTGAGGCCAGTTCGGGTCACTTGTGTTTACGGATTCCCAGTGATGAGGTAGATCTTAAGGGTGGTTGTGGTCATATTAGCTACAGTGGAATATCCCGGGTGGTACTTGAGTACAAGAATAGAAAGTCAGAAGCATTAATGACCTTAATGAAGCCTGGAAGATGCGTGTGTCTCTGGCTAGGGTCTGCGTTTATTATCTTGAAAACACGTTCAGTGTTAGGAGAAGCAGACACTACCTGAATTTAGGTATGAGTGATACCTTTGCGTGATAACAAACTCCTTTGTAGGACTTTATCATTGAAAGGATTGACTGTCCTCTCACCCAGAGGACATGCTCTCATTATGCAGGGCTTATGCTGTATATACAAAGGGTTAAAATTGTACACAGATGTTACATGTAGACTCACAAGGTGCCTGTTGAGAATCAGATGATCATTGCATACCTCATAAGCCCCCCTCCACCCCCACACAAACCGTGTTAAAGATTGTGAGTTGCATCCTTTTCTCCTTCTTAGGGATATAAGGAGTAAGAACAAAAGGAAACAAGAATAGGCAGCTGTGGACTGGGCGTGGTGGCGCATGCCTTTAATCCTAGCACTCGGGAGGCAGAGGCAGGCGGATCACTGTGAGTTCGAGGCCAGCCTGGTCTACAAAGTGAGTCCAGGACAGTCAAGGCTACACAGAGAAACCCTGTCTTGAAAAAGACAACAACAACAACAACAGAATAGGCAGCTGTGTGCAAACAGAATAGGCAGCACGGTGACAGTCTCCTGTTAGTGTATAGACATGTCCTCGTCGCTTTGATATTAAACCAAAGGCACTGCCTCTCTCTTGGCCCCTCTCAGCCACTGTCTATAACTTCCCCTAGTCATAATAAAACTTCAAAATTTTCTTCATCTTTCTGCTGTATTGACCTTTAGCACCCCCCTAGCCCACGGTAGAACTCTGACCATCACTCACAGGTGCCCCCCCACCAAGTGCCGACCAGTAGTTACTGTCCTTAAACTCACAGCAGCTCCCAACTCTGCTCCTCCTGCTAGGGGTTTTCTTCCTAGTTCACTGGATCCGTTTTGGCCTTTTCTTTGGTTGAGCTCTTCTTGGCTCTAAGATTTTGCCAAATCCAAGACTGTGTTTCTGATACCACCTTTCTTCATCTTCACTTTTCTTAGTGGGGCCTTTTCTGCTTCTCTCCCTTTCCCTCAACAACAACAAAGCAATAATAATGATAATAATAACTATTTTTACTTGCTGTGCCAGCAACCAAATGTAGGGCCTTGGACATGCTCGCTTGGTGTCTACCATTGAGTCCTAATTTCATCAACTGAACTTTTGAAACCTCACTCTTTTCTATACTGTATATAAAGACTCCACCACATATGTGACTTTAGGTGGCTCTGGCCATGTTCTAGATGGTTTTTCTTTAATATCTAACCAGCATCTCAGACTTAGTATTGTCCAGTGTAGCCTACCCTAACTGCCTAAATCTTTCAGAGTTTATTGAAAGACAAAGTGGGTCTCTCCCCTCTCCCCCGCTCCCTACTGCCCCAGGGATGTCTTAAACTCCCCTTTTCATTCATTCATAACAAATCCTGTTAATTTGACCTTCACACTCAAATCTAATCCCTGTTTACTTCTCTTTGTCTCTTCTCCCTGTGTACCAGCCATGTACCAGCCATGTGGCCAACTCTTTCTTGGCACATTGTCGCGGCTTCATGATTGATTTCCTTGCTCCAGCCACTGACTGCTGATAACATTCGTTAGCCCCACAGCCCAAATAATCTCTGTAAGAGCCATGTAAGCGCTTGTCAATCTCCCCACTCAAAAAAAAAGGATGAATCATTTCCAATAATATTAAACTCACACAGATAACAGCTCCAGACTCAGGGTCAGCGGAGATATATCAACAAGAGTTGGCGGACGTGATTGCCAGGGAGTGTACACTTAGAAAACTGGATACATCAAAGCGGAAGTGATCAACACTTTCTGTAACTCTGTACAAAATTATTACAGCTCTCTGACTTGTGCATATATGAGACAGTCTTCATATAGGCCAGAGTCAGGTAATACAGAGCTCAACAAAGCCATCTGCTGCCACCTCCTCAGGGAACAGGGGACAGGAATTTAAAGCCATTCAAGTCAAGACCTTAAATACTAAGTAATAGCATATAGGACATGGAGAAATATTAAGAGTCTGAGGTCTGCAGTACACTCTCTAGGGTACAGTTGAAGCATCACAGAGTAAGAACTAGAAAAAACATCTGAAGGAACTATGACTTACGTTCAGTAAAATCCATACATTTAATCATCTGTGAAATCCAGTGACCTCTACCTAGAATAAGTAGAAAGAAAACTGCACCCCAGTAGACCAGCCAGAGAAAAGGAAAAGGATGAAACAACCAGAGAGAAGTCCGAATGGCTGTGCACTTCCTCATCTCCAGACATGTGAAAACAGGGAACAGTAACTTCAAGTACAGACATTTAAAAATAACCACCTTCAGCCCAGAATCACATGCCTCCTAGAACAGAAAGAAGAGGCTGTGAGTGAGGCTGAGTGGCAGGTGACCGGCAGGCAGCATGTGCCATCCAAGGCCCTGATTGGGGATATGGCATTACAAAAAAAACAAAAAACAAAAAACAAAACAAAACAAAAAAAACAGATGGAAAAAGCAACAAAAAATAGAAAAGGAAAGAGGGGGAAGGTATTGGAAGTTGTGTTTTTAGGTCAGTAAAGTGAAGAAATGAGAGTAAAGAGATCTGACCCTTCAGAGAGCGCTGAAGAGTTCTGAACATGGATATTTTAACAAAAAGGCAAATTTCCCCTTCTCTTGCCTTTAAATGAGGACCTGAATGTTGGAGGTTGATATTGTTTAATATTTGTAAAAACAATAGCACGGTAATAAAGATAGAGAGGATGGGCTTTGACGAGTGTTAGGTCGGTACCTTTATGTGAAATGCTATACTTTTAAAAAATTTTATTTTTATTTTATGTATATGAGTGCTTTGTCTGCATGCATGTTTGGTCACCACAGGCACGAAGTACCTGTGGAGGGCATAGAGGGAGGGCACTGAATTATTGTAGAACCAGAGTTACCGAAATGCTCAGAGGGAAGGGAGGTCAGGGGTTAACACTACAGAGTGGTAAGTCTCTTCATCCATTCTTTTCATGGATTTCAGAGAAAGAGAACCAAAGCCAGATATCCCTCTGCAGGTATCTGCCATACAGGAATGACCATGCCAGCATTTCCTGGTTTCCCTCCCTGAAAGACAATAAACTGGAAATAGAGTAGTGACCTATTGGTCTTCTTTATAATGGGGGATCTGCCTGAGTCATGGGGGTAAGGGTGATGGATGATCCTAATGCCTGGACCATGGAATTTAGGGCCTGGAATCCAAGACTGCCCCAAGGCCAATCTACTGACCTAACGTTCTTAAAGACTGGACCTAAGGAAACATTAGGAAGACTGGGGTTACTGCCCAGCCTGCTACTGTGTAGTATACGCAATAAACTGTGCTTCCAGAGACAGAGACAGACAGACAGAGACACAGAGAGGGACATAGACAGACAGATATACACAGAAAGAAGATGAAGTTAATCTGATGGAAAATAATTGATTTAATTTTGGCTAATTCTTTTTGTTTGTTTGTTTTTGTTGTTTCCTTTTTCTTTTTGAGACAGGATTTCTCTGTGTTATCTTGGCTGTCCTGAACTCTACTTGTAGACCAGGGTGGCCTTGAACTCACAGTGATATACCTGTCTCTTTTGGCTAATTTTTTTTTCTAATTATTTTTTAGAAAAAAAATAAACTTTATACTGATTACTATTTCCTTCCTGCTTATTTTCTTATTAGTTCTTTGAAAATTCCATACAGTGTATTTGATTATTTTCACTCCTCTCTTACTTTCTCCAAGATCAACCCTATTTTTCCTGTATCTTTTTTTTTTTTTTTTTTTTTAGCTCATCAAGTCCCATTTATGCTGTGCATATAGTCTTGCGTGTCTACCTGGGGCCTACAGTCTTAAAGAAAATGGCCTCCCCTTTCAGCAGCCATCCATTGTCAGTTCCTCAGTCAGGGGTGCTTTGTGAGCACCCCTCCAGTCCATGCTGGGATAGGGTCCATCTTGAGCTGGTGCAGATCTTGTCGCACTGTCACAACCACTGTGAGTTCACTTGTGCAGCTGCCTGTGTCTGGAAAAGTTTCCCTGTAGTGTCCGGTGCCTCTGGTTCTTACAGTCTTTCTACCCCCTGCCCTGTTGTGGTCCTTGAGCCTTGGGAGAAGAGGGTGTGACGTTGGTGTCCCATTTGTATCTGAGTGCTCCCCCTGTCTTTTATTCTCTGCATAGTGACTAGTTCTGAGTCTCTGAATTAATTGCCATCTACTGGGGGAGGGGAAAAAAAGAGGAAAAAAGGGTTAAGAAGTGTACTAATCTATGGGTGTGAAGATAGGAACTTGGAGGGAAATTTAATACTGTGTCCAGGGAGCAGAACAGTAGTATTAGGTTCTCAGCCAATGGAGCCAATGACTTAGCCAACCATGAGTTTTTAGCCCAGTTAACAGTACCAGCCAAGCCAGGTGTGGTGGCACACACATTTAGTCCCAGCACTTGGGAGGCAGAGGCAGGCAGATCTCTATGAGTTCAAGGCCAGCCTGGTCTACAAAGTGAGTCCAGGACAGCCAGGACTACAAGAGAAACCCTGTCTCAAAACAAAAACAAAAACAAAACAAGTACCAGCCATGAATTCTATCTTGTGGAGCAAGCTTTAAATCTAAATCTAAAATGGTTGGTCCCATGATGTTCATGCCACTGTTGCACAGATAGGTCTACCTTACTAGGCCAGTCATTCTTACAACAAGGTTCACAGCTGAGTAAGACTCTTGATGACTTTTCCCTGCTAGCACGCATAGGATCTTCTAATACTGTAAAAGCTAGCCAGTGCGGCTGAAGCTTCCAGGCTGGTACCAGCTTGATTTCTCCATACCCTATAACTAAAGTTTGTGATGTCGTCAGTAACTAGATCTTACCATGAGGTCCTGGAGAGTAGGCAAGAGCAGTGGCCATGGCCTGTGATGTTTGGGGAACCCCACTGACCAATAACTCAGAGAGAGGTAACCCATACCTAGCATCGAGGTTCTTCTTTGATGGGTCTATGGTGCCAGAAGGGGCATGGCTTAGGAATTGGCCTAACTGGGGCAATGGGAAATGAAGAAATGACAGACACACCCAGAGAAAAGTCTGAGATCATGTGGGCTGTGGGCTCTGATAGAGAAGCACTGGTTGTTGGGAACCGATGTATTTATCATTTACATTGAACCGGGTGGGTTAAACTAACCTCACTGGGAGATCTCTGTAGAGAGCAGTCTCAAGTTGCAGTCATCTGGGAGGAAGAAGCTGTGGCCAATACTTTCTCTACACACTGGTTTTAGCTAAAGATAATGGTCATCAACACCCTCAGACCAGGGAAAGGCATTGCCAGTCCTCAGAGCCTGATGTGTGGGTCTGAGGCATCAGAGTTGTTGGCATGGCCATGCTCACATCAATAGTGCACAGTCATTCAAGACTTCATTCTCCTGCGCTATGGGATCCGGGAGAGGCGTTATTCCTCCTGTTATAGGCTAACTCCTTTTATATATGCATACATAAATATTTTAAGAAGCTTCTGCAGTAGTAGTTTTCCATATGACATTTTCAAAGGTCTTTCATGATAGTTTTTTGAGCACCCACAGCCTAAGCCAAATTAAACTCTTTCTTTTGTGAGTTGCCCTGGTCACGGTGTCTTATCACAGCGATAGAAAAGGAACAAAGACAGCACCATCCACCTGGTGCTGTTTTTGCCCAAATCAGAATGAAAAGGTGCCGAAGGTCATGGGAGCTTACGCTAATATCCTAGAGAAAAGCTTGCGAAGTCAGAGATAGGTAGCAGCAGCTAACGCTTGTAGGGAGGCCTTGGATAGTCAACGCATAAAGCTTTTAGGGCAAATCTTAAAACGCAGTGGAGACCCCAGGAAGTTAGAGATGCCAGGAACGTGGCTCATCTGCTGAAGCAAGCTGTAGACACCAGGCAGAGCAGGCTGAAGAAGAATGCTTAGCGGCAGGGCTGTCCAGGTTCGTGTCACACCATCTGCCCCTGTGCTACGCACAAAGCCATGGCATTTAACATCGACATTGTTGGATTTTAGACTTGATTTAGCCCAATATTGCTCTGCCAGCCTTCTGTTCTTTCACTTTGGAATGGAAGTTTTCTTATGTGGGGACCCGGGAACATTCAGAGACTATGCTGCTACCACCGTATTACCAAAATCCTCCCTCCAAGTTACTTGTTAATTAAATTGTGGAACCAGCCTCATATAAATGAGAAGCATCCATCGTGTGACAGCCATGGTTGCTACTGCTTCATGTTCTGCCCTTAAGTCTTTTGGGGACAGAAGGTTTTTATGCCTCATTGCTGCATTGTCTATTTCCATCCATGCCTTTCTGTTAACCCCTCCCTGCCGTCTTATTCCGAGTGATGGGACCTCTCTCTGAAGGCCTCTCTACCTCCAGGTGAATCAGGTTGCCCAGCACGCTTCTGCGCATACTCCTCCCCACATACCAGCCATGATAGCTCACCCACTTACCAGATGGAGCCAAACTAGTTCAAACTCCATTCACACGTTTCCAGATGTTTAGAGGAACCGTCCCCATCCGAAAGCACACAGATATTTCCTTATTATTTTCTGATATCTTTTTGCATAGTGTCACATCACGGATTTCAAACTTTGACCCATCTGCAGTTTGTCTTGGTATACTCCAAGGATATAGAGATGGGAGCATAGCTTGCCTAGTATGTGCCAGGCCCTGGGCCCCAGCTCAAGGACTAAAGAAAACAGGAACCTGTTTCCTCCTAGATGATTGGTCAACTACGTCTAAACTGTTGAATAAGCCATTCGTGTTCTATTTAATGAGTTCTTTAGTATACGTGTTTATATGCACGTGTATGCCTGCGCGCGCGCGCACACACACACACACACACACACACACACACACACACACACACACAC
>OU015744.1:46553121-46570184 GCA_907169655.1 Acomys percivali | reverse complement strand
ACACTCAATTCTGTTGTGCTGCCTCACAATCACTGTCCTGCAAACGCCTGTAGAGACATTGCTGATCTCACTTCTTGACATCTGTTCTTTCCATTTTTCTAGACAGACTGCTCAGCCAAGTTGGAAAAAGAAGTATTGAAAACCTTGCCACAAACACAAGTGCACAGGGTCTGGCTGTAAAATTAGATGCTTCTTTGGCCTGAGGTTAGAATGTGAAGGAGGCGTAAGGACCCGTTTAGGATGACAATAAATGTCCACAACTTAGGGACACACATCTTTTTGTTTGTTTTTGTTTGTTTGTTTTGGGGGGGGCTTTTGAGACAGGGTTTCTCTGTGTAACCTTGTCTGTCCTGGACTCCCTTGTAGACCAGGCTGGCCTCGAACTCACAGTAATCCGCCTGCCTCTGCCTCCTGAGTGCTGGGATTAAAGGCGTGTGCCACCACGCTGGGCCCAGGGATACACATCTTTAATGATAGCTCAAGGGAAGTGCTGCCTCTCCCAGCCAGGTGCTCTCCTGCTTGGTGCCAGTTTGATGAACTTGGCAAGTGACGGCAGGGAGAGGGCACTGCCACCGCTGCCACCGCCACTGCCTCTGCTGCTGCCGCTGCACTGAGAGATGCCAGCTGAAGCCAGGAGGGGAGGAAGTAGGAGGAGAGTGGTCTAAGCAGGCCTAATTTCATTATGAATTCCTGCCTATTCTGAGCAGATTGTCCCCAAATTTGTCATTAAAAGTGCAATTTCCTCTATGCAAACTATCTTTTCAAGGACCCCAGGAAAGATGATGAGAACAGGAAATGGTGTTTCCAATTATTCATGTCAGTAACGAACTGGATTCTGTGTTCATTTCTGTACGGTTCTGCATTCTGTTCAGTCTTGTTCAGTAATAGAGTTAGCTATTCCTTTTAATTCTTTCGTTTTCGCATGTGAGGAACGGACATTTCTTGATTGCCCACTATGTGCAGACACTGTGCTGGCACCAGGCATGTGGCAAAAAGCCCTGGTTACTGCCCCGGGTGCTTCTCTCCCACCAGGGAAGGATCACACGAAGCATCTAATTGCCAACTGAAGTTGCATAATTGTCAGGTTACTGTGTACTGTGGCGAATTACAGGATATGATGGGAACAAGTCACGGGAGGGGCTGGCTCTGTTCATGGCCTTAGGGAAGGCAAACCTGGCAAAGCGACATCGATTTGGGGTAGGAGCTAAAGGCAGAGGAAACAGGTGGAAGCTGCGGGAGAAAAGCCTGAGGGTATAGCTCAGTGGTAGAACTGAGCATGAATGGGGCCCCAGACTGAGCCCTGCCACAGGGGAGGGACAGAGAGAGGGAGAGAGGGAGGGAGGGAGGGAGGAAGTGGGAGGAGGAGGAAGGAAAAAGGCACGCAGGAAGGGAGACAGGAAGGAAAGGAGGCAGGAAGGCAACCACATCTTGCTTGTAATTGAGTGCCTAAGAGTCTTTTCAGTTGGCTAGATCTATTATGAGTTCAAGGCCAGCCCTGTCTCCAAAGTGAGGCTAGGCTTAGCAAAGTTTATATACTGAGACTGAGTCTCAAAAACAAAAATAACACTTTTTTTTTTTTTTTTTGGTAAGTGGTTTTGTAAAGAGTGGTTAAAAAGATGATATGGATAAGGGAGTCTTTTTCCTTCCTTCCTTCCTTCTTTCTTTCCTTGCTATCTCTTTTCCTTTTAGCTTTTAGTAGGGTTTGTTTGTGTAGCCCTGGCTGTCCTGGGACTCTCTCTGTAGATTAGGCTGGCCTGGAACTCAGAGACCTGCCTGCCTCTGCCTCCAAAGTGCTGGGTTTAAAGGCATGTGACAACACACCTGGCTATCTTCCCCCTTTCTCATTTCTTCTTTTCTTTCACAAAATATCAGGGTCTCTATAGGGAAGAATTTGTAGAATCAGAGAAGTCAGATTACTGGTTTTAGAACTTTTGTAATACAGCTATGGGCTGCATAACGGTGCTTTTGTTAATAAAGGCCTACATATACAGTGGAGATCCCATTAAATTATATTGCCTAGAGACTGGACATGAGAGGCATGCATGTAATCCAGAACTCAGTAGACTGAGGCATGAGGGTAGTAATGAGTTCAGGGGCAGACTGAGTTATATAACAAGATCTTGTGGTGGAGGGAGGGAGACAGACAGACAGATAGACAGGCAGAGAATGAGAATCAAAACCCAGAGTCATCAAACTTGCCTTGATTTGTCTAAGTACCACTCCGTGATGTTGGCACAATTAATATATCCCCATTTTTTTTTCCTTCAAGACAGGGTTTCTCTATGTAGCCTTGGCTGTCCTGGATTCACTTTGTAGACCAGGCTGGCCTTGAACTCACAGCGATCTGCCTGCCTCTGCCTCTCAAGTGCTAGGATTAAAGGCATGCACCACCACACCCGGCAATATATACCCATTTTTTAAAAAGCCTGTGACAGTAGTGGATTCAGACAAAGCTCATCACTGAATACTGAAACCATTGCTGAGGGTTAGAGTTCTAGTTCAGTGGTGGAGTACTTAAATAGCATGTGTGAGGCCCTGGGTACCATCCAAGTACTGTGAAATGACAGTGGTGGTGGTGATGATGATTAAAACCGTTGGGAAAACGGTACCCACACAGTACTGCTGAGCTTATTATTATGCAAAAGAAAAGTGTGTATTGCTGAACCACGCCCATTTTGTCTACCATGTAGAATGCCAGTCACTACAAAAGTGATTTTATATACGGGGATGCCAAGTTCAAGGAAATGGAAAACCCAGTTCTCAAATCAACCTTCTCAAGAACTGGGCTTTGGGTTACTTATGGGTGACCTATGGCATGAGGAAAAGTGATGGGAGGTGAGAAAAAGTGGAATCATTAATGGACTGTACATATGCAATCAAACTTTATGGCTCTTCCTAGGACCCATGTTCAGAAATTAGTGGCATTAGTGTGTTCTGAGGATAGACTTTGGTCCTTTGACATCAGTAGGTCACCCACTGGACACTTTCAAAGGCCCAAGCAAAGGATTTTAGCTGCTTTGGGTTACCAAACTCGTGAAAAAACAACTCAGGCAACCATTACCATCATGACCATCTGTCAGAGATGCTGTCTGAAGCAGAGTAATGGGAGAACATTGCTTTTAGCTTCCTGACCTCTACAACTGATAAAAACAAGCAGTGCTAGACAGCTTCCTCAGCATCTGTCTTGGTCTCTTGTGACCTCCCAGTGGGAGATCTGGCTAGCTATCTAACCAATGACTGAGCTTAGGATCACAATTAGATGCCACATGTGTGCACATATGCTTCAATATCAGTAGTGAACACACCTTGGCCATGTAGTATGATTGCCAAAATCGGCAACTTGAGTCGTGTGATGGAAAGTAGACAAGTTTGTGAGGATCCTCTCCAGAGCAGCCAGCCTGTGCTCTTGCAGAATTGCTCCGCTAAAGAGGAAGACAGGAAACTGTTACAGGCTCTACACTTGAGCTCTAGAATTAATGATGTAGAATCTAGACGAAAGGAAACCTGTGCCGTGGCAGCTAAATGTAGTATATAGCCCTATAACGAGAAACAAGCACAGGCTATAGAGCAATCCAAATGGCTGTCAGGTGGTAACTGATAATATGTGGCTGGCCTATCCATCAAATACTTGTTAGTGAGAAGAAGGAACAGAGAAGGGCTGGGGATCTAGCTCAGTGGTCGACGGCCTGCTTAGTGTATATACAGCCATGGGTTCCATCCTTGTCCCCCAAAAAAGCCAGGCATGCGGGTGCATACCTGTCACAACAGCACTTGGGACCTCTGGCCTCTACACGAGCACTCATAGGTGAAACACACCTGTGGCGCACGCCTTTAATCCCAGCACTCGGGAGGCAGAGGCGGGTGGATCGCTGTGAGTTCGAAGCCAGCCTGGACTACAAAGTGAGTCCAGGACAGCCAAGGCTACACAGAGAGACCTTGTCTTGAAAAACCAAAAAAAAAGAAAAAAAGAAAAAAAAAGAAACACACCTGCACACATATGTTAATTGGGTATGACCATTGAGGAAATTTGAACGGATTATGTGTTAAGTAATTTCTTTCAATAGTAAATGCCTTGGATTTGATAATGATACTATTGAGATATTAAAGAGATTATTTAGGGGTATATTTAGGGAGGAGGTGCCATCACACTTGTATTAATTTCAAGTGGATCATAAAAAATGTATAGGAAGAAGGCAAATTTGACAATATTTTGATAACTGACTCATTCTATTACTCTTTTCATTCTTTTTATACCTAGAAATCTTAAAATAGGAAAACTGGGGGGTGGGGGGGGTGAGACCACTTACCGAGTATCCATTACAAAGCATGGAAGAGACACTAAATTCTTGTGTGTTGTCACAAGAAAGCTCAGAAAGTTGAAGTCCCAGCTGTCCCACTTCTGAGGGACTCAAAATGGAGAGTGACTTGTTTGTTTCCCATCTGAAATTCACTTGGTCCCTCTGCCATCAGGGATGGGTAGTCAGGCAGTCGTTGGAGGAGGCCATACTGTGTGTAATGCTTCAAGGTAAAGGGGGTGCCCCGAGCTCATTGGTGACTCCGTAACATTGACTGGGTGATACCTGCAGCACCCTTATCAACCAACCAGCCAACCAAACCTCACAGAGTGCTAGTACTGGCTGTCAGTGAACTCAAAGGCCAATGAGCTGGTTGTGGGTGATGGCATAGGAAGAGATGGATGCACATGGATGTCTTAGAGGGACGGAGGAAGTCAATCAGTCCAGATTTGAAACTCAAGACTTAAACAGATGAATACATATCCAAGAATGAGGCAAGCCAAGGCCCTAAGCCCATTTCAGGCTCTTCGTAGTGATGAAACCATGGGGCATCTTGATCCAGATGCTCTTGGCTAGTGGGCAGAAAAGAAGGGGCATGTCCCACCTTCTCACATTAGCCACACACTCTAGGAACTTGTCACTTGCCTGGCTCACTCCTTCGTTCCTTCCTTTTTTCCTTCCTTCCTTCCTTCCTTCTTGCATGATTTCCCCTCATTATGCTAGGAGAAAACCTTCTACGGTTTAACCAACTAGTGTTTCCTTTTTGCACAGAGATGCAGGGGTCTCAGCGCAGAGCAGAGGTTGTGCACATGGAAGATGGTGAAGCAAGAACATAATGGGGTTTTGTGAAGCTAAGTAGGGAAAGCAGAGACGACTGGATCTCTGCTTCACCCCGACCAGCACGGGCGCCTTCTGTTTTTAAAATAGACAAGATTCATCCTCCCCAGACCAGGAGCCAAAGATGGGAACGCAGCATGAGAAGGCCCAACTGGGGAAAGGAAGCTGCAAGAGCTCAGTGCTGAAAAAGACCGACTGTTTCTTTCTTTCTTTCTTTCTTTTTTTTTTTTAAGTTAATATCCCAAATTTCTTATGAAAGTCAACTTAAGACATCCAGGACACAGGAAACAAGGCAAGAGGCCACAGCCAGCTGCCTCAGAGGACTCGGGACACTTTCTTAATAACATCCAGATGGTTCCACAGAAATTGTTAACATCTTGGGGGGGGGGGGAAGAAGTCAGCTGCAGAAGAAATGAGATTCAAGTGGTTTAGGAAGGACACAGCTTCGGGGAGAGTCCCTAGGGACCGAGAGTCGGCCTGAAATATAACCCACTGTGGTGGAATTACTGTTGCCCATAGCAGGGAGGGCAAGAAGGGTATAGGCACAACCAGCCTGCCCTGGAGCCCACTGGCTGGTAGGGGTGGCCCCATGGCACCCACTTTCTGCTCAGGTTGCTTTTACTTCTTGGGATTCGCAGTGACTTTTTTGATTATGTTATCGTTACCAGTCTCGCTTCAGAGAGAACTAGTTACTTCCCTGTCTGCTCTCTCTGCATGGTTCCGTGGGCACAGAGCTCAGAGCCAGTTGGCTTTAAGCACGAATGGACATAGTTCATCCTGGGGGAAAAATACCACATATGGTGTATTTGCAAATAGAATGTATTTGTGAAATATTAATATATTTTCCAGGGTCTGAAAATAAACTCAACAGCAGTTAGATTAGTGAATATTAGATCCCTACAATGGCTAGCATTGTCTTTACTCAAGCAGTTCTTAGGTTTATTGTTCATTAAAGCTTTATTGCATTTGCAAACAATCACTACCTTAGAGTTTCTCATTTCCTAAGGATTTCTTAGACATCAGTTCCTCGGAGCCAAACACATTAGGAAGGGAAGTTTACAAATCCTTCCGGACTGGGGTGTAGTGCTGCGGTAGAGCGCTTCCTAGAATTTGTGAAAACCTGCATCCTCTCTCCAGCCCCTCACATTACAATTACAATGAAAATCCTCCCATGATTTTGTTAGGGAAAGCACAGAGTATCTTTACAAGGGGTGCGAGAGCTTTGTAAAGTGTTGTATCAAGTGGAGAAGAGCTGTGAGCCCTGGGACGGAGGGAGGGAGGTAGGGAGGATGGATGATATGGTGGTCTCACCACAGTCATGGATTTCTGTGGTGTGTCTCTTCCTCTCCTCCCCTGGCCTTCCCACAGGAAGAGGAAATGACTTGCACGTGGAATGTAATGAGGTGTACGCAATTCCCTTTGTTCCAACCAAAAATGGAGGTGAGGGAAGTAGAATCCACAGACTCATGGCTTTGCCAGCCTTCAGCACCCTTAGGACTGTGTCATTCCCTGGTGACATGCCTCTCACCTAGGCCACTTCCTAACACTTAAGAGCCAGCTCCTGCTTCTGACCCTACCGTTTCCGCTCTAACAGAACCGTACCCCTCTGTGAGGCCCTGGCAGCAGATTAGAGCCTCTAGGGCAAGCTGGTGGCCTGCCTTGCAGTTTCTCGGTCCTAAACCAGGAGGCACGCAGAAGCAGAGGAGGAACGGAACAGATGTGCACATCTTGGAAGTTTTAGGCTGAAAGGCCTGGATTTTGGAAAATTGATGTGCAAGGGGGCGGGGAGGGCGCCTAATGCAGGAACCAGAATTTTACCCAACAAACAACAGAGCCTACCCCACCCCCCACCCCCACCCCACACCCCAACCCGTTCCCCAGCAGATTCTCATCCAGGTAAAGTCATCAGGAGCCATGCCTTCCCTTTGGGAGATTAGGGACATTGAAGCTTTGGCTTTTTTGAGATTCTGCCGAGCTACTCTGGTGGAATGCAATGACTCCTTCCTTCCTTCCCGAGCTGAAATCTGGGGAATTGCTGTTCCAAATGGACACAGAGTCCTGCCAAGTGTGTAGGAAACTGCAAGGACAGTGTGGGTTCCCGCCACAAGGGACAGCAGAAGCTGACTCCCCTGCGATTTCCAAGCGGGTCTATTTTTATTTTAAGGTGCTCTGTGTTTTCACTCAGCTCTGTGAAACAAGGAATCCACATGGAGCATTCACCAACTCTGGTCAACTGAAAGCACGCTACTTGTCAGCGGTGCCATGAAATAGCCACAGATTCAAGGGATGGGTCAGAGAGAATTATAGATGCTCGTGAGAATTCATCTGCTCATTTCTAACAGGTGCCTGCCGGACACACAGCAGAGGACACTATTGATCATTAAATCCGTGTGTGGCATAGTGCCCTCCCCCTCTTGGTATCTCCATACCTGTACTGGGAAGTGAATCTAGGGCTGTATGTACGCTAAACAAGAGCCCTACACCTGATTTTCACCCTCAGCCTCAGATATTGTCTTTGATGAAGTATAGCTCATCATTTAGGGCTGGACATGAGGCTCATTTGGTCTAGTGCTTGCTACCCAAGCCTGAAGCTCTATCTGTATTCAGTCCCTGGCAGCCATGTAAAAAAAGCTGGGCCAGCCGGGCGTGGTGGCGCACGCCTTTAATCCCAGCACTCGGGAGGCAGAGGCAGGTGGATCGCTGTGAGTTCGAGGCTAGTCTGGACTACAAAGTGAGTCCAGGACAGTCAAGGTTACACAGAGAAACCCTGTCTCGAAAAACAAAAAACAAAACAAAACAAAAAAAAGCTGGGCCATGGCTGGACACCTCTATAATTCCAGAGCCGGGGAGGCAGACACAGTGAGTCCCTGGGGCTTGCTGGCCAGGCAGGCTAGCAGGGTCTGTGAACTCCAGGTTTAGTTAGAGACCTTGTCTCAAATAATAAGGTGAAGAGCAATAGAGGAAGACAGTGGATGTCGATCCTGGCCTCCACACACACAGGCACACATGTACCAACGTATACACACGAACACGCAGAAAGCATAGCCTGTCATTTAATACACCGTAAGTTAGCTGCTCTAAGATCCATAGCTTGTATTAATATGTAAAAATGTGAGTACGTATATTTGGTATAGAATGCAAGAGTTAGCAGGTGGGGCGGGGGTGGACAAGGGACTCAGAAGTGCCTGTGCATAAGACAGGCAGACTTTCATTGATAGTTTTCATTAAGCTTTCTTGCAAGTACATGGTCTTAGCAGCTCTTTGGAATCATCTTGGCTCTTTTACTTATCTAGGTACAGAACTCCCTGCTTCCTCCTTTAACTCCCAATTCTTGCCCTCTTCTTGGTGATTATTTATCTGGAGTCTGTATCTCTTTGTTCTGTTTCCTTTTTTTTTTCTTCTTGTCCCCCCCTCCCCCCCCCCCCCCCCCCCCCCACCCCGAGTGCTGGGGATCAGACCTAGCGCTATATGCATGTGAAGCAAGCATGCTCTGCCACTAAGCTGTATCCCCAGGCCCTTAGATTTTTGAGCCAAGGTCTCCAAGTGTAGCTCAGGCTAGTATCTACCTCCTGTGTAGGCCAGACTGAGCTTGAACTCCTGATACCCCTGTGCACACACTTTCACCCACAGCACTTTTTCTTTCTAAAAAAAAAAAAAAAATCTTAGAATTATTTTTATTTATTTATTTATTGGGGGTATGGCATGCCCACCATGGTGCACCTGTGGAAACTAGAAAGCATCCTGCGGGAGTCTGTTCTTCCCCACTGTGGGTCCCAGAGATCAAACTCAGGTCATCGGACTTTGTGACAAGTGCCTTCATTTTACCCTTTGAGCCATCTCACCAGCCCCACAGCTTTTTTTTTTTTTTTTTTTTCAAAAAGGTCTTTTATAAAAAAAAAAAAAAAGACATTGCACATATGTTTGTAGGTAGCTAAGTTTCCCATCGTTGTTGCTTTTTGTTCCGACCTAAGCTGCACGTTAACCGGGCATGTGCAACGCTGTTCATTCTTAAAATACTTGTCTGCTCTGTACCAGGCACAGTTCTCAAGTGAAAAAAAAAAAAAAAAAAAAAGCAGTATCCATGGATCTTACATTCCAGTGGAGAGGGACAGGCTGGGAAAAGGAAATGTGCTCTCCCTCAAGTGGAGCCGGGTGAAGGGTACCGGGGAGGGTTCTGATGAACGGAATCTGGGGAGAACGTCAGTGGGGATGGGGCTACCCATGCAAAGTTGAAGACAGGGGCATCATCCAATGCACAGCCCCAAGCACACTGCGTAACTGGCCCTGGCATGGAGGTAGAGGTGCAGGCTATGATCGGGGGAGGCTGCAGTGGCCAGCAAAGGGAGGCGAGGCAAGGGATGCCCTGAGCTTTAGCTTTTTCTCCTTGTGAGATGAGGAGACCCTTGAGGTGTTCAGAGTCAAGTCCCCTAATGAGAACCATTTGAATAATTTTATTTTTTATTTTTATTTTTATTTTTTTGTGCATTGGCGTAACAGAGGTATGAGCTGCCATGTGGGTGCTGGGAACTGAACCCAAGTCCTCTGGGAGAGGGGCCAGTGCTCTTGACTGCTGAGCCATCTCTCCAGCCCCTGAGGGCAGTTTTAAAAACTTCTGTAGTAAAATCCAGGGCCAGTGGCAGATTCTAGAAGCGCTATGTAGTCAGGACCAGTGGGATGTGCGGGAGGACGGAAGTGGGATGTGAGGGCAGAAGGCTTTCAGAGCGAGCAGTTCACAGACACCATGTCCATGTTAGTGATGTGCAGAGAGTGGTGGGAGGAGGCTTGGGGGGAAAGGCAAGAAGAATGGGTGTTGGGGTGTATTGGAACTTTGTCCAGGCTGTAGGGGAGAGACTACTTAGGCCAATGCATAAGTGAAGGTGAAGGGCCAGCTTGTGACCTTCACTGGTAAGGATGACCACAGCCTTAGCCAAGGCCTGTGAGGATAAAACCAGGTGGGATCAATGTCAAATAGTACAGATGCTCAACTTGAGCGACCAAGGACCCTTCAGCCAAAAGCATGTGTGCTCACAGGGAAGTCTGCCAGCAAGCTTGGAGATCCCACCTCTGAGTCATCCGCGGGGGTGGGGGGGGGGGGGGGGTAAGAGGGGGGCCTTGTTTAGTCTGTTGCCTTCCTGTGAGTGTCCGTTTTCTTTAGTTCTGTACCCTCTGCGATTTATTGATTGAAGAACCATAAAGTCACTTTATTTTTATTTATTTTTTGTCTTTTAAAACAAGGCAGGAGATGACAACAGGGAGGTTTAACTTCAGAGTTTAAACACTTGGCTTTTTACTACTGACTGGCGGACCTGCAAGCAAGGAGCCATAAAAGACCCGCGCCCACCCCTCTGTGTTCCCAGGGGAGAGCCCTCAGTGTCTAGGCAGTCTGTCAGAAAATGCTATGCGCAGCCTGGGCAGAACAGGCCCAGGTCAGGGCCTCTTTGCGGTGGCCTGGTCTGGTGGCTGTAAAGGCTGCTTGCAGGCTCGAACTGGACAGCCAGCCACTGAGTGCTTGGGAGCCAAGTCTCATCCTCCCTAACCTTGGTGAATTCTGGTCCCAGTTCCTCCCTGACTGTTAACTCTTCTGTGGTCGTCTCCACGGACCCAGTGTAATCAGTGAGCAAATTCCTTTTGCAAGGAACCTAACCCTGAAGCCCCGTGGGCTTTTCCCATACCATAAATAGCATGCTATTCCAGTGCGTATTGTCTCATTCACAGGAAATAGTGTGTGAGTGACATCACGGGCCAGTCCTACTGTATCCCACTGACGTTTACGGCAGAGCCATTGTGGGAATAGCATGGTTCCTGTCCCACATAGTATATCTTACCTATTATGTTCACGACTCTAGCGCCTGTGTCAGCGTGGGAAGGTCACAAGGGAAAATTCCAGGATGTTGCACTCTCTTCGATGTCGATGTTTTTAGCAAAACTTGCCTCTAAATAATTCCCGGGCTCCTTGACATCTATGGCAAAGCAGGATGGTCTTCCTGCCTGTGCTGTCTGCACAGGGTAGGATGACAAGCTAATCTTTAGAAAGTTGGTTGGTTAAGAAGAAGAGGTCTGTAAGATCCATGTTATAGAGAGCCAGTAGTCAACCCCCTCCCCCCCAGGGTCCATCCTTCAGTTCTGTCTTGATAACAGGACCCTCCCCCCATGCTAATCTGGTCCTATAGTCACCTGGCATTAAGACTACAGTACCCAGCCTCTCTAGCAGCAGGCAGGCTGAGACTTGTTTCTGACCAGTGTGCGCAGGTAAACTTCCCTAGCAGCAGCCCCCTCTGAGGGGGCTTGGAGTTTGTACACCATTCCTCCTTTATCCTGGAGTCCGAAATACAGACACACCCTTTCAGTAGAGCTCACGAGTGATGGCATACCCAGAGATCCGGTGACATCATCATGCTGACTGTTACCAGGGCCTTTCATACAAGAAGGAAAGGAACATGTATTCATTTTGCTTCGTTTTGAGGATTGCAAGTCTTTACAGACCACCCTCATCCCAGTTGGCACAGCTGCCTAGCTTCCTCTCTGGTGTATACAGACCTGTATTCCACAGGGTATTCTCGGCTGTCAGGAGCATGTGCCCAGCCCTGCCCACAAGCCCCAGAACTCTTAAGTTGCCTTAAGATCCTACAGCTTCTTCAAGGAAGCCCATTGTCGTGTGAGTCAAGTGAAAAGATGTTTAAATAGCTGGTGAGACCTGAGCCCACACGTTCCCTCTGCCCTCAGCGACTTGTCCCTGCTGTACGCTGTTGTCCTTCATGCCTGTGTTCCTGTCTCTTGAAGGCTAGACAAGGATGAATTAGATACGACAGAATCTCTTAATGGCAAAGGGAGGTGCCTTCCACTTTTCAAGGCTGGCTGGTGTTGTGCGGGGTTCAGCTTCCACGATGTCTGCTGGAAAAATCTTCATGTGTGTGGGTCCCTTCTTCAAAGCACATTTCATTTGTGTAACATTTATCATCTATAGGAAATCTCAGCCATATCATACAAATGAGAATATACTGCGTGCTATAACGTTATCTTGCTGGGTGTGTGCGCGTGTGGCTGAGTGGTAGAGCATTTCCCTAGCGTGCACATGACCATGGGTTTGACTTGTAGCACCACGAGTAAGTAGCTCACGTTTTCCTTGAGACAAGGTCTTGCTACAGGCCTGGAACTCACTGTATAGATCAGGCAGGGCCCTGAAATTGAAATCATCTTCTTACCTTTACCTCTCTAGTTCTGGCATCAAGGGTGTGTGCCATCACACTCCATCTCTTATTAATTTTGATTATAATTGTAACTACCTTTCCAAAACAGTTTACATGCACTGACTGCACTGCGGTCTACATAGTATTCCATTCTGTCGTAGATGTACCAAAAATCTATTTAATCACTGTCCCATGAGTAGACATTTGCGGGCAGTTTTGTCGTTAAAAACATTGCAGCAACAGATCTGTCTCGCACGCTCGGTGACTGCCAGGGTACACGTAGGAGGCAATCACAGAGCTATATTTGCTACTGTGCAACCATCAAAGTATGTAAGCAGCGCCTTCTGCGTTTACTTCTTGGGTTGCTTTTAACTCAGCCTCCCATGTGGGCCACAGCTAGACATTACTTTTGTTTCGTGCTCACATTTCTTTGGTTATTTCGAGCTTCTGTTCAGAAAGAGCAGGGCACCTCTCCTTTCAAAAGACAAATGAGGAGGGCATGGGCAATCAGCTTGCCGTTGTTTGTGCGTTTCAGGCAAAACTTCCATCGTATTGTAAAGGTAGTCATGATTATTTCCAGCTCAGGAAGGCGTGGAGTGAAAGTCTAGAATCCTGGCACGTGAGGGAAGTGGCTGAGGCTCTTTGGGAGAAGAAGCTTCAGGAATGTCACAAAGAGAGTATGGACCACTGCTCCTGACACACCTCGGAGTTCAGGGAGAGCGCCAGACTTGGAGAAAGTAAAAAAGTTAGGACTTCATGCCCCTTAGCTCTGAACCATTGAAAACGTGGCTGCGGGGTATGTATACCTCCCGAGGGGGCAGTGTAGGAGATGGAGGGCGTTTCTCACAGTTCCAGAGGCTCA
Organism: Acomys percivali; assembly: GCA_907169655.1. NCBI lineage: Eukaryota > Metazoa > Chordata > Mammalia > Rodentia > Muridae > Acomys > Acomys percivali. The sequence continues at coordinate 46,557,003 of OU015744.1, read as the reverse complement.
GCAGCTATTGCATGCGTTTGTGGAAGGACACAAGAACCCTTGTCTCAAGTCTGTCTTTGTGTCCTCCTTGCATCTGCTCTAGGGCCATTGCCATGTGCCCTAGACTCCTGCCCGCTGCCCATCTAGATTAGAAGAGGAGGCCTTTTTGTATGCCAGGGGACTGAGGCGAGTGGCATATTGTTAGCGGTGGTGCGAGGGCTGTCTAGGAGCCCTGGCTCCAGCCTCACTCAGGTGACAGGCCCTGCCAGGCTTTCCTGGAGCATCTGTCTTGGAAGTAGGTAGCACCCTCTCCTGGGCTCAATCCAAATGTTTTGTGCGACCTGAAGCCATCTAGGCCAAGAAGTAGCTTTTGTCTTTCTCTGGCGAGCCCTGCCCCATCACTGCCCCCTTCTGGCCCCTTCTATATTTTATTTGAAGGCCTCACTGGACCGTTGGTGAATCCAACACAGGAGACTCTAAGGAAGATCTGTATGGAATCAAGAGCTCGTTTGCATACTGTGTTGAAGACACAGGGCAGGCCTGTGATTATTTAAGACTAATAAAATCTTACGATCACTCTAGTCGGAAACATGAAGAACGAATTACCTAATTGTACATGAAATACGGTTTTAATCAACTGTTGTCAATGCAGGGGCTGGTGGGAATCTCTTTATTTGGCAAAGATCCTGGGTCACAGAGATGCTTGTTACCCAGGAGTCTTGTCATACAGCGGCGGAAAGCGGCCAGGAGTTGCTTAAGGAATATGAGGGTGTACTCACCCCTGGGAAGTCTCCGGAAAGAAATGTTCTAGAAAGTTTTTGTACGGAAACTACACATCTTTAACCTTTAGGATTTCCTTCGAGCTCCCCCCATCTCCTGTGTTCTTCTTTTCACTGTCATTTGCTCCTCAGTGGCAGTTACAAAAAGGAAGACTTTAATGGCTCCATATCGGTTCCCACCACTCCAGTTTCTTTTTCCGTCAAAACATTTCCCCGTAATGGGCACATACATAAACACCCTCTTCACCTAACCCTGACTGTCTCCACTGTCTGTGGGCACTTGTTCAATTATAAGTGAATAATTGTGTCCATTTCTAGAACGACAGCATTAAATAATGATAACAGCTGGCATTCAATCTTTACCCAAAACTAATAGTAATTTTATATTATTCTGATAGATACCTGTACCGATAAACAACAACAAACAAACAAACAAACCTATCTTTGTTGTTCTAAGTTTTCTAGATGAGGAAGTTAAGGCTTAAAGGCATCAAGTTACTCACCCACGTTACAAAGATGGGGCCTGAGCTTGGAAATCTAGCCCGGGAGGTCTTGTGTATATGGCCTGTCTTAGCCATGAGGATTTAGTAAATGGTCATGAAGTGATGGAGGAGATTACCTACCCATATGAAAATCTGAGAGCATCATTAGGCAGTGTAGTTCCTTAAAGGAGAGTCAGGTGAGCTGGAGGCAGGAGAGGCAGTGTGGAAGCCCAGTGTTCTCGGGAACTTGGAAACTCTCCATTAAGGAAGAATGCTGGGAAGCAGGACCACTGCAGCAGCGCTGAGTGCTCGGATGCTCCAGCCATCTAAGGCAGGGGACTAAAGGCTGGTCCACGGTGTCATCTGCTCCTCCGCATTGCCCCTCCTTACAGAGTTGCTGGTGAAGTAACTTAGCAAAGGCCTCACTGCTAGTACCTGAAAGACTCAGGCAATCTGGGCCTCTGAACATATATTCTCCTGGGTTAAAGAGGATTCTCCTCACTAGGGGCGGAGGGGGGGCGGGGCGGGGTTGCTGGGGGGCAAGAGGATGTGTAGGAAGGATCTCACTAGGACTGTGTCAAATGTGTAAGCTGGGGAATGCTCCTGGTTCTGAAGGTCTGAGGGAGTATGTCTGCCTGAGGCAAACCCAAAGGTCCAGGAGAGACTTGCAGGTGGCTCTGAGACATAAGCCTGTATCCTAATCCCACAGTGATCTCAGGGGCACGGGTGGTTCTTGAAGGATTCAAGACCTGGTGAAAAGAGCTCCTGATTTGGAATGGCAGGCTGCCTAGGATGCCTTTCCCTTCTGATCCAAGCGTAAGGGGCACTGGGCTTTGGAAATAGAACGTCTGTCTGTCTGGTTTTCTAACTCTTGCTTGGCCACCTCTAGCTACTCACGCACCTGGCTGGGCCTGGGCACATTGCAGTTTTGCAGGTGAGCACCTGGCTGGGTCAGCAGTGCTAAGGGGTGGGGAGTAGGGGCGGGGGACTATGGTAATAACACCACCAACCCCAGGGTCCAGCGGGGCCAGGGCCGCAGGGGGTGTTTATCAAGGCGCCAGGGAATCGCTTCCTGCAGCACGTGAGCGTAAAATCCGTAGTCTCAAACTGAACTCAAATGTGGAGGGACAAACACCTGGCACCAAATAGAATTTCCTCTCTCAGCTCATTGCTGCCCGAGGCAGCCCCTAATTTCCAGAGCCCTTCTCCTTCACTGACACGTAATTGTCAGATTGTTTTATGAGCGCAGCTTCCTGCCCCCTTCCGGCCTGCGTCCCAAATGTGCTCCTCCCTTCTCCTCGCCCTTAATCACGGCTTTCCTGCCCACAGCCCCAGGCCGGCGATTTCCTAAATCACTCGCAATTGGCTTCCAGCGCCCCGGGTGGGCTCCGGCTGCCAACATCCTGACCCGCAGGCCCCTGCATCTGTTTGATGCCTTCTCTCTCTTCCCAGGCAGCCTCTTCCCCTCCCCCTTCCCCTGCTGCTCTTGCACTTAAGGTCAGGAAGAGAATGGGACGTAGGTTCGAGGCTCTGCTACATCCACACTAGGCCTGTTCCTGAATAGTCCTTGGTGAAACCCACCTCTCAAAAGTTTCCTCCCAGACTCTAATTTTGTTGGACGATCCCTTTCTTTCTACGTCCACCCCCCCCCCCCCCCCCCCTTCCATCTAAAGACGATTCTTAGGAAGAAGTGCTAAATTCTAAGGTTTTGAGTTTAATTTTCCCCATTTGAGGAATTTCCGAGGAAGCAGCGTGTGGCTTTTTATACTTTAACTATACTTTTTCCTTACTAAAGAAATTCGCAGTCACAGTAAAAAATTCAAACAAGATCGTTTCCAGATGGAAACCACAGTAACAGCATTTTGTGTATTAGTCCAGGAAGTTCCTGTGAGTAGACCAGCATACCACTGTAGCAGCAGCAGCTGCTGCTGCTGCTGCTGCTGCTTCTTCTCCTCCTCCTCCTTCTCCTTCTCCTTCTCCTTCTTCTTCTTCTTCTTCAAGACTGGATCTCAATATATAGACAAGGCTGATCCCCCAACTCAGTTCACTCTGCCCCCCAAGTGCTGTTTAAAGGCCTGCAACCACCATGCCCCACCTTTAAAAATTGTTTTTTCCTTTTTTATGCAAATAGGAGCATCCTACACATCTTTTCCTACAGCTTGCTGTGTTTTGCTTTGGCACATCTGAGAAGTTGCCATTTCGATAAATTTAGATTTATGTAAAAATTGGTATTTAGTATTTTATTGTGTGAACATACTAATGTATTTAATCAACTCCCTACTAATAAAAAATTCCATGTTTACTTTATTGCAAACAGTGCTCATAGTGTCTGAAGTTTATATTTAAATCCTGATTTTTTTTTTCAAGACAAGGTTTCTCTGTGTAGCCCTGGCTGCCCTGAAACTAGCTCTGTAGATCCAGCTGTTCTCAAACTCACAGAGATCAGCCTGCCTCTGCCTCCCGAGTGCTGGGACACAACCTTGCAAGTAATGTATTTTTATGATAGCTTCCTTTCTAAAATTGAAGCACCTGGATGGTGACAGTTTTGAGAGATCATAAGTAATGCTCAGAGGTTATTCCAGTTCAGACTGCAGGAGTGGTGCCCCTGGCTGCTGCAGGAGTGGTGCGCCTGGCTGCTGCAG
>OU015744.1:46528296-46542043 GCA_907169655.1 Acomys percivali | reverse complement strand
TCTTCTTCTTCTTCTTCTTCTTCTTCTTCTTCTTCTTCTTCTTCTTCTTCTTCTTCTTCTTCTTCTTCTTCTTCTTCTTCTTCTTCTTCTAACCCATGGAGTCCAATTTGTGCTGTCTACATACTGATAGTGTGGGACCATCCATCCACAAGAGGTCACCATTAAAGAAAACTGCCTCTCTGGTGTCCAGAAGCTAGCTGCTGTCGGTAGCCTGTGAGCCTCTCTCCTCTTCATGCTAGAACCTTGACGGGCTTAATCTTGACAGGTCTTTCGCAGGCACCCGAACTGCTGTGAGTTCGTGAGTCTCAGCCTTCTTTTACTGTTCACTACTGAAACAGGGACTCTCCAAGTTACGCAGGATAGCTTTGAATTCACTCCGAGCAGCAGGTAGGCCTTTTAACTTTTGATCCTCCTCTCTTAGCCTCCTGAATTGCTGGATTATAAACGCCTGCCAAAAAGCCTAACCGATACCATGAAGTATTTACCAAAGTTTATGTATGTTTTGAAACTGTATCTTGTAAACTCAGAGTAGGTCTTACAAACAGTCACTAGGAGCTTAAGTACTAAGAGCTCCTGGAGTCCTTAGAGGATCCTGTGACCTGGTCTCTCCAACCTCAGACAGCCCCTTCCTATTTTCTAAAAACCACTCCCTCTCACCCCCACCACCACCAGGTTCCCTTCCCCTTGCCTGTTCTCACAGCCCAGGCATGAGAGAGCGCTATATGACATGTTTGACCCTCTAGCCTTCTAAGACTGAGAAAACACCACAGGAACCATTTTGTAGTGATCCATGTTTTGGGGGTTCAGAATCTTCACAGTGAACACAGGAAGGGGAACAGTCTAGGGGCTATATGGAAAGCACATGGTTTACAGGGTTCTTAGGGGTCATCTACCATTCAGCGCCCAGTGGACAGTTGAACCAACTGGCCCCCAGCTCTCTACAGAAGCTCAGATGCAGGTTGGGAATCAATCTTGAAATCTCCTTGAAGGCATGAGAGCGGTTACAGCGACCCACGATGACTGGAGGAGGCCCAGATGGACCCTTAGGAGGAAGGCCAATCAGAAGAGATTGTGGAGGATGGTGAGGGCATGGCCTAGGCCTGCATCATTTCATAGCTCTCCGATGAAGCAACCTGTGGCTTGTGCACATGCTCTGTGCCTGTCCTACAGACCTCTGCTTTCATCTTCAATGTTAATATTCCCACCATACATTAGTGTCCTTACTTGTCTAGCAGCCTGCCCCTGTGCACTATATGAATTTTTAAGAAAGTGAAATGAAATATCTGCCTTTATATTTCTGTCGTGTTTGGCATCTTTTCCATCCTAATCGACCACAAATATGCCTATTAGAACCTTCTGGAGAGATCCAGAAACAGAACCACGCTAGCTTCAGTAGCTTTGCTTTAGACCAAATAAAATAGGTAAGGCTGAGAAGCCGTCTTTTAGCTTCTTTGTGGACCATTTGACTTTAAAAATAAGCTCCATATTTTTCTGTTTAAAAAACCTATTTCTATTGCATTTTATTTGCTTACTAAGTGAGTATGCACAGAGGTCAGGGAACAACTTGCAGGAGTTAATTCTTTAATTACACCATATGGCTTCTGGGATCCCTTTTAAAAGATGGGCATAGAAGACTTGCTGTTGTTACTTTTATGACACCGCATAAGTGCTTCTTCCCTTATACCCCTATACGTTTCCCATGAATTTCTCTATATCTTAGAATTGCCCACTAGCTGGGAAACATGTCTTGTAAAATTATAGTTGAAGGTCCAAAGTTGTATTCCTAGAAGGGGCCCTTTGCTCTACATCTTATCCATCTTCAGACCTCAGCTCTTGGCTTAGCTGCAAGTGCCTTTACCTACTGACCTATCTCTCCAGCCCACTCTATACCTTTCTTTCAGTGGATGATCAACAAAGGAAGGGACCTCGGTCCCTGTGGGTAAGTGATAATGTCATAGATTCAGAGAAAATTTAGTTTTGAATATTATCCAAGGCTTTGCAAGACCCTTTGGGCCCATTTCCTTCTACTCTCATCAGGAGTTGGATTCCTTGCTTTAGTAAAAACCTCATTTCTTCCTCCATTTCTAGAATATTCGTGTCAGACTTGAGAGGAACAAAAGAAAAGTTTGATTGGGCAAATAGTTTCATGTTTGGGGTTCACCAGTCATGGGATAAATGTATTTAAAACACAAGTTTTACACACACACACACACACACACACAGAGAGAGAGAGAGAGAGAGAGAGAGAGACAGAGACAGAGACAGAGACAGAGACAGAGAGACAGAGAGAGACAGAGAGACAGAAAGAGACAGAGAGAGAATTTTTAGTTGGATAAAAAAAAAAAAATCACACAGGAATACTTGGACTCAGTATTCATGATCCACAACGTGTAGCTTTTGGCTCACAGAATAACTTTAGTCCCAGGCATCAGGTGGCCTATTTGTAGGTGTCTTGTACAGAGAGAAGGTGGGAAGTCATCCTTACTGAAAGGCCCATGAACAATGGATGACTTATTTTGCTTTCTCTTTATCCTTTGGGTAAAGGTGGATGTCCCTAAATTTAAGAAAGCCTAGTGTGTCTTCCTCTCCTTGTCATGTCTTTCCTGTTTGGTTCGTGATCTGGCATAGCTCCTGTGGTCCAAGGGGCTGTGGGTATGGGTCATTTTTAACACAAAGTGCTGCTGTTTCTTTTTCTGTTTGAGCATAAGGAATGATCCCTAGACGTTTTTTCCTGAGCTTCTTGCCCTCAACAGGAGACCAGTGATGAGGTTAATGAGGTGTTAGAAGATGATGAGACAGGCCTCAGTGGTCCACCTTCCAACTTCTTAATTAGGAGCTCTGATGAATGTCTTGCTTGTAAATTACTCATTCACTGAGTGACACCCCACCACAGCAAGAGAAGGCAGGGAAGTGCCCAGGGAGATAAAGCAGGGTGCTTGGTCTGATTTCTCCCCAGTTTACCCAGTCCATAGTCTTGTAGCCTGCAGCCGCCATAAATAATATCCCATAGGACGTCCAGTGGCTTCCAGAGGCTGGAGAAGGCAGTGCAGCATTAAGATAGCCGGGGGTGGGGGGGTGGGGGGTGGTTAGGGGGGGTGGGGGGTGGCCTTCACGTGCTGCCCTTCTCCTGAGACCAGAGGCTTGGGCCTAGAATTGCGGACAGTCTTTTGTGTTTGTTTGATAGGATTCTTGAGGAATAGGCTATTTTCAGGTCCTCAGAGTCACAGACTAGGCTTTCAGGGTTGCTGTCATTAAGCACCTAGGAAAAGCCAGGTGGCGGTGGTGGTGGTGCGTGCCTTTAATCCCAGCACTCGAGAGGCAGAGGCAGGTGGATCGCTGTGAGTGGAGTTCGAGGCCTGGTCTACAAAGTGAGTCCAGGACAGCCAAGGCTACACAGGGAAACCCAGTCTTGAAAAACCAACAAAACAGAACAAAACAAAACAAAACCAAAAACAAACAAACAAACAAAAACCAAAACAATAACAACAACCACAACAAAAACCCAAACCAAAAAAACCCAAAAAAACAAAAAACACCTAGGACAGTTGAGCTGTGAGAACACACATCTGAGCTGCAAGCGTCAGCTCAGAATGATGGAGCGCCTGTGTGTGCTCTGGTGGCTATGTGTCTTGATGTTTCCCAGGACTTCTGTGGTGGGCACGTCACTGGGATGTAGCCACATTTCTTGTTCCCAAGTGAAAAACTTTTATCTGGGAAAACATCAAAGATAAAATGACAAACTGTGACTCTGCAGATGGATGAGATACAGGGAAACGGTTCCCTTCTAAGAATAGAGATATGGACCCTTTGTTGCAGTTTTACAAGGCATGTTTCCCACATAGTGATCTTTGGGCAGTCTTAGGAGATAGAGAAGACCCTGGGAAACAGAGAGTGGCTCGGGAGAGGAAGCACTTATGGATGTTTATGGGAGCAACAGTAGCAAGTGCTGTCATTTCGTCTACCACGTAGATTTTGAACTTGACGTTAGAAACTTTGGTGACTTGTTCCTGTGTAAGCTCACAGTGCAATCAGTCCCATCACCTCAAAGCATTTCCTTCCACCATCCCCCTCACTACGCTGGCAGCCACCAATGTGGTCTCTGCGTCGCTTTGAGAACATGACTCACTCGGCCTAATGCCTTTGTGTTTGATGTACCTTTTCCTTATGCGTCAGTAGTTTGTTTCACTTACTCCAACTTGCATTCTTTTACTTGCTGAAGGATCCTGGGATTGTTTCCAGTTATTTGGATCTCTGCTTGAAAAAAAAAAAAAAAGATGTGCGGCATATCTATCCACATACACATATTTTATTATATGCCTGTACACACAGATTGATAGTTATAGATAAAACAGTAATTTTTTTCCCCTTTGGCCATTTTAAGTGTATCGTTTGGTTTGCATTCACAGTGTTGTGCAACCATTGCTGTTTGATTCCCAAAACTTTTTCTGCGCCTAAATAGAAACTGCTCAACATTAAGCAATAGCCTCCCGTTCTCTTCAGTGCCTGGCAGGCTGCAGTCTTTCTTGCTCTATGAATTTGCTCATTCTGGATCCCCGGTATCAATGGACTTGTGCAATATTTGATCTTGTGGGTCTGGTTTATTGCAGTTAGCTTAATGATTTCAAATTTCACCATGTGCCGTAACCTTTGTTAGCACTCTTTTTCCCTTTTCCTTGTGACAGAGCCTTACACCACCCCGTTGTTCTGGAACTCCGTATATAATTGAGGATGACCTTAAATTCCTGAGCTGTTTGTCTCTACCCGCAGAGCGCTGGGATTATAGGTGTGCACCAGGAAGCCAGGTTTAATTCATTCATTTTAAAGACTAAATCACATGTCATATGTTATAGATGTGTATATTTTTGTTTGATTATTTATCCATTCCTCTGCCGCTTGGGTTGTTTCCATGTTTGACTGTTATGAGTAATGTGTAACAATATACAAATATACTATATTCTAAGAAATAGACTATATTCTAATAAATAATATAAAACTAATATGTAATAAATATACACTTATATACTAATATACTATGTACACTAATATACTAATTAATAATTCATTCATTCATTTGGGTCCCTGATTCTAATTTTTACTCCACCTCTGCTTTTTAATTTAAACTCTCAGAAAGAAGGAGAATCCAGCCTCTAAAAATCTGGTACTTTGAATCTAGTCATTACCCTTTAGTTTTTTGTTCACCAGCTGCCTAAGTCTACCAAGAAAAAGGAGGCGGTCGGGCTGGTTGTGGTTTCAGGAGCTACACAGTAAAGGCCCGAAGGCTGGCAGTGCTGTCGGTCTCTGTGCTTGCTTTCTCAGCCTGTGGTCTCCTGTTTGCTTGCTTGGATCTAGAGGTAAGAATGTGGCACGTGGTGCCAGGCCAAGCTTTGCCCAAGTTTGCCAAGTTTGAAAGAGTTAAGTAGGGACAGGAAGTACCAGGACGGGAGCACCTTGGCCATGCCGCCAGTACCTTCCATTTTTTGGGAAACTCTCTCTGACCCCACCCACACCTGTCTAGCTCAGGTAATTCTTCACCCTTTAGAGGGCTGGGGCAGTTTGAACCTGGGGAGGGCTGGGAATGACGTTCAGTTGGCAGAGTGCTTGGAGAGCTCAGTCCCCACCAACATATACACCAAGGACAGTGATGGGCTTGCACTGCCATCATTTGGGAGGGAGATGGAGAAGGGCCAGAAACTCAAGGTCAGCCTTGGGGACACAATGCATTTGAGGACATCTTGGACTATGTGAAACTCTGTCAAAAACAGGAAATAGATGTACCTTTGTGAGGAAGGATTTACTGTACACTCATTTTTCCCTTTCCTTTCTTTGTCTTTCTCTTTTCCTGAGGTGTCTACCTTTATTTCTGTCAGCGCTGAGGATCTAACCCAGGACTTCCTGTGTCTGGCAGGTGCCCTACCTCTCACCACACTCCAGCCACCTTCTATGTCTTTAAACAGTGGGCAGGTTTTCTTCGACTTTTATTCCTTTCCTCTTCACTGATAAACCAAGCAGTCATGATAGGAACTTAGGCTAGCCTTTCCTAGCATGAATTTCAGTCCTGCAGAAACTGAAATTATAAAGTCATTTTGTACAGTTGTGTTTGTTCTCCTTGAGGACTAAATATATCCTCTTTTTCAATGTTTAAAAATAAATTCTTGAGCTGGGCGTGGTGGCATGCCCCTTTAATCCTAGCATGGGAGGCAGAGGCAGGCGGATCTCTATGAATTCCAAGCCAGCATAGTCTACAAAGCAAGTCCAGGAAAGCCAAGGCTACACAGAGAAACCCTGTCTTGAAAATAAAAATAAATAAGTAAATAAAAATAAATTCTTTTGTTTCTAAATGTAATAAATAGTTCATCAACATTCTACCATACCTTTCCATGAAGTTGAAGATTATCAGCCCAAGTGATTCAGTTGGCTTAAATTCTTTCATTTCCAGAATTCACGCTCTGTCTGTTTCTGTCTCTGTCTCTGTCTCTCTCTCTGTATTGTGGTGTGTGTGTGTGTGTGTGTGTGTGTGTGTGTGTGTGTGTGTTGTTGGTGTTTCGGAAAGAGACTTTTAGAAGCACTGTTAACTTACCCTGAGTCCCCACTGCTACTCTGGCCACATTCCTGTAAGCCCCAAATGTGTGCTCCCACAAAGACCAAGGGAAGGCTGGTCTTCTCATTGCAAAGTAATTGGAAGAGACCTGTGTAGAACATCGTGACCAGAGGCCATTAGAAGAACTTGACACAGACATTTCACTGCATGGAGCAATTCTGTGCATCCTAGCTTCATTGAGAACTTTTCCTCCAATGGAAAAACTTTGGGAATTTCTCAAAAGTTGATTAACTTTTCAAAATGACGGATAGGGCTGGGGTGTATCGTTCAGTGGTAGAGTTCTTGCCTAGGATTTTATTTCTAATATAAAAAAACAAAACAAAACAAAACAAAACCAAAAAGACTGGGTGTGGTGGCGCACGCCTTTAATCCCAGCACTCATGAGGCAGAGGCAGATGGATCTCTGTGATTTTGAGGCCAGCCTGGTCTAGGAAGGGAGTCCAGGACAACCAGGTCTGTTACACAGAGAAACTCTGTCTCAAAAAACCAACCCCCCCCAAACAACAACCACCACCACCACCACTACCAAAAACTGTCAGGTGGGAGGCAAGGTAAAAACAATCCAATAGCACACATTTCGGCCCTGACAGCAACAGCTCACAAAGCTCTCTATATGCGCTGGGCACTGGCTGACTTCTTTCCTTATAGTTTTCATTGCCTCCTTATGGTAGCCCCATGCACAACAGGAAGACATTCAGGACAGTAAGTCACACCCCCCCCCCCCCCCCCCCCCCCCCGCCTATAAACCCTGTCACATGACTATAGACCCTGGCTCCTTCAGAGCCACACTGAACTCGGAAGTACTGTGCTGCTACTGTACGTGAGCTGTGCAGAGAACGCACACTTACACTGTGGCCCCAGTACCTAAGACCTGCACACAGCCCACCTGACCATCCATCCACAGGCGGGTAGAGCGCACGCTCTGCCTTCTGGGTGTTTCATATTTTAGATTTTATTGGTATTGTAGTTTTTGTTTCTAATTTATAAAGAGGTCATTTATATGTCATACGGTTGTTTAGTTTTAATAGTTGTATAAAGTATGCACATACAAGGTGTGTACCTAGTTTCACGTATCTGTTCCTATTTTAGCAATATCGTAATGAAGATGGCTTGGGTCAATGCCGGCAATCCACACTGTTCTACCATTAACACCTTGGGCACATTAACACTGTTTACTTTAAATAAAATCCCTTCGCAGCTTAACACTGTGCATATTTTGATGGGCTGGGAGCAGAGAGGTGATGAGAAGAAAGTGGAAAGCAGGTTCAGGGCTGTGGCCTCTCAGCTCTTTGAAGAACGCTCTTTTCTCTCCTGGCTACTATGGTTGTGTGGAAAGGTCGGCCGCTGCTGTAACTCCCACCTGATAGGTGACCAGTCTGTCCCCCAGCTGCATCAAGGATGGCCCCTCTGGGGTTCTTCCTTAGGGATCTTGGTGCTGTACGGCGCACCCTGAGCCTTCTGGGACCTGAGGATTCCTGTCTCTCTTCAAGACTGTGTGCGCTTCAGTGTGTGGGCTTTTCGCCTCCCGTCTCCCGGCGCTCTGCTGCTTCCCGGTCCTGCACGTCAGCCCTCTTGTTCTCGCCTTCCTGCCTCTGTACCTGCTGATATCCGACCACGGAACATTTGGGTACTTTTTTCAGAGCTATTTATATGCTCACTCGTATTCTCTTTAGACATTACACAATTAGGACTTTTAAGTGGCCGGCAATGGTATATTTCCTGTTTTTCATCTTTAATTCTGTGTGTGCCTGTGTGTGGATATGTGCTTGTGAGTGTAGGTGCCCACAGAAGCTGGAGCCATCGGTTCTCTCTGGAGCTGAAGCTACAGGAGAGTGTGAGCTACAATGGGCCTACTGGGAATCATCTTCTGGAAGAGTAGGAAGTGTTTTTAACTGCTGAGTCCCATTTCTCCGTTCCCCACTTCCCCTTTAAAACAAGGTATATGATACAATTTATACACACATTTATACTGTACAGTTACAGGGAGTTTTAATGAGCGTGTAAACCACCACTACGCTCAAAACAGACATTTTCATTACCTCTCGGCTTCCTTGTGTCCCTTTGGGAAGTTTTCAGGAAATGTTACTTAAATTGGTTTATTTGTTTTCTCAAAACAGGGTTTCCCTATGTAGCCTGGGCTGTCCTGGACTTGCTTTATAGACCAAGGTGGCCTCGAACTCACAAAGATTTACCTGCGCCTGCCTCCCGAGGGCTAGGATTGAAGGCTGGTGCCACTATGCCTGTTTTTTTAATTTTTTATTTAAAAAAAATTAATTTTACTATTACTATTATTGTGTGTTTGCTCATGATGTGTGTTTGGTGTAGGTCAGAAAACAGCTTGAGGAGTTGGCTTTCTCTTTTTACCTTTGTATGGACTTCAAGGATACAACTTAGGTTGCTACATTGGTGTGCCAAGTGCCTTTACCCATTCAGCCATCTTTCAGGGTCCCCCAACCCCTTCTAGAATCTGAACGATCTGTGTCTGGGACATTTAAATAATTGTTCCCTCAGGTCTCTAAGTCTTTCTTCACTTTAAAAAAATATGACTAGAAAATAGAACGATACGAGTTTTATTTATTATATTTTCATTCTAGTAAATGCCAGCTATACATCTAGAATATACAAAGAACAGGGAAAATTAACCCCAACACTTTCTTTACTTTTTATTAAACCTTATTTATGTATTTATTTTGAGGCGGGGTCTTTTGATGTCCCCTTGCTTGGCCTTGGGCTCCTGGCAGTTCTTCTGCCTCGCCTCCCAGGTGCGAGGACCCCAGGTGTTCGCCCTGCTGTGCGGATTTGGCATCTCCTAGTCTCTGTGTTCTCTGACATGTTTTCTGCTGTCCCAGTTTTTCGGTTGAGCTCATATAGCAAACTTGTAAATGTTCAGTTAATCCTGGCTATCTCTATTATTACTACTGGTTTTGGAGAGTTTTGTCTTGGGTTTTTGTTTGTTTTGTTTCCATTCCTGTGCTCAGAGTTCTTAAATGCCCATTCAGTGTACCATGCTTGCCTTCAGTTTTTTGAGTATGGTTTTAATGACTGCTTTAAAGATTTTTGCCTGTTAATCCGGCATCTGGAGCTACTCAGGGTCCGTTTCTATGGCCTGTTCCCCGCCACCGCCGCCCCACCCAAGTTCAGAGTGCAGTTAGTGTGACATGGCATATGTAGTAATTTCTGGTTGAAATTTGGGCCTTGTAGATAATACATGGTGGCAACCCCAGATAATGTTGTATTTTTCTGGTAAGGCTCTGTGGTGTGCAGACGAGTTTGGATCTCCAGAATCGACATAAGAGCTGCGTGAGATAATAAGCATCAGTAATGGAAGTGCTGGACGTCGTGGTGAGCGGAGACATGAGGATCTGCAGACCTCATTGGTCAGCCGGTCTATCCAACCAGTGAGTGGTGGGTACAGTGAGAGCCCTTGTCTCAAAAGATGACGTGGAAGTCCAGTGAGATGGTTCCATGTGCAAGGGTGCTTGCCGCCAAGTGAGACAGGTTGAGTTTGATCCCTGGGACTTATTTCTTGACCTTACCATGTCCGCACACACACACACACACACACTCTCTCTCTCTCTCTCTCTCTCTCTCTCTCTCTCTCTCTCTCTCTCTCTCTCTCTCTCTCACACACACACACACACACACACACACTTTTTTTTCCAGACAGGGTTTCTCTGTGTAGCCTTGGCTGTCCTAGACTGACTCGCTTTGTAGACCAGCCTGGCCTCAAACTCACAGCGATCCGCCTGCCTGTGCCTCCCATGCTGGGATTAAAGGCATGTGCCACCATGCCCAGCTATTTTTTTAAAGGTGGAGAGTGACAGAGGAGCATACACACATATAAATCAATAAAATTACAAACAAACTTTTAAAATAATCCATTTACTTTTATTTTTATTTCTTTACCACCTGACTTTTTCATAGATGGGATGTGTACTTGGTTTAAAATGCACACTGTCTATTATCCAGAAAAAAGCCAATTTTCTTTTTGGTGCCTGTTCACTTTCTCACTAGGTCCTTTAGGGTCTCTACCACATCTGCATGGCTTAGCTTCTGGTGAGGGATCTTGGCAGTTTATGCTCACAATTTTCAAATTCTTCCATGGTTTTGCTGCTGCCAGTATTTTCCCTGCAGATTCCATCTACTTTTTCAGCCTTGAACTCTGTTCCTTGGCACCATCAGGGGCTGAGACTGTGGCTTCTACTTTCTCTCCACAGCTGTGTCTGTGAGGATTGGGCATCGCTTGCGGGCCAGGAACAGAGCACAAAAGTCTTACTCCTTACTCTGGTGGACTTTTAGATTAAATTTTTTCTCTTGCTTCTGCTTGACTTTAGATTCTCTCCAGGGTCTTAGTAGTCTTTATTGTTGTTATTATAGTTTTTGTTTTTTAGTTATCCTGTATTTTAGTGTTATATCTTTTGTGACCACCTGAGTCGTTTGCCATTTCTGAAAATTCTGCCCCCTAGGCTTACAATTCTACGGTTTCTGTTTCTCCTGTGTAGCCTCATTTAGTTCCCTTTCTGAGGTAAACCTGTCTTGCGTTTATGACAGCCTCTGTGTTCTTCAAAATGAAGTATTT
This sequence comes from Acomys percivali, assembly GCA_907169655.1. Taxonomy (NCBI): domain Eukaryota; kingdom Metazoa; phylum Chordata; class Mammalia; order Rodentia; family Muridae; genus Acomys; species Acomys percivali. The sequence continues at coordinate 46,530,866 of OU015744.1, read as the reverse complement.
TTTGAAACATGTATTTTAACCCTGTAAAGGTGGTTATGTTGAATATGGGGTGGTGGCGCATGCCTGTAATTCTAGCACTTGAATGGCTGAGGAAGAAGAATTCGGAGTTCAAGGCCAGCCTAAGCTACGCAGTCAGTTTGTGGTCAGCTTGGAGTGTAATATGAGACTCTACCTCAAAGGGGGGGGGGGGGGGGAAGAAAAGAAAAGAAAAAAGAAGGAAGGGATGGGGGAGGGAGAAAGAGAAAGGAATCAGAACAGCAAACAGGACTTGTGTTGTATGTATATTGCCATTTCAGCTGCTGACATTCTTAAGTGTTCAGTGGTTTCCTTCATTTCAGGGATCTCTCCTTCAACACCTTTTCTAAGTAGCTTTTGGACTGTGAGCTTTTGATTAGATGTGCAGTAAACATGGAGCCCCAGTTGGAATCCGTAGGGAGTGTTCTGTCTGTTGTTGCTTGGTGTTCTAAGAATACCACAGAGCAATTTTTGTGTTCATCTCTAAGGCCAAGAGTTCCTGGGTCAGGCAGGGAGTATCCGTGTGTGTCCCAAACCTTCTTGAGGACTGGCTGGTGAGCATAGCCCTTAGGAGGACTTTCTTCCTCCTGGTCCAGGAGTGCCAGCTCTCTGGGCCATTAGGTTATTTATCTGGCCCTCTTCCCATCACCGACTGTGGGAAAGCTCCTTAAGAGTTTGTTGTGTCGTTCCATGAAGGCAGGAAAAAGGCAGGTATTCAGGTACTTGGTCATACAGGCACTAATCCATTGATGAGGTCTGGGCCCTCATAACCCAGTCACCTCTCAAAACTGTAACACTGGTGAGGAGTTTGTACATTTTGAGGGGCACAGACAGTCAAACCGTTACGTCTGCTCATCTCTTCAGATGGTTCCAAGTTACTCATCTGGGAAGCCTTCTCCTGGGCTCCTGGGCAGAATTCTTCCTCCCACCTGTGTGTCCTGTAGCATCCTGCGCACACTTCTTTCAGCATCCGCACACCTCGTTCTAATGACGTGTCTATTCTCACACTCTCCGGCAATGTGGACACCTCAATAGCATTTTCTGTTTGATTCTTCAGAGTCTGCTAATATCCCCCCCCCCCCCCCCATTACAGGGACTATTGTGTTGTGTGATTGGGAAGCAAGCCGGCCTCCATCCTGTTACTAAATGGGACAAGATCAATTCTGTGTGGGTATGATAAAGACTCTGCTGTATTTCTTACCGAAACCGGAGAATCAAGAATATTCTCCAACTCAGTTCCCAACAGCTTGTTTTGTTCTCCCTGGAGCTCACAGCGTGACCTAGAGATTTTAAGGAGATAGTTTCTTCATTGTGTTCCAAGCTGCTTGTTTTCCTACTTCGATCTGTGCAAGAGGTTTGCAATTCTCTGTCTTCATACCCCGATGAAGATGTCTCCAGCCAGCCAGTTCCTCACCAAACCCAGGAACCAGCATCATCTCTGACGGGTTTCCCAGCTGCCTCTCTGCTAATCTCTTGCAAAGAGTGTGGATTTCCATGTGTGATTCTCTTCAAGCTACTTTGTTTCTTTGTAGACAGACTAATAATAAAGCTCCACAAACTTGTACAAAAGCATCAAATGTGGAAGCTCTGGAGGCATAGCAGTAAGAAGCCAATTACGCCGCCATGTCTCCTCCCCCGCTTCTTCCCTGTTCCAGCTGTCACCCACCGCTACTGCGGCAAACCTTGTCTTGCTTTTGTGTGTAAGGGGCTTTGTTACGAATGAAAAGCGTTTTCCTGTGCTCCACCTGCTGCATATAAGGAACAAAAGCCTGGGCAGACGATCTAAATATTTAACAAATGTAACCTCAGCCTCCAAACTTCCAAGCCTGGAATACATTTTACAGACTCACAGGTCTGAACCCCGGCCAGATACACGTATACGGATCCTGATAATTTGTGTTCTTTGGCAGACGGTCTGGGGATGTGTTATAGTTCAGCTGTGTGTGCAGTTATTTGCAGATGTTGCTAGTGGAGTTCCTCCCCCTCCCTACCCAACTTTCTTCTATTACTGGTCTTCATCTCCCTGGACAGTCTACTTCAGACCATGTTCCCCACCCCTGGTTTTTACACAGTTAGTATCGTCTCTATGGCCACAGGGACTTGGCCTGGCCACTACCTCTGTCTGGAACGTATTTCACAGGCCTTGCTCAGACCTCTTCATCTGGTCAATTCCTGCTCTGCCTTCCATGTCAGCCCACTTCCTCAAGACATCTCTTGAGTAAGTTAAAACCCTCTGTTTTATAGCCTGAGGATGCTGGATATGTATCTCTGTATGAGCTTTTATATAAAGTGCATCCTGAAGCAAAGTGTCTATGTGGGACACGTGATACACAGATGTTCATTTTATTATAAGCTATATATTTATTTTAATGTATATTTTTATTTTGTATTTCAATTGATATAAAATTCATCACTTTACCTTCCCCCTTCTATTCTCCCACCCCTCCCAGACAGCCTCTCAATACCTCTCATTCTCCCCCCAATAATAGCCTCCCTTTCTTTGATTGTACACACACACACACACACACACACACACACACACACACACACACACA
>OU015744.1:46474341-46528286 GCA_907169655.1 Acomys percivali | reverse complement strand
ACACACACACACACACACACACACACACACACACACACACACACACAGATGTTCATAGATAGATAGATAGATACCTGCTGTATTAGTTTTTGTTGGTGGTGCAGATATGATTTCACGGCTGACCACTGTGCACCAGACAGCCAATAAGGGGACTCATCCCTGAGAGAGGCTAAGTCATCTTCTGCTAGCTGTCAATAGTTGCCTACAGTTCTTTGTCTGGGGGTGGGGCCCCATGGAATCCCTGTGTCCGTGTTAGCATGTCTATTGATATTGCCACTGTTACAGCAGGCTTCCTGGCTCTTACAGTCTCTCTGCCCCCTTTTCCTTGATGTTTCTTGAACCTTCGATGCAGACTTGTGATGTAGGCATATCTATTGGGGATGAGCGCCCCATGGTCTATTGATCTGTACGTTGCGTCCAGTTGTGGTTTTCTGTGATGATCTTCATTTGCTGTAACCTTTGATGAGGTTTGGTAGCTACACTTATCCAGTAAAGGTGGCTCATTCACAAAGAGAGCTGATGGGTTGCGGGTCTCTTAATGGATGCCTTTAAAAATGCACATAATCCACTGGCAATTAATAACTCTTTGTGAACATTGTAGACCATCTTACTATGGGCCGGCAATAGATATAACTGAATCTATCTTAAATAATAAATTTACAATAAATAATTAAATAAATTGCCTGAGTTAGAAGTGCCAGTGTCGGGTAATGAACTAATGTGGCAAACAAGGCTTTTAGAATGGGCATGGTTTGAGGAAGGATGCACTCACCAATGAGCTCCATCAAAGAACTTGATCTCACACCACTGTCATATCCAGGCTCGATATATAACTAATAGTTATGAAGAATCAATACTGTATGTCTGTAACGCCAGCACTTGAGAAGTTAAAGAAGGAGACTGCAGAGTCTAGACTACATATCAAGAGCCTGTCTCAAAAAAAAAAAAAAAAAAAAAAAGTTGAAAAACTGCACAAGAGATGGAGTGGCCCATCTACAAAATGTCCTCTCCTCCCAGAATGATATCAAGGCAGTGAGGAAGGGAAAGCAACAGGTATGATGGAGGGGAAGTTGAGGCAGTCTCAACAGAGGCTACCTCTGACCTTATGGGAAGTCCTGAAGCCAAACTCATGTTTCAGAGATGTTGGTAACTGTATGACCTTGGGGTGAATTTCCTCATAAGATGCCCGGGCTGCCTGCGTGTGCTGTTCCCAACAGCCAGAGGGTGACTCCCGAAGGGCTGGGAACACAGCACAGAGATTACACATGTGCCCGTGGTTGTGAGATAGTGTCCCCAAGTGACAGATGTACATCTCTCTCTGTGGATATGTCTTTAATGGGCTTAGAATGTCCTCAATGTTCTCAAAGTTTTTTTCCTCATAATAAATAAAAGCCAAGCTGAGCCAGACATTGGCGGCACGTCCCAGTGATGCCAGCACTTTGGAAGCCAAATCCAGAGTGTTCCTGCAAATTCAAGACTAGTCTGAGCTGTACACTGTGGAACTAGAGGGCAGCCTGGGCTACACAGTAAGAAGAGCCTGTCTCAGAACAGTTGTTTTAAAATGAATTCATTCATTGTTTTATGTGTGTTGCTGTTTTGCCTGCATGAATGTCTGTGTGAGGCTGTGTGAGTCCCCTGGAACTGGAGTTACAGGCAGTTGTGAGCCATTATGCATGTACTGGAAATTGAACCCTGATCCTCTGGAAGAGCAGCCAAGGCTCTTAACTGCTGAGCCATCTCTCCAGTCCCTGTTTATTTTTTTTTAAGCAAAAAAAAAAAAAAAAAAAAAAAAATTTTTTTTTTTATTAAACCAAATCCATTTCCTTGCAATTCTCATTTAAAGTACCACATCAGAGAAACCAAGTGGCACTTGAACTATCTAAAGATAGCTGTATTTCCTTCTCCACTCTCCTGACTAAACAAACTTTAATTTGTTTTTCTGTTTTTCTGTTTTCTATTTATCTGTTATAATTCATTAACTTTATTTTAAAAGCAAGTTTTCTCCACTTTATGGCAGTATTTCATTTCATCTCATTTTGTGGTTGGTTCTAAGGATTGAACCTAGGATCTTGAGTGTGACAGTCAAATTCTCCACCACCTAACCACATTTCCAGCCCACTCCTACCTGAGGTTTTTTTTTAATTGAAAGACTCCACTTAATATGCAGCATGTAGAATAGCATACACCCTCTACTTGTGGACTGACTAACATGTGGCCTACAATGGGAAATAGCATAGCTTAAGTCAACTAAACTTTTCACATCTTTTTCCACACGGGTTGTTTGCAGCTCAACATTTTCAAATGTGAACTCATGAAATTTGTCAACAAGATCTCTAGACAAAGGAGCTAAATGGTCCTTTTTAGCCTTATTTTATTTTTATTTTACTTTTTGGTTTTTTGAGACTGGGTTTCTCTGTGTAGCCTTGGCTGTCCTGGACTTACTTTGTAGAGCAGCAATCCTCCTGCCTCTGCCTCCTGAGTGCAGGGATTAAAGGCATGTGCCACCATGTCCAGCTATCCCTATTTTATTACATGTCATATATAACCATATTTTATTCTAAAGGTAGTAAAATCTGTTGTCTTTTCAGTCCTTGCAATGTGCTAGGCACACTATTTCAAAATCCCTGCATGCCTTCATTTCATTTAACCCTGCCACCACCTGTGATGTTGATAGCTGTTCCTTTTCCTTTTCCTGAAGGTAATGAATACATCCATGGATTAAGAGCACCCTCAGATTGAGCACACTATGGATTGAGTACAAATAACTTTTCCAAAGTTACAAAGTCTGTAAATGGAGGAGCCAAGATTTCCCATCTGCCAGTGTGGCTTCAAAAAAGCCTCCTTCAACATAGGTTGATCTAGGTTGATTGAAAAATTTAAGATTAATTTATTTTGCTTTATGTGTAATGAGTGTTTTGCTTGCATATATGTGTATTGGTTACTTTTTGATCACTGTGATAAGACACCGTGACCAAGGTAGTTTATAGAAGGCAGGTTTGTCTGAGCCTTATGGTTCCAGAGGCATAGGAGTCCATGGCCATCATGGTGGGGCACATGGCAGCAGGCAAGCATGGAGCAGCAGCTGAGAGCTCACATCTTGATCCACAAGCAGGAACCAGAGAAAGTACACTGGGAATGGCCCAAGTCTTTTGAAACCTTAAAGCCCGCCCCCAGGGACACACTTCCTCCAACAAGGCCACACCTCCTAATGCTTTCCAAGCAGTTCCACCAACTCTGGACCACATATTCAAACATGTGAGCTATGGGAGCCTTTCTCATTCAGACCAGCACAGTGTGTTTCAGAAGAAGACACTGGATCTGCTGGAAGTAGAGCTGCAGGCAGCTGTGAGCGCTGGGAATCAAACCTGGGCCCTCTGCACAAGTGGCAAGTGCTCTTAACAGCTGAGCCATCTCTCTAGCCCCCTACCCTGAGCTGATTTAAATTAGGAGACGACTAATCCCCCCAAAGACAGAATGATGAACACGTCAGTGGCTCTTCTGAGCTGAGCAGAGGAATTAGGTAGCAACTTTTTTGTTACTTTTATTTATTTATTTATTTTTGAAACGTGGTCTTAACGATGTAGTCTTGAGCTGGTGATACCCCTGCCTCAGGCCTCCAATTGTTGGGACTATGGGTGTGTACTACCTTGCTACCTTGCCTACTTGCAGTAACATTCTTTAATTTGGATTACTACCCCACCCCCACTGCAAAACAAAACAAAACAAAACAAAACCCAGTACTTTCATCTAGAGCAGGGGGTCGTCAGCCTTCCTGACCCTGGGACCCTTTAATATAGTCTCTGTTGTTGTGGTGACCCTCCCAACCATACAATTATTTTGTTGCTACCTCATAACTGCAATTTTGCTACTGTTATGAATTGTAATATAAATATCTAATATGTAGGATATCTGATATACAACTCCCAAGGGGGTCATGACCCACAGATTGAGAACTACTCATCTAGAGATTTTTTTTTTCTCCAGTACTATGTGTTTTCTAAAAGGAAGGACCATACTTTTTATTCTTTTTTTTTTAATCTTCAAACACTCTTGGTCTAGCACATGTATAACAGTAGGTTTCAAGCTTTCTAATACTGAGATCCTTTGAAACGCTTCCTCATGTTGTGGTGACCTCAGCCATAAAATTATTAAATTGCTACTTCAAAACTGTGATTTTTGCTACTGTTGATGAATTGTAATGTAAGTATAATGTAAGTATATCATATGCAAGGTATCTAATATGTGACCCCTGTGGGGGTCGAGACCCACAGCTTGAGAACCACTGTGGTATAAGCTATGATGATTGATGCCTTGTCCATCTATTACATTTCTGCCCCTTCGCCACACTCTTCCGCTCATTGCTTTGCGACCCTGGACAGGACTCTGCAAACATTTCTCCTCCCCCAGTGAGGCTTGTCAGTAGAGGGCGCCAGAGGGACACTGTACGAGAAGGACTTTTCCTGTTAGGTTTGGGGCTTGCCTTCTTGCTGGGTGCAGTACCCAAGGAGACCTGGTGGTGCACAGGCTCTTGTAAATTATGACCAAAAAGTTGCATCTAGACAGTGTCACCAGCACTCCCATTGGAAGCTCCCTAAAGTGCCCTTTAGCGGGCTACAGACACCTTTCCAGTACAGCCCACATCTCTTCCTTGAGAGGACACCGGCTTGAAGTTCATTCTTTCCTCCAGTTCCTTCCTTTCTTCCGCCCTAGGAATTATGGCTGCTCCTTTTACCTGCCATTCTGGTATTCCTTAGAGATCTCTTCACCTCTCTTAGCCATTAAAATCTCCCTGTTCATATTATTGATGTGAATGCCATCTCCTGCTTGAATGCTGACTCATATGAGGGTAGATGGTAAATGATTAATAAGTGGATGCGTTAGTGCACCATCAAGGGTAGATGCTTTTGCTTCCTGCTCCTGCCTTGGAAGATGGTACCGGGCACCCTCTGACTCTTAGATATACCCAGGAGGTCCAAGTGCCATGTGCATTTTCAAGCAATCTTAAACCACATCTCTCTTTTTCACTCAGCTAAATATTGCATGAAAGTCAAGTAGCAACACATTTCCGTTTTCTTTTCCCTCTCTTCACAGCTTTCCTGGAGTGCCTGCCTATAGTGTCAGAGAAAGCCTGGCCCGCCCTAAAGCTTGCACCGTTGTCCAGGTCTGACGCAGGTGTTCCGTTTTGAGAGTGTCATAGGGTTTCCTATTCATTTCTACAGGAAACTCCTGGACGATTAACACAGTTGGTATCCCTGACCTCCAAAAATCTCACCTTTTCACCTCACACAGAAGAAATTGCTCTACAGGAGCATTCCTCTCATCTGCTTCAGAGAAGAAAGTGGTTTTGGTTTGGTTTGGTTTGGTTTTTTGGCGAAGGCATGTGGGTAAGAGAAGTTAACAACTTACGGTTAAATATCTCTGGGCCAGACTCTACACATCGTCTTCCTATGACAGGAAAATGGCGAAATGTGAAAATGACAATGAAGTCGACTTCTAGGTAAATGGCCTTTCTGCATTCACACCCTCAAACACTTGGGCCAAGCGGATCAGCTTCTTAGACTGAGTAGAGTTCCCAGCAGGGAGGACGCAACCCTTCATTAAGGCTGAAGTAAAAGCACAGCTAGGAAGGGTGAGGTTTTGCTTGTTTATGTAATAAAATGGACACCAGCGGTTCGCTGCCACGTGTATAAATTTAGCCCGTGTGGTGAGATGGGTTAGGAGGAGGAAGCAATTTGGGAAATACCTCCTCCCCACATCACAAACATTTGTAACCCACCAGAAGACCCCAAATTAGGTCCTACAATATCTGATTGGACGAAACAAACCCCTGTCTGGCTTCAGGCAGTGTATGACCTCATTTCTTGTTTTTTAATAACTAGGGTGTAAAGCTAACAGTGTAATATGTCCTGGTCACTATGTCAGTCGCAAAGTGGGGCCAGTGTTTCAGCGAGCCTCCAGCAGTCTGGATCTGGCTCACTTCCCCAAAGCTTGAGGGGATGCTACTAGCATTGGTTCGCCTGCCTGATGTTGCATCCTCATGCCTCCCATTTCTGGCTGCAATTTGGAATCCTTTTTATATGCAGTGTCAAAAGGTTCTTTTTAGGGTATAGGGTCAGGTTTGGGAAGAGGATTAGGTCATTTTGATGCTTGTAAAAGAAATCATTGCTAGTGCCTTCGAAATGCAGACTACATAGCTTTCACAGTTCATTTGGCCTTCGATCTCCCTATAGCGTGATTGCTCTGAACAACTTTTCAGGGCTGGGGAGATGGCTCAGTGGTTAGAGTGCTCTCGGTGCAAGCTTGAGGATAGAGTTTGAATCCATAGAACATATATAGATGCCAGACAAGGGGGTTGGTCTGCTTGCAATAACTCCAGCTTCGGAAGGTAAAGACAGCGTGTCCCCTGAAAAACTCTGCTAGCAAGACTCCCTGTGTCAGTGAGCTCAGGGTTGATGAGAGACCTCGTCTCAGTGACTAGAGGTGGGCTATTAGTGATGGAGGGTGATTCCCAACAACAGCCTTTGCATGCATGACCCCACACAAGTGAGTGAATAACCCTCTAGGTATGCCATACACACCCGAAACATACATACACACATGCACACCAAATGCGCACATACGGAAAATGAAAAAAGAAAAAAAAAAGAATTTATGAAAAGTGCACTCGGAGGCACCTTCTCGCTGATGTCTGATGGCCCGCCATCACTGTGGTAGCCAATGCAAGAATCTCCCTGCGCTCTGGACCTGGGATTCCTCTCCCAGGCAAACAGGAATCCCACCTTATAGGCATCACATCAGAGGTGATGACTTCATTCCTGGTTTGCTCTTTGTAGTCAAATGCACCCCTAGGAACCAGAATCTCAGCTGTTCTACTCCCTCACACATTTAAAAGGCACAGAGTTGCCTTCTGAAAGTTGCCTCATGTAGGATGCGAATTTTGAACTCCATGGGTAGGCTGCGTTGTGGCGGCAGTGGCGTTTGCCTCGTGGTTGAGTCATGTTGGCAAGCCTTTTGTGTGTGTGACTGAGGCAGATAAAAGGCGAGAAGCTCATTTCCAGAAATTGATACTCTACTAGGTTTATAACCTTTTCCCGGCTCCGCCCATTTATGCATTTCATAGAAATTATAATGAACAGGGACTCCGGGGCCCAAGAAAGATAAAGACTGTGGGAGTCAGGGAGGGGATGACCTTGAGATCCAAAGTGTGAGACCCGTCAGGGAAGAGGAAGTGGCCCTGAGTCTCCAGGACTCCCACAGTAGAACTGTGCTGGGCCTGTCCTGGAGGCCGCAGCAGATGTTCAGGACACCTCATCGGTTCATTCACGGCTCAGAGAACACACCAAGCTTGCGAACAGATGGTGCTTGTATCACAGGATGTCCCCTTGTCCTATTTATTCGAGAACGAGCCGTGTCTTTGTAAACACTACAGTCAGCCCAGAATCATAATTGGGGCCTCTTCATCTTTGGGAAGGAGGGCAGTTGCTTTAAGCTGGCAGTTTTCAAATTGTGGTTGTGACCTGTTAAGGTTGTGCTCTGGAACTGAGCTCTACTTGCTTGACCAGTACCTTTTAGTTCACAGAAAGGACACAGTGCTCCCCACACATTTTGTGAAATTGCGTCTCAGTCGTGTGTATGTGTAAAGGTTTCCATGTTCCAAGTGTTCATGGCAGGGGTCAGGGGAGCTCCAAAAAGCTCTAAAGTACCACTTAAGGCAACTTACATTATTATTATTAGGCACGCATGTCATGACACATACATGGAGGTCAGAGGACAGCCCTGCGAACTGGATTTTCCCTGCCCCCCCTTTACATGGGCTCTGGGGGATCCAACTCAGCTTGCCAGGCTTACACAGCAGGTACCATTACCTGCTGAGTCCTCTGGCCAGCGCTTTATGCAACATTAAAAAGGGAAAAGGAGGGACCGATTCTAACTATAGAATGGGTACACATTTGTGTCTGTTTTGTTTCTATTTTTTGTGGTGCTGGAGGTTGAGCCCACGGCTTCTAGCTTGCTGGGGAAGCTCTCTCACTCAGCTCTACTTCAGCCCCATCCAGTTATTTTTCTAGGTGGCCCATGATTGTGTATGCGTGTGTGTGTGTGTGTGTGTGTGTGTGTGTGTGTGTGTGTGTGTTTGAGTGAGAGCATTAACTCTGACACCAGTGGTCTTAAGACATATAGGCTATGGATACCGACCTAAAATTATGAATAACTCCTTAGTTTTTCCAGTTCATAATAACTTTGCCTAAGCAGAAAATGGTTAACTTGACAATAGCACTGTGGCCTCACATAGTATGTACAAGGGAGAAAAGGCCCCTGAGCCATAAAGAGTACCTGCAGGTTTCTAGATGACTCCCAATTCCAGAGACCTAGAAAATCCCCCATAGTGCCTTGTTTCCAAACAAGGGAAGACTGTCTCTGCCTTAGCTTTTCTCGTCAGCCTTTAGTGCCTCCTATTTAATAGTAAGATGACGATGGGAAACGAAGCAGCTGACTCCTCTGGGGTGCTGGATGCCACCTCAGGGATCCTGGATTTCACTGCAGGAGTGCTCAATGTCTTCCCACAGAGAGATGCTCAGAAACCTGGAGACACGCCACCCATTAACACAACGTTTATTAGTATCTGTAAGGTGCAGAGTGTAATACAGTGGGGGCTCGGAGTAAACCTCAGGCAGGCATCGTCTTCATCAGAGCCTGCTGTGTAGCCAGGGACAATGGTTGCTTTAGGCAGTGTTCTCTGCAGAGCTGAGGACTTGGGCTTCACTGCCTTCAGCACGAAGCAGGGGGCCTTGTCGTCATCAATGACAGCTGATGTACCAGTTAGTTTGTTTTTGGGCACACTACAGGCCATCAAGGGAATCACCCAGCTCCATCTCTACTGTGTCACTAACTGTCACAAGCCCATATGCTTCTCACAGTTTGTAGGGAGTGTTGGGCACCTTGTCACAGTAAGCTTGGAATTGGAGTGCGTGTGAGAATTACATGACAAGCAGATGGCTTCAAGACAGTTGTGGAAGAGAGTGCGCAACCAAATATTCCCATGTTCAATGGAGACCAGCTGGCTACTTCCTTTCGACAGATCTAACAGCCTTTTTCCTGTTTTGAAACTGGTCCACTCCCCTGACGCAGACACAGGGGTAACGGAAGGTCTTGGGTTTACTTTGACAAGCTTGTCTTTATCACTGCACTGGGGGCAAGGAGGGGGTTGTCCACTGTTGGGGGTTTCTAGAACATGCTATTGACTCAGTAGGAACCTATGAAGTCTGTGTTTTGACCTGACCAAAAGAAATTAATCTACAGCATCTTTCTTTACACATACATGGCCAGGGAGAGGATACCCCACAGGCGTCATCCCCAGGGGGCCCTATTCAATGCCTAACACACATTGGGCCTGCAGCTTGATCTATTGAGCAAATACCATGGATTGTGAACTGGGTTGATGGTCAAAGGCTCCATCTCATCCCTGTGCAGTGGCATTAGTTTGTCTTAATCAATGTTACACTTGACTTTGGTACATATGATAAAAACTACTGACCATTCACCTCTGTGTACTTTTACTGGCCAAGGTTTTAAATCTTCAAATACAAAGACATGGTAAACCATACTGTATTATTCCCAGTGTGCCTGGGATTTACTGAAGTGAAACAGAATCATATCTAAATTATAGACTTAAAAAAAGTCATGAATCATCTTGTGTAAAAAAGCTAAACATTATTATGATTATTATTAATTTTTTAAAAGACAGGATCTCTCTCTATACCCCTGGCTGTCCTAGAACTCACTGTGTAGACCAGTCTGGCCTCAGTCTTACAGAGGTCTACCTGCCTGTGCCTCCTAAGTGCTGGGATTAAAGGTGTGCATTGCCACACCTGGCAGAACATTATAATTAACAATGTTATTAAATAACTCAGTTCAGTTTCTCCATTAGCACTCTGAACTCTCAACAGTGTCATCTGTCTTCATCCTAAATATGACAGTATAGTTACAAGAATTTTTTTCCAGGGGACAGTTATTTTAGATCCTTGTCAAACAAGTGAACACTCCTATCAGTTTTAATCCACAGTCACCATATCATTTCTTTATAGTAAAGAATTAGCATGTATGCATGCATGTCTGAGTGTGAGTTTGTACATGTGCATGCAGTACCCCTGGAGGCCAGAAGGGGACATCAGGTTTCTAGAGTCGGAGTTAGAACTAGATATGAACATTGTGATGTGGGTGCTGGGACTGAAATCCTGTTCTGTGCAAGAGTGGTATGTGCCCTTAACCGCTAAGCCATCCCACCAGCCCCTAGATCCTCATTTTGAAAGCATAGAAGAAGACAAAGGAAATCTCGTGAGTAAATGTAGTGTGTTACGTAACTAAGTAGCTTATACATCCTACGCTGCTATTGTCATTCTCTGTGGCTGAGTGCAAATCCATTTAATGCCTTCAAGCTATAGAAAATGTGACAAAAACACAGAAGTCTCACAGTATCCTGAAATGGCGTATGACGGGCCTTCTCATGGCATTAGTGTTGTATGTCAGAGATGAATAGTGTTTCCAATTTGCTGGCCAAGTTTACTTTAAGGAGGAAGCCTGTTTGGAGACAGAAATGATCTCTTGGGAAAAGCTATGGGTGAGGTTTAGCTTTCTTTGAAGTAGGGTTTCGACGACTCCTAAGTGAGCAATTTATAGGCACTGGGCCTTGAAACCACGCTTACCTACCACGGATGCCGCCTGCACTGTCAGGGAAACCCAGGCAGTGGGCGCCTAAGAGGGTGAACTTTGAGTAACCTTCACCTGAACAACATCCTCTGGGGCTGCTCCTGCAAGCATGGTAGGGAGCCAGCAGTATCTATGGGACCCGGGGCCCCTTTCAGAACACAGAACTCGTGCACCAGCCCTGCCAAATCAGGTTTTATATTCATACTAAGTCCTTATTACCTGTGTGCATGCATGGTTTGGAGGCCATCATACTGGGACCCTACAGCCCGTCCCTTGGTGGCCAAGCACACTGTGTCGTAACCTCATTTTCTCTTTCCTCCTCCTCATGTCTAACATCTTCATTTAGAGGCTAGCATCCACGACTGAAGGTACCTTCCCCTCCTCACTGCTCCTATACCCCCTCTCCAGACCCCTGATCTCTGTGCTTGTCCTTATCAGGAACCCACTTCTGGGCCTCGTTCCCTGACTGTGGAAGTTTCCTTGGTAACTTGGTAATGGCTGCTGGGCTGTGGGTGCGTCCTGACTCCCCGTGACTGAGCCCCCGCCTTCTTACTCTGTGCTGAGATCCCATGCTCGCATGCTGTCCGCGGACAAGCCACACTCCCTATTGGGTTTAGGTCCTGGCTATGCATGGGGGTGGGGGATGGGGAGATTGTCTCCAGTCTCACCGTCAGTCTCTTTACTAATACTTGTGAGGTGCTGGTAGGGGGGAGGGTAGTCCTGCTGGGTGCCTGGGGCACTCAAAACCAGGGCTTACTCAGTAGGGCAAAGAGCATGCGGCTACCAAGAACCCACTTCTCAGACCCCTCTGGATCCTTCACGTGGCCCCATCTTTGCATCATGAGGTCCAGCTTGCAGCAGGTGCCACTGAGGCAACTGGGTATTCACACTCAGACCTAAACTGGCCAGCCAGTTGTCCCCTAGAAGCAAGTTGGTCCCTCTGTTCCAAACTGTGCTGTGCTGGGGCGGGTAGGAGAAAGGCTCAGCGGAAAAGTGACCTGGCTATTTAGAAGCACTGCTTGCAGATTCAGGCTCGGTGGGCTGGGGGGTTAGCGCAGCCAATGGTCAAGGGAACATTTTTAGGGTCAACCAAAACAGGGAGTACCCAGAGCAGACACCTCTAGTCAGAAGATACTGGCAGGGGGAGAAACAAGATGGCTTTCTGGCCGTAGTGAGTCCGAGGACCGCGCTTGCAGCTCCCGTTCTTCTTGAGGCCCACGAACCAGCTCTTCTCCGCGTGCTTCTTGGATGTGTAAGTGTTATAATGGTTTTCTTCCAGCCTTTCCAGGAACAGGCATTCTTCATTTGGTGTCTGCTAAAAGGATAAAAGCCAACGGGGGGGGGGTGGTGGTTAGTGAGTGGTTTGAAGTGGGGTTCCTCCTCTGTTTACCAGCTATATGAACATCTCCTGAAATCTCTTTCCATACTGGTGATTTTCACTAAAAGCCTGGGATTTTTTGCCTCAGCAAAACTTCATATTCGTACCAAATCCTCAGATGATCTGTGTGCGTGCATGGTCTGGAGACCATCATACTGGGACCCCCACAGCCTGTTCCTTGTTGGCCCAGCACACTGTGTCGTGACCTCATTTTCTCTTTCCTCCTTGTCATGTCTAGCGCCTTCCCTTTTAGAGGCTAGCATCCACGACTGAAGGTACCGTCCCCTCTCACTGCTCCTACACCCACTCCCCAGACCCCTGATCCACAGTGCTTGCTGTTATCAGGAAGCCATTTCCAGGCCACTTTACCTGACCGTGGAAGCGAACATGAATGCTTGTGTAAAATTTGCTCCGAGCATAAAAACATATGCTGAAACTTGAGTGCATTTCCGTTCTTGGTTGAGACACGCCTTGGACTCCGGATCATTTGCTTTCTACAGGCGTGTGCTGCCATGCCTGTGGAACATATTCCTAGCTCTGGACAGCTGTTACCAGTTCATGAATACTCTCCTATATCTCTTCATACATGTAGGATGTATAAGGCTCTATGGATATAGTGTCATAATCTATAAGGGGTACAGTGTATTTATCTGCTGGGAGTCTGGTTCTTTTTTTTTTTTTGAGACAAGGTTTTCCTGGCTGTCCTGGAACTTACTCTGTAGATCAGGCTGGCCTTACAGAGATCCACCTGCTTCTGCCTCTTGAGTGCTGGGATTAAAGTCATGTGCCACCATGCCCAGCCTTATCTGCTATTTTTTTAAAAAAATATTTATTTATTTATTTATTTATTTATTTATTTATTATACAGTGTTCTGCCTGCATGTATGCCTGCCAGCCAGAAGAGGGCACTAGATATCATTATAGATGGTTGTGAGCCACCATGTGGTTGCTGGGAATTGAACTCAGGCCCTCAGGAAGAGCAGACAGTGCTCTTAACATCTGAGCCATCGCTCTAGCCCCCCTTATCTGCGATTTTACTATTGGGCAGTAAACTTATGAAAGTATATTTAATATCTCTACCAAGAAAAAGTGAAGTTAAAACACTATTAAGTCATTTGTTAGTTGTGATATCTTTCTGAGTACGGCTCGAAGATAGGAATGACGATCAGAAACGTGCATCCCTCCCTGTCTCTCTCTACCCCTCTCACCTTTCCCTCTCTTTTCCAGTCCTGGGAATTGAACTTAAGTTTTACCACATGCTGGGTGAGCACCCTACCACCAGACTATGTTCCAAATCCCAAAACAAGCATTATCTTTGATCCAGCAGTTTCACTTCTTGGACTTTACCATTAGGAGGCAATTGAGCCATGTGAAGTCCTGTTTCTGAGGGTGGGTTTTGAAGTATTGGCTATTGTGGCAATACATGTCTATGACAAGATGATCAGGGGAGGGGCTAACGTTCCCCCCTCGCAGTAGAATCCAGTTCAGCTGTAGGCTTATTGAAATAGCGTAAGCATATTAATAGTATAGTTACTTCGAAGTGTCTATCAGCTGATATTTTACCAACAATTTGTCTACATAGAGGGAAAGAAGCCAATGTTTCAAATTTCTACTAGACCATGTTTTAGAATGCATGCGCTCAATTTGGATTTAAGGCAACTATACGGAAACTCTTAGGCTACACGTTGTCCTTTTGATGACCTGCCATATATGACCGTGCCTTTTTAAAGTCACATGATCCTTATGGACTCTCTTCATCCACAGTTGCTTTGTGACTCCCTTTGGCATGGTCTATAACCAGATTATTCGTTGCTCCTTATGTGTGGGCATGTTTGTTGAGAGGTGGGAACCTTATGAGCCTTTATGGTCCTGCATCTTCCTTTCCACACAGAGCTTTGCCGATGATGGCTGCTCACTACCTAGATTAACGGAATTCGCTCTCTCTTCCTGCTTGGGTTGGAGCCAGATTCTCGCTAAGTAAACAGCTTACAACTGAGCTACATCCCAGAATTAGCTTTTATTAGCAAGGAAGTATGCAACAGGAAGTGTCCAGCTTCTTATTCATTTATAGTCTAGGGAAATGACACCTGGGTGAGACATTGTGGATCCTTCTGGAACAAAATAGTATGATACAAATATAGTATCTAGTTTAATGAGTCTGTCTCTGGAGGAACTTGGTCCAGACACTAGGTGCTGGGGCACATTGTTGAGCCAGAAGGAAGGAGGTAGTTTTAGACTGTGTGGGTTGTCATGACCCTATGGCAGGATCACTCCATGATGGCCCTGCATTCAGTGACAGAGGAGGGGTTGGTCACATTCCTCACCTCTTGTTCTCTGTCATAGTGGTGCAGCCGACATGCAGAGTGGCTGAGTCATAGCTGAGTCGGCCAGCCATCTCGGAGGTCCTGTGTCCCTCAGCCAGGGTTTGTGTGTACTAGCTATACACTTGGCACAGTGCTGGGGACATGTTCCTCGGCACTTGACTCATGCCTATTGTTGTGCTTGTTTCTATTTTTATATTTAGCACACTTCCCCCCCCCCAATTACTTAGGTGACACACATTCATTGTAGAAAAACTGAAAAATACAGGAAGCCATTAGTGTTTTATAAACCCACCCACTTACTACCCATGTAGATAACTATATGTTAATGTTTTGTGATACAGCATTTCAAACTAAATTTTTAAAAAGAAAAATACCCTTTCTATGCAAGCCACAAATCTGAATTAGAATGAATACCTAAAATTTGCTCAGAGCATGAGACAGAGCTTTTAGTGATGTTAGAACACTTCTTTGTCAATGTGGGATATGCTAAGACCATATTTGGGTGAATTACAGTGATGGCCACAGTTGATGGAGAGAAGTTTGTTTTGTGTGTGTGTGTGTGTGTGTGTGTGTGTATGTGTGTGTGTGTGTCGGGGAAGAGGGGGAACCTGGAGGATGCTGGGTTTAGGTAGTTCTCCCTCAACATTTGCAGTTAAGTATAAAATATTAGAATAAACGTCAACGTTAATTTCAATAAGAGAAAGCCTAAAACCGTGCCATGATCTCTAAGCGGGGCTCACAAGCTAGTCATTTGTCTTAGAGGCGTCACCAGTGCAGTGTCTCCCAGGTGCCAGAAGCTGATGAGCAAGCCCCGTCTGCTTCCCCTTGGACAGTCTGTGTGAGGTAGCTACTGCCTGTTGTTATAGACAGGACTTGCAGTGGACCAACGACTTGTCAGAGTAGAGAGACATGAACTTCATTTGTGAGTCTAAGGTGGAATGATTGGTCAGTTGACTGATTTGATGGCCGATTGGAAGAACTGGCTTGACTGTGCAGGAGCAATCACTGTCCAACTCCATCATCTTCTCCAGTGGACAGGATTCCATCTCCTGCCCTCTAGTGGGCAGTGAGAGAGCTGCACTGTGTTCATGCCTAGCAGGCTTCCTGTGCCTGTGCTGGTTTGGCAATTTGATACCACTGAAGGCCAGCCCATACTAAACCTGCCCTACAGACTGCCTTTTTCTAGGCATCATCTTCCAGAAAAGGAAAGACTGGGTCAAAATTACAGGCAAGACTCTTGTAACTGTTTGGATACAGAGAAGGGACCACTGAATCCCAAAACATTGAAAGTTGGTTTTACCTCTCTGTGTGTAATTCTTGGAGCAGAGATACCCAAAGGCATCAGTCAGATTGCCACTATTTTGTCCTCTTTCCTACTAAGACAAGGTACACCTAGTTAGAGCAGCATCAGACTCCAACTCCAAAAAAGAAGGAGCAGATGGATGGCTTCAGCTACAAAAAAACAATTAAGCGGGGCGGTGGTGGCACACACCTTTAATCCCAGCACTTGGGAGGCAGAGGCAGGTGGATCGCTGTGAGTTAGAGGCCAGCCTGGTCTACAAAGTGAGTCTAGGACAGCCAAGGCTATAGAGAAACCCTGTCTTAAAAAACCAAAAAAAAAAAAAAAAAAAAAAAGAAAGAAAGAAAGAAAGAAAGAAAGACAAACAATTAGATGCCATTTCTCCACTTGGCTTATTCACCCTTATAGCCCATTCAGCGCCTACAGAGGAATTTTGAATTGAATTCCTAATTTAAAAAAATTTTTTTTTAGATGATTCTGGGACAGAAGAGATTATCTTCAAATTTTAATGCGATTTAATTTTTTTAAAGCTTTAAATAACTGTAACTTTGTTTTTGTTAAAGATTTATTATGTATAGAATGCTCTGCCATGCAGTACACCTGTGCGCCAGAACAGGGCACCAGATCTCATTGTAGATGGTTGTGAGGCACCATGTGGTTGCTGGGAATTGAACTCAGGACCTCTGGAAGAACAGCCAGTACTTTTAACCTCTGCAGCCTGTAACTTTGCTTTTTTAATTTTTGAAAAAGCATTAAGAGGCTTGGGAGATAGTATACCCAGTAAACCTGATGTCAGTTTCCAGTACCTACATTAAAAAAAAAAAAGTCAAGCACAATGGTGTATGTTTGTCCCAGCACTGGGGAGGGGAAGACAGGCAGACTCTGGAGTTTTCTAGTTATCCAGGCTAGTTTATTTAGCAAGTTCCAGGCTAGTGAGGGACCCTTTCTTTCTTTCTTTCTTTCTTTCTTTCTTTCTTTCTTTCTTTCTTTCTTTTTTTAAGGTAGACAGCACTTGAGGACTGGTACCTAAGGTAGTTCTCTGGCTATCCGGTGCTTATGTGCACACAAGTGCACCCCCCTCAACACACACACACAGGCAGAACATCAAGAGACATACATAGTCCTCACTCAATTCAAGCGACATTGTTGGATTGAATGAGTAAGGTAGGATTAGGTGTTCTGAACCAAGTGCCCGGCAGGTCACCAGAGCACCAGCCGCCCTTCCTCTCCTCTCCTCTCCATCTCTATGATAATCTGAGTATTTTGAGAGAATACCACAGGAGGCTCTTTTATGTCTGTGCCTAAAATAAGGCAAAGGCAGAGGGTGGGAATCATACTGGAAAAAACAACAAACAAAGACTAATTGATGGTGTTTCATTTTGCATCACTCCGCGTAACAAGACTTCTGAAAACCTCAAACCTTGGCGGAGGCTGGAGGCGTCAGCCTCATACTTACTGAGCCGTATAAAAGCCCGTCGGTGTCCATGGCCAAGTACTGGCCGGTCTCCGTCCCCTTTATATACACTTCGCCCGCGCTTTCCGCACTCAGCTGCAGCTGAACTGGAATAAAAATACCACAAGAAAAAAAAAATCAACAAATACTGCACTTTTGCCAACAGCCCTGCAGCCAGAACAGTTGGCCATGGAAAATCCTGCTTATTCGTTTTTTTTGTAGAGCCCTGAGGATGAGCCCCCGGTGAATCAAAACAAGTTTCCCTTCGTTTCTGCTCCAAGGGAGAGCTGTCCCACAGAATTACGTTCCTGAGAAAAAGGGAGGCAAGGGCCGGCTTGCCAGCGCATCTGCCCTGTGTGTACCTGCTGAGTTCCTCTGTCTGCTCCCTGTCACCTGAGGGGAAATAATTACAGTGAGAAGTGATACTGGTTTCCCAGGTGCTTGGAGTTCTGTGGAGCAGGCAGCGGAGGCTGCTTTAGCTGTCACTCTGCAGGATAGGGCCACACCTCGGAGGCTGAGAGGGGCATGCTGGCAAATCGTTAACGTTTTAAACCTAGAGATGCTTCATTTCCTAGAGAGGAGAGAGTTCGTGAGTGTCAGGACTCACCCACAATGAAGTTCAGTGAACCCCTCAAATTCCAGGGCATCCCAAATGGGGCCCTGGAAGAGAGGAAGTGCTCAGGAGGAGAAAGGAGTTACCCATTTATCCATAAATGCAGGAACAAGAGCAGTCTTCTCAACTGAGGGCCATTTTCTTCCACAAGGGATACCTGGGGAAGCCTGGGGACCATCTGTGGCATTATACCTGGGGGGCGGGGGGAGAAGGGTACTGCCACTAGTGGGCAGAGGCCAAGCATGTGCCAAACATCCTCCAATGCAGAGAGCAGCCCCTAAAAGTCCTGGAACCCACGCCGAGACACCTTAAGACTAAAAGCAAAGATTGCGAGTCACTTGAGACACATAGCGCCATGTGCTCTGGTCGATACTACCAAAGTGCCTTGAGTAGTGCTGGACACATCAGAGGCTAATACCCCGTGGGTAATTATTATTTTGTTTCTTCACCTATGAAGTAAGGGATGTTGATGGTTCATCCTCGGGAGCTAGGGTTAATTCTAGACTCCTCTGGACAATTTCTTTAGTCTCCAGACTGTCACCAATGGTCATTATGCCTCGGAGTGAGAGGTTCAAACAAAGTATAGAAAGCAGATTAGTGGTAGCCATGGTCCAGGTAGGGGTCAGGGTTATTACAGAATAGTATAGCTAAGAGCCATGTGGGGTGGTATTTCACCTCACTCATAATGAAATCAGGACTTGGGTGGCAGGCTAATATGTAAGGCCAGTTGGAGGCCAATGGACTTGACAGATTTCTCCATGGGCCCATGTGCACCCCTCTCACCCTCCCTCAGCACAATGGATATGCAGCACCAGTGTCTGAGACCCTGGCCCTCCCTTTCCTGTATGTAACTTCATCTTGGGAGGTAGGAGCAGACAGAAAGCCACTCCTAGAGATAGCACATGGGTGTTCTTCTAGACAGAGCATATGCATGCACTGCCAAGTGCATCGGCCCCCTCCTACAGCAGTGACAGCATTCTTTTCACCCAGTTCTGCACCCAGTTCTTTCTTAACAGCTCTCAGTTGTTGTTGAGATTTTTCTGAGTCTGAGTGTTTGCCCCGCATGTGTGTCTGTGTACCACTTGTGTGCAGTATTCATGGAAGATGGAATCAGATGCCCTGGGACTGGAGTTACAGACAGTTGTGAGCTGCCCCATGGATGCTGGGAACCGAACGCAGGTCCTCTGGGAGAGCAGCCAGCGCTCTTAGCTGCTGAGCCATCTCTCCAGCCTCTAGCTTGTTGGTTTTGCTAGCTGGCTTATGCTCCATTCTGTAGCTGTGTGTATCATAACAGTTGGCCACCTTGTGGCAGCTGTGGTGGTGGTTCCCCCTTGCCCCTTGCTTTCACCGTCTTCTGGTTCACCACGAGTGACACATAGTTATGTCAGCCCTAGATGGAGATGCACTTCTCCATCCAGGGGAGTCTGTAGAGACTCAAGACTCTCCCACTTCCTGTGGTGAGCAGAGTTTATCCAAATGACAGGAAGGGAGCTGGGAGCCACTGACTGCCACTCCTTCTAGCGTCTCTAGCTTTGGTCACCCATGAGAATATGGACTTGAGATGACAGGCCAAAGGCCATCCGGGAGCTGCTCTCTCCAGTTCAGACCATGCACTTGCTCACTTTAAATTCGTGTGCATGTGTGTGTGTGTGTGTGTGTGTGTGTGTGTCGTGCAGATGTGAGTGTGAAGATAAGAGAACAGTCATGACTGTTGTCTCTCGAGATCTAGCCACCTTGTTTTTTGAGATAAGGCCTGGCACCCTCTGATTAGGCTAGGCTGTGGCCACTGAGCCTAGGGATCTTCCTGAGGCTGTCTTCCCTGGCACTGGGACTACGAGTGTGCATCATCACTGCACCCATCTTTTCCACGCACATTCTGGGAATTGACCCTGTGTCCTCCTGCTGGCATGGCAAGCATTTTCCTGACTGAGCTATTGCCCCAGCCCTCGCCAACCTCCTCTGTACCTAAGGATCTTTGCACATGCTATGCCTTCTTCCTCCAGATGTTTACAAGGCTGGCTCTCCTACTTCAGGCCTTTGCCTAAGTATCTTCTCAGAGAAGCTTGTCAGGTGGCCGTGACACTCTGCCTGTGGGTGCTTGGTCCTGCCCATGTCGCCCTAGTGCCAGCGTCCTCCCTTTTTCACTGACTTACTTGCTTGTTCCTTTCATATACTCAGCATATGCTTAGTTTATTGCTTAGAGCATTATCCAGAAAGCAGAAAGGAAGGAAGGGAAGCAATTTTGTCTGTCTTGTCTTGACTCCTTGGGTCCCCAGTGTTTCCTATCACATTGTACTATACACAGTGTCTAGTTGGTATCCACCGAGTGAATGTCATCAGACCAATGTTGACAGAGATGATTTTGCCAAGCCATCCTCAACAAGCTGTGGTCTTTGAATTGTGTGTCTAACACATTCTCTGGAATTAATGAGGTCAAGATGACAGGCATACATCTGGAGGCCGGACTCTGCCCCCAGCTAGAGGGGTGACCTTGGTCAGGCTTCTTAACCTATCTTGGGCACATTGGTAGGCGTTTGGGTTCCATGTCTATCAAGTTCTCTCCAGATGTGATAGTCTGTGAGGCACGTGGCTAAGAATGATATTAACCTCCTGGGGACAGAATGGTATTGCCATGTAAAGGAATGCGGTTGGAGCTCATGCCGTGACATAGGTTGAGTTTTAGAAACAGCCCTGGAGGACCACCTGTTTTCTGATTGCAGTTACATGAAAAGCCCAGAATAAGCAATCCATAAACACAGTGAGCAGATTATTAGAGCCCAAGGCCTGGATAGGGAATGGGTTGGAGGTAGAAGAATTAAGGCTAAGAACATTGAAGATTCTTTTTTGAAAATCAAAAATAGTAGAGATGTCTGTACAGCTCTGTGAAGAAAAATTGTAAGGGCCAGTGAGGTGGCTCAGCAGGTAAAAGCCATTGTCATGCAGACAGAGTGACTTGAGTTTAATCCCTGGGTCCCACGGTAAATTAGTCTTTTTTTTTTTTTTTTTTTTTTTTTTTTTTTTTTTTGAGATGAGGTTTCACGTAGCCCAGGCTAGCCTCAAACTTGCTATGTAACCAGGGATCACCTTGAACTGTCAATCCTCCTGCCTCTGTTGCCCAAGTACTAGACTTACAGGTTTGTGCCACTACACTCAGTGAGGAAGGTTTTGTTTGTTTGTTTTTAAAATATTTACTTTCCTAGTTCCATCTCTTGCTGCAGGGCTAGGTGAGGGCAAGTTCTTTCCTTCTGCGAAATCCCATCATGGCCTCGGAAAGGATTCACAGAGGTAAACAAGATCTGGGGGCCTGCCTAGCACATGACTTCAGCCCTCAGCCAGGGATGGTATGCTGGCGAGAGCCGGCTCAAGACTTTCCTCTATAAATATTATTTCTCCAGGATGTCCAAGTTTCATAGCTCATTTGCACTGGGTTTCTTTCTGGCTGAGTTTCCTGCACATATATTTCTGTGAGCTGGGCTGGCTGGGAGGCACAGTGCCCAGCCTACGCTGCTCACAACAGTGACTGGGTGTCCAACCCTTTGGTGGGGACTCCATCCTAGTTCTATGGCCCTACACCCCCTCAGCTGCTGGCTGTTGGGGGACGATCGAGGGAGGAGGAAGTATGACCTCAGCAAGAGGCAGGGACTGGCCACATAGCCCATTCAGTGCCCTGTGTGCACACACCCATGCGTGCTAACATTGTGCTGAGAGCCAGACAGGATCCCTACCTTTAGGGCTCGTCTACACAGGACTAGGGAAACAGACACACAGACCTATGTCACAGGAGCTCAATCGTAGAGGCAGATAAAAGAGTAAAACGTACAGTTAAATGTCGCCTCCCATCCCCCCACCCCTGTCACACTCTCTGTCATCTCTCCCACCTTTGCTGTTCTAGAGAAAAGCAGGCGCTAACTGCAAGGACATAAGTACATCTTCGTGAACAGACGTGTACAAAGTATCAAGCTCACTAGATACCAGCCAGGTGTGTCCAGTAGCTGCCCTGGGGAGGCTGAAAAGATGGCCGAGGACTGGGGACCTGTAGAGGAGGGTCTGGCTCATCCTCACGCTCTATCTCCATAAAATCAGTTCTGCAACCATCACTGGGTCCTGGGCTGATGCCATTTGCTGGACTTTGGTCTGTATCGAGTGCATGTTTTTGTATTTTAACTACATGCACATGAGCTATTACAAAGTTTTTATCAAAGCGTCACCATCTCCCATAATTCTTCCTGCCTTCCAGGGGAGGAAATGTTTTAAAGCCCTGTCCCTAGCAATGGATGTGTGGAGTCAGTTCTCTCGCCTTTACATGGGTTCTATTAAAACAAAAACAAACAAACAAACAAAAAAACCAAACACAAACAAATTCAGGTTTTAGACTCGCAAGCAAGTGCTTTACCCACTGAGCCGTCTTGCTGGCCCAAAGACTTGATTCTTGCTCCTGGTGACCGCTGAGGTGATCTGTGACTCATCTCAGGCTTGAGCACAAGGGTCCATAAGAAGTATATGTTCTTAGGACCCATAGGTACTGGGGTGGTGGTGGTGGTGGTGGTAGTACAGATTGGGACAGAGAGTCCCAAAAGCCCTCACAAGGAGGGAGACCCTGCTGTCTATGAGCAGGAAGGACAGCAGCCCTGGGCATTTCAAGTTGTTTATTACAGAAAAACAAAGTCTGTGGCTCCTTGAGTACTTCCTTTAGCCTAGTTCTGAAATAGAGACAGCAAATTTTGATTTAGCAGAACAGGAAACAACGTTCTACAGGCAATTTAGTGGTCAATGGGAAACTCTTTTAGAGAAATTCAGAGCCTTATAAAAATTGACTTGAAGAGAGTTGGGAAAGCCTTTTGTGGTAGATTAAAAAAACAAAAACAAAAACAAAAACAAAAACCTGGCTATATAGCTCAGGCTCACTGGTAGTTGCAGTGATTCTCCTGCCTCAGGCTCCCAAGTCCTGGAATGGCCAGGAATGAGTGCTATCTCCAACTATTTGTTGGATCTATGACCTTAAATGTTCTGAGCAGAACCCAGGGTTGTACCTTTAAGTGTTTTGTTTGGTCCCTGGTTTTGTTTTTTTGGTACTGGCCAATTGAACTCAGGACCTCCTTTGTGCTAAGCATGGATGTTAAAGGGTTTTGGTCTGAGAATATGGAACATAAAGATCAGCCTGAAATGTACAAAATCCCCTCAGTGGCCCGTGATCCTGGGCGTTATGCTCACGGTTCACTGCTCTGTGGTCTCTGCGTGCTTACAGCCCCTTCCTGAAGAAGAGCCCAGCACTTTCCAGTGACTCTACCAACCTCCACCTGGGTTCTCGTGCCTAATGCCTAAGGAATAGCTGGCGTCGGTTTGCCTATCTGTGACTATAAGCTTCCGTGAGGTCCTAACAGTAGCCTGTTCATGGAGAGGCACATGATCCCTGGCTCTCGAAGAGCAGAAAGAAGGAGAAAGAATCCAAGGTGGCCAGTGCCAAGAGCAGTGAGCTCTGGGTCCCACACCCCATGTCCACTCCTGTCTTGCACTAGGCAGTTTTATAGCTAAGGTGACAGTGGGTATCTTGGGCTAGGAAGCCAGAGAGGAGGTCCCTGCTCGTGTGTGGCATAGCCTGCCCTTTCTGCCTGCTGCCCAGGGAGAGGCCACAGAGATTACGTGCCCAGTTTATTCTGGGTTGGAGACTTCCCGTCCTTGGTTGTGTTTACTCAGAGTGAGGTCAGCCTCATTCAGAACTCAGCCAGGTTGTTTTATGTCAGTGGAGTTTATAATTAAAGTGTAACCACAAACCAGGCTTTGCAAAACATTAAAGACGGAGAAGGGGAAAAAATGGACCGGAGGGGGGAAAATTCCAGTGGTTTTGAGTGTGTGTGTGTGTGTGTGTGTGTGTGTGTGTGTGTGTGTGTGTGTGAGTGAGATATGGAAAAGAGTTTTTTGCTAGCATTTGTGAAGGTGTCTTGTCTTTTAACATCTGGAAAAAAGTCAGGGAATGTTTTATTTAGTCCAGAGACTGTGTGTGCATTCATATGTATATTCATATGTATATTGTAGTATCTCTAGAAGAATTTCTCTACAATCAAATAAGGGGTCTTGGGTTAGACTCAGGGGCCCGGGAGGCTGATACACCACATATAGCAGGCTGGAACATCCTGTTGGGGGGTACATTTCTCCCTCTAGGCCTGCCCCCCTCTCTCTGGCTACAGCAGCAGGGCCCAGACCTCTCCAATGTGGTTATTTGGAAAGCTGTTCTGACTTGGAGTCCAAGCTGGTGGGGAATAGAATGCCTTTACCATTAAACCTGGAGTCCCATCAGACCAGACAACGGAAGTCTGGGCTGGCCCCAAACAGCATACAGGGAAGGATTTCACTGGAGTGTGGTCTGCCTGGATCCAGGGCAATGCTGTAAGATCCTCTGGACCAGAACACTCCCCTGGTGCCTTTAGGATGTGGCTAGATTTATAAATATTTGATTGGCACACACTGTGCTGAAGAACATTTCCATCTGTGTGGCGAGTGGTGCCGAGGATCCCGCCCTCCCCCCAACCCCCTAGTCTCCTTCCTACGGTGCTGGGGAGGTTAGGGCCTGCGTGCTCCACCGGGAGCTCAGAGATGTGCTGTTCCTTTCTTTAGAACTGCTATTCCAGCTGTTGATTTCATGGATGGGTATGTCCCAGCATGCCTGCTCCAGGAAGGAAACTCCAGCAGGATGAGCAGACAAGCAGAGAACTCTTGGCCTTTGCCCTGGTGGTGTCTGTGCCAGGGGAGTTAAGTGGGAAGGGCTTGATGAGCTAAGGCCTAGGCAGGCCGTGGCTCTCTGCCGGCTACCAATTGAGACAGAGAAGCTGGGATGTAAAGTCCCCGGCAGTGCTTTGAACAGCTTAACATTTATGTAATGGCCAGCTGTGAGGTCATTAAATTGGGAGGCCCGGTGGACCTAGGGAGGAGAACAGTGGTGATGACGGAGACTGTTTTGATGCCACTGTTTTGATCATTCAGGTGGCAGGAAGTGTGCTGGACACTGTTAGAAATGTCACATTTCACTGTAGGCATTCTTGCTTTCAAAACAAGGAAACTGAGGCCCACAGAAGAAAAGCAACTGCCACAGGGTGACACAGATCTGGAAAATATAGTAAGTGGACATCAGCCTGCCCTTGGCCTGCCTGCGCCACATGATAGGATACATGTGCCAGTGTATTTAGTTTGTGGGGTGACAGTGCTGTCTGTCATGGCATTAGCATCAGGGTGATAGGGTCCTCAGGGGAAGCAGGTTAGCATTAGAACAGAGGAGAGAGGCTCCTCAAGCTGTGCCTGTGGGGGGCTGGTCACATCCTGTTAGCATTAGGGTGTTCGGCACCATGATGACTGGTGACCTCCGAGGGTGTTGTTAGCTGCAGATGGCCGTCTGTGCAGGGCCTGGCATGTGTCAGTGCTTGACAGGCAGTCCTTCGGATATTGTTGGGTTTAAATTTACCTGCCAACAATACAAGTCAGTGGCTCATCAAATTGATGCCTTACTGGGCACTGAAGCAAGTGACAGACAATACGCGAAACACAAGAGTTGCTGTATGGAGCATCAAGAGCCGAAGTCCTTGTATTGAGGGTAGGGGTGGGGCTGCGGGAGATAGGTCCAGTAAATAACCACATGAGTAAATGCAGAGGTGTAGCTGAAAGGAGAGGTGCACAGGTGTGTGGCATCCCCCATAGACTCTGTGTCTGAAACAAACACTTAGCTACTTGTCTCTCAGGGCTGGCATTCTGCTGTCAGAAGCAATCTTTTCAGTCTAGGGCAGCCAAGGCTACACAGAGAAACCCTGTCTCGAAAAACATAAAACAAAAAACAAAACAAACAAACAGAAAGTAATCTTTTCACAAACCACATCCCCACAGGCTCCAGCATCTGTCTGCTTGTCTTTACTGTGGGTACTATGGCAGTGTGGCTAGTGCTAACATCATGTGTGGACAGTTGCCTGCAACTATGTCCCAAGCATTGGTGAAGACACAAGCTCAGACCCCTTTCTCTTCAGGATCTGGTAGATATGTTTTGCTTCTGTCTATTTCAGGAAAGTTGGTGCACAGAATCCTCTAGAAGTTGATGCCACGGATAAGGTACCTGGAAACCTTCTCTCCCAAGACAAAGGATTTTGCGTAATCCCCTCACTTGGCTCACAGCACGTCGTTGAGGACAAAGAGACACGCTGGGCTCCTAGGCAAGTTCTATCTTGTGAGGTTTATGATTTACCTAAGTATCTGACTGGCTCTTAGGGGCGCCCTGCCTTCAGGAAGCTTTGGAGCGTGGCTCTGCCGGTCTCTACAGCTTCTTGTCCTGCTCAGACAAGAATATTATTAAAGAATAAGGTTCTATTTGGCAGACTGTGTGCAGTTTAGGGTTCTGGGGGGCGGGGGAGGCTTCCACTCCATACTGCCCAAAGCTGACTCCGATTCTTGAGGCCCGAGGTCCAGAGCAGCAATGCCACTTTTGGGCAGAAGGGGGCGACAGAGCCACACTCAGGGAGCTCACCCATGCCCAGGAGGCTCTCTGTGGCAGGTGATCGGTGGTGTGGGGCATGCAGAGTGAGGTTAGCATTCCTATTGCACAGGGAAGGAAGCCGAATCTCAGTGCCCAAAATTAGGCCTCTGGGGATACTGGGGGTCAGAAGAATCATCGGCTGGACAACTTGACGCTTCTTTCACAGAGTATTTCATGTGAAGCAGAGAGAATATTAATTGTCTGGTTAGAAAGTGGCAGAGTAGGGCGCGGGCACCAGCATTCCAGGGCCCTGACTGCAGAGCGCAGGCGGATTGTCCATTGTGTTTCCAACCGGTACAGGGCAGCTTGCTGCCTATTTACTTCAGGACTGACTTCTGTCCCCTTGGCCCTTGTTCTTAGTTTCAGAGTAGGCAAATAATTAGCTCATATAACTGCTTTGAGTGCTGACAGAGAAATTCTGAATTAAAAGCCCGAGTCCAGACGCCAGCTCTTTGTGGGCTAAAGAAGTGCCTTAGCATCACATTGCATGTCCCTACGCTGTGGTGGGTCTGTGACGCCGGACAGTGACAGCAATACTGGCCAGCCTGTGTTGAACTGTTGCCCTGGGCCAGACAGGCACTGTGCCTCGAACGCTTACTATATTACCTCATTGCACTCTCCCAAGAAAACTGTCATCAGCATTCTCATGTTTTAATCAGAAAAATAAGGCCTGAAAATTTGTGCCCGACTTCGCAGGACAAACACCCCCAGCGTGTCTCTGGTGCATACTTTCTTACAGCTCTCCTACCAAGCTATGGTTCCCCGGGGCTTCTGAGAGTTTAAGCCCTCTAGCCAAATCCCACTGCAAGCTGCCCCAGTGTTACGCACCCAGAGCCAGCCAGTGCTGCTAATGGTAGAATGGTCATAGTGAAGGCCTGTGACATTTTGTCCGGAAAACCCAGTAATTATAGCTTCTTGTTACCCCGAAGTTTAAGGTTTCCAGGAACTAGGCAAACCTTAAATAGCACGTCACTGTGATCACCCCTTAGTTCAGAAAATTGATAAGACTTAGTAGAAACATTTAAAACTCAGAGAAATTAAAGCTTGTTCCCAGGGGTTGTGTGGGCAGACACAGGCCATGCTTGTTACAGTAAACTAAAATCTAAGTCCTTATGTGTGACAGGGTTTCTATTCTAAGGCCCCCTCAAAGCATGGAGCCATAGGATGACTTCGCTTCTGATTATTCTTCCTCGACCTCCAGAGTCCTGGGGTTATAGATGTGTGACACCGTATCCAGTTTAAATGCCGCTTGGCTTCCTGTGCTAGGCAAGCCCTCTGTCAACTGGACTGCAGCCCCAGCTCAAAGTTGGTTTAAAAAAATTTTTTTTTTAAATGTTTTAGAAGCTCTATTCTTGGCTTGTTCTGGTACCTACTTTTCATAGAGTGGAAAACATGTGGGAGGCCTACTTACAAAACAAGCTATCAAAACAAAACGAAACCCCCAGATCGTAATCATAAGTCTGCCCCAGCGGCAAGCCTGAGCACCTGCCTTTCTGGGGAAGTGGGGGACAGAGCCAGCTGAGACCGCACAGGGCGGTACCCCTGAAGCCATCTGAGTCTGCAAAGTTCGGTGCTTAATTAAACACCTAACACAGAAGCCATTGCATCAGCAGTCTGCGTCGCATTTCCAAGCCAGTCCCATTGAACCTTGCTTCCACCCGTGCTCTCTTGACGTCCCTTGATTTCACGTCTCGGCTTCCTCTCTCAGCTTGCAGCACATATGACTTTTGAGATTGCTGCGCCTCTAAGTGGGGCTTCCCCCTACAACATCTATACCTTAGTGGTACTCGGGGCATCTCTGACTCTCAGTAGAGAGCAGACACTTAATATCAATCACGCATGCGCACACACACCAGTCACGCCTCCATTTATGAACATGGTCTGAAAGCCAGGCTGCTTGGGAAAGCCCAGAATTGTCCACCTCTGGCTCTGTGGCTCCCATCTCTGGCTCCATTAGCGACTGGAGAATGACTTAACTCCTTTCTGCACACAACCACATCTGCACAACGTGCTGCAGGAAAACTGCATAATTTATGATGTGTTACTCTGTGGTTGGAGACTAGGATTCTCAAATCAAGCCCAGTGGAGTCATCACCTGGAGAGTCTGTTAACTTGAAATGAAGCCTGTATCTTTGTGCAGGATTTCCCGTCCCTGCCCATCAGAGAGGTTTTTCCTATCATGGGGTGAGCAGGCTCTTGTCTGGCTTGGGGAGAGGGCTGATCTTTTGTTAGTTTATAGAAACCTGGTGGGGAGGGGGCTTGCAGTGACTGAACTCTGGTAAAGGTTATATCAGCTCAGCAGAGAATCCTGCTGAAAGCTTGAGATAAGATGAAATTAGCTAAGTGGTAGCCCACAGTTTTCTGTCTTCCAAAGCCCTTTGGTATATGTGTGTCATCTATATAGAGCCTTGGAAAGTGGGCACACCTGTCCCCAGTTCCTGCCCTCCTCCCACACTGGACTAGGGAGGGCACAGGAAGGTGTGGGTGCAATCCAGATGGCTGCTTACTGTGCTGGTCGCTCCTGTCCCTTGTGCCGTCCACGGTGCCATCAGGAAGGATCCTCAAGAAGTGGCCACCGTTGCTGCAGTAGAGCAGTTTGGGCTTCTTGTAGTTTCCCGGAGGCAGATTAAACCTCTCGGTCAGGGCTGTGAAGGTGGTGATCTCCCCTTCAGCCATGGCTCAGCGGCGACCGGCGTGGTACTCTCAGGACTGAAAGAAATTAAACACGCCTGTAGACCACTCTTCTGGTAAAGGTGTGATGTATGGATACAGGAAGGGGAGGATCATGCAAGGCCACAGACTGACTTCTCAGGTGATGCCCAAAGTGGACAGGCCTATGAAGTGGCCGGTGGTAGAAGAGGGATGGTCCCTGGCCTGGGAGAAGTTTTCCAGACAATTTTCTTTTCCCAATTGCATACAACTTTGTAACAAACTAGATTTTTTTTTTACAAAAAGAGAACTTCAAACTTAATCATTTGGTGAAGAGGAAAAACACTGTGTCTTGGTCCTGCCTTCTGGTCCATACACATCCTCAATACTGAAGTTATACTAAAATAACACCTGGGGTCTGGCTGAAACCCACAAAAGCCAAGAGGCTAAAGCTGAGGCTTTGCCTTCCACCCTCACATTGTTTTGACTAGGTACTGTCAAGCCAGAGTGGGTCAGAGGTCACAGATGACCCGGGCATTTGGGCACCTGTGAATCAAGGGTCCAGCAGCGGCACCAGAAGATTAATATGTATGGAGGCCTTCTCAGTTTGCTGTGGGAAAGGAAGGAGGCAGAGGGAGGAGCTTGGGGGATTTTAAAAGAGCAAGCACTGTGCCCAGGACACTGTCTGAGACAAAACATCTTGAAGGCTGTGCCTGGCTACTGCTGGTCTCATAGTCTTCTACAGACTCTTTTGTCATATGAGGAAATCAGGTCTCTCCTTGTACCCAGACCATCTTCATCTTAATTATTTTCTAATATAAGCTATACTTATAGAGCCTATCATGGGACAGTTTATATATATATATATATATATATATATATATATGTATATATATACATATACATACATACACATATGTACTATATATAAAATCATATTGGTGTAAAATATATCATTTATTGACACTGGGGATTTGAAAACAAAATCAATGAAATATAGAATTTTAAGTCATATATTTACCTGACCATTTAAGAGAAGAAAATTCTGGTAACTATAAAGAAAGAGAAAGTTTTATGGTTTTTATTTGTTTGGTTGTTTTTTGTTTTTGTTCTTGTTTTAAAAAAAGCAGGGAACTAATGTAGATCTCACCTATAAGTAGCTGTGCTCTCTCTCTCTCCATATATATATGTATGTATGTATATGTAGTTGTCTTATAATAACAATGATCATCATCACCAACAATATATTTTGTACTGAAAGATAATATTTATTAACTTAACCATAACCCTTTAATGTGGATGCTAATATTCCCATTATAAAAAAATTACATAAAAGCGTGGAGGCATTAAATTGCCTGTGCAAGGCCAATAGCAAGAAACTAGGTCTCAGAATGAGTGTGTGAGCACAAAGCCAAGTTTGTCCTTAATTGCTAGGAGGAGAGTACATGACCTTGATATGGAAGTATTGTGACACAAGTGGGGTTTTTACCCATTGCATCAAATGTTTTAGTCTACCACCACGATCTGAATGCTAGCTATCTCCAACAACCTCCTTTGCTAACTCCATAGCAGGATTCCATAGAAGAAACTTATACTGGTGACATCATGAGTTCCCAAGACCAGCCGGAGGCCCACGTTCCATGCCTTACTGACTCCCACACAAGTCCTCATGGGAATCTAGCCTATCACAAACCAAAGCATCAATTTGGATAACCTGTCTTTGTGACCGGAAGTAGCTTGAGTTAGAAGTGTCTACCTTTTTTCTCTGCTCTTGCCATTTCATATAGCTGGTACATCCCCCAACTCTGTGGTCCCGCAGGCCAGTTATTCATCGACGTCAGTTTCAGCTACTGTCTGGGTTGCCCCTGCAAGGAGCCCCGTCCCAATTTAAATACACATATAGTCTACATTCAAAGTCAGACCATCACAAATGGCTCCTCAACAAAACGATGCCACATCGTTCTTGCCACAGAATACAGTAAGAGACAGAAAAATGTTATTTACATGAGCTGCAGGGCAGGGGGGGGGCTACCTTGCATAGCAGATTGTGTTTTTCTTCCAAATTTTCAATATTTTTGAAACATTGCCCTTTCACATCAAGCGTCTGGTCTCTTTGCTCACCTGCCCCTCCTCTCTCTCAGGTGTTCACCCTCATCCCATTCCTTACTCTACTTCTTTCTTTCTTTTTTTAAAAGCAATTTCTCTCTCTCTTTTCTTTTCTCTTTTTAAAAAATATTTCTTTATATATTTATTTATTTATTATGTATACAGTGTTCTACCTGCCTGCCAGGAGAGGACACTAGATCTCATTATAGATGGTTGAGAGCCACCATATGGTTGCTGGGAATTGAACTCAGGACCTTTGAAAGAGCAGACAATGCTCTTAACCTCTGAGCCATCTCTCCAGACCATCTTTACTTCTTTCTTAATCACTATTTTCCCCCCTGTGAAGTGCTAAGCACAAAGTCTCCTGCATACTGATTTGTTTGTTTGTTTGTTTTGAGACAGGGTTTCTCTGTGTAGCACTGGCTGGACCTCACTTTGTAGACTGGGCTGGCTCCTCAGTGCTGAGATTAAAGGCATGCCCCACCACTGCCTAGCTCTGCATCCATACTGCACCGCTGAGCTGCACCCCAGCTCCTTGTTGTAGCTCTTTCAAGTGTGACTCCTTTCACACGTCTCTCGGTTAGCTTGTAGCTTCCACTTCCGTACAATGCAACTAAGAGATCATACCTTTTTATTTATATTTATCCCCAATACTTCCTAAGTTGCTGACTTAACTTGCTGTACAGGACACAATAACTGTGCTCTAGAGGCTGCCATTGGTGGTGTCAATCTTAGGAGAGCAGAACTTTCCTGTTGTCTCAGGGTCTGCTCCAGTGGCAGTTTCTCTTTGCATTTCCTCTGACATGGGCCAGCTACACGCCAAGGACGTTCTCCAGTCCTAGCCAGGAGTGGCTATTTGGTTGTTTTCAGAGTGCTGGGCATGGATCTGGCGCCTCCACCGATTGGGGTGAAGATGGGGTAGGAGGGACCAACTCTGGCTAATGTTCTCATTTACATGTGTGAATAAACCATGCAGTCTGGATGTCATCCTCTCAGAACCTTCGTCAATTTAGTGACCTTGGCCAGCACTCAGCAAGTCCTCAGGGATCCTTTCTAGAACACAGTGAGAACTGAGTATACACAGTTCTCTATTCTCTGCCTGCTCCTCCTGTAAGTGGGGCAGTCATGAGATGGCTACAGCATTCAGATGCTCCCTCTACCAACCTTTTAGCTCACTTTGCCCCTGAACGCTGAAAGCCACCTGTGAGCTCCTTAAAATAAGCCTGGCATCCCTACCGAGCTGATTGCGTGGCAAGTGGATCACCCGAAGCCAGAGGGAGGAACATGAAAAACCTCTTGTTCCTGATTTTAGTTACAATTTATCTATGTTTTGAGAATTGGGCAGCTCAGAACTCTTTGGCCAATCCATTGTTTGCCAGAGGATATAAATGAGGGAAGTGCATGACATTGCAAAACCATAAGGCAGCAACGTGAACAGCTCCCTGGGGACTGACACAAATTGCTCCCATAAATGAATCCATTAACCAAGTGAAACCAGGCATTAGGCATAATGGGGATTTGCAAGCCCTGCTTTTCACTGCTATTGTCTGGTTTAGTGGCTATCTAACGAGGGGATTTTCTGTCTAGGAACTGGAGAAGACCAAGCCCAGTGGACTTGCTCTCATCAGTTTGCACCAAGCTAGCTCCTGGGTTTGGGACACTGGTGAGATTTTAGGAAAGCCAGATTATTTTCTTGGTTTTCCAGTGACACGAGAGTGAGAGCACACTAGACCTATTGGAGCGTCCGTGTTAAAGCTGGCAAAAATCAGTCAGCTGTGGCCTCTGGATCAGCCCCATGAAACAGCGGGAGGTCTGTACCCTCACCTGGGAACTCTGGTCGTTTTTCTGTGTGAGATAACAAGTATCTACCGCACTGCCCTGGGCATGCTTTAACGGGCTGTGGGAACATGGCTGTGCCGCCCGCTCAGGAGGTGTTTCCTCTAACGACTCCGATGCCACTTACTGCACAAAATCCTCTGAAGGGTTAAACAAACACAGCATTCAAGAAGCACTTGGAAAGTGTAAAAATGTGACCTAACCTGTTTTAAAACTAGCTGAAGCCTGGTGTGGTCTGGAAGCTGTGATCACATCTTCCATATGTGGCACAAATTAGCTAAGCTTTCCTTCTTACTCAATCACAGAGATGGTAACAGAGAAGATGAAGGAGGCAAAGGTTAACTGGTTGTGTAAGGGAGAATTCAGGTCATTGCTGCAGACTCAGTTATGGACATATGGACAATTATGGAAGATGACTCTTGGGAGCCCTGCTATTCCCAGGAGGCATTTGTGCTCGCTGTGGCTCTGGTGACTGCTGAGGAGAAAGGCTTATGGTTCTGAGAACCAAGGACAGACAGACATTGACACTTGATTGTTTTAACCCCTGCTGCTGTTTATGCAGCAGAGATGAGCCATGCAGAAAGGCATTTGCAAGCCGCATAAAGCCACTGAAGATAGTGGGTTTCTATAAGGCGGTCCTCAGGCCTAGCATGTAAATAGCAGGAGTCAGCTCCAGTTCTGTATCCTGTCCATGTCTCTGTGAATGAAATCACGCAGAAGCCTCAATACTACCTCCAGCAATGCTATCTCACTTCATATTTTATAAAGTCAGATGTGTATGTTAAATATCAAGAATGAATAAAATGCATTTCAGCTAGCTAGTCAGGGTGAAAGAGGTGAAGTGGAGTAAGTAAAACTGCATTTATATACATTGTCCAGGAAAAAAAAAGAATAGAAAAATCAAAATATTATTCAAAAGTAGATTAATTAAATCAAACCAAATATATCTGTACCCACAATAAATATAAATGGACTAAATTATTTAGCTAAAGGAGCCCTTAAAAATCCATGCACACATATACATTCTGATTACAAGGGACACATTTAAAATATAAGGATGCAGAATGTTGAAGTAAAAGGGTAAAAAACAAACCAGCTTCAGTGGCATGCACACTGTGGACAAGCACAGAAAGACTCAGTTTAAAAACACACACACACAAATGGAGTGAAGAGGCAGCTTTTATATGAAAGAAGACCTTTGAGAGCTGACAAATGATTAGTCAGCTGACAAAATAGTATCTAGAATTTATGAAGAACTCAAAAAATAAATGAAAAATTAGTATATAGAATGTATAAAGAACTTAGGAAATTAAGTAAGAGAAAAATGACCAACTCAAAATATGGGCTAAGGTCTTAGACAGATAGTTCTTAAAAGTAGAAATACAGATGACTAATAACTGTTTTAAGAACTGATTACCATTCATAGCCATCACAGAAATGATGGTCCATCTCAACCCAGTCACAATGGCTGTCATCAAGAAAAAAATGATAATAAATGCTGATGAAGATGGAAAAGGGAACTTTTAATTACTGCTTATTTTTTATATTTATTATTTATACAGTGCTTTGCCTGCATGTAGGCCTGCAGGCCAGAAGAGAGCATTAGATCACACTATAGATGGTTCTGAGCTACCATGTGGTTGCTGGGAATCGAACTCAAGACCTCTGGAAGAGCAGTCAGTACTCTTAACCAATGAGCCATCTTTCCAGCCCCTACTGCTTATTTTTTAAAAAGATTTATTCACTTTACATCCCAGTTGTAGTCCCCTCCCTCCCTCCTTCCCTGCCCTCCCCTCCCTCCCTCCCTCCCCCTTTCCCCTCCCTTAGTCCTCTGAGAGGGGGAACCCTTCTCCCCTACCAGCTGACCCTAGTCACGTCTCATCAGGACTGCTAGTTACTGTTACTAGGAATGTAAACACAGTGGCTAAGAGTGTAAATTGATGCAGGACTATGGGTATCTGTGTGGATGTTTCTCAAAAAAAGAAAATATACAACTATCATACAACCTAGCCACGCCATTCCTGAGCATATAACCAAAGGATTCTTGTGACCTACAACAGAGCCACTCACACATCCATGGTCACTGCTGCTGTATTCATAGCAGCAATGAAATGAAATCAACCCAGACGCTAATCATCTGATGAATGGATATTGAAAATGAGCATATACCAAAGAAGATTCTGTGCACCTTAAAGAAAGGAGAAATTGTCAAGGTTACAGGAAAATGGATGGAACTTGACTGAGGTACATGGTTTAAACAGACTTTGTATTCTCTCTCAGATGGAGATCTCACCTTCTCATTTTTTGTACATGCATATTTATGTGAGCGTGAGTGTGTGTGGAAACTGAACAGGTAGAAAGAAGTCCATGGGAGGGACAGAAAGGCCTTAGGGAGGAGGGAAGGCAGCAGAACATATGTAATGTAAAAGTCGAAGATGATGTGGGGGTGGGAGGGTTAAGCAGGTCTGAGGGGAAGGGGGGGTAGGTGACAGGAGGGGGTGCAGGCAAGGCCAACCTAAACTAACTGTGTAGGAAAGAGGCGTGAGGAGGGGCTGGGAGAGAACTCTGTCAGTAAAGTGCCTGGTGCTCAAGGATGGGCCATACGTTCGGATTCCCAGTGTCTGTGAAAAAGCCATGGGATGTAATCTGTAGTCCTAGGGCTGGTGAGGCAAAGCTGGGCAGGTCTCCCGGGGCTCAATGGCCATCCACCCTGCTGAATCAATGAGCTCCAGGTTCAATGAGACATCCTGTCTCAGAAAACTAAGTGCAGACTGACCGAGAAAGACGCCTAATGCTGATGTCTAGCCTGAGCACAGGTGTTCACACAAGCATGCACCCACAACCTCCATTCTCTCTGTCCCTGTCTCCCCCCATCTCTCTCTCTCTCTCATAAGTATTTTTTAATGATATACAAATAATAGTAAAATGTTAAAAGTTGGCCTGGCTACATTGATATGAGGTAAAATAATTCCAAGATGGAAAGAATGATTAAAGGCAAAAGGAATCTTTGCATAATGCTACGTAGAAACATTCAACAGATAGATGTGAAATTTCCCGGTTTGATGACACAGCTTCAGTGTATACAAAACTAAAACCACAAAGACGGTGAGAACCTTTGATAATCTTTGTCTTGGATGATAGCACCGAGAGATAAAGGCTACCAGTGAGGATGTTGATGGTGGAAGGGCATGGCCACCCTTTTAACCGAGTACCTGTTTGAGAAGATCTTTACTTAACAACAAGTGAACACTGTTGCTCTATGGGATAGTTACCAAGATTGCAGAGGCAAGACTCAACCCAAAGAGAAGCATTTGCTTTCATCAGACTAGTGTTTGAATAGAACCCACTGCCACCCATGAGGGGGTAACAAGGTCCTCCTACCTTTCAAAGTTCCCAGACAGCTCCCTTTCTCCGCCCCTGCCCCTGAGGACCCTGTGCAGTTCTCACCTACCTGGCTGGCTATGGCCTGTGCAATGCTCTCTTTTATCGCACTGCTTGCTTCTGCCACTTTTAGCCCTGCTGCTCGTGACCTCCTCACCTCAGAAATCTGAGGAGTTCTCCTTCCAGGAGCTGTTTGGCCCCGCAGAGTTCTGCTGCCTTCAGCGTTAAGCATAGACTCCTGCCATGGCCGCGTGAGGCTTTCATGATCCAGCCTCTGCCTGAGTCTGTTGCCTTGTCTTACTGGCTTCTTTATACCTGCCCATATCACCCTCCCCTCACATTCTTCCAGGCCTTAACCCAAACCTGACAGCATCGGATTCTCTCTCTCTCCTCCACTGTAGCCTGGCTAATCGTATTCACCTTCCAAAAATTCAGCTCTCACATTTCCTCCTCCAGAAAGCTCTGTGTAGATGCTCCCCCCGACCCTGACCTCCCAACACGCAACCACACCACACACACCAGGTCAGATGGTGGTTCTCTGGGTTCCTTCAGCAGCACTGGGTGTCACTGCCACCTGCGTTCCACTGTTATCATTCTCCATGGAGTCCTGCCGCAGTGCTAAGCACCCAAACCTTGCCACAGCCTGCAGGCCCGCTGGAGGCCCAGGTGTGTGTTTGCCCCTGCCTCATCTTTAATTCAGCATCCTCAGCAAACCTGCCTTCCGCTTCCTAGAGATCACTGCCCCCACCCCCACCCCGATCCTGGGCTGCTTGTCCATGCTCTTCCCTCTGTCTGGAATATTTCCTATTCCTTCTGCCCCACCTACCTGGTTAACTGCTTGTTTGTCTTTAGATCATAGATCAATCGTCAGTTTTGTTTGTTTTTTTCCCAGAAAGCCTTTCGTGGCTTCTCAGAACCAAGCCAGGCTCCTCTTGTCCTCACAGGACCGCCTCCCATTCCTTCAGCTACCCAATGTCAGTTTTTAATTACCCCTTCATGCTCGTGATTGTTTAATTAATATTTCCCTTCATGACTGGACTGCCAGCTCCATGGAGGCAGAAACTGGTCTGTCTCGCTCCCCATGGTATCCCAGAGGCTGGCAAGATGCCTGGCACCTAACGGGTCCTTGACAAATATTTGTAGAGTGAGTGAATGAATGTAATTTAACTCCGCTCTTGACTGCCTGCTTCATTAGCCTCTGAAGCTCTTGAGACCGAAGCCACTGACTCCTTCTGCCTCCAGCATTTGGCAAATATCTTTGCCTCTTTGTCCCAATGGAAACATGCAATCAGGAGGTCCAATTAGCAGGTGCTGTCTTGCAGATATTGACAGAGAGGCGGAGCCAAGAGCCTCATGCATATTTTAATTGCAATCACATTAGACAGGGAGACCTTTCCTAGAAGCAGGCCCTGAAGCCTCTTACCATTTATGATTATTTCCTTACGTCTTCAGAAAAAATACCATTAAAATTACCGAGTTCAGAAGGGCAAGAGTCAGAACCTTAAGTCTAGCCTCCTTATTTGGCCAAGAAAATGATTGATAGTGCCCAGAAGAAGGATTCCAGGTCTCCTTATTTCTGCCACAGAGCGTCCTGAGGCAGACATACCCTCTGTGAAGGAGAGTTAGTTTGACTGCGGGAAGAGAGACAGTGTGTTCCCAGCTCTCCTTGTTTCTCCTTGGTGCTCTGTATGGATCTAAGTGTTAGCTGGCTGCCTGGCCTCGGCTGGCATATCAGCCTGGTGTCTTCAAGCCATTTCTCTTCCACAAGCTGAAGTTGGCTTTCCATCATTGACGATAAACTGTGGACTCAGCTACGGGGTGGACTTTGACCGGAGTCTGCAGGAGTTGAACCCTTCAAGTTCCAGAAAAAGCGTTATAGCCCATGCAGATGTCCTACTGCCACCTGTTAAGCCATCCTTGCTAGTCCATGAGAGTGCTTATACGATAGAAATGGCTACATAAACAAGGTGGGAACAAGAGCGATGTCAATGGACATGCTGGCATGGGAGGGGAAAATGTCATGGATCCCAACCTAGACAAAGAACTAGAGACAACTAATGGCCGCCAGGGGGAGACGTACCCTCTCCCAAGGATGAGCCCCTTGCTAGCTGGCCATTGCAAGAGTGGTCAGCCTTGAAACCTTATATGCAAACAGCAAAACCAGACTCCACAAGTTATATTTGTGTATAAATGCACATTCATGTGTATGTTACAGTAATAATCAAAGAAAAGGGGGCTGTCAGCTTGAGTGGTGGGGACAAAGAAGGGGTTGGAGGGAAGGCACCTGGGAGGAGCTGGAAGGAGAAAAGGGAGGTGGGAAACTTATGAATTTTACCTCAATTTTAAAAATATTTTTTAAAAACTCTGTTCTTTTTTTTGTTGTTGTTCTCTTTCTACCCATCCCTTACCTGGCTGATTTACCACCATACTATTCAGCTTGAGTTCAAACCTTGCAGGATAACCCACTAGCTAATTATTTCTTCCCACGGTTCCCCACTTCCCCCATGACCACAGCTGTTGTGCTGAGCCACTGTCTCTACGAGCCAGCTAAAGTGCTGAGCCTGGCCCTAGGGACCGGGTGAGCATTTGGTTGCTGCTAGCTTGAATATCTCTGTGCACACGCTCACTCTGTTGCTTTGGAATCACACGAACCCGCATTTAGGGATGCTTTAGGCGCGTTTGACAAGGATACTTCTGCTGGGTTGGAATGTTCCATCATCATGTACATACTGCGCTGTTGTCTTCTCATTTGCCTCCATCACTGGTCCTCAACCTTGCTTGCAACCCTCTAATACAGCTCCTAATGTTGTGGTGACCCCCTAACCATAGAGTTATTTTCATAGCTAATTCATGACTGTAAGTTTGCTACTGTTATGAATCATAATGTAAATATCTGATAGGCAATCCCCTGTGAAAAGGTCATTTGACCCCAAAGGGATTACAACCCACAGGTTAGCAAGTTTTCCACCATGGATCCGCATCCCTACCTCCCTTTCCAGTTCTTTAGGAGCTTTCTAATCCCAAGGAGCTCTCAAGTTATTGGACTTAGACTGTTCTAGGCTTCCAGAATCAAATGCTCCAGGGTGATCAATATGGCGCACTTCGGCCAGGTGGGGTGGCGCACGCCTTTAATCCCTGCACTCGGGAGGCAGAGGCTGGTGGATCACTGTGAGTTTGAGGCCAGCCTGGTCTACAAAGTGAGTCTAGGATAGCCAAGGCTACACAGAGAAGCACTGTCTCAAAAAACCAAAAAAAGAAAAAAAAAAAAAAAAAAAGATGGCGCACTTCATGTGTCAATGACTTCTGCTCATCCTATGCCATGGAGAGAATGCTGTAGATGTCCCGGGGTTTTAGACAAAGAAAGGAAAAGGGAGCCCCCGCATCCCAGTCTTCCAACCCAAAATCTTAAAAAATAGAAACACTTTCATAGCTCAAATTGTGGCTAAGCTCTCTACAGCCTCCTTTCACGTCCTTTTTCATCCATTTAACGTGAACATCTGTCTGCTTCGCTGTAGAATTGCTGTTCTGTTTGATTAGGGCATTGTCCCAGACCCTATGGCTGTTGTCCCATCACGTGTTACAACTCCAGGTCAGCCACAGCTACCTGCTTTAAAAAAAAAAAATCTTTCAGAGCAGGTAGCTGTGGCTGACCTGGAGTTTGCTATGTATGCCAGGCTGGCCTCAAACTCACAGCAATCCATTTGCTTCCGCCACCTGAGTGCTGGGATAAACAGCATGTGCCACTGTGATTTCTGCTTTCAAGGTGGCTTAGTGGGCCCCACTGGACTCAGCCAGGCTCCAGAGAAGGCCCTTGTTGCCCAGCCACAAGTGCAGCTGGGAAGAAGTGGGCGGAGCTGTCATCTAGTCGGGTGCATCACCAGGCAGCTGTCTCAGCCTGTGCCCTTACACACATGCACCCCCTCCCTACCAGGGTCGCCTCCAACATCTTTTATTTCTCTCTTCGTTTGAGATATCTTTTTCTCTGCAGTCTGGCTTATTCACCCTCCAAACACCTCTCACTGTAAGATCATCATCCAACCGGGAGCTCAGACATTCTTTTAAGTGCCTGCAGAGAACAGATCCCCACCGGGAGGAAAAGCAGAGTCTTCCGGGCACAGCGGTGTGCTCTGCTGGCCCAGCTCTGTCTGAATTTTAATGGGATACGCTGGTCCAGAGTGTCCCAAAGACCTGCACACGTCTGAAACAGAAATATCCTTCCTGCAGGCTGGTGCATTAAAGCGGGCGCTTAGAGCCAAATGTTAAGTGATTCTGCAGGGGCCCTCGCAGCCCTCAACCTCCTCTTACTGATGTGTCTCCAAAAATCTTTTTAGTCTCTTGTGCAACTTTACAGTCTCTAGGTCGGGGCCCAGCAAGGACATTCTTTTCTCCAAGTCAGCTGACTTCTCTGCCCTTTGGAAGATGGTGTTTACAGAGTCTCTCCCTCCTCCCCCCACCCCTGCTCCTGACCTAGGAATCTTAACTTCTTCAAACTCAGTCTTTTGAAGTATGTACTTTTTATCTATTTGGACTGGCCAAAGGCTTGCCCTTACTATGCATTACCCAATAGCCTGCCCCGGGCTACAACCATAAACAGTAAAAGTTCTTAAATACGTACAACATACTAGGCACGGTCCTAAACATGCTGCATACATTAATTAACTCTCAAAGAAATTCTGTTAGAGAAGCATTGCCCTCACCCCCCCCCTTTTTAGATTTTATTTTTAATTTATATATTCACTTTACATCCTGATCACAGCCCCTCCCCTCTTCTCCCAGCCCCTCCCTCCCATCCTCTTTCCTCTATTCCCCCCTCCCCTTGTCCTCAGAAAAGGGGAGCTCCTCTTCACCCCCCAACCCCCCTACCCCCACTCTCACCCCCCACCCCCCCGCAACTTACCCTAGCACATCAAGCCACATCAGGACTGACTGAGCTCCTCCTCATCCACTGAGGCCAGGCCAGGCCAGGCAGCCTGGTTAAGGCGAAGTGATTGAAAGCGGGTAGCAGAGTCTATGTCATAGGCAGCACCCGCTCAGTTTACTAGGGGAACCACATGAAGATCAAGCCGCCCATTGGTTACATATGTGTAGAGGGCCTAGGTCCATGCATGCTCTTTGGTTGGTGCTTCTGTCTCTGTGAGCCCCCATGGGTCTAGGTTGGTTGACTCTGTTGTTGTTCTTGTAGTGTTCTTGTCCCCTCTGGGTCCTGTCCTTCCCTCCTACTTTTCCACGGGACTCCCCCCGAGCTCTGCCTAATGCTTGGCTGTGAGTCTCAGCAGCTGATCGATTCGTTAAGCTGCTGGGTGCCCCCACTCCTTTTTTTTTTTTTTTTAACAAGTTGGCAAATGAATGCAATAATATTTTCAATCCAGAAATACATCGTGTCCTATTTTAGTGCTGAAAGTTTAAGATTTGAACGTAGGGTTTTCTGATGCCAAAATCTATGGTTGTAATCATGGATTCAGTGTGATCCGAAGAACAAATGGTCTTTGTCCCGGGTGATCCTTCACCTTCTCTGTTCTTTGTACCCAACCAGTCTCCGTGACTCGTGTGCCCCCCCACCCCCCATGGACAGCATTAAAGAAGAGATGTTTGCATGTTTGCGTTCATGCAAGTGGAGTCTTTGCCCCTGACTGCTGTCTCTTCCATGGTGCTATAATAGCTACCTCCATGTTGTTCCTCTGATGCCTCAAGGTGACCCAGGGTCATGTGGTATCATTTTGGCCTTTATCAGATGATCATGGCAGAGCCCAGGCCCAGGATTTGTGAAGGGACCCTGTGGGTGTCACAGCCAAACGGGCAGGAACAAAAGAGCCATGCTGATAAAGAGGCGGGGCAAGGTCAGAACCAACATGGAAAAGGTTGACTTCAGAGGTTTTGAAATGCCCTTGAAAAGGGAGAGTCCTCACAACCTGAGACTTGAATTTTTTATTTTATTTTATTTTATTTTTGGTGTCATTAACCCCTTTAATGACTGGCAAG
Source organism: Acomys percivali (assembly GCA_907169655.1). NCBI lineage: Eukaryota > Metazoa > Chordata > Mammalia > Rodentia > Muridae > Acomys > Acomys percivali. Next base: position 46,486,054 of record OU015744.1, on the reverse strand, counting down.
TTACTTGACCCTCCTGTTTCTCTGTTGGGTTGCCTGGGACTGGGGACATAGGTCAATGGTCACGGTCATGTTTAGCAGGTAGCCCTAGGTTCCATCTCTAGCAGATCATAATGGAAAAACAAAAACAACCAAAAAAACTAAACAAACTAAAAGTGCCAATCTTGTGACACTGCTGTAAGGAAACAGAACAAAGTCAGGGCAGCGCATGTCACATGATGAGTGTCATAAGATGCCAGCTATTACTACACTGCTCACTGTACCTGTGTTTTGGTGGGTTGATTCTTAATTAAACTGTTAAGGCACTTGGAGTTTCATGGAGCAGTTTGAGCAAATGAGCTTCTCTCAGAGGCTCATGGGACAGTCTTTTCCTACAAGCCATATAATTAGCTCCTTTTTCTCAGCCCTAGACAGCTGTGCCATGGAGGGGCTGCACATTTCAGCAAAGTAAGCTTGTGTCTTAGCCAAGAAAAAATGCCCTCAACTCCATGGACATTTGTTTATAACATCTCCTCACTATTGGGCAGCCTCATTTTCAATATTCTTGGTACCCTCAAAACACTGTGAAAACAAAGGACGAAACTCATGGTTTGGCCAGACAAATGCTATCTGGATGTCTCTGCAAGAGTGGGTGGCGGGGCCAGCGTGGGGTTGAGGTTTAAGATGCTTGGATACCAAGGGAGGAATGCCAGTCTGTTCTGGACCTTGAAGGAGAGCTAGGGAGGTCCCAGCTGGACCCTGAGAACTCCAGGCCAGGAGCCAGTGGCAGAGCCCAGGCCCAGGATTTGCAAAGGGGACCCTGTGGGTGTCACAGCCAAACGGGCAGGAACAAAAGAGCCACGAGCTAGGGTACAAGCATTCCAGGACTTTTTTTTTTTTTTTTTCAGGGAGTGCATTAGAACAGTGGCACACTTGTTCCCTTTGGCATTCTTTGGCATTCTTCTTTTTAAGGACTTTGGTTATTTTTAGCAATTCTTTGTATTTACCAAACTCTCTTCCATCCCATCTGAATAGTCCCAAAGGGCTATTTTTCCATTTGCGCTGCATTTCCAGTACTGCCTGTGGCTCTCAGGATCCTGTGACATAGCTTTCCACATATAGGTCTCCACACAGCCAAGCACTTAAATAGGTATTACAGGAGCGAGAGGAACAGGAGAACACTATCACCATAGCTCATGAAGGAACGGCCAGCCTTGGATAAGGGATGAAATCGCTTGGAAGTGAGCTGAAATCTCCTGCCCAAGAGCTAACCTAAGAGATAAACGTGCCTTGGTATCTCCTGTCTCCAAGAAGGTACACGGTACGGTCAAGATGACATTTCTCAAAGAATGCTGAGGGCTGGTAGGTGCTGATAGCCCCGGCTGCTCATCCCTCTATTGGAGGAGGCCTCTCCTCTCTGTGAAGGTTACTCAAGTTTGCCTGCTAGCTCAAAGCACAGTGTGCTCCCAGGCCCCCAGCTCCCATGGTCTTCCTCCTCATTTGTGTGGTTTCCTATCTGACCTTCCAAAGCCATTTATCTTCCTCAACATCCACTACCCATCTCATGTTTTAGGGATCAAAGAACCACTGTGTCGGGTGTGGCTGGCTGAAAAAAAAAAATAAGTTAAGTGTTTGGCCCTTGAGAACAGATTGTGCAACACGGGGAAAAGGAGAGGCTTTCAAGGGTCTCCTGTCTTCTCTCTGATGCCATATTTATGTGCGTAACCCCCCTGGACAGCCAAGGATCTACATTCCTGGATCCTCCCTGGTTTTGTCAAGTTCCAGGGCCTCTTGTAGAGTTCTATAAATCTGTCTCAGGATAGATCTGTAGAGAGGAGCAGAGACAAGGCAGAACATTTCCCAGTGTTTTTATCCTACTGTACTGAGCTGTATGATGTTCCCATAGGTCTGATCTCATAAAGAACAAATACATAGATCATTGTTACTTCTCAACATTACCCTCCACAGGGATAGTCCTTAGACTGTGAGGTCTCACAGTGTGGAGAGAGTTTGAGTGACAGAAAACCCCTTATTAACACACAACATTTGGAGTCAGGGCTTCTGCCTCCTTACCATCAAATTCTATTGTACCACCTTCATCTGAGGAAGCTCTCCTCGCTGCTGTGCTACACCTCAGGCCTAAAATATGTCATGGTAACCTGTGATTATTCCTACCGTCTGTCTCACTGCTGTGCACACGCACCTGTTCATGTGTAAAATGTAGAGACACACAAACACTACACAAGTCATTAGGCTTCATATCAGGTTTGTTTTGCTCACATCATATTTTCATCATTCTTACTCAAACATTCTTTTTATCTTCTTCCTCATTATTATTTTTATTATTTGTACTATAACTATTTTTCCATTACATCGAATTTTTTACAAACTATTGCACAATTGCTAAGTAAGCCTACAGCAATGTTACTCTGGTCCCAGCCTTTTTAGCCGTCTGACATCTCTGAGGTACAACAATCAAACTCTGACTCCCGTGAAGGCTTACCAAACATACACCTTTTTAATGTCTCCTTTGCCAATTCCTGTACTGGCTTACTACACCTTCGGTCTCATTTTCTTTCCTTTTCCCTCCTTCTTTCCCCTCCCTCTTTCCTTCCCTCCCTCCCTCCTTCTCTTCCTTCCTTCCTTCTCTTCCTTCCTTCCTTCCTTCCTTCCTTTCTTGTTTCTTGAGACAGAGTCTCACTGTGTAGCCCTGGCTGTCCTGGAGCTCACTCTGTAGACCACTCTGTCCTCAGAATCACAGAGATCCTCCTGCTTCTGCCTCCCAAGTGCTAGGGTTAAAGGCGTCACCACCACACTCATCTGAGCCCACTTTCCTTATATGATTCATTATGTTATTTAATGCACAGTGTAAGAGAGCTCTAAAAACCCATTTCAGGTTGGTCATTCCCTGGCTTCATTTTTTTTTTTAATTTTGCATTTCTATAAAGCAAAATCTAAATCCTAGCATTGCCCAGATGATGCTGTGTGGCCCAGCACATCCTCACACTTCTATGTTCCTACATCCCAGCCTCCTCTTCATCTGCTCTGGGATCCTCAGTTCACTGTGGTCTTTACCATATAGCTTTCCAACAAACTGTTCCCTTTCCCCATAGTGGCTCATGGCTGGCTTCTACTCACCATTCAGATGATGGCTGAAGTACCGCTTTTCAGAGACTTTCCTTGACCTCCCATTCACATTTAGTGCCCTTCTTCCTCTGTGTTTTCTTTCTCTCTCTCAAAAATATATTTATCAAAATTTGAAAGATGTGTATGGACGACTTTGCCTGAGTGTGTATGTGTACCATGTTCATGCCCGGTAGCTGCAGAAGTCAGCAGAGGGTGTGGGACCCCATGGAACTTGAGTTATGGATGGTTGTAAGCCACCATACAGGTGCTAGGAATCGAACCTGGAACCCCTGCAAGAGTAGCAAGTGCTCTAAATCACTGAGGCATCTCTCCATGCTCCATGTAGCCTCCTGTTCTCTTCTTCCTTACCTTCACTTGTAATTAACTATCTGTCCCTCACTGGGAGTTCTTTTTTGATGTGTCTCTATTCATAGACAGTAAGCTCTTGAGGGTGGAGACTATGTTTCGTCACCTCCTTCTCAGCCCTCAAGGGGTGGTTCAAATGTTTGTTGGGGGATGGGGAAGAGGAGTGAGAGAAAATGAGCAGATAAATCAAATTTCATGTTGTAAATTCTTGACCCGAGAACTCTGCCATCCTGAGGGACTTTCATGTCTCACTTTACTGTCTGTTGTAATGAGCTCTGCACTCCTGAAACAGGTGACTTTCCCCTAGACTATTTTTATAGAAAAAAAAAAAAGAGGCAAATATAGAGATAATTATTGATTTTCACCCACCATGGCCCTGTTCCCTATCACCAACATCCTCTTGAGAGTCTGCTGCAGAATTCCTGGGAACCACAGGAAATAAGTTGACTGACCACTTGAAATGCTCCTACAAAAATAGACCGGATTAGACCTTCTTCCTGTGAAAGGATGCCTTTCCTCAAGGCAAACATTACAAAGAAATTTTATCTGCTTTTAGGAGCTTCTCTCTTCAATCATTCTCTCAGCAGAATCTATCTGGCCAGACTCAGATTTCCGTTCTGAAATTAACCCCCACCCCCTCCCATTGCTGGCTAGGTCATGACTTTAGTCAATTGCTCATTTATTATTTGGATGCTATTGTTTGTGTGTTAAAATGAAGAGATGGGAAGAAATCCAGCTGCTGGCATGATCTTCCCGGAGAGGAAGCTCTTTCCTCCCCAGAGCTCTCATCTCGCCCACTGCCTTCAACACGGGAGTGACGCCACCTTGGTCCCCACTCTCCTACACAGCCCCTGACTTGCAGCTTGTCACGTTGAACCAAACTTTCCTTATCTAAAGGAAACTAACCCTGAAGAGTATTTGCAAAAATCTTCCCGTAAGTCAGGAACTTGAAAGAGGAGTGTCACTGATCATCACGTCATTGGTTGTGTCCTGCCTACTGAATACTTGAGGTTACACAGAGAATAGCAGTTCTTCTGGGGAGTTGGAAACACAAAGATCCCAAACAAGAACTTTCTCCTTGAACAACAAAAACGTACAGAGACTTGGAAGAGACTTTCCTTTACTATCACAGCATCTCTAAGGCGTATGTCTTCTGTACTGCCAGGGCATGAGGCCCCATACCTGGGAAACAGGGCCAATTTTCACATTGTTGTATCAATTCAACAAATAAGCAGAAGGGAAATAATTCGTGTCGGTTGTCTTAAATCTAAGGCAAAGACAGGAAACTTAGAATATATGCGTAAATAAAGTGACAGAATTTTAAGGTATATGACTACTTCTGCCAGAATTAATTCCCACTAATATTTTTTCTTTTTGACAAAGTCTCATGTAGTCCAAGCTAGCCTTAAACTCTCTGTGGACTAGAGGTTTGCCTTCATTTGATCTTCCTTCTCCTATCTCCTGAGTCCTGGGGCTTTAAGTCGTGTGCCATGATGCTGGCTCTTGCATTAATTTTTGTATTAAAAATGTAACATTTAAAAAAGCGAAATTATATAAACATGCACTTACATAAGCATATTGTAATGTTTAATATTGATGTTAACTCAATATAGGATCTAAAATGTCTGAAGAGAGAAACCTCTGGGCATATCTGTGAGAGATTGTCTTCATTTGGTTAAATGAATTGGGAAGACCCACCTTAAATGTGTATGAGAGCATCGTGTGGGTTGGAGATCTGGACCGCGTGAAAAGGAAACCGTGAGCTGAGAACTGGCACTCATCACTGTCTGCTTCCTGACTGAGGGCATGATGAGACCAGCTGCCTCATGTTCCTGCCACACCATGGCCTCCCTGCCATTGTGGTCTAATCCTCAAACTTTAAACCAAAACAAACCCTTCCTTCCTTAGGCTTTACTGTATAAATATTTTTATCACAGTGACATGAAAATTAACTAATACGCAAAGTTGGTACAGGGAGTGGGGCTGTTGCTGTGATAAACCTGACCATGTGGTTTGTGGGAGGAATGTGGGTGGGAAGAATGTGGAAGAATTCAGAACTTTAGGCTAGGAATGCTAGCACCCTATGAGCAGAGCTTAATGTGTCTGTCTTTCTGGTAGGTGTTTGGAAGACCAGAAGGCTTATCTTATAAGGCCTTTTCCATTTGATTGTAAACACCAAGAAAGCAGGCACTATCAGGGAGTTTACACCAGTAAATGTAAATTTACTAAGGGCCTGACTTCCCATCTAGTTTGGCACCAACTCACTGGCCTCTGAATCTCAACATTCTCTTTCATAGACTAAGTTGGTAATAATCTTGTGTAAGGCGGCCAGGGGGACTAATTCACATAACACATACAACACACCCAACACACACAAAAGTCTCAGTGAACATGATGAGATACTGTCAGCTTCTTGGCCAATTCCACTGTCACCGTCACCTTCCTCTTCTACCTGCTATGGTTTCTGGTTTAGTTCAGTGTTAAGTGAAAAAATGGAGTCTGGCACTTCTTTCCCACTTGCATGCCATAGTCTGATGTATGGCATTTTTCTTTGTTCAGTATCTATGGCACCTGCCTTTGGAATTCCTGGGAGATATGAGCTTCCGCTCCCAGCTGCCTCTCCAGGACCTACCATGGTGCTCACATCCTGAGCTTTCTTCTCTGTGTGGCCCATCTTCCTGGGAGTTATAACAAAGTCCCTTTTCCTAGTTCTAATGCACTGGGCCAAGTAAGCCTGGCAACCCCATGTCTAGCAAGTTACCCCAGGGGACTCTGATGCATACCTCACAGTGTGAACTGTCTGCTTCAGTAATAACTCTCTTCTCATGTTAAGATAAAGAAAAGTGGTTCCACCTAAGGGGAATAAATTTATTTTTCTTCCTTTAGCAAAGTCACTGAAATATCTCCAAATCTAGTACTTTTCATCTGTGTGTGTGTGTGTGTGTGTGTGTGTGTGTTGGTGTATGTGTGTGTGTGTTTAAGCAGGAGCCAGGGGACACTGCCCATTTCAATGTTATTTTTTTCTCTCTTTCTTTCCATTACTCTTATTTCCTTTACTAAATAATTGTTGTTGCTACTGCGGCAGGGAGTGGAGGAGGTGGAGGGGGTGTGTGGGGTGGGTAGGGGTGGGGTGGGGATGGAGGAGAAAGCAAACAGAGCATGAGGCAAGAGGAGGGCAGGCTCTGTTGCCTGTGTCCTGTTGTGCAGCAGGAGGCTGGGGCCATGCATATGCACCTGGACGCCGTCTGATGTCTGTGGGTTTTCTCCAAGGCTTTTCTTTGGCGGGGCCTACTCCAAAGGCCTAGACTGTTTTGGACTAAGCCATAAAGTGGCTCTGAAGAGTCCACTGAAGCTTACCCACAGCACACAAGCAGGCAAGTCCCTCACTCGTAGATGAAATGACAGCACTGAGATAAGATAACGTCGTTGTGTTTTAGCTTCCTTCCGTCCTCATTTTATTTGGGAAAGTTGCTTCCAAGGGTTCAAGAGCCTGAATGCATATTCCGTCACCTAACATGCGTTTAATGAGCACCTAGTAGTGCCAAGCATGGGGAAAGAAGTAGCGAACAAGGCACACGTAGCGAGGCACTCTTCAAGTTCAAATCCCAGGAGAGAAGACGCAAGGCATTCTGGGTGAACTGGGGGTTAGAACAGTGAAGTGGAAGGCTTTCAGGGAGCCACGTGACAAGTGATTACAGAACCTGAGAGATGTCAAGGTGTCTTGGAGATAAGGCTTGTTCCTACTGGAAGGCAGCAGAGGCAGGCATGTGGAAAAGCTCTGAGGCCAGAGAAAGAATGTTTCGGTTGAGGAACTAGAGTCCAGTCTTGGAGGTGGAAGAAGGTGGTGGCTAGGGCAGCTGGCGGATTACTTGGAGCCTTGTGGGCATTTGCTGGCAGGACTGTGGGAAAAGACCAGACAAGGTAGGCTGGGGAGTGACATCATCAGATTTGCAAATTTTAAAAGGTCACTCTGGCTGCTGAGTGGAGTAGTTGTCAGGTGGTGGCGGGGCGTGCACGCAGAAGCCCACATAATAGGGGTAATCGAGCCTCCCAAGCATGCGTGTGGGCCAAAGGCAAAGTCAGTCAACACAGCTGCCAGAGCAGAATATTTTGGGGACATTAGTTCAGGTGCCTTCTCTGAGAAGGTGACTGCGTGTTTTGGGAACATGGGACTCAGATGTTAAGCAGCTGACTGAAATGAGACATCGTGATGGCTCAGGCGATGACACCTGGCAGAGGAGCCAGCTCACCCTCTTGTGCCAGGCTGGGTACTGGGACTGTTGTCCATTTCTCTTCTGCCTGTTTTTCACTCAGAGGAGCCTGGGCAGACAGCCTGTCTTGCAGAAGAGGAGTGTGACCTGAAGACCTGCCTGCCTTTCCAGCCACACTGCTCTGGCTTTTCTGACAACTGCTGTCACTTCTAGGAGGGGTACAGCTAAGCAGCCAGCCAGTGCTCCAAACGCCTCCCCACTCCTGGTTCCTCTGGCACTTGGTGATGCCAGAGAAGATGGCTGAGACCACCTGCCTGGCTTCTTTCATTTACTCTGCAAATGGTCACGGAGAATCTGCTGTGTTCTGGCCCGGTTCTCTGATGGCGAGAACACCTGTATACTTTATATTCTAGCTGTTTTCTGGGGACCCATTTGTTTTCCAAGCTGTCCTGGTCTTTGTATTAAGAGAAAACAGATGGCCCAAGAGCTCCCTGGCATCGTGTCCATCAGTGGATGCCAACAAGACTGAACTTCCAGTTCCAGAATATGCCAACATCATGCTCACCTTTGTTCTTGTTTTCCTGTTGGCCTAGACCTCTCTATAGCATCTCTGTCTCCATCCCCCCAACTCCCCTGTACCACACCCCTGCTGTGGAAAGCCAGGTTACTTCTGCTTTCCCCTCAGACTCAGACCAAGCCATATGCTTGCTGTCTTGCTGTTTCCATTAGGGGTAGAGGCCCTGTCTGTCTTGCTTAGCTTTTAATTCCCAGTTTCTCATACAGGTCTGATTCATAATACATGTACAAAGATCAACTCGACATGAATTGATATCTTCTACATAAAACCCAAAACTATCATACTACTAGAAGAAAATAAATAAGGAAAAACTTCTTAATAGTAGTCTGGGGTGGGGGTAGAGGGGTGGAACCCTAACCCTCACCCAGCTCCCACAACCATCCATAACTTCAGTTCTAGGGGATCCAGTGCCCTCTTCTGGCCTACATGGGCACCATGCACATATAGGATATACATACATACATGCAGGCAAATAATCATACACAGAAAATAAAATTAAATAAATCTTTGGGACAGAAGAGATGGCAAACAATCCCACTACTGAATATATTGAAATCATTGTACTAAATAGACATCTTTATCCTCACATCTATTGCAACCAAGGTGAGGAAGCAGCGTAGATGTCCATCAACAGATGGCATACTCTTTAGCCTTAAACAAAAGAAGAAAAAGCTGTCATTTACATCAAGATGGATGAACCTAGAGATATTATCTAAGCAGATAATTGAGATACAAAAAGACAAAGAGTGCAGATCTTGCTTATGTGTTGAAAACAATTCAAATTCATAGAAACAGAGAGTGGAGAGACGTGCAGATAGGGAAAGGAAATGAGAGGCTGGTAAGCCCAGACCTCTGGTTAGTCAGGATGAGTACGTTGGGGAGCTCTGTTTGCAGGGCAACGCCAATAGTTAATGACAGTGCATCCTTGGGGCTGAGGCTATAGCTCCTTTGGTTCTGAATTCAAATCCCAGTATCATATGAAACCAGTGTAGTAGCATACACCCATAATCCTAGCCCTCAGGAGGTAGAGGCAGGAGGATTGTGGGCTCAAAGTCATCCTTAGCTACATGGGACCCTGTCTTAGAAAGAAAGAAAACAAAGAAACAAACTTTAACTTAAAGCCAGCTACCTCGCTGTTCAATTCCAGCATCAAGGAGGCTGACCCAGGAGGATAATGCACTCAAAGCCTGAGCCACATAACAAAACCCCACCTCAAAGGACAACAAGACCCCAGCGGTCCTCAAAGAACAAGACCAAGCCATAACAGTGTTTCCTTAAGTGCTCACTAGACAACTAAAGCCATGGGGTGTGGTAGGTATGCTAATGAGATTGAAGGCAGAAATTACAACACATTTACACATGTGTCAACATACCTCATCGTATGTGGTAAACACACACCTTTTTAAAACCAATCATATCTCAAAAAACACTGAGTATAAATACATTTGTTAAAAGGGAAGAGGGTGGTAAGAACGGCAGTGGGATGTGCGTCCTATGTAGCACACTGAAAGGTGTGTGCTGCCTCAAGTTTTCTCCTGAATCAGTGCTTGATGAGCTTTACCGATCCCCCAATTATAAATCCAAGTATGAGAATTTTGATTAATAAAGTCGACCTGAAATCCTATTAATTTTCTAAAACCATTGACCCCACCTCACAAAGCAATCCAGCTTGACAGAGTGAAGGGACTGAGGAAGAAGAAATGGGATTGAATTAGACTATTGTCATTTATTAGCTTACCCAACACAACACTGATTGGCTGTGACGTACCAGATGCTGTGTGTTCGGGGAAATGAGAAAAAGTCAAAGGTCAGCTCATCGCATGCTTTCATGCAGGGATAGCTGAGGAGCAAGTTCAGGGCCTCACTCATACCAGGTAAGCGCTCTCACTGAGCTACATACTAGTGAGAAATGTTCCCTTTTCATTTTCAAAAGCAGACGCCTTTGGGCTGGAGAGATGGCTCAGAGACTAAGAGCTCACACTGCTCTTATGGAGGGCTGGAGCCTGGTTCCCGGCACTTATAGTAGGTGGCTCCCAACAACCTGTAACTCCAGTTTCAGGGGCCATGGCACCCTTTTCTGGACTCTAATGGCACCTTCATTCACGTGTGCAGCCCCCAATCACATAATAAAAAATTTAAAATTAAAAATACGTGAACTCATGACGAAGGCGATCTGAAATGGTACCTATGCCTATCACCCCTGCTGAGCCGTGGGTGGCAGAAGGAGACAGTGTGTGAGTATATGGGGAGTGGGCAGTGGGGCCTCTGTGAGGAATCAGCATTGGAGGATTTGGGGGTATTACAGGAACTTGCCAGATAGGGTGGAGGATGTGTAGGAAGCCACCTGTGTCTAAGTCTGTCTCACCCTAGGAAGCTTCGAGAGCCCTATCAACAAGAAGCTGTCAAGTTTCCAAAAGTGTAATGGTCCCCACTTTCATGCAGTGGTTAATCCACAGTGGGCAGGGGACTCAAAATAGGCCACCGGTTACAGGGGCTGCAGGAATGAACACCATCTTTTCATAGCACAAAGGCTTCTGGGGCTTATGCAGCTTCCATCCTGAACATGTCTTGTCCCCTTCCAGGCTCCAAGTCACTGTTTCCTCCTATAGCATCCTGTGTGTGGGGGGCTGTTGCTGTCTGTAGTTACAGTTCCTAGCACCTGCACTTGCCTCCCCCACCCCCACCTCTTTCTATAACTCTTCAGTCCTAAGGGACAGGCATTGATTCTTGGGCCCTCCTTTCGCCCACTGACATGGCTTCTTGCCATGCTTACTAGGTGGTCCATGAATATCCACAGAATCTTTACATTAGAGTCCTAGGATTTCTGTACAATACTTTGGAGACATCCCTATTCCAGATAGAGGTTTGATGTGAGAGAGCAGAAAGGGCATTTGGGGGGTAGAGACCTCATGTGGAGGTGGCTCTTCTGAGAGAGGATGCTCAAACTATTCCAGCGGAGGTTGGAGGTTGGCATGGTAAGAAAGTAGAGACTGTGGGGCCACAAAATGAAGCGCCCATGGGGACCAACTGCATGTCTTCCTGTTTTGGTCGTGGTGGTGGGAAACAGCCCCTGGGGTTGTGTCTCAACCTTCCTGCAAATCCAGGCCACAGCCATCTGTGTTTGCTCTGAAATGTCTGCTGGCTGATTCAGGAGTGGTCTCTGCTGATGTCAACTGTGTCAGAACTTTTGTTGAGGGGATTGGTTTCCTATAGAAGGAGAATGTGTTGTCCTGAGTAATCTAGAAATAATCTAGATGGACTCAGTTTCCTTTTTCTAGTTTTTCCCGATAAACTAGGATGAAACCTTGGATCTGGTGCTTGCTAAGAAAGTGTTCTACCATAGGACTCAGTCCCCAGCCTCTAGACAGGCATTAAGGGAAGGAAAATAAAAGCCCAAGTGCGCGCGCACGCACACACACACACACACACACACACACACACACACACACACACACAC
>OU015744.1:46451734-46474331 GCA_907169655.1 Acomys percivali | reverse complement strand
ACACACACACACACACACACACACACACACACACACACACACACACAGACACTTAGCCAAGGATGAGCCTGTCCTTCTGATCTTTCTGCCCCCATTCCTCACTGCTGGGATTCCAGTCGTGTTACCTCCCTGTCAACTTTATAGTGCTGGGAATTGAACCCAGGGATCTGTCTATGCTAGGCAAGTGCTCTACCAACTGAGCTACAGCTCCTAACACACACACACACACACACACACACACACACACACACACACACACTTTTTTGAGGCAGGGTCTCATGATATTACTATTTTTGAAGTTAAATTAGTGTTTGAGCTAGAATTTATTTTAAAAGGAAAAGTCTGTATCAGCACTGAAAATACAAAGACAGTTATCACTCGCCATTCAGGGTCATTCTAGAAGTAACAATAATTTTAAAATTATTAAAGCACATATAGATAATTAAATCTAATCTTCTTGGAGTATATTGTATAGTTCACAGATGTTATCTCATGATTAAAGTATCATATAGTACCACACTTACAAGGCATCATTCCCAGCTTTACAGACAGAAACCCAGGCTCTTGAGAAGTTAAGTAACCCCAGGGGGAGGAGTATTTTAGATATCCAAACTGCCTGAGGGTTCATTTGCATATACAGAGAGTCTCACAAATATGTGGAACTAGAAGGGAGAACAAAGAGTTTGGTTGGAAATGATGGACTTTGAAAGCAGAGCTGTGCATTGTTTAACTGTTTACTTTGGAAAGGAAATAAAGCAGTAAATGAAATATGGAAAAACAAATCCTTAAACTCTTGAGTGTTCAGGTGTCATCTCTGCAATTGGAAGTTGAAGCAGGAGAATTGTGAGTTCCAGATCGGCACAAGCTATGAGAGCCTGCCTTAACAAACAAACAAACAAACAAAAAACCCAAAACAAAGAAAAACAAGACCGAAGCAGAACCCATGGACAGGGGTGACGCATGCCTTTAATTCCCTCAATTGGGAGGCAGAGGCAAGTGGATCTCTGAATCTGAGGCCAATCTAGTCTATAGAGCAAGTTATCAGACAGCCAGGGCTACACAGAGAAACCCTGTCCTGAAAAAAAACAAAACAAAAAACAAAAACAAAAACAACCAAAAACCAAGCCAAAACAAAACTAGGAAGAAAAAAGGAAAGAAGCCCTTCTCCAGGAGTAAATAATTGAAAAAGTGAATCTGCCATTGAAGGAGGAGCCAGCTGACCCTTGCTTCCCTAGTTGACCTCACCCATTGGCTGTATCTGGCAGGACAGGGAATGGCCTGGTAAGAAAAGGGCATGCTGGGAACCAAGAAGGAAGGACAAGAGCCAGGTGTTGGTTTCCTCTCAGCTATAACCTGCTAACTGAGGTCAGGTTCATTCTCCTGTGTCCTAGGAATGGGGGCAAAGACCGGACTGAAGCCTGTATGAATCCTTCTAGGCTGTTTCAAGGTCAGAAAATTCACAGGCAAACAGCGTGGAATGTACTGGCAGTGCAGCTGTGTCACACAGGCACATGGCACTCAAGGCCACTGGCTCCCAACACAAAACAGATCTCTGAGCTGTAATATAAACAGGGAACAAACAGCCCCCTGGAGCAGTCAGGAATTTTGTCTTGATGACTTAGAAGAGGGACAAAAGGTGGGTGCCATATGGTGTACCAAGAAGAAGAGGGACAAAAGGTGGGTGCCATATGGTGTACCAAGAAGGGACAACAGTAGCTGAATGGACCTGGCTTTGTACCACATCCGTTCTGAGGAGGTCTGCTTATGGAAGCCTGTGAAAGCCATTCTGTATTCCTGTCAGGAAGAGCCCATGCGTGTATGCCACACTCTGGGGTGTGCGCGGACCTTGGCAAAGAGGGAGGGTCCCTTAGGCTAACCAAGGTGAAAATGGGGTCAGAATGAAGATTCTACGCAGAGCTCAGCTCTGGAAACTGTTGTTCCGTTTTGTGTCTCTGTAATATACCTGAATGACCTGCACGTGTGAGCGGTGTTCTTACCCTTGCCTCTCGTGCACTGCCTGCCAGCGAGAACTGTTAGTGTGTAATGAAGATGCAAATGTGTGCTACATACATCTCCTTCCCACCAGCGAGGTCCAGTGTCCGTCCACTCATTCAAACAAAGTGGGAGAGCCCCTGGCTTGCTCTGCTCACGGGTACTCACTTAGTGGACTTCCAAACTTGTGAATTGGTGCACAAGGCTCCCTTAAGGACAAAGAGTAAACCAGATAGTAAGAACTGTGATTTTAAAAGGCAACGCCGATGTATATGACTGGAAGGAAAGACTACAAATTACATGCATACATATTTGCACACACATGCACACTATAGAAAACATACACCTTTCCAGATATGACCATAGCCAGCATTCAGTAGATACCTACAACGGCATGCCTGTTTAATATCTACTGTTTCCTGTTTGTGTTCTATATTTTCTATACTATTTATTAGGAACATATCCTACATAATCAGAGAATTTTAATAACTAATTTAAAATATTGGATATGCCCCCTTGCTAGTTCAGAAGTTAATACCTTGAGTTTGTGCTGAAAGCTCCTCACTCGAGGGTCCCACTAGGAAAGCAGTGATCTCACCCTGAAGTGAAACTTGAGATTTCTCAGTAAGTTGATCTTAAGGTTTGAACGAACGAGAGAAAGAGAGAGAGAGAGAGAGAGAGAGAGAGAGAGAGAGAGAGAGAGAGAGAGAGGTGATTGCTAGGGACCCCTGGTTGCACACTTAGAGTAGGAGAAGAGGGTCTTCTTCTCGGGTGGTCATTTGTCTTCATCTAACCCTCAACTTCCTCATGTCCCTGCCAACATTCAGCTGTGCTCAGCCAGATCTTCACTTGGCCCCACAATCTTAGCCGAGTCATCCGCCTTGCGCATGAGTCTTTCATCTGCAAACTAACAGGTGTACTAAGAGGGGGAAGTAACACAATGTTTCTTAGCCTGGGTTGGCGCAGCCATGCAAGGTTGCCTGTTCTTAGACCCATTGGCTTCTCCTCATCTTTTCTACCTACTGTATGAGTTAACTGGCTCTGTGAGCCCAAGTCATACGGCGAGAACTGGGGCGCGCCCGAATGGCCCCAGGAGCACAGAAATACAAAGAAAGGCTTAGAACCTAGTTTCTCCTTACCTGCTGGCACGGGGGCCTGGCTTCTTGACGAAGTGGCAGAGCCTTCAGAGATTAGAAAATGTCTCTGGCGCAGGAATCCCCTAGGAGCCTGGCTGTGCCTGGTGCCTGCTTCTCTCAGCAAGCTGGGGCTCTCTTTAAACTGGGCCTCCTGGCTTCTCTGACTCAGAAAGTCTTAGGTCATCCTGAGCCAGTCTTCTCCCCACCTTCCCCACTTTTACCTGTTTCTCTGGACATTTGTCATCCTTCTGGACTGCCCAGAATCTTCAGCCCCACCCGTCTCCATCACACACACACACACACACACACACACACACACACCTTGTCTGGGTGAACGACTCCTGCGTTGTAACTCGGGGCCACCATGCTTTTCCAGTGACTCTTAGAGTAACCCCGAGCTCTCCAAACTTCTCTCTCCAGCTTCCTTTGGTTGCTTACAATTCAGAAAGCCAGCCAGCAATTCTTCATCCTGTCTCCCATGGCATTCAGTCCTATGGGCCTCTGGTCCCCCAACCTCCCTGGGCTTCTAGAACATGTTTTACCTATTGGTTGTGATATTTTACTGTACGTGCCTACCTAATCTTCCCTCGTCAGGTAGCTGTGCAGCTGCTGGTAGGGTCTCCAGCCGAGACTAGTGTGCCCTGCACATAACAGGCCCTCGGCAGATGTCACGTGAACATACGAGTGACACCACCTTAGTATACACAGGGGATCGTGGCGAGCCAGGATTTCAGGTGGAGAGCCAGGCAAGCCACCAGCCTTCACATACCCTGGCACAATGCCATGTCTGACTCTGGGGCATCCAGATTGCTCTCACACTTCAGCAGGCACGCAGGGCTTCCCCTGCAGTGTCCCAAGTGGGAGGGTGTGTGCCAGTCACATCTTAAAGGGAGTGAGTAACTACGTAGGCAGCGCTTAGGTTTAAATCATGGCTTACACTGTGGTCATTTTCCTGAAGTTCCCTGCTTAAAATGGAAAGTGGCATTACTCATATGTAGGGCAGACAATAAAAAAAAAAAAAGTCCTGTGGGTGGGGCCGGACACAATGGTGTGAGTATTCCTGATGACTGCTGAGTGCATCCGCTCTGAGACATGTCAGTCACAGAAGGGCTTTGAGGTACACTTCCAAATTAGCTCATCACTCAGCACCTTGTTCTCTGGAAGTGTCGGGAGACATCTCGGTCCTCAGCCGTGGCAGGCACCATAGGAGGAAGGTCCCCGAATCAAGGGCGGAAGGTGGGAGAGTAAAGCTGGGTCTGAAGCTCAGCTCTTCAAGTTCCTAAGTCAGTGAACCCTGAGGAGGTTACCAGCCCCGCCCCCACCCCCGCGCTGCACCCCCAGGCTCCTCATCTGTGAATGAGTAAGATAATCACACCTTCTTTAGGGTCATTGGGATAAGTTAATATGAAAGTCCATTGGCCTACTCCAGAGTCCGGTATGTGATTGACATGCCATTGGTGGTAGCCGCCATTGTTGGCAGTGTTCTTTAGCCATCTTCTCCCCACAGCTGCCGCTGCTTCTCCATCCCCAGCCCAGCCTCCCTCCGTGGCCATCATTTTTCATTTTCAAGTGGTCTCTCATTTTGTAGATGCCTGTCAACTTGTACAACAAGACCCCAGTACCTGATGACTGCCACGGCACCATTTCTTTCCATTTTCAGAATCCCCGACCCAGCACAGTATGTATGCAATACAATGCATGAGAATGAATCAGTCTGGTTTTCATGGGGTCTCGTGGACAAGATGGACTCAAGGTCATAAGGTAGCAGTGTTCAATATTAGATTCCAGGCTCCCCAGAATGCGAATATATAAAGTTAGAAATTGAAGTGGGCCAATGTCTAGTTCTGTAAGAGGTGGGCATGGGGTAGTCTGGTAACAGTAAAAAAGAAACAAGGCCCCCCAAAATCCTTACAAATGTATTATTATTATTAATATAATTATTAAATATAACAATATTATTATAAATGTAATAAATATAATATTATTAGGAAAGAACATATCTTTCTAATAATAGTTTTATCAGCCAATTTCTTAATTAGACTCATTTTTCTCAAGAGTGTTTTTTGCCTATAGCAGATTATATACATGTCAAGACACACATGCGTTGTGACTCTTTGCATGACATAACCAGGAGCGCAGCTATCTTCAAGTCATCTAAGAATTCAGAGATTTCCCCTTGGACCACCAGTGACTATATCAACCTGACAGTCACTCGGGACCAAGCCTCCTCACTTGAGACTCACTTTTCCAGCTCACTGAATGTAGAGACCTCTCTCTACTGAGCATGTTTCTCTACAGCATGGAAGATATTGTCAAAATAAATCAAGGAAGTGGTTCTAAGCCCCATGTTTTAGGAGCTTAATCACCATGGGAGATTAACATGCACACATAATTCTCATAGGGAAAAATATGTCATGGTATAAATAATGCATCTAGATGGTTTCCTTTGTTTCTCGAGACAGGATCTCCCTGTGTAGCCTACCGTGGCCTGGGACTCTCTGTCTTAGCCTCCCCAGTACTGATGTTAGAAGCATCCTCTACCACTTCCTCCTGGCATCTAGGCTTGTCTGTTTGCTGAGGGTCTCATATAACCCAGGCTGGCCTCAAACTTGCTATGTAATTGAGGCTGGCCTTGAGCTCCTGAGCCTCCTGCCTTTATCTTCCAAGTGCCACCGAGATTACTGACGTGTTTCACCATACCTGGTTTGATGTGGTGCTGGGGATTGAATCCAGAGATTCATGCATGCTAGGCAAGCACGTTATGGACTGAGCTACACCTGTGGGCTCTAGTTTCAATAAGGGTCCTCACAGGCACAGATCAGGGTGGTTATCTGAAGTGTAAAGTAGCTTGAACTGGCGTGTACACATGATTAGGGTCTCCAGACACTAAGAGTGGTAGATGTGTTGGACAAAGGTCACTATGTAGTAACAAAAAACACCAGGGAAACATGAGGAAAAAGAGGAAACTGAGGCATTCACCATTCCATGAGCATGTAGTAAGGGTAGGAAGATCATTTATAGCCACAGTTTACATACCAGGAGCAGTTTGACACCTCAGCTTGGAAATGAACTAATTATCTTTATGTGGTGGAACCATTGGCTCCCTAACCTCTTCTTTGCCCAGTATTTTAACTCTCAGTAAATGTTCCCAGTGCCTCAGCCTCCAACAAAAAATTTCACCTCTTCTCATCCAACTCCTCAGCAAGTTCAGGCTCCGTCTGCCCTACCCTACCCTCTCCATGACTGCCACCATGGCCCAGACCACCTGGCTTCAATCCCTGTGTGCCCCTGCATCAATTTGCTTGAGATGGTTTCTATCCCTTGTTTGCTCTAAGTGCTGGCCGTGTAGCTCAGCGATGGGGCGTGTGCCTTGTGTGCCTGGGCTCTCCCTGGCCCTGTCGTTCTTCTCTGCTTGCCCACAGTGCTCCACCCTTACCGCAGCGCTCCTTGCATTCACCGATTGCATCTAGACAGTTGCTTTGTCCTCAAAATACTATTCCCTGAACCCTAGATACTCTTTGTCCCTTAGATCGCTTCTAGCTGCCCCCCTCATTGCTTAGATGTCTTCCTTGATTCTGAAGCTCCCAAGATGCCTCTGGGGACTTACAGGTGAGACTCAAGCATATTCAATGTCAGAAGCCATGGTCCAGCAGACTGAAGAAATCCCAAGGGATAAATGTTATGAAGTTGGCATGCTGAGCTGCTCGGTCTGTGGGACAGAGAAGGGATGTCCCTCAGACTGAGCGATGCGTCTTTCTGAGGCCACAGAGCAGTCAAGAGGCAGTGAGTCTCACCATCTTGATGAAACAGCTGTGAAGTCAGCCAGGCCATTTGTGCGCCCATCTTTTTCTGGATTGGTGCTAACCTGGACACGGTTGCCTCCTTGTGTCTCAACACTTAGCTCACTCACATTTACCTCAGTAACTGCCACAGGCTCTCCTGGGCCTTCTTGGGACCTCGGCCCATTTAGGTGGTTTCTTTATACAAGGATCGTAAGCCAAGCGGACTTCAGGAACCACGCTCTCCCGTGCCTGCTTTACTCTCTAACATTTTAAAACAACTGTCGATATTTCCGTTTCTTCTGAGAACAAACTTTGGGCAGAAAATGGGAGTTCCCATTTTCCTGCCTTCTCTTTGTTTTTACTCTTCAGGAGGAAGCACCGTTACTCCGCGTCCTTCCCTGTCCCACAGACAAGCAGGTGCTGTTCCTGCAGTCTTCCCAGCTGTTTCGTGCATTCCTCTTCACGCCTCCTGATGGCCTTGTCCTTTGCATTTTCTCAACAAGGAGCTGTTTGTGGCAGAGCTCTGTCATCTGTTCTTGCCTTCCTTGAATGTTCACACACCTCTCCGTTGATTTTTTTCTCTCACACACATTTAACCTAGAACTCTTACATGCCCAATAAGTGATAACAGTAGATCACAAATGATTGCTTGTTTGTGACAGCCACGGCTGGCTTTGAACTTTTAACCTTTTGCCTCTATCTCCCAAGTGCTGAGATTATAGGTATCAACATACCTAGTATTCTGTAACTGTTCCTGCCCAAACTTTTTTGTTAGTTTGTTTTTGTTTTTGTTTTTTGTTTGTTTGTGTGTGTGAGTGTGTATGTGTGTTTTTTTTGTTTGTTTTTGTTTTTTTTTGTTTTTGTTTTTGGTTTTGTTTATTGCATGCCCTGCTCCCTGCCAGCACTGGGCCAGCATATGGAACCCCAGGAGCCTGGGTCTGTCTGGATCTGGATGGATGTCCACCCCAACTCCAGAGGCGAGTGGTTCAACCTCAGTACATCTGCTCACTCCCTGTCCCCTCCACTTCCTTCTGCCTTGGATTTCCAGACAGTCAAAAATGGGTTCACATCAAATAAAGTTTGTTTTCCTTTAGTGCAGCTTTCCATTTATAGCTAGTCTTCTCTTGAAAGGCTCTTTCCTCCCCCCTCCCCCTTTTTGGGTATTCAGGATAAACTCTTGGGGTTTTTTTTGTTTTTATTTTTTTATTTTTTTATTTTTTAAATCTTGTGGTCAGCCAGCTAACCAGTCATTCATTCAGAATGTCTCCAGAAAAGCTAGTGGTTACCTTTACAGACATTTAGGCTAATTTCCATGGCTTCTGAGACCTCATGGCCTGGCGCCCACAGAGTCATGCAAACCGCTGAACAGAAGCATTTGCCTAGCCTGGTAGTTCCTACTCTGCAAGCTCAGCCTGGTAAAGCAGGCTGGTGAGAATGGTGCCAAGGGCACAGTCTGACGGGGTGGTAAGGCTCATCCATTCCGCACGGTGGATACAGAGGAAACAGTGAACTCAGGGACGTGAAGACCACCGTCGACCACACCCATTGGGGGTTTGGTGGCTGGTTTTGCTGGCCTTTGGGTTTCAGCCACATTGGCCTTCCTCTGGCCCCTTAGCTATGGCTGTATTCCGAATGTGAAATGTCCCCCGTTAGGCCCATGTGCCTAAACATTTGGTTCCCTGGTGGGTGGCTCTGTCTTGAAAGGTTATGAATCTTCAGGTGAAGCCTTGCAAGAGGGAATGGGTCCCTTGGAGGCGGGCCTTGAGGTTTGCTAGCCGTGTCCCACCTCCTATTGGCTCTTTGCTCCCTGGCTGCTGACAGAACTCAATTGGCTCTCTTACACTCCTGCCGCCCTGATGAATTGTACCCCGTTCTTAAGTCCCCAGCTAAGGCAACACCCGCCCCCCCACCTTAAGTTTTTTCTTGTCAGGCATTTGGGCACAGTGACCAGTAACTGATACAGTTACACTCTGTGGCCTCCTGCCACGTTTCCATTCTTCTGGTGCCTGGAACACTCTTAAAGCTAATTCATCCACTTTCTCCTGCCCTAGCCAGATGTGGCACTAAGGCAGCACAGCACATCAGACCTCAGATTCTCCTTTTATTTGAGTGATTTTCCAATTAGCACCTGGCTGTCCCTCCAGACTGTAACTCTGTGGAAGTGCTCCCTGGTGTGGCAACCTCTCCAGGCTGCACCGAAATGTTTGCCATGTCTCATTCTAGGCCTGCGCCTTTCCTGAGCGTGGTGTCTAGGTCTTTTCCTAACACAGTGTCAGCCCAATAAATATTTGGTGAGTTGGGCCGCATGAGCTGGCTTTAATTGAACAATGTGGCTTCAGAAAGGGCACCTGAAATATTGGAACTTTTGATGAAACAACCTTACAAACACACAGCCCTCTTCCAGATACCTTGGAAAGTAGAATGGTTTTAGGGAGAATGGTAGCTTTCTTAAAAAGCCAAGTTTACTGATGCCGAAGAGAGAGATAGCTCGCCCGCCGAGCTGTGGGCAGGGTTATCTTGCTTGGCCTCGGTGGGAGAGGATGTGCTTTGTCCTGATGGGACTTGATGTGCTGGAGTGGGTTGGTGAGGTGGGGCGCCCCTTTTCTGAGGAGTAGGGGAGGGGAATGGGAGAAGAGGGAGGGAGGTGGGACCAGGAAGAGAGGAGGGAGGTGGCGATGATCAGGTTATAAAGTGATTAACTAAAATTAAAAAAATAAAGAAAAAAGGAAATCAAAGGTTCATTGATGTTAGTGTTGGTTAGAGAGCTAGAGCTGCCTTCCAAAAGCTGAAAGTCAGACTCCTGCCCATAGACTAGAGGTAGTGCAGTGGCACCTAAGGCCAGAAGAGGGCGCACTCAGACAAGTGTGCTGCCTCTGCAGTGAGAGCCAGGGGTCCTTTGAACTTGGTCTTTGGTTTGTTGGTTTTTTTGTGTTTTTTTTTCCCCTTTCTTTTTTCTGTGGATGCTTTTGTGTTCTCTGCAGGGAACAGAGAGGTTTTCCCCCACTCTGTGCCAAAGACAATCATCTTGTGGAAATATAACTAAGCTGATGACTTCACATGTTAAATACCAAATCCCAGGGATATTGTCATGTGCACAAACATTTTAATGGACTTGAACCTTTGGTGGCAGTGAAATCTCTGAACAAATTACATGCCACGCTCTTAGCAGTGTAAAAACACCACAGGGAGGAGGAGTCAGTACCTCCTTCACACGGTGCCTTGAGAAGGCCCTTCCATCTGGGCCACGCTTATCAGGTTAATCAAGATTATTTTTGCATAAACATATCACCTACAGCCTATACCTTGATTAAAAAGAAAACGGGACAGGCATCAAGTTGGGGTACTTTAAAAATTCTTGTTTTCGCGCAATACAAGCTTCTTCAGGGTATATTTTCTCCCCTGCACTTTCCAGCCCCAGTCTTTCATGGGGGAGCAGACAAATTCAAGGAGCCCTTTTGGTAACCGCACGTGCAGGACTACAGTGGCAAAGCCAGTGTTACGGATTTCTCCTACAGAGCACCTCACTCAAGTGCGCTAAGCTGCACCGTGAAAATCATGGCAGAGCTGCATGCAGGAGAAGACAAAGCAAAACCCTGAAACCGTGGTGCATCAGTAATGGAGTGATAGAGCAAGTTCTTATTTAGCCGAGCAAGTGATGGACACATATGAGCATCTAAGAGCAGAGAAAATGGAATCTTTAGAGCAGCAATGTGGAATTATCTCATGACGGCTTTAGAAATTATCTGTATGTTTTCTAAACAGAGATCGGTATGGAGGGAAATCCGAAGAAATGAATTCCTCCGGGAAGTGGGATTCAACAGGTAAGGGGAACCGAACTTTAATTTTGTTACTTTCCACATCTGGCCCCTCTCTCCAAGGCATCTCCAACCCTGAGAAGTTCACTGATGTTTCGGGGTGCCTGACTCTCCCCTTGCCTTTGCTGTTCTGGAAAGTCCCTGCCAGCTGATGCAGTTTCCCCCAGGGCTCTCTCGCCTGCCTTGAGCTTCTCCTCTGAGCATCCCAGAAGAAGTCTGCACAGTTTTTTTCTTTTAATGGCTTCTGTTCCTTTAGCCACTCTATGAAGCGTGTCAGCCCTAGGCCCCTGTCCTGGTGGTGGTGGGGGCTCATCAGTGTGTATGTTCTCCCTGAGTGCCCTTGTCAACTCCAGAGATGACTAGAAGTCTCCCAGATTCTGTCCTGCCCCTCACCCCAGTCTCCCAGAGTCATAGAAAGAAAAGAAAGAAAGAAAGAAAGAAAGAAAGAAAGAAAGAAAGAAAGAAAGAAAAATAACATTGCGTTTGAAAAGCATTCTCTTTGCTATCAAGGCACCAAGCAGGAATAAAAAGTAGGACTGACAGGCAAGATTCCTTAGAGAGTGACATACATGTCAAGACCAGAAGGATGAAGGATGCAGAGAGCCACATTTCTAGTATCTGTACGCACTGTTTCTGCTCCTCAGGAGGAGCCTCCCGTCACGGTTGGCAATGCCTGGCACAGAGTAAGTTAAAAATCTGTAAGATGAGAACCTGGACGGACGCGTGGGTGGACAGACACGAGTGCCTCGTGGAGCGTGGGTGGACGGACATGAGTGAGTATGGTGACTTGTAGGAACAGTTACAAAGCCAACTGTGCTGAAGCCTTGCGACAGTATTGGCTTGTGTGCGTGAAAGATGGCTGAAATAAGCTCTCAGGCTCTCTACCACTGTGTGTGTGTGTGTGTGTGTGTGTGTGTGTGTGTGTGTGTGTGTGTGTGAGAAATGAGTATGTACTTTACAAAAGGAACATTTTTATATTTGTCTTCAAGGATCAGCTTACTTTACCCTTTGGGTAACGTTTTTTTTTAGCAGAGAGAGAAGGTATACATAGCAGTTAAGCACCCAATCCCTTCAGATAAATCAAGTGCTGGCCCAATCTTTTACCTGTATCCCGGGAAACCTTACCCAGGCCCCAGTTTCTATGTCCACGCACTATGTTCAGCTATGTCTGCTTGTAGGCTGTTGCTGGAAGGACTCAGGACAGGCTAGGAGCTGGCCTAGCATTTGGGATGAAGTGAGGCCTCAAAAGTCAGGCAGGCTTCTAGTGGTGGAGGCCTGATGTTTCTTTAAGCATGGCCTATCCAAATGCCCCCCAAGTGGCTTTCTGAAATAATGGCCACCAGAGGCAATAAAGACGCATATGTCAAGCTGGTTTTGCTGGTCAAAGAGGAAAGACTGCCCCCCAACTCCCACCCCACCCCCTACTTTAGAGTCTCCTTTGACTCCAGCTATCTCTGAAAATGGCTGAGAACATCAACACTAATTGGACTTGTCATCTCATTAGCGAGGTGCAGGTGACTCGCTACTGAGCCAGCTGGTAAAAATCAGACCCAGGGCTCCCTGTATAACATGGCTGCTGTTTTTTGTACTCAGGCTATTAAGTGGCTAAAACACGCACACACGCACACACACACACACACAAAACAAAACAAAAAACCACCCAGCCTATCATCCATCTTCTTAGGCCACAGTTGTCCCTCAGACTTCTTCAGCTTCGTCCTCCCTGGCCCACTCAGAGGTGATGAAAGAGAGGAGTGAGGGTCCCTCAGTCTCTCCAAGAGAGAAGAACTTGTCCCCTATGAAGCTCCTCCAGGGCCCTTGCTCTAGACCTCAGCCCATTGCCTGTCCTGGTCAGCCCATTTCTTTGCCTTTATGACTCAAGCTGGGGCTGCTGGTCTCTCTTGGCTGTGTCGGGGGCGGAGGGTGGCTCCTTGGCTGACCAACTCTTTCTGGCTGTGGGCCTTTTCCTCCCCACCCAGGAGGTCTGCCCCTGACCCTACTGTAGGGTCACCCCACAGCAGCCTCTGGCTCACATCACGTGGGAACAGTATCAGCGTACAGTCACTCATTAGCTGATGTACTGGTTCACCCTCAGCACTTCCTGTGACCCACAGTTCAGTATAGCGTTATCTTTAGTGTGCCCCCAACTCATCGGGATGGTTGAATAGCTAAAGATAACCCCCATCATATTTCTTCTACAGCCTCATCCTTGGTTCTAAACTTCAGAGGCAAATAGTCATCGCCTTCCCATCGACCTCATAGTGGCCAGAACTCCAGTTTGTGCCTGTCAGGCCTCATCCCCACCATTGTCATCTTACCACCTGAGCTGAGTGCAGAGCCCACAGGTCTAGGCTGAGCCAACAGTCTTTGTTTCGTGCCCCCCCCCCCCTGCCCCCCCCCTGCATCCTACCATGGTGCCAGGGATAATCCTGCCATCTTAGCCTCTGACACCCTGCAAGTATTTTTTGCCACAAACCCCTGTCAGAACCCGCCTCTCAATGTCACATGCAAAGATGCCTGGCATCATTAGCCACTGGGGAAATGCAAGCTCCAAAGCCCTGTGACACGTCATACCTGCAAAGAGGACGTCAAGGAAAAAAGGTAGCTGGGAACAAGTGTTGACCAGGATGTGGAGCAAATGGGGCTCTCATCCGGTGCTGCCGATGAGTACAAAATAGTGTGGCCACTTTGGAAAAGGCAGGCAGTCCCTCAGACAGTGAAGGGTGCGGGTTAGTATATGAGCCAACAGTCCTACACTTAAGTATATACCCAAGAGAAGGGAAGGCCCATACTCACATAAAATGAGTCTGCTAACGTTAGTAGAATTACTCATTGGAAGCAAGAAGTGCCTTCATGTGCTGGATTAGTCAGCCATCAAATGGAGCTAAGTTCTGCTACATGCTACAGCATGATGAACTGTGGTGTGAAAGACACCAGTCATGTATGGAAGAATTCCATGTATATGAGATGGCCGGATAGACAAACCCATGGAAACAGGAAGCAGATTGGGTATTGCCAGGGAGTAAAGGAATGAAAACAAGTAGGAAATAGCTGCTAGTAGGTATATCTTTTTGAAAATGTCCCCAGATTAGATAGTGGCAATAATTGCATGATTCTACAAATGTACTGAAAGCCACTGAATTGCATACTTTATATTGGTGAATTGTAATATGTGAATATATGTCAAACATACAAAGATATGTAATATGTCTCTAGAAAGGAGCTTTTGAAAATCACTAATCTCTCTCTCTCTCTCTCTCTCTCTCTCTCTCACACACACACACACACACACACACACACACACACACACACACACTCCTAGCTTTCTGTTATTTCAGTACTTTGGGGCAGGGAATGGAGCCAGGCTAGCACAGTGCATGCCTATCATGCATAAGGCCCTGGGTTCAGTCCCTGGCACTACATGAACTAGCAGAGCATTATAAACCCAGCACTCAGGAGCTACAAAGTCAGCCTTTGCTACAAGGGGTGTCTGAGATCCACCAGGGACACATGAGACCCTGGTTCAAAATCTTTTTTTAAAAGGCTGTCCCTAAGCCAGGCATGGTGGCACACACCTTTAATCCCAGCACTCGGGAGGCAGAGGTAGGAGGATCGATGTGAGTTCTGGGCCAGCCTAGTCTACAAAGTGAGTCCAGGACAGCCAAGGCCACACAGAGAAACCCTATCTCAAGCACACACACACCCCACCAAAAAAGGCTGTCTCTAATACACTTTGAACAATCCAGTCTTAGATAGGTAACAATATAATCACTTAAAAATGGCATCTTCTTCTAGAAGGCAAGCTTCAAGAAGCTGGAGACTTTTGTTTTATCTTTTGTTATGTTTACCATGCTTAACACAAGACTCAGCTCACAGTACAGTTTCTATAAATTCTCATGGAATGAAAGGCACCTTCACGGAGCTCCAGTCTTAAATAGATACCGTCTCAGTGGTGACTGGGAATTCCTTTTATTTCTTCTTCTTCTTCTTCTTCTTCTTCTTCTTCTTCTTCTTCTTCTTCTTCTTCTTCTTAAATTTGTGCTGAGGGTTCTGGGATGGACTCCTTGTGTACATTAGAAAAATGCTATACCACTGAGCTGTACCCCGCTCGTCAGCACGTGAATTCAGCACATGCTTTCAGAGGCCTGTTGGGCCTGTGCAGAGTGTGAATGCAATGGGCATTTCTGTGTCCCCGCAGGGGACTTACAACCTACAAGACCCATATCTAGTGGAGTCTGCGCTTCAATGCTACAAAGGTAATACCCACAAGGCTTGGAAGCATTTTGGGATGGCAAGTGTCTCAGAGTTCCTCCTGGTGGGATCATGCAGGAGAGTTTTGAGCTGAGTGTGGTAAGAATGGGTTCCGAAGGGAGGGGCTGAGCGAAGAGAAGGCCAGTGGAGGAGGGAGAGGCCATTTCCAATACAAAGGCCTGGCCAGCTTGGAAGTGTTTCCAAGCCATAGTTTTATTGTCTTTCTGCAGCGGGGAGTAAAATCAGGATGCAGGGTGCCAACTCCCATTCCTCATCTTGGGGAAGGCTTTGAGAGAGGTGTGGTAGGAAAGGGTGACTCAGTGGCCGGGGAGGGAGGGAATAAGAGTGTCTGAAGGAGATGGGGGAGACTTGATTGGATATAATTACCCTTCTCACCATGGAAAACTGGGGAAGGGGAGCCGAAAGGTCAAGGCGGCAGAAGGTGAGGTGCAGGATGATGACAGGAGTTGGAAGCCAAGAGGTGCCTGTCTGCATGCAACCCATAGTCATTGGGGGAGTTCAAGGGGCCACAAAGAGCACAAGAGGGCGGGTCCAGTTGCCTTTCCCTCACACAGACGTCTCTTCATTGCACCCCTCTCACCCCATATTTCATCTTTACAGGCAGGGATTCTAGGGAACTTTTCATGAGATGGAGGTGGGAATGGGCCAGGAAGTGATTAAGACATGAATAAGGCTTTGGAAGAAGGCGGGGAGATGCCGAAGGGTTAAGTTGACGAGGGAGATGGGAGGAGGAGGCAAGGAAGATGTGGGAAGGATGGGGTTAAAGGTCAAGGATGATGCTATAAAATCTGGCACAAATCACAAAGAGAGGTTTGGGAAATGAAGAGATGGGTCAGAAAAAGAAAGACCTACCCCAAGCAGGCCTATGAACCATAGCTAATGAACCTATAACCAGAGCTCTAAGATCTTCTTGCAGAAGTTGCCTGACTCTACAACCCATGGACAGATGTATAAATCCCAAGGAGCCTGAGATAAAAATGAGCCTAGGCACAAGTGAGCCAGGATGGGAAAGGCTGCGACACAGCAGGATTTCCTTTTTCCTACACTTTGGTGGTTCCTTTGTGGTTTCTGTTTGCCAATCCTAGGAGGAACAAATGACAGTGTGGCTTAACGGTTAGGGCAGAGACTTCGGGCAAAGGATAGATGCAGGTTCTGTGGGCGCAGACTCCACTGTGCTCAGCCTTGTGTCTTCTCCTGCATAAGCAGAGGAGACACTGGAGGGGTATTGCTAGGGTGGTGTGGAAGTAGAGGACGGGCTCCTGACCCAGTAGGGTGCCCAACCTTTCGTCACCTCAGACATACAGATTGTAAGTAGGTTGGCATCACTATAGTCAGGATGCGAGACCGCTTCTCTCAGTGGCGCACAAAAGGATTTTGTAACTTATAGCCCTTTAGGTCTGGTCAGAGGCGGAAAAAGGCATCCAGTAAGCAGTAGCTGTTTGGTGCATGGTGCTGTAGATGGGCACTATCTGTTCTTGGGGCTGGTAAAGCCCTTTACCTGATGGATAGGAGCCAAGGTCCTGATGTCTTGAGTGCATTACAACTTTCTGTGAGAAATGGGGTTAGGTGATGTCACCTCTTTTTTTGTTTGTTTGTTTTTGTTTTTTGTTTGTTTGTTTTTTGAGACAGGGTTTCTTTGTGTAGCTTTGGCTGACCTAGACTCGCTTTGTAGATCAGGCTGGCCTCAAACTCACAGACATCGGCCTGCCTCTGCCTCCCTAGTGCTAGGATTACAGGTGTGCGCCACTATACACATGGACTGTCTTTTCTAACTGTCCTGTCTCACGGCATGGAAACCAGCATCAGGAAGTCAGACCCCGATTAACAACGTTGTGAGGGGATAGCTATGCTGCATGGAAGGTAATAAAAATCTGATTTTGTTGAATGCAGGTCATCTGGAACCTCAACCCATGGTCCTGATAGAAAGGACTGGCTCTCTACGCCCCTGGGAGGCCATGGAACTAGAATATAACTGATGGTCTGAGGGGCATGTCAGAAAAAGTCTCATCTTTTCAATACTTGTTTCTGGGCCTTAGAGTATTCCATGATGCCTTGTGCACAGCATAACTCTTCACAGAGACCCCCCAGCAGTATGGCATCAGCGAGTCAGGAAAGCATGGTATATGCTATATGAAACCAGACAACGTCAATCACTCATTTGTCAGTCAGTCTGTCTGTCTGTGTATCTTCTGGTGTGTCTTCCAACACCATGGCAGTTAGGATGAGCTGTGTCATACAGAGTAGCATATAAAAATGCCTACATGGCCGGAAAGCCAAGCTCAAGAAGCCAAGGACAGAAACAGCAAATTTGTTTCCATTGCTAAATGGAGCCACCTGCTGGATAACTTGTAAGGAACCAAGGTTTATTTAGCTAATGATTCCGGAGGTCCAAGGTCAAGGGGCACGTTTAGTGGGGTCTGCCTTCGCTCCTCAGAGTTTTTGGCAACACAAGGCATCAGATGGCAAGAGAGACCATAACAGAGTCAGAACAGAGTGATGGCTTAAAAAGACCTGCCCTGAGGCTAGTGAGTTGTCTCATACCATAAAGACCACCCAGCCTATGGCCTGAATTCAGTTCCCAGGACCTACATGGTACAAGGAGAGAATTAACTGCTGCAAGTTGTTGTCCTTTGGCATCTACACATGTGCTATGGCATGTGTTAGTATGTGTATATGGGTATGTGCACACATGTAAATAAGTAAATAAATGTAAAAACTGCAAAAGAAAAGGAAAGCCCTACCCTGGAGGCAAGGGTTAAGCTCAGGTGGTAGAGTACATTCCTGGCATGTATGAGGTCCTGGGTTCAACCCTTAGCACTGCCTAGCCCAGGTGAGTGGCATATGCCTGTCATCCCAGGCAGGAGGGTAAGAAACTCAAAGTCATCGTCCTTGGATACATAGTGGGTTTGAGAACAATTTCCATTAAAGATTATCTCAAAAAAAAAAAAAAAAAATAGAAAGAAAGAAAGAAAAGGAAGGAAGGAAGGAAAAAAGAAAGAAAATGGAAAGGGAAAACCCCCAAATTTTAAGCAAATCTTGAAGACAACACAAGCATTCATTATGTCATGAGGCTGTTCAAGGCCCTCATGATCCAGCAACCTCCCCTAGAGCCTGCCTGGTCCCAGCTCTGGATATCTTAAAATGGAGATGCTGTTTTAACATGAGAGTTGGTAGAGACATTTAGATAGACTACAGCTGCTACCGACTTCTTAGTCCCTCACAGACTGAAGGGGCAAAGAAGAGGGAGAGGCAGACTAGGCGATCTTATCTACCAACAGATATGGCGGGCTTGAGGAGCACTGAGGAGCGTAGGCTCTGGGCTCTATCCTCCAGCCTTCACCTTTTTATGCCTCAGAAAGAAATGGAGGGAGCGCCCTGGCTGGCCTGCCGGTGGCTGTCTGCATACAACTCTGCCACTCTTTTCCCTTTCTTAACTTTTCCAACCCAACTGCCCTTCTGGCCCTGCTCCCACTGACTTGGGATGCCACAGAGGGCCACCCACCCACGCGTGCTCACAAAAGCAAGCCTGTCTGGAACTGAGCAGGGTAACAGAGAGGGACAGGCCCGGGAGCCACACCATGCTCCTCTGAGAGGAGGCTGGCAGGGCTAGTCAGGAGGAAAGAAGAGGCAATGCCTTGTTACATCCAGCCTCTCACCCAGACAGAGCAGCTACGTGAAACCCTGGGTCCAAGTAGGGCTGTGTGATGGGTCCTGTCACTGTCCAAATCAAACTAGACCCAGAGAGTCTAAACTAACAACACCACCATCTAAATCTTTTGTGGTAAACCAGTTTAAGACGTTTACTTTTCCATTGGCAACTGTTGCCCTTGTATCCTGGACCAGTGGTTCTCAGCCTATGGGTCACGACCCCTTTGGGGGAAGGGCTCAAACAACCCTTTCATGGGGTCTCCTAAGACTATCAGAGAGCACAGAGGCTTACATTATGATTCACAATAGTAGCAAAATTATGAAGTAGCAACAAAATAATTGTATGGTTGGGGCGGGGGTCACCATATAAGGAAGTGTATTAAAGGGTTGCAGCATTAGGAAGGCTGAGCCTGTCCCAAGTATTAAGTGCAAGAGAAGCTATGGGCACTACCAGTGGCACTTAACAAGTCTCAGTGGCTGTGACTGACAGCATGACGTCAGAGAGGCTGCCCTGGCTTTCTCTGTCCTGTCAGGGAGCCACCCTGTGGAGGCTGTTATGAACAAGATACCTGGCTAGATACAGCAAGAGAACAAGATTGAATAGTGGTCAGAGCCATGGGCTTCAATGGGAAGCTTCCGGGATTTAAATCCACAAAGGCAGGTGCCCGTTCTTGGCTTCCGTCACTGCATCTGTAAGCAACCCTAGCCCCTACTCTTTGTGCTTGTTATCCATCTGCGAGAGGGGCAGTCCTGCCAGTGCCTGCCTCGTAAAGGAAACACACATTGCAGAATCGCATCTTACAGCAGCTATCTTTGTTGTTATAACTAACAATTCAGGAGGAATAGATCGTCTCAGGGTCTTTGAGAGTGTGTGAGAAGTTAAATCACAGACACGGTATCAGGCTCTGCTAAGTGCTATGAGGCCAGAGCCAGGAGCTTAGGATGTGGGTTAGGCAGCTTTTGTGGAAACGAGGTGTCTCTGCCAGAAGGACAAACGGGCTCTGCATGTGGGGGAACAGTATAAAGGAATCCTGTGAATGAAGGCCCATGGGAAGGGGGAGGGCATCTCCCCAGCCCGAGGCCATTAACCAGAGGGCCTCACAGGGATGTCCAGGGTGAGTTTGACATTAGGTCACAGAGGACCTCGAGTGATGTCATTTCAGTGAGCTTAGACTGTCCCCTGCCTTAGTGTTGTTTATGGTTTGTCTTTTCCAAGATGTAATAATCTAAGGGGGGAAAAAACCCATTATGTTGTACTTATTTTGTTAAGGCATGTACTTGTGTGAGCCGATGTGCATGTGTGCATGTGTGCCCATGTGCATGCATTTGGTGAGAAGGGGCTGTCTTCCGCTATCGCTGGCCATCTTATCTCAAATGATAAGCTAGGGTTTGTCACTGAGTGCTGCACTCACTGCCTAAGATCCACTTGTCTCTATCCCCTCTGCCCCCCACCCCAGTGCTAGAGTTACAAAAGCGTGTGAGCATGCCCCCAACATTTTTAAAATGTGAGTTTTAGAGATCAAATTCAAGTTCTCATGTTTGTGCATCAGGTACTGTAGCCACCAAGCCCTCTCCCTCGCACCAAAAAAAGCCATTTTATCATTGGTTATCTTGCACTGTGGTTTCTTACACACAGCAGGCACTCAGCCAACACCTGCCAAGCACATGCCCAGTGTGTGTAGCCATACAGTCAGATATGCTATCTTGATTTTTTTTTTTTTTTAGCAGACATGGCTATACATGCTAAGACTTTGGAACCATTCCCATAGCTAGACAGAAGTGGGAAAGCTTGGCCTGGCTGTTGACAGTGCTTCATCACACATAGTGCCTGCAGTGGTGTTTTCAAGAAATCCCTCCACAGTTCCACCATGACACGTCCCAAGAGCTATGATTTAGAGGAGAAAAGTTCTCTGCATTCAACTGCCAAACTCAGATTGCACCTGCTCATTTTAATCATCTGTCAGCCTCTGGCCCTCCCGACAGGGTCGGCCATTGTTTAGATTAAATGAGTACTCTGTTTCACCTCTTTGCAGTTTGCTGTTGGTAAGAAAAGTGTCTGCCCGGGCTATGCCTCCAGCGCAGCCCGGTGAGTATCTACCATGCGCTGGTCAGCATCACAAACTAGTCTGTTCACAAACCAGGCACAGTGCCAACGTGGGTGACGTTAGCGCTTCCTGTGGTCTGCACGGCAGAGCTGGTTATTTCTGGATTGTTCTATAAAACAGAGATGGGTTTAGGATGGATCTGGACAGTCTTGTTTCCCTCTACTTTATTTGTTTAGCATTGAGGATAGACAGTTATAAAACACAGCTGGCTCCACAGGAAGGGAGGCGTGCTCTTTGTGTAGCTGTGAACAACTGAATTGCTTAAACTTAGCTCTAATCCAGACAATCTAGTTCTTGGTAAGGAAGGAAAAAAGAGCCACTATCTTGAACGCTTTAAGTTTTGGAATCTCCCCCCAACCCCCCCCCCCCCCCCCCCCCCCCAGTCTCAAATGAGGAAAAGGCACAATAAAGATATGGGTATTTTGAGTGGTTTTACAATTCATTTTCCTTGGTTCTCACAGAAAAGGATAGGAAGTTGTTTTCCAAATCCCTTCCCCAGCTGGGCGGTGGTGGCGCACGCCTTTAATCCCAGCACTCGGGAGGCAGAGGTAGGCGGATCACTGTGAGTTCGAGGCCAGCCTGGTCTACAAAGCGAGTCCAGGACAGGCAAGGCTACACAGAGAAACCCTATCTTGAAAAACCAAAAACAAATAAGCAAGCAAACAAACAAAAACCAAACCAACCAACCAAACAAACAAACAAAAGACCCCAAATCCTTTCCCCTTTACAAACTGTTCTAACCAACATCCTTCTCATTGGTTCACAGGGACCAGAAGTTATGAGGAAGACTTGTATGTGGCTGCATAGCTGTCAAGAGACCTAACTTCAGGACCCACAGTTTAGTACCAATTGGGATTTTTCCTAACTTGCCGCATTATGGCAGAATTACACCAAAAACATACTCAAAAGGTAAGTAATGTGTGCACTTGTGTTTTTATGGTGGGTGTGTGGCATGCAGGTGTGCCATGGGCGGAGGTCAGAGGACAACTTTCAGGGGTCATTTCATTTTGTCTACCATCTGGGTCTGAGGATCCAACTCAGGTTGTCATGTTTGGCAGCAGGTGCTTTTAACCCAAAACCCGTCTTGCTGGCCTCCCTCAAGACTTTTCTGTCCATATGTTAAAACATTTGGTAGTGCAGGTAGGATGTGTCTCAGTGGTACAATGCTTACTAGCATATACAGGCCCATGGCAAGGTCAGTCTCCAACACAGCAAGAGAAACACACACACACACACACACACACACACACACACACACACACACACGTTTAAAAAAAAAGCACACACAAAAATCCATAACTTCGGGGCTGGAGAGATGGCTCAGAGGTTAAGAGAACCACCTGCTCTTCCAAAGGTCCTGAGTTCAATTCCCAGCAACCACATGGTGGCTCACAACCATCTATAAGCCCTCTTCTGGCCTGCAGGTGTACATGCAGGCAGAACACTGTATACATAAATAAATAAATAAATAAATAAATCTTTAAGACTCCATTTTTAAAAATCCATAACTTCTTTAAGAATGACAGATTTGAGCTGAGCCTGGTAGTGATACAATCCTTTTAGCTACTCAGGAGGCTGAGGCAGGGGGAATCACACATTCAAGACCTATCTGGGCACTTTAGCTAGACCCTCATCTCAAAATAAGAAGTGAAAAGAGGACGAGGAATGTACCTCAGCAGTAAAGCAATTGCCTAAAAGACTGAAGGCTTAAGCTGCACTAACACACACACACACACACACACACACACACACACACACACACACTTACATATGGCATGCGCGAGCACATGCATGCATACACACACAAGTGCATTTGTCCTATTTGGCTTCACACCCCTTCCGAAGAT
>OU015744.1:46407986-46436925 GCA_907169655.1 Acomys percivali | reverse complement strand
GTGTGTGTGTGTGTGTGTGTGTGTGTGTGTGTGTGTGTGTGTGTTTCTTGTTCAGGATCTCAAGCTGAGGAAAGAGTAGACTGTTGAAGGAACCGGGACAAGGCGCTCCTTTTGGATTGGGCAGCTTTGATTCAGCAAGCCACAGGAGTCCAAATCAGAAGGTGTTGGCGGTGGTTTGAATGAGATGTGTGGTGTGCGCGCCCCACCCCCACCCCGTTGTCCTTGGCATTTGGATACTTGGTCCTACCCCACCCCCACCCCCAGCTGGTGGTAGTATTTGCATAGGTTTCGGGGTGTGACCTTGATGGAGGAAGGATGTGGATGAGGTTGGGCTTTGGGGTTTCAAAGCCACTCACCATTCCCTGGTTGTCTTGCTCTGTGTTTCCTGCTTGGGGTTTTAGGTTTGAGCTCTCAGCCATGCCTGCTGCCTTGCCTGCCGGCTGCCATGCCTGCCTGCTGCCTTGCCTGCCTGCTGCCATGCCTGCCTGCTGCCTTGCCTGCCTGCTGCCTTGCCTGCCTGCTGCCTTGCCTGCCTGCTGCCTTGCCTGCCTGCTGCCTTGCCTGCCTGCTGACATGCTTTCCTGCCACGGTGGCGATGGGTTTATCCCTCTGTGAGCCTAAAGCCCTTCCTTATATAAGTTGTTTTGGTCACGATGCCTTATCACAGCAATAGAAAGATAAGTCAGTACCAGTGCGGCATCTGTGTCTCTGAAAAGGAACATGCCAGCATTCTGGTGGATCTGGCCTGAGAACTGTCCAGCTATGGAAACAAAATCACCTAGTAGAAAATCTTTGTAATACTTTAATGATGTGCTGAAAGACCCTTTCTGAACAAAAGACACAGATCTAGAGTCTCATCCAGAGTCACACCCCCTCCTAAAGTCACTGTGGAACTAAACCCATCTCCCCCGCCCCCTTCAGCCTGCTACTCATTAACCTGAGCACGATGTGTCCTTGGCTACTCCCAGGCAACTCAGCTCTTCCAGGATGCCAAATCCTTCTTTCTCAAGGCGCTCAATAACTTATGGCGTCACTGCAAACTCTGGAGCACCATGACAATCAAACGTATCTGAGCATGTGCTAGTGGGCAAACACTTTCACTCCATGTATCCATGGTATCCAGTTGTGAGCACCATTACACACCTCCATACACCCCCACCCTTCAGGTAATGCAATCCCTAATTACTGACACATGCTGATTTCTACACAATAGTGTTTGGCGATATTATGCTCCAAATCCTAGGAAAGAAATCCTCAGTTCTTTAAGATACATTTATAATATAGTTCTCCTAATGTTGGCATTTAATTTTTCTTTTTTACTTTAACATTTCTCCATTTATATATTTATTTCAACGTGTTTAAAGGGCCTAGTCCTATTTTTGAAATACTATGCGTGAGGTTTCTAAACTCCTGAGTAATAACAATGGGATGCCTCCCGGCCCCACTATTATCTGGAGTGGAAAGAGACTGTGAGATTGTGTAGTAGGAAAGTCTGGCCCTAGAATAGACCTGAAACCAGGAAATACTCTGTGGAAAAAATAGCTGTCAAAGCCACTTATTAAGCACCCACAGTACTCTAGAGCCTCTGCAGAGTGTGTGTTTGTGTGTGTGTGTGTGTGTGTGTGTGTGTGTGTGTGTGTGTGTGTCAGAAATCATATCTTCTTAGGCCACTTTAAAAGCCTCTTCTGTCACAATAAGACCTTTTATAGAAACCACATACCACTGGAGAGGCGTGGCCTGAGGAAGACAGAAAACAATAGATCTTTGAGGACAGACCAAAATCCTGGTAGGGTTATCCACAGAGATACAGGCTTGCCCAGAGTTGTCTGAGGCTGAAATGCTGAGGCCAACAGCTCAGGTGACACCCCTGTCTGAGTCTTAAGAGCCAGACATGATGCCCAGCAGAAAGTGGCCCCCAAACCTCTTAGGGTAGTTTTAGGAGGTCCATAAAGGTAAATGCCTGGCATGGTGGCGCACGCCTTTAATCCCAGCACTCAGGGAGGCAGAGGCAGGGGGATCTCTGTGAGTCTGAGGCCAGCCTGGTCTACAAATTGAGTCCAGGACATCAAGGCTACCCAGAGAGAGCCTGTCTTGGAAACAAACAAACAAAACAAAACGAAATAAGGTAGAGAACAGCATTTCTGTTCGGTTTGGTTTGGTTTCACTGATTACATGTTCAGTGCCTCTGAGCAGCTGACATGGAACCCCTCACTCTTTAATTTGGTAGACACGAAAGAAGCTCCCGTGTATAATAGATTGGCAAGATCCCAAAGGCTGCCAGGACGTACAATTTCTTCCTCTCAGGCAGAACAGATGCCCTGGCATCTTGTCTTCAACTCTTGAGGCTGACGTTAGATACTTGCTTTACCCTTCCTGTGTCATTCATTCTGCCTGAATAAGAGATGCTCTTCCGTGAGATGCTTCCTAATCTCATTTGACCTATGATCTTGTTTAGGTTCAACAAATCCTCATCAGCTGACAGGGAAAATGAGATGCTCAGTGCCACTCTCCAGCAGAGCATTTCCGCCTGTTTATGCCCAATCAGGAAACAAGGGCATCCTGGACACCTGGGGAGCCGGCTGCCAATTGGACCGGGAAGCCCTGCAGACATCCTCAAGAAATTGCATTAGTTACCCAAGGTGACCTCAAGGCCAAACACGTCAGCAAAGCTGGAGGACAGACATTGGGTGCAGTGGCTCACAGGAGGGGGTGCCAGGCCCTGCCTTACCGCCAGCCAAGAACATTAGCCAGTTTTCCTGCAGCTTCAGGTGAGACACTCAGAAAGGGTCCCTGTCACCAGTGGGCTGCTTCAACTCTGACACTGCACCACCCTCCACCCTCCCTCCATCTCCCCCCACTCTCTACCCCCTCATCCCCCCACCCCCACCCCACCAGCGCCTCTTCTAGTGTTTCTTTTCCTTTTTTGGGGGGACAAGGTCTAGCATATTCTGGGCTGGCCTCAAACCATCTTGTAAGGTAAAGACGATCTTGAACTTCTGGCCTTCCTGCCTATACCTTCCCACTGCTGGGAGTACAAAAGCCGGTTTTGAACTCACAAGGTAGCCCAGACAGTCTCTCTGTCTCAGCCTTGCAAGTAGCTAAGATTATAGAACCTATGCTGCCAGATCCAGCCTGCATGGTTACATGGGAGATGTAAACGCTCTTGTTGTGATAACACCATATAGTACTCAAGAATACGAACAACCCTCACTAACTACCGCTGTCCTCCCTGAAGATGACCAGGTGTGTAGAATCAGGCTGCGCCCATGATATGATCCGTCTTAGCAAACTGTGTTTGCAGTGCTGTTTTATCATTTGTTTGTTTGTTTGTTTTGCTTACTGATAGACCTCTAGGCTATGTGAGGTAGTACAGGCCTGTAATCTTAGCAGTCTGGAGTTAGAAGCAGAAGACAAAGAGTTCAAGGCTAGCCTGTGCTACATAATGAGATTTGGGGACAACGGGAGCATTGGCTAGTTCATTCAAACACCAATATTTCTTTCTGGGATTACTGAGTTCAGTGATTTCCCCTTCATTTGTCTTCCTGTCTCTTCCTTCGGCCCCATGGGTCATTCCAGAAGACTTGCTAAATGGTAAGTCAGAACTGTCTGGTACCCTTCCTTTGCACTAAGGGCCAAGCCAAGCTCACTAGTACTCTGCATCCCTCAGGTCACCCCGTGCACCCCTCTCTACTCCTTGTGTTACTTGCACATTGCTCATCACACAGTGCCAAGCCTGCCCAGATGAACCCAGAGCTGGTTCTATTTGCATTTATATTTTCTGTATTGGACTTAAACCTTCTCAAAGTCTTCATGGTAAAAAGAATACAAGTTTTGTCAGCTAACACTGCTTATCAGCCCCATCCACCCAACAGTCAGGGGGGTGAGAACTCTTCCGCTTTAGAGGCCCATGGGGGAGCCTGTGTGAGCCGCTGTCTGTCCCTGGGTGCGGTAAGTGTGGCTGGGGCAGCCTAACTGCACTGCTGTTTCAGATGCAGCCTTGGTGCTCAGAGCCCTGCAGTCTGGCCCACAGCAGGCTATGAAACCTAGGCAGTCCCAAGCTCCCTTGGAAATCTGACAAAATGTATGGTCCCGAGCTCACGTACACATTTTTAACATTTGATTTCAGAAAACAAGATGCCCCAAGCCCAGTTTAGCTCCCAAGGTAAGAACACCTGGTTTGGTAACTGCCTTGCTATTTGGTAAAACAAGCAAACCTATCTGGATCCCTAATTCGATGATGTAAATAAATGAGCACCCTTAGGGGGGGACATCCCAGGTCAGCACTACCACAGGACATTAATGAGATGAATTGACAGACAGTAATTGCTTACAGAGGAATGATCTGAAATCCAGGTGGAAAGAAAACCATGCAAGCAAAGCAGCCCTTAAAGAGTTCTACGCAGGAAAGGGGCAGGCCCCTGAACCCTCTTTTTCCCATCTATGGTCTCCCCATCTTGTCTGTGGCCATGCTCTGTGGGAGAGACATGAGCTGACCAGAACACAGTAGACCACACCTTTAGCTAATCCCTGTCATGGGTTGAGATTCTACTGGATTTTGGTGCTGGGAAATTTATTTATTTATTTATTTATTTATTTTCTCAATTTGACACAAGCAAGAGTTCTCTGGGAAGAAGAACTTCAACTGAGAAAATGTGTCCATTCATTCAGATTGCTCGTAGGCAGCTCCATAGAGCATTTCTTTTTGCTAAGGATTGGTTTGGTGCAGCTACCTCCGAGCAGGTGGACCTGAGTTGTTCTAGAAAGCGGGCTGGGCAAGCCACAGAGAGAAAAACCAATAAGCAGCATACCTCCATGGCTCCTGCTCCAGTTCTGGCCCTAGTTTCCCTCAGTAATGGACTGTGAGGGGAAAAAAGACAGAGAGAAAAGGGGGCAATGCTACTGTTAGACTGCTTCTTACAGAGTAGGAATGTCAAGTTTTTCAGAGGAAAGTTCGATCTTTACCATCAGCATACCTAATTTCTTCTTGTTGTTTCTTCTTTGCCTATGACTACTTAACAAACTGTGACCAACAACAACCAGTAGCAACCAGTAGCAACCAGCAGCAACCCACTAATAACCCCACCCCCCACCCCCCATCTCACCTCTCAGGGCCCTAGCATTTATATGCCCTCTGAGAAGCCCCAGAAATTCCAAAGCTCACACAACTGCAGAAACTAGCTGCATCTGGCAAAAACACGCCTCTGCTAGAGCCCGAGTCAAACCATAGTCAGCTGCTGCAAAGCAGACCCATATCCCCGTA
Source organism: Acomys percivali (assembly GCA_907169655.1). Classification (NCBI taxonomy): domain Eukaryota; kingdom Metazoa; phylum Chordata; class Mammalia; order Rodentia; family Muridae; genus Acomys; species Acomys percivali. The sequence continues at coordinate 46,431,665 of OU015744.1, read as the reverse complement.
TCTGGGATTAAAACAAAAATAATGTTCTTATATGTCTGTGGTTTTTATATTATTATTATTATTTTTTTTTATGTATATGAGTACACTGTCTTCATGCATACCAGAAGAGGGCATTGGGTCCTGTTACAGATGGTTGTGAGCAACCATGTGGTTGCTGGGAATTGAACTCAGGGGCTGGAGAGATGGCTCAGCAGTGGTTGAGAGCACTGAGTGCTCTTCCAGAGGTCCTGGGTTCAATATTTCTGTGTAACGAAACCAAAATTCCAAAATTCTCATTACAGGGCAGTGTGAAGATAAATGACAGAAGTCAAATAGTCTCCATTCTTTGGAAGGCTAAGCCCATATGATGATTAGGCTAGTGTGCATCAAATAAGTGAGTTGCTCTTAGGTGTTATCGGCACCCAGGCTCTTGCTTTAGCCCAGAGGCCCATGGCTTGTGACTTGAGGGCATGGATGGTGTAAGAATTAGTCTCCATTTACTCAAGATGTGGTTTCCCTTGATATTAGAATCTGGTCACCTCTAGAAAACTATCCTGGAGACAAACCCCTAGAGAAAAATCTAGTTCTGTTTTTGCTTGGCTATACTGGGCGGGCAGGGGAAAGGGTAGGATCTCATGTCTAGTGACTAGTGCCAAGAGGGGCAAGCTTGAATTCTAAAGCCTACCTTCCATACTAGTTCTTGGGGTGTTCATCCTGCCCCTCTCACTGTAAAGCACATTGTCTCTGCAGAACCCCCAGAGTACCTCCTTCCGTGAAGTCCATGACCCCTTGACCTCTGGAAGAGGGGCCAAATCACATAAGGCCTCCTGTAGAGAGTCACTGAGAAGTTAGGTGTCAGGGAGGTGTCTAAACCATCTGAGGGTCCTATGTAGTCTGCCAACCCCCTGGGGTCTCTTGGGCTTTAAAATTAGGCACCAGGAGATGTCACTGACAGGCAGGAATGCATAGGGCATGTACTCTGCCCCACCTATAATGTCATAGTATAGCAGAGCATGCAGGTGGGTAGATTCACAGTGAAGACTCCCTGGGACGGGGCCATGGGATCTCCACATGCACTCTGAGTTGCACCGATGCTTGCTGGAGCTCTATTACCTCTACAGTCAGACTTGAGGCCCCCACGAACAGGCTAATTTTCTATTGGTCACTTAACTGAACTCACTTAATTGGACACCAGTTATGTGTCAGATACCACAAAGGGGGTTGAGAATAAAACTTACTTCGCCCCCTGCCACCCAAGGATGCAAAATTCAGGTGGGAAAGAAACTAAGAATGATGAAATGTTTGTTGGTTGGTTTGTTTGTTTGTTTGCTTGTTTTGAGACAGAGTCTCACTATGTAGTCCTGGCTGTGCAGAAATGTTGGGGGCTTGGCAGGAGGAACAGCAAAATAGCCCTAGTACTCATGGAATACAGCCCACCGGTTAGCAAACCCATGATGGGCATGTATCTCGAGAGGCATGACCTCGAGACCTCTGTGTCCTGAGGGGTTCATGCTGTTATGGAGTATAGCTCTGCTTGTTACCCTTGTGGCCCTAATAATTGTATCAGTACTATAAAGAGAGCTTCCAGTCCCTCACTGGGCAGTATCATTGGCATGCTCAGTAATCTCTCTCTCAGGCATTGCTGCTGGAGCAGATTAATGATTCAACCACCACCCTTGAAAAGAACCTCACATGTAGATCGCTAACAATGACCCTTAGGAGGAATTTGGAAAAATAGTGTTAAACAAGATTAGGTAAAGATCCTTTTGCTAGTGGCTCTGGCATAGAACGTCTTAGGGTAAAGTAGATTGTTTAGCAAAGTTAGGTAAAGATGTTTTTGCTGTTGGCTCTGATGCAGAAAATCGTAAGAAACAATTTGAAGTTAAGAAAAAGTGCGCTCTTAATAATAAAGCTTGGGATTTTTTGAGTTTGGTGAGCAAAGACAATAAATACCCCAATTAGCACTATCGACGTCACTGAAGCTGGACTTCAAGGCAACTAACTTCTTATACTTATTTATGCCTTCAGCTTCCTGATATGATTTAATAAAATTATTAATGAGTAGATGAGCACTTTTAGATTTTTAAAGCAGAGATGGCTGATTATTTTTATTTAGAAGTTTAGATTTGTGATTCTTTTAAGATCTTTATAAGGTTACTTTTAGGAAAATTGATTCTTTCTTTGTAACAGCAAGTTGCAGCCTGCCTGTAAAGAAAAGCTGGCTGAGAAATTACCTTGCTTGCTTCTACTCTGTTAATATAGAACGTTGCTTAATTACAAATGTATGTGGGTTCTTGGGAATAACTTGTTTTTCATGTTTGTTTCTCACCCATATAAGAAAAAATTTGCTCACGTGAAGGTATTGGAGATATGTTTTTCTTACATATACTCCATTGTAATAATTTGCTTAAATAAAAATAGAATGTAACCATATTGTGATTTTTGTGTGGCTTGGAAGATCCTGCTAGGATGTATAAGCTGTGGGAGAAATATGAAAGTTGTTGGAATTTTTTCCATCCACAAAGCTGTGTGTATTTGTATATGTATGTGTGTAAAGTTGTTGGAATCTTTTTCATCCACAAAAATACATGCGTGTGTGTGTGTGTGTGTGTGTGTGTGTGTGTGTGTGTGTTGGAATATTTTTCCATCCACAAAGATATGTGCATGTGTATATGTATGTGTATAAGGTTGTTGGAACTCGATTTTTGGAGTTTGTTCCATCCACCAAAGTATATTTGCATATGTACAATAGCTGTTTGGGTTGGAACTTGCTCTTCAGAGTTTGTTCCAGCCACGAAGATGTGTGTGTGTGTGTGTGTGTGTGTGTGTGTGTGTGTATGTATATGAATATGTAAAGTAAGAGAAACTTGAAAGAAGAAGCTTCTGGAAACCTACATGCTGGAGACTGTCTTACTTTATCATCTAGTATAAGTGTTAATGTGTGTGGTTCTTTTCTCTCCTTTTCCCTTTTTAGACGCTTGCCACCATCAGCGGCAGCTATTGGTGCCGGTAACAATCAGTTCCGGCCTGGAGGGTTGCCCTCAGAAAAAGTCTACGGGGTCACCAGCCAGCCTCAAGATCTACACCCCGTCTCAGTTTCCCCAGATGATGTCAAAGCTGGCCTTTGATGCAGAAACTTGCTATGTAGACCACACTGGGTGTAAACTCACAGCAATCTGCCTGCCTCTGCCTCCCAAATAGTGGGACTGAAGGCGAGCATCCTCATGCCCAGTTCCTCATGGAGTTCTTAAAGAATACACAAAAGTCCTGACAGTGTCATCAGATTCAGAGATGAGAGATGACGGAAGTGTCTGGAAGGACTAGACAGGGCCACAAGGGAAGCGGTACCTTGAGGCTGGCAGTTGCAAGGCAAGATGAATTCAGTAGTAGTAGAAGGATTTGGGAAGGAGAGAAGAGTAACGTGTGTGAAACAGGCAGTGGTAGCCTAGAGGAGTCAGGGCATGATGAGGCTGATCTAGACCGGAGCCAGAGTCAGATTTCTGGTGTTAACATCTTCCTCATTATCAGGGGTCTCTGGGTATGACATGACATCTTTAAGTGACCCGTCCTACCAAACATTATTTTCCTCTAAAACCTCTTTTTTTTTTTCTGAGACAGGGTCTCTCTGTGTAGCCTTGGCTGTCCTGGACTTGCTTTGTAGACCAGGCTGGCTTCAAACTCACAGCGATCCGCCTGCCTCTGCCTCCCGAGTGCTGGGATTAAAGGCGTGCGCCACCACCGCCCGGCCCCTCTCAAACCTCTTATCAGTAACATTGATGAGTGAAAGAGGAAGGGAACCAAAGCTGCCATTACAGACAGAGCCCCGCAGCAACAACTGCTGGCCCTGGCTCCTGCAACCAGCCTCTTCTCATGGGATGAGCACCTGGACTGCCTTTGAGAGCCGCCCTCAATGCTCTCAATCCAGGTGGCACTGGAGAGATGACTATCCCATCCTCCCGTGGCAGCCATGGATTCGGTCCCTTCCACATTGGTTCTATGAGAAACAAGCCCGAGACCAGAGGGAGCAGTATGGCAGCAGGAAAGCAGCTGAGCTGCTGGCAGCCACACTGCCACCATCACAGCAAGTCCTTCTGGGAAGAGAATGTCACAGGGTGCCACAGGCAAAGGATAGAGAGAAAAGGGTTCAGGTCGCTGTTACCTGCCCACCTAGGACCACCACGCCAAAGCCTTTGCTTTCAAGATGAGGAGAAAATACCACCCTTTTGCCTAAGGTTCTTTAATCTTGGTTTGGAATATGATCGTTGAAAGAATCCTGGATTTGTGCAAATACATGGCTCCTGTCAGGATTTTTTTTTTATATTTATATCTTATTAGCTTGGATATATGTAAGCCATAGCTCAGGGCCACCTGTGTTTGGGGTAGCAAAATCCACGTGCTGGGCATAGTGGGCCCTGCGCACATCCCCAAATGGGTATATACCCATATGTTGTACGCAGGGGTGCAGAAGGTTAGACCAAGATCCAAATTGTACTCCTTCCCCTACCCTACTAATCCACCAACCCTCCCCAAAACTCTTTATTTCATTTTTTCCTTCTCTTAATGTAAAGAGTTATTGAATCTATTAAGTGTATCTTGCAGAAACGCCAGAGAGGAGCAAGAAATGGAAGATTTGCAGGCCTTATGTTTTGTTTTGTTTTCCCCTCTTTGCCCATTAAGGGAGAACCAGTTCCTTCTATTTCCTGTTCTGTGCTGTGCTTTTTAAAAAGCATTAGCTTTATGGTGATGGGATTTGGCCGCTCTGCAATTTCCTGTAACCTCTTCTTGGATCTAGGCACGGATAACTCACTGGGTAGGAACCAATTCCTGCTTCCCGGCTGAGAACTGGCCCTACAGAGTTCTTTCTGGGGGGTTGAACTCGCCTCTGAGTGAGAGGCAGGATTCTTTGCAGACTCCAGCCTGTCTTTGACCCAGACCTGATCTGGGAGTTGGGGGAAGCAAGAAAGGAACAGGTGGGAGGTGGGAGGAGCCGGCACTCACCTCTGTCTGTCCTGGGCAGCTTTCTTTCTGGGTGGTGGCAGGCACTGCAGTTGCACTGGGCTACGAAAACGCTGCAAGTAAGCTGCTGAAAGGGAGTTTCCATTCACCCTTAGAAGGGAGTGTCCATCCAGAAAAGGAGGCAGGCATGCCCTTAGCCCCTGGAGGCTGTGGAGCCACTTTGTCTTCTCTTCTCTCTCTGGTGTGACCCCGCTAAAGGAAAGGCTGAGTGAAACCACACACCCCACTGGCCATTTAACAGGTGGTTTCCTGGCCTTGGGACCCTGGGAGAAGGCAGCAGAAAGCAGTTGTAAGGTCACCCTCTCCTGCCCCTGCAAGGCTAGCTGGCACTGGTAGTCCTGCAGAGGAACAAGGACAAGAGCCCGTTCACTTTTATTTGCCCCTCTCATGTGGTTTATTTTTGGATTAGACGTGTAGGCTATTTGGGGGCTGGACAGCTGCCAGGTGAAAGGACAAGTACGTTGGCCAAATTGCGTCTGTGCCCCGCTTTGAACTACCTCATCCCTGTTCCTTCTCTGTATGCGGCAGAGGCCTTGGGGGGGGGGGTCTTAACTCTGAGCAACGTCTGCGGCTCCCCGTGCTTTTCCAACTGCGTGATCGCTGCTGCCCTTTGAAGCTTCACGGAGCATGCGTGCAATGGGAACTGCCTTTACTTCCGCCTGTGAGGCCAGTGGGTTCTGAGGCTGGTGCTCCTGTCACACAGGCGAACGCACTAGTACGAACAAGGAGACCCTCGGTTCAACACAGGGCAAACCCTGAGACCAGAAGGCATTGTATAAACAGCATGGAGAAGCTAAAGGCACGGTTCTGCCTTTGCTCTGGCGGCTGTTTCTGCCTCCCAGGTTTGTGGAGCATAATGTTGAAGCGGGTTGTTGTGTCACCTCCTACACTTTTTCGCTGAAGTGAATGGAGGGTTGGAGCCGTAGCGCTTGGCCGGATGGCGTGCAGCTTAACCTCGGCACCTCATCTTCACTGCCGTGGCTCTTCTTACTCCAGGGCTCTCACTCGATGCCATCTCTCCCATGTCCTGGCTCCTTTAATCCTCAGGGCAGCCAACCCTTGCCTCTGTGTGACAGCCAGGGAAGCTGAGATTTTACCTTCAGGAAGGTTGAGGTGCGGGCTCCAGACTGTCTGACTCCAGAGCTGGCGTTCTTGGCCACTTTGCTCTGCTGCCTTCTCAGCTAGAAATGGTTGAGATTTTGCTGCAAAACCCAAAAAACAAAAAACAAACCCCAAAGCCTCAGGGGGTGAATCAGACCTATTAATTTAACCTTCAATTTTATTCCCAAATTCAGTTCTTGAAAAGGGAGAGAGAATAATAGCTTTTGTGTGTGTGTTAACTGTCCCAGGCTAAATCTAGGGACAAGGTGGAATCTCTGGTTTCCCTTGTCCTTGAAGATATTTCCCTATGAGTAATTCACTGTGCAAACACTAGCGAAAGCTGGCCTGAGCTGCCCAGGCTGGGCTCCCAACCCATCTGAGCCCAAGTGCCCTTTCTCTTGAGAAAGTGCCAGAGGTAGCACTCAACTGCTTGTCCAATACTGCCCTCTGCCGGCGTCTCTGCCTCATTACACCAGCTTGGTGTCTCCCGGGTATCACAAGAATGAGTTTTTAAAGAAATTTTTTACAGGTTCTCAAAAACTTAGTTTGCCTAGGAACGTGTCTATACCAACAGTAACTGGTCTCCTTGTGTATAAAAGTTGAGAATACCCATAGTCCATGCAAATCTGAATAAAGTGTCTTTGTTCAAAATGTAAAAACAAGCAAACAAACAAACAAAAAACCAGGTTCCCAAATGTTCCAGAAGCTTCTTTTGATGCTTTAGATCACCCTTTTTAAATGATAAATTAAACATTTCTTCATAAAACAATTTTCCATACATTTACTATTGCATGCTAGAAACAATTTAAGAGTATATTAGGACCCCACCCCTGTGTGTGTGTGTGTGTGTGTGTGTGTGATGTGTACACCCATTTTATGGGCCCGTACGGTGTCTTCTCTTCCTCCTCCTATTTGAGATGGGATTCTAGCTGAACCTTGAGCCTGCGGATTCAGCTAGGCTGTTTGGCCAGCAAGCCAAGCCCCCCGGGACCCTCCTGTCTCCACTTGTCAGGGATAGGATGACCAGTAGGCAACAAGCACGCTGCACGGTGCATAGTCCTCTCCCCAGTCCTAGAAGAATAGATGGTTTTACGCCACAAGAAGACCAACAGAGTCAACTAACCTAGGCCCACAGGGACTTACAGAGACTGAACCACCAAGCAAAAAGCATGCATGGTTGGGACCTAGGCCCCCTACCCATATGTAACTGATGGCAGCTTGGTCTTCATGGGGGTCTCCCAGCAAGTGGAGCAGGGGCTGCCTCTGACATGGACTCTGTTTTCTGTTACTAGACCCCTTCTACCTAGAGGACTGCCTGGCCTGGCCTAAGGGGAAGTGACGCGCTCAGTCCCTATGAGACCCGATGTGCTTGGGTGGCTAATGGGGTAGAAGGCTCCCCTTTTTCTGAGAAGAAGCGGGGGGGGGGGGGGGGAAGAGGTCTAGAGAGTGGGACCAGGAGAAGAGGAGGGAGGGGGCTGTGGTTTGGATGTAAGGTGAATAAATAAAATTAACTTAATAAAATGAAAAGAGTGTTGTCCCATTATGATACGCTAGAAGTTATAATCTTCAAGCCATATGCGCTTAACACAGCATTTCTTTTTAAATCTTGTGTTTGAAAAGCTGAGAGGTTGACACCTTTTCTTGTGACTCTTAGGTGTTCGATCGGTGCTATACTGGGAATTGAACCCAGAGCTTCATCTGTACTAGGTGAACATTCTACCACTGACCTCCAGCCCAAGCTATTTTTTAAAAACTTTTTATTTTGAGTCTGGGTCTTGCTTTGTTGACCTGACTAGACTTGAACTCCCTCTGTAGCCTACTTAGACCTTGAACTTGTGGAGTTTAAAACCCTTTTAGTAATCTTTTTTTTTTTTTTTTTTTTTTTGAGAATTCTGTGCGTGCATGTAAGGTATTTTGAACAAAGTCATTCCCTATTACCTTTTCTTGTCCCCTTTCTCCTATTACTGAACCCCCTTTTTATTCCCAATTAGTTCCCTTTCTATTTTCATGGTGTGTGTGCTCACGACTAAGTTAAGTTATGGTGACTTACATGCACATGGATGAGAGCGTGTGAGAGCATGGGCAGCTTGCCATTAGCCATAGTACTGAAGTAACTGTCTCCCTTCCTCGAGTGACCATTAACTACCAATAGTTCCTTAGGGAAAGATGGGGTTTGTGGGCCCCTCCCCATGCGTGTCAGATCCCCCCAGGCCCAATCCTGCTAAGTTTAATGTGTAGGCCACATTTTTAGAGCTGTTTCATGAACATTGCTGCTCATCAGGGCTGACCATTGCTGGTCATGACCCGGTCATTGAGTATTCACCATCTGTCGGGCCTCTAGATAAGCAAATATAGAAACAGAGCAAAACCCAACTTGTTACATGCTAAATTCTTTGTCATGGCTACCTGTGGGGTACTGAGTGAAGGAAACAGATTAATAATTATTCAGATGACCCACAAGAATTCAACTTGGTTAAGTACTAGCAAAAAGTGTATTTAATGAGGCAAGAATGCACAGTGGACATTGACCCTAGGAGGAGCCAGACTCCTTCATGGCGAAATGAAGAAAGGTGGCTCTAGAGACAGGAAATCTAAACCAAGAATAATGCTCCAAGAATCTGGACAAAATTCAGGAAAGGGCATCTAGACAGTTAAGAAAAAGAGACTGTCCTGTTTGGTTTCTTGTCCTGTGAGGAAACACTGACCCTAAGTCTTTGCATGTGCACATACATGGCTTTGGAGAAATTCTCATCAAATTCCTTATGATGGATACCGCTAGGGGGCGCGAGAATCGAGCAAAAGTAGCTGGGTGGTGTGGTTTGCTTCTCAATCCTCCCCTCTCACAGGATTAGAGTCTCAACATTTGCTCTCTTCATCACCGCTAACATTCCAGCACTCTCCAACTTCCTACAACCTTTTATTTACTTCAAGGTCAACATCCACTGCGCACTGTTAAATTGAAGGTCCTTCAAATCCACCTGCAACCAAACTTCATAAGCTCTTCCTAGCCCTTCTTCCTGGAAACCAGCTTACCTCTTTACCCCGGACCCTCCCCACCCCGCCTCCACCCTCTGCCCCTCCCACCTCTCCACCCACCCCCCAACGCCCCCACCCCCCACCCCCGCCGCCACCTCCCCACCCGCGTGCTGCCGACACCTCCAGTTCTAACTCTGGAAAGCCTAGGATATGCTACGGTTATAAATACTGGGAAAGCTTGATTGTCAACTTGAGAAACACAGCACTAGGTGTGTCTGTGTGTGTGTATGTGTGTGTGTGTGTGTGTGTGTGTGTCTGTGAGTGTGTCTGTGTGTGTGTGTGTGTGTGTGTGTGTGTGTGCAGGTGTTTCCAGAGGGCGTTCACTCAGGGCTGGGAAGACCTTCCCTCAGTTGCAGAGGGTGGGTGGTGGGGGTAGCACTGGTTTCCTGGCAACCCAGATATAAAGAAGTAGAAGTAGGAAGTGTTGTCAGCTCCCATCTTTACTGTTTCCTGCCTAGGGATGCTGGGCTGTCGTCCTCTACCAACTTCTCTGGCCTTCCAGTGTGGATTTAACATCAGCGACTCTCCAGGGACTGCCCAGGCCTTCGGTGTTGGATTGTGGCTGCTGAGTCATGCAGTTTCATGGATTCAGCCACCGGAGTCCCTGCCTCTCCAGCACTCCAGCACTCCAGCAGTCAGACGGCCATTGCTGGGCTATGCAAAGCCTATTGTATAAACCAAATCTAATAACCATTTCGTTACACACATGCGCGCATGCACACATGAAAGTAGGCACACATGCCTGCATTCTAATGACTGAGTGCCTCTAGATAACTGCCTCTGCCTAATACATTCATTAATATCTATACATATCTTTGCAGTTGCCTGGGAAGACTGGCTCCATGCCATCTTCACTCAAGTATGTGAAATGCAGGAGCTCCAAGCCTTTGCTTCTGGGAAGGAGAGCTGCTTACTATACTGTACAAAAAAATGAGGTAAGAGTATATACCATGTGAGTCTTTCTGCTTCTGAGTTAACTCACTCATTATGATCATTTCTAGTCCCATCCATTTGTCCACAAATTTTGGGATTTCCTTGTTTTTAATAGCTGAGTAGTATTCCATAGTGTATATGTACCACAGTTTCTTTATCTCTTCTTCAATTGAGGGACATTTAGGCTGTTCCCTTGGTGGAGAGGCCTGATGGCACTCAAAGAAAGAATAAGCAGGCTACCAAGATGAGACTTGATAGTTTATGACCATATAGTGGGGGAGGAGGTTGTGTCTGTTCCCCTCCCCACCCAGCCGTCATATACCTAGGGGAGCGGAATATGGTGAAAACGGGAGGGAGGGAGGAATGGGAGGATACAAGTGATGGGATAACAATTGAGTTGTAATCTGGATAAATTAATAAAATTAAATTTAAATTTGAAAAATGAGGTAAGATATTTCAGTGCCATTGTTTTCTTGTAAGGTAGCAATGCTATGCATATTTGAGGAACATGAATTCTGTAATTTTTGGGTCCATAGAATACAGTTTGCTAAGCTTGTTAAAATAATAATGTATCTCTCCACTCATTGATCTGCTCACTTCATGTATTTTTTGTCAGTGTCATCTTTATACATTTCAAATCTGTATTATATGGTATGTGCATATTTTATAACCTTTAGGAATTTTTATTATTTTCCCTTTAGCTAAAAGTCTACTTTGTCCAATAGTACTGTAAGTCCTATTAACTTTATTATACTTTTATTAGCATTAGTATTACTACTCTGTAATTTTATTTTAATAAAAGTTTCAGATTTTTAAAATGAACAGTACATAGAGTTTTAGCTAGTTGTGTATTGACTTTTAATTAAAGCAATTAGTTTATTTACATTTAATGTACTAGCCAAACTTACTAGACTGAAACCTAATGTACTTTTCCCACTTGGCACTAGAAATTATACCCAGAGCTCACACATGCTATCTAAGTGCTCTACCACTGAGTACATTGCTAGCTACTTTAATTTACCATGAGACAAAGTCCTTCTAAATTGTCCAAGCTGGTGTCAGACTTATGGTCCTCTTGTCTCAGTCTCTTGAGTAGCTGGATTACAGGCATAAACCACCACTCCTGTCTTTAAAGATTTATTTCTTTATTATTATGTATACAGTGTTCTGCCTGCATGTACACCTGCAGGCCAGAAGAGGGCATTAGTTCACTTGGTTGTGAGCCACCGTGCAAGTTGCTGGGAATTGAACTCAGGACCTCTGGAAGGTTTGCTCTTCCAGAGGTCTTAACCTCTGAGCCATCTCTCAGCCCTACTCCTGTCTTTAAATTTCCATCTTATTAATTATTTCACTTATTTATTTATTTCCTTTGTTTGTGACAGGGTTTGGATGTATAAGCCAATCCCCCTGCCTCTGCTTTCCTGATTTTAAATTATATTTTTATGTTTCTTGGGCCCCAGCAGACATTGTTATGTTGTATCTATCTTTGTATTTCATTTCTATAATCTGTTATCTTCAACCATTTCACTTTTCCACAAAGACCCCCCTTTAGTTATTGTGCTGGTAAAAGTTTCTGAAACTATATCAATTTCTTTTACATTGTTAGATGTTATTTTCCCCGGGGGTAGAATTCTAGGTTGATAGCTAGTTCTTTTGTCACCTGCGTTGCTTAAATTTCACTAATTTTTATTTTCCTGGTCTCTGTCTGTTAAAACAAAGAAATTTGTAATTTATTTTTTCTATTTCTATTTCATTTCATCTATTTGACTATAGTATACTTAAATGTGGCTTTTTAAGAATGTGTCCTGCCCTTGACGCCTGGGCTTCCAGAGTGTCACTTGATGCTGTTAGTCGCTGTTGAGAGTACACCAACCATTTTCACTTCAACAATTGCTGCTTCCTTGTTCTCTCTCACTTCCTTCTAAAATCTCAATTTTTATCATTTTACGTGTCTTGTTTTTCCTATGGCAGTTTTATGTCATGCTATAACTCTGTGTTTTATCCTGATGTTTTCTTCTGACCTTCTTTCCTAGTTCACTAAGTCTCCCTTCAGCTGTGTCTGTCAGTCACCTGCATTCTGTTTCTTTGTTTTGTGTTGTTTGTTCATATCGCCCTGGCTGACATGGAACTTGCTCTATAGACCAGGCTGGCCTCAGAATTGTAGAGACCCATCTTCCTTTGCCATCCTACACAACTAAAGTTTTGCTGGTTTACTTTTCAGTTCCATTTGGTTGGCCTATGAAGTTGTCATCTTTTTCTCTAAGTTTTCAGTTCTCTGTTTCTTATGTTGTATTTCATCTCATTTAGCAGATGTAATATGGAATTGTTTACTTGTACATATTTTGTGAGTGTTAATGTGTATGCCTGTGTGTGGACACATGCCATGCATGCCAGTAAGCAAATAAGGAGGTCAGAGGATAGCCTGAGGGAGTCAGTTTTCTCCTGCCACCATGTGGGTTCCCAGAATTGAACTCAAGTCATCAGGGCTTGGTGGTAAGTGGCCTTACTCATTGGGCCATCTCACTTACCCAGGCATAGTTATTTTAAAGTCTTTTCTAATTCCAACCTACTATGGCTCTCTGGGACTTTTTCTATTATAGTTGTTTCTGCAGAATTGCATTGTTTTATTTCCATGTGTCCTTGGTTATTTTTATGTATGCTGAAATTGTATGTGAAAATTGCTAGTAGAAGTAGTGAGAGCCTAATTTGGATGTTATGGGATGTTATTATATTATCCAGGGAGTACTTATGTTGCTTCTGCAAGGCACCCGGGAGCCCTTGCAGTCTGGGATCACCTCATTCTAATTTGATGAATTAAGTTAATTGGATGTTGGCTGAGGCTCTGCAAAGCCCCATCTGCTTCCAATCCATCTAGTCCTAAGGTACAGTCCTATGGCGGCCCTGGCCCACGGCTGGGGGTTACAGGCACGCCCTCGTCTGGTGGGCACTGTGTTCCAGCTTTTCTCCGTGCAGGCATACGGAGCAGCTGAGCAGCCGAGCTCCCGCCTATCTTCTCACTTAGCAGCAGATGTCCCATCTGCTGAGCTGCCTCACTGGATGCCACCATTCCCCTGACCCTTAGTGTGGTGGTTCTTCCTAACCTCTCTGCCTCTGATGCTTTTGGGAGGATTTCATTTTCGGTTTGTTTGTTTGTTTGTTTGTTTTTTTCCTGCTCTTCTTGTTGCCACCAGCCAGCGGGAACACAGGTCTGACATCTTTAGTTTGCCGTGACCAGATGGTAGGTGATGTAAATCAAGATGCAGCCAGGTGCACATGCAGCTGCATCTGTGGGAACCGTGGTTGCCAGGGTTAGGTGTTGACCTGCTGGCCATGAAGACCTTGTATTGCCAGCTTGGCGGTACAAGAAACAGAAATGGAAGTACAGACTTTTAAAATGAAAAAAAAAAAAATCTCAATTTCAATACTGAAATAAACAAAACAGAAATATAAACAACAACAACAAAAACAACACTCTCAGGTCAGGTGTGATGGCTCACACTTACCAAGCTACCACTTAACAGACTGAAGCAGGAGGGTAGTGGGTTCAAGGCCAATCTGGGCTCTACAAGGAACCATTTTCTCAAACAAACAATTAAACAACAACAAAATAACTATCACCTAGCCAAAAGAAACCAGAAAAACAAGTGGGGGGTCATACCCAGTCCAAGACACCAGTTTAAAATATACAAACCAGCACTCAGAAGGCAGAGGCCAGCCTGGTCTAAAATTGAGTTCCCGCACAGCCAGTGCTACACAGAGAAACCCTGTCTTGAAAAATCAAAAAAAAAAAAAAAAAAAAAAACCTAATTAAATTAATTATTTGAGCCATAGGCTAAGTTGCAGTGAGAAATGGGGGCGAGTGAGACTTCTTCCTATAAATTCTAGCCTCTTGGTAGTCGGGAATGCCTTGAATAAACCGCCCCCCCCCACACACACACAAAGCATAGTTTTTAAGTTAATTTATGTCTTTACTGAAATCTCTTTAAAATGCCAAAGAGCCAGGGGGTAGATTCCATTCATAACAACACCAGCGACATTTCTGAAAAACCCTCTTCTCTTGTTTCTTTCCCAAGCCCTCCTAATGACAGCTTAGCATCTACTCTGCTTCCTGAATCTGTCTCCCGGAATTCCCACCCCTTAATTCAGGACCCCCTTGGCTCTGCCTCCCTTATCCTTCCTCTGGCCTTCTGACCTCGGCTGCTTTGTTCAGAAGAGAGTCTCTTTTTAGGTGCCCTCACCCTTAAGCTATCCCACCCACAGAATGGCATCTTTCAGAAATTCCTTCCCAAGTTTCCATATTCTGTAGGAGAAATGTACCAGAATTTAGCTGGCTGAGATTAAGCCCTTCCCTCACAGGAAATGGGGGTGGGGACAGTGTTGTAAATACTCTAGAATGCCTGATTTTTCCTGCCCTACAGCTATGGCGTCTGGGGTGATGCCATGATTGATATTACTTCAAATGAGGGAGAATCCCTTTGTTTCTAGGCAGTTTGGGCACTAACGTGAGTTTTGGTGGCTGCCATTTCTGTGTGTGTGTGTGTGTGTGTGTGTGTGTGTGTGTGTGTGTGTGTGTGTTTTGTGTGTTTTGTGTGTTTTGTGTTTTGTTTTGTTTTCTTTTCTTTTTCTATTGATGGGTCAAGGTCCCCTCCCCTCCCAGAGCCTCCTCCAATCAGGCAGAATTGGAGGAAAGGGTGACTCCTAGAGAAATCAAACGCAGATTTTCCCTGATTTATCTAATAATAGAAAGTTGGCAAAGCATGTGACAGCATACAGAGCATTTGATAAAAATAACGTCTGTTCAGCTTGGGCTCGAGCTGGAGGGGAACGGAAATGTAATCTAGTTCTTCCTTGTGTGTTCTCATTCTAGAAGACCCATCCTGTCTCTCTCCTTAATTGTAGGCATTTCAAATGTCTTCTGTAGTCAATGGCTCCTTCTCCCATGGACTGGTGGAGGAGGCTGTCAGGCAAGGAGGTATATCCTGGGTGCTGGCTCTTCACTCCCCCTGCCTTCTGCCCGCAAGGTGCAATGTCAGGCCCTCCTCTGCCAGTGAGTAAACCAGTGTGGATCTAGAAGGTGATATTCTCAGCAGAAACAGGATGTGGTACTGTCTCATGAGGTGGCGGGAGTTAGCCCATGGCTGGGCGTTCCCTTTTCTCCCTCTGGGTCCACCCGTGCATCTGAGAGTCCAAACAACCTGTAGTCCTTCCTGGGGGACCTTAGCACCTTAAAGCAGCGGGTTCTCAACCTGTAGGTTGTGACCCCTTTGAGGTCCACACATCAGATATCCTGCATATCAGGTATTTACATTACGATTCCCAACAGTAGCAAAATTACAATTATGAAGTAGCAACAAAATAGTTCTATGGTTGTGGGTCAGTACAACACGAGGGACTGTATTACAGGGTGGCAGCATTAGGAAGCGTGAGGACCGCTGCACTAAAGCCCCACTCTTGGTGGGGCCCCTTTAGTTGTGCACACTAGAGTGAGGCTGAAGGATCTGGTGGAACCTCACATGACTCAATGCAGAGTCCGTTGGTACATGGGCGGGTTTAGTTATGGTGAAATATACATAACAAAGTTTACAGTTTAGCTATTTTAAAACATGTGTTCACATAGTTGTGCAACTATCACCGTCCTCCATCTCCCCAGATCTTTCATCGTTGCCGACTGAAGCTCCCTCCCTGCCAACAGTCACTGCTTAGTTCCCCCAACCCATTAGCTCCTTGTAGCTATCATTCCCCGTTGATGCTTTTGGGTAGTCAGGGAAGTGGAATGGGCTAGTAGTTAGCCTTCTGTGTCTGGCTTATTTCTCTTAACATGATATCCTCAAGGCTCACAGTAGAAAGGTGAATTATTCTTTCTATATTAAATAATGCAGTAAATTATTATAGCAACAGTTATCTTTAACCAGCTAGTTGACCAATGACTGACACAGAGAGACAATGCTTTATTTTTAAGCTGTAACCACTGTGCTGGGCAGATTCTGAGCTCTTCTAATCCTAGTACCTTTAGATCCCACATAAAAGCCAATCAATCTGATGACACCAGGGGCGGCTCCTGCTCCCTCAGTCCGTCCTTACAGCCACATGCTCACCTCCACCTTGCTTTCTGACGACTCCTCTCTCTCTGGCTTCCTCCCCTCCTGCTGCTCTGCTGCTTTCTCCCTCTCTCCACTCATCTCTTGCTTGCAAACACCGTATAAAAGTCTGCCTACCTCTCTCCTATTCAGGTGTAGGTTTCAGCAGCTTTATTTAGCCAATTAGGGATAATTGGGGAACATTCCCATCATCACATGGGTACGAGAGATAGTTCGACATTCATAGCCGTGCCCATGGCCAGGCAGTAGCCAGATCTCCAGCACTGACATCAGCATCTGAAAACACAGTTGGGCCTTCTTCCAAAAGTTCACCCAGGCAGCAGCATGTGGCAGCGTTTCCTTCCTTTTAAAGGAACACTACCTCTCATTTATCTAGCCATCCAGCAGTGAATGCTTGGGTTTCTTCTACCTGTTGACTGTAATAAATAATTATGAATAAGTAATAATAATAGGATTAACAATAGTAATAAACAGTAACAAATAATAAATTGCAACAAATGCATGTTTCCACTTTTCCCCCTTCCTATCCCTCATTCTTTCTCCTTCTCTCCCTCTCAGTTCTCTGCCTGGGAAATCCTAGGCAAACTTCTTACACTTGGGGTCCCTTTAACCTGGGCTCTAGCAGGGCAGTTGCTGAATGTCTACAAGAACTAATGTGCAGTCCGTGCTGAGCACAGTGCACAGCGCACAGGAAGCATCTTTTAAAGACTGGCTCTCGTTATTATTTTTTTAAAAAGTTCACCTTAGAATCCACCGTGATGTCTTAAATTACGTTTATTTATTTCTGTTGGGGTGGCGGCATGCACGTGCCACCTCGTATGTGTGGAGGTCAGAGGACAGCTTGTGGGAGTCAGTTGTCTCCTTCCACCTTGTGGGTCCCAGGGATTAAGCTCAGGTTGTCAAACTTGGTGGCATGTGCCTTTACCCAACAAGCCATCTTACCAGCCCTGTCTTGATTTTAATTCCTATAAAATTTGAATGAAAAAACATGGTAAGCCTTCAAGGCTTCTCTGCCAGTGTGTGTGTGTGTGTGTGTGTGTGTGTGTGTGTGTGTGTATGTGTGTGTGTTCTTCCTGTCATGTCTTCCTGGGTGGGGTGGTCACTGACAAGGTGGCAGAGGAGATAAAGAGTCAGCGAGGGGAGGAAGTGAGCCAGGCTTGATGGTCAGGGGAATCTCCCAGCTCTTAGTGGCAATTAGGCTGGTTCTCTGACTTAGTAGCAATCAAGTGCTTTTTTTTTTTTTATTCATATAGGTTTCACAGAATAAAGACAGACCAATGATTATCCAAGGGGTGCAGCTTAGGTATTTGATTTTTAATTACATGTCCAGGGTTACAAGTTCAGTCACAATTAGAAAATACAAAACAGAACAGATATTTTTACTACTATTAGCCCTATAACTCCAATTTTGCAGTATCTAGAGAATGCCTCCTCCAAAACAAACACATTTAGTACATGACAGCCTGCTTTTAGGCTGGCAGTGTTTGTAGTTTGAGAGCACTCCAGACAAACAGAAAATATCTGAGCCAGTCTTCTTATGAATAGCAAATACTAATACCTAATTTCTTTTGCTCTATGTTTCATCATTTATGCTACAAAATAGGAAAAGTTTATTTTAGCCAATCTATCTTATTTACTGTGTTTCATTACTTCAGGAGTGTACCCTATCTTTAAACTATAGTTTCAAGAGAGCTCTAAGCCTATAATAAAAAGAGACCTTGAATCTGCAACAATCTGTCAATTGTCTCTGTTTACCCTGCACCAATTATATTGTTTGAGTTTGCTTAGGGTCTGGCACCCCAAGAAGATTCCTGGAGTAATGGCCTCACCCAGCTATGTGTTTATCTGTGCTTAATGCTCTCCAGGGCATAAGGAAGACTCCTAAATAGTGGCCAGGTAAAGTTAATTTTTAGGATTTTCCTAAAAAGACTCAGACATCGTTTTCTCAGGAAAAGACATGAAATGAATCATAATGCATAAATTCCCCAAGAAAGCAACATGCAGAGACCAAACCCCAAAAGTTAGAAATAGAAGGACATCGATGCAGCAATTGGCTCAGCTTTGCTGGAACCGTGTCAAGCAGCAGTGCTGGCTTCATAACTCACCATTTCCAGTGGATATGGCTGTGGCACTTCTCATTGGACAAAAATTACAAAGCCATGACGTCGTTAGCAGGCCATCTATTTCACCCGACACACATCAAACGGGCATCTAGCCCCTCTTCTGCACATGGACTGGATCCTTGTTCATGTGGAGCATCTCCAGTTTGCCTCGCCAGTTTCCTGGTTTTGTCAGGCAGATGCAATTTGACAGTTGGCTTACGTTGTTGTTAAAGGTAAAAGCCAATGCGTTAAAGAGCAGGTAGACCGCTAGGGGGCACTCTCCACTCAGCCATGAGTATCTGTGCGCAGCCGAGGGCTCTGAAAGGGGAGAACCAAGGGAAGGCTTGACTAGCGAGGGTGGGGCGGGGGAGTGTGAGGAGACAGTGGCCTTTCTTCTGTAGATCTCCAAAGTGATGGAATTTGGGGGTTTAAATAGACCTCACCGTTGCAATATAGAGCCAAATCTCTCAATGCGGGGGACCCAAAACCACCAGTCCAGCCACCACCAGGAACTTAAAGAATCCAATTCTCAGGTCCCCAGCGCTTTGGGATCTGTACCTCAGGGTCCAGTGATTTCTTTTCTGTTGTTGATTATTTGGGTTTTGTAGCTGTTTAGGAGACAGGCTCTACATACATAATCAAATTTTCCTTGAACTTACCCTTCTGACTCAATGTTCCAAAAGTTCAATTTATAGGTGTGTTCCACCATGATTCCCCCCACCCCCAGCCCAGACACATACTATTTTTTGTTTATTTGAGACAGAGTATCATTGTGTAGTTCAGGCTCACCTGGAACTTGCAATGATGCCCCTGCCCCTGCCTGCCGAGTGTTGGGATCATAAGCTTGTGCCATCAATTTCAGGTAAAATAATTTTTTTTAATTAAAAAACTAAGATCTTGCTACATAATCCAGGCTGGTTTTGAATTCACAACAATCCTCAGCCTCTGGAGTGTTGGAATTACAGGAGAGAGCCCCATGCCAGCCTTCTCTGTTTGCACAGCTGTTCCCTATCACCCCCATGAGGAAAAAATGTAGGCTCAAGGTCTAGAACCCCTGCTTCCTAGTCAAAGACACCTTCCTGCATAGCCACTAGTGATAAAACCATGCTGGCATTTGCTCTGTTCACACTTCTGCCGGGAGGTGAAATAGAAGAGCCTTCACTGTCCGTGCCAACATCTTCTTAAGAGTCATTTACCTGGGGACACCTAACGGTGCTCAGACCAGTTGTTCTACATGCACCTGTGCAGTCTCAGGGCTCAGTGCTGGGCCAGGGGCATTCAGGTGTCTTTTTTATGGGCTTCAAGGCACCATGGAAGCAGCTGACTGAAACACCAGTTGGGGAGCAGAGCCATGAGAGGTGTTACCAGGAGCCAGGGGAAAGGAAGGGTAGAACCTGTTTGAGACTGCTGAAGGAGAGGAGGAGATGGGGGTAGTGCTAAGGATGCTGGGAAATAAGGGACTACTCTCTTGAGCTTGTGGACAGGGTAATGGGAAGGGGCCCGCAATGAGAGTCTTTGATGATGAATAGATGCATGTGGGGGCAGGGGTAGGGGTGGGGGTGGAGAGGGCACATTTCAGCTGAGCCTGGCACTTAAAGGCAAGGCTTCCTGGCAGGCGGTGCTGAGCCTTGTTAGTTGTGGGATAAGCCACAGGCAAGTGTGACCACAGATCCTGCACTTGAATGGGCCGTAATTTGCCTGTGGGCTTGTCTGCACGCCATCTAATCTAGTGCTCGTTCCTGTGGCTTACATCACTTCTGGTGCAGACAGCTCCTCTGGCACAGTGCTCTCTCTCCTAGGCAGCTGCAGCAGTGTGGCACCTGGCAGGGGGCAGCCCATCTGGCGGCGGGATGTTGCTGCACAGGATGCGTGCCCAACACAGTGGCTCCCAGATGACTCGAAGATACAGCTGCTACTGAATGCTTTACAGAGTAATCTGGGGGTGTGGCGCAGGAGGAGGGGGAGCTGGCCACTTCCACCTGGGATTCCTCCCTGAGCTAGGGAAGAAGAGGGAGAGTTCTGTAAAGTGAGGAAGGATGCACTTTCTATTGCTGTGGGCCTTTCTTAGGTGCCGGGCCACCATGAGGCATTTTGTTCTGTGAGAGTGTTTGTGTGTTTGGGTATGTTGGGCATACATGTATATGTTCACACGTGAGTAAGTGCATGTGTGTATAGGTGCCAGGCTGGAGATCGATGCCCAGTGTCTACCTTAATCACTCTCCACTTTATTGACTGATCCAGGAGCTCACCAGCTCAGCCAGATAATGCACTGCGAATGTTCTACCCCTCGAGCCTTTCCTTAGCCGTAAACCAGGGAGGCTTGCCTCGGGGTTTCTGTACCGAGTATGTATGTGCGTGGATGTCCAGGTGGTGTGATGAGGGCCCAAGAGGGAGACACCAAAAGCAAAAATTGAGCCGAATGTTTTTTTTTTTCTCAATGAAATAATGTCTGCAACAGTCGAGCCCAGTTATCTATGTGCCAGATCTCTCTGGGAATGATAGCATGCTCAGGGCTGTGCATTCTGGATTGGGAAGCATGTGGTGATACCCAAATCGTAGCTGCCTGATGGAGGGCCTAGGGCACAGCCTCATACTCTCTTTGCAACTTGAAGATGATTTAGTTAAAGGTGTATTTTTGCACCTGAGCTACTGAGCACCCCTAGCTTGGCAACACATTACAGGAGTGGTGGTTGTATACCCCAAGTGGCTGGCAGAGCGGTGGTGCATTTCTGCTGCCCAACGCCACACTGTGTTTTAGTACCCGTCAGTATTGTCAGTCAGGTCTATAGACTACATATATCCAGGCACCCATGGTGGTTGTTAAAGATGAAAGGTCCTTACTCCCACCACAGGCCTACTGAACGAACAGTTCCAGAGGGTAGGTAGCCTCACTTAGTTACTTTCTTTTTTTCTTTTTCTTAAAAAATATATTTATCTATTTATTTATTCACTTTACATCCCAATCGTAGGTCCCCCTCCCAATCTCACTCTTTCTCCCTCTTTTCTATTCCTCAGAAAAGGAGATCGCCCCCCCACTCCAACTCACCCTAGCACAACAAGTCAAATAAGGAATGAGTGCATCCTCTTCCCTGTGGTCTGGCGAGGCAGGCCTGCCAGCGGGGAGTGATCAAAAAGCAGCCAACAGAGTCCATGTCAGAGACAGCCCTTGCTCACCTTACTAAGGGACCCACATGAAGCCTGAGCTGCCTATCAGCTACATATGTGCCGGGGCCCCGGGTCCAGTCCCTGCATGGTCCTTGGTTGGTGCTTCAGTCTCCACAAGCCCCTCTGGGCCCTGGTCAGTTGGCTCTGTTGGTCTTTTTGTGGAGCTCCTGTCCCCTCTCTTGTATCCTTCCCACACTTTTCCATAAGACTCCCTAAGCTTCACCCAATGTTTGGCTGTGAGTCTTTTTCTTTTCTTTTCTTTCTTTCTTTCTTTTTCTTTTTCTTTTTCTTTTTCTTTTTCTTTTTCTTTTTTGAGACAATGGTCTATCTTAGGGTAGGTTCAAATCTGATATGGAGCCAAGGATGACCTTGAGTTTCTTCTGACCTCCTAAGTGGTGAGCTTTAAGGTGTAGATGCCGCGCTCAGAGCTTCCTCCATGCGTTTCCTGCTCCAGTGGCAGCCAGAGAGTAAACAGCTACAGAAGAACAGAATGCCCAGGCACGCTTTTATCATCGCTTCTTCATAATGTTTTGAAAATTGCAACAGACAACAGAAATGTAGACATTCTGGAGAAAACGAATAGAAACAAAGGGAGAAAGGAAGGCTGTGAAACTGAGAAGCATTCTCCAACTGAGCTCCACCCTGCGGCCCTGCAGCTTCGTTTTTAACAGGTTACCTTCAACTTGGCAAATTGCTACACATCTGACTCTGACGCACTGTGACACGTGGAAAGCTGTGGCTGGAAGTTCAGATTTCTCCCTTCTGGACCCTCGATCTTTTTTCCAAACTCAACCAGCCTTCAGGAGCCAAGCTAAGTGTCAGCCAACCTAAGACAAAGCGGCAAAGTAAGAAAATGATGTCATTTGAGGCCATCTTGAGATGGAGGCCAAAAAACCATGATGGAAAAACACGGGGTTCCTCACCTGCATGCTCACCCTGAAAAGACTAGCAGAGTTCTTTGTGGAGAGGCTGGTTGCAGCTAGTGGCTTCTCCCTAGCAGCGAAGCCACTTAAGCCTCTATTTCGTGGCCAGCTTGGCTTCACACTCGCCCTAGGCAGTCTGGAGCAGTGCCTGTGGGTACAGGAAGCTGCAGTCTCTAAGGACCCCTGGCTTCTGCCCACAGGTTCCAACCTCTGAGGGAGCAGAGGGATACAGGCCTTATGTCAGTGAGGTGGCTCGGTGTGGCTTTGCTTTTAGTCCTGTGGAACCTTCCATGTGGAGAAAAGAGCAGTGCTATTGTCCAGGGACCCAAGCCCGTGAGACAATGCGGGCTCTGTGTCTGCAGTTGTTGGCACCCAGGCAGTTAACCCAGAAACCTTCCCTGTGCCCTTCAGGGCAGGCAAAATTTAAAGCACTCCCTTCAACTTTGGCCCAGCATATTACGGCCCAAGAAGACGCAGCTGCCTCCCCACAGCTTTTCCATGCTCTTGTGACCGCGGGGTCCTGTGCAGCTAATGAGCCCTGCGACAATTCGTAGAGCTCCAGAATTCCCCAGGGGACTCCTGAGACAAGAGAAATCTGTGTTCACTTAGCAAGATGGGCTATGGATTTGTACAGTGTCTTTCTCTTACCCTGCTGTGGCAGCCAGAGAGCAAACAGCCAATAAAGTATGCAAACAGCATACTTTTCACATTGTTCAGTAACACGTAAGAAAATTAAGATTAGCCAACAGAAGTTTAAACCATCCCAGGGAAAGGAAGGAATAGAAACAAAGGGGGAAATGAAGGAAGCAGAACCAACAAAACCAGCCAGGATATTTGTGCATAAATTCCCAGGTATATTTACCAAAGACAGCCGTGAAATAGAGGCTTAAGTGGCTTCGCTGCTAGGGAGAGGTCACTAGCTGCAACCAGCCTCTCCACAAAGAACTCTGCTAGTCTTTTCAGGGTGAGCATGCAGGTGGGGAACCCCGTGTTTTTCCATCATGGTTTCTTGGCCTCCGTCTCAAGATGGCCTCAAATGACATCACTTTCTTACTTGGAAATTTTTTTTTTTCCAAGAAAGGAAGCGTTCAGTCTTAAAGACTACCTCAATGAAACTCACTTCCTTTCCCTTTCCTTTATTGGTGAAAGGTCAGCTTACTGAGCTTCAGCCAAAGGCTAGGCACTGCCCTAGGCACAGGGAGAAAGCGAGGAAGACACCAAGTCCCTGTCTAGATGGAGCCAGAGATCTAGCAGGGGTAGGTAGGGTATGGGTGGGACAGGTAGGGGTGTGGGGGTGTGAGTGGGGCAGGTAGAGGTGTGGGGGGG
>OU015744.1:46364628-46392714 GCA_907169655.1 Acomys percivali | reverse complement strand
CACACACACACACACACACACACACACACACACACACACACACACACCCATCCTACTGGTTCTGTTTCCCTGGATAGCCCCATACATTATGTACTTTATTTATGCTGTGGATTAAATAAAATGACATATGCAAATTTCCGGCTCATAGGGCCCAATAGTAGGTTCTTGATAAATGATCTTTATTTCTATTTCCAGTGTGAATTTTAGTTAAAGTAATACATAACTATTTTATATTTTAGCTATGAGAAGAAAATATTTAGAAGACCTTCTCGTTCCTTTATGAAGAGGCTGCTTTGGCATGCATACATGACATGAAAATGATTGGCATTGACTTTGAACCCTTTCTCTACAGATTCTTGAGGTATGAAGAATATACTCCTGTGAGGGAGGCCACTTTGGATAAGTGATTTTTTAAGAAAGTATTCTCATCTTGAGAGTCGTCCCTGTTTTCCATCTTACCTAGGAAGTGGCTGGAGATGAGGGACTGTTGTGGTATCTCTCCAGCTGTGAGTGAAGTCTTCTGTGGACAGGTGAGGACAGTCAGTCAAGGGTACAGATTTAGGGGGCTTGTTTTTATCTGTCATTGCCAAGAGAAGAAAGCCCCTTTGGAATCTTTCTGTTAGTTAGTTAAAGCTGTTTTGATCTTGATCATAATTCAGAACTCGGTTCACTCTCGGTTCACTGGACTGCAAGCTTCTGGAAGGTAGTTGTAGACTCAGATGGAAGCTCTTAGGCATAGCACAGTAAGAGCATCTGTTACACATGCAAGCTGTGCTCAATTCTCTGCCATGTGGGTTGGGACAGGAGAGACAGTGTGCAGAAATGAGGAGCCCTCAAGCATCAGGGGCTTAACACAGAGAAGACAAGTTATTTTTCTCACATTGCATGCTCGGATCAGTGTCAACGGATAGAGAGAAGGATGACAAGGACAGTCACATTCTAGTTCTTTTAAAGCACTGCCTGCATTCTAATAGCTCAAACAGGGCCTGTGGCCAATTAATCTTAGAAAAGTTGTCCTGGCACTTTTTATAGCTGGGGTGATAGTAAAATTTGATTTTTAACTTGGAATGTGTACAGTTATACATGTGTATGTAGGGGTGTGTGTGTACAGGTATGCATGCATGTACAAGTGTGTGTGTGTATGTGTGTGTGTACAAGGCTAAGTTAGGCAGATGGTAAAGGAGAAAACCATGTGAGTACCAGCATTTATCTCTGCTTCCTGGTCTACTGAGATATGGACAAGCAGCCCATGCCCCTGTTGTCACATCCCTGAGTGCTGAGATCACCACGCTGCCCCCAACCACGAACCAAGATAAATCCTTCCTCTCTTAAATCACTGTATATCAGGCATCTGGTTACAGAAGTAGGTGAAGTAACTGATACATTTGAGATGTGACTGCCTCACCAAGGCCCATGTGTCAAGAACTGGCCAATAAGATGGTGGCATTAGCAGGTGGGGCCTTGTGGGAAATATTGAGGTCATGGGTATATGCCAACAAAGGACATTAACCCTTGTTTGTTGTTGTTGTTTGCTTTGTTTTCCTTCTTGGCTCTGCCATGGCTCTGCACCATTGCTATCTATTGCCCACACCAGAGACCCAAAAAGCAATGAATCCAATCACTGATTCACCAGAACACCCAAAACCAAAAGAGACCCAATAAACCTTTTCTTTAACAAGTTAGTATCTCAGGCATTTTGTTATAGTGATATAAAGCTGACCAACACATGTTAGTGTTAAGATTTTTTTCCAGCTCAGCTCAGCTAAGGCGGTGCATGTCTTTAATCAGAGCTACTCAAGAGGCTGAGGCAGGAACCTGAATTTGAGGCTAGCTTGGGTAACACTGCAAGGCTTGTCTGAAAAAGAAAAAGGTTTTTTGTTTTTCAATTGAAAGTGGCCTGGCTATAGTCAATGTATCTTGAGTCTTTGACATTATCTGGTTGAAACCACAGATCACTGACTAGTGATTTAGTGAAAAGGAGACAGAGAAGGCAGTAGAAATGCGACTGTGAGTAGCTTTGGGGGAAGGAGGGCTGGGGATGGATCTGCGGTGTAGCACTTGCCTAGGATGTGAACCACCCTGGGTTTGACCTCCAGCACAGAAAAAGAACAGAAAAAAAGGACAGAGTAGTGTTTCATCTTCTTACTTTGTTCAAAATCAAACCTGTCTCATGCCTTCTATTGAATTTTAAAATAGACACAGAAAGTTTGGGCAGTCGCTCAGTCAGTGCTAGTTTTCTTTGATGAATGATCAGAGCAATCTTTGTAAGAATAGAAGATCCGGGGAGATGCAAAGATATCATAGTGGACAAAGTGCTTGCTGTACAAGTATGAAAACTGTAGTTTGGACTCTTAGCACCCATATTTTAAAAAACTAGGTGGATGTGGCAGCCTGTCTATAATACCAGCACAAAGAGGCAGAGACAGGGGATCCCTGGGGAAACCTAGCTAGTTAGACTATCCAAACTCTGGGTTCAGTGAGAGACCCTGCCTTGGTTAAAAATAAAAGTATGAGTGGAAAGTGATTAAGGCAGGTACCTATGATGGTTAGAGTCACCTGAGAGGAGAGAATCAATTGAGAGATTCCCTAGACCAAGTTGGTCTGTGGGTATGTCTGTTGGGGATGGTGGTGATTGCTAATTCTTGTAGGAAGACACAGCCCACTGTGGGTGGCACTAATCCGTAGGCCAGGGCTCCTGAACTATGTAAGAATGGGAAAGCTATGTGACGCAATTAGGCAGCATGGGTAAATCCCCTTCTCTTTGTGTTTTGTTTAAAGAAGCTTTATAGTTTATGAGATCCCACTTTTCAATTCTTGGCCTCAGTTCTTGGTCTCTCTGCTCTTGACTGTAGATATAATGTGACCTGCTCCAAGTTCCTGAGCTGGCTTCTCTTTAGTAGTGGACCATCATCCAGAGTTGTAGGCTGCATAAACCCTTTCCTCCCCCATGTCACTTTTGGTCAGGAACTTTATCACAGCAACATAAATGAAATTAGAGTGAATCATCACACCAACATCTGTTTCCATACACATACTTGTGTGTATATATATATATACACACACATACATACATACATACATACCTGCACCCACACCTACATACACATGCATAACTGTATACATTCTAACATGTAAATATATAATCATATATACTGAATACACATGTACTGAATGATCATAGACTTAAGAGTATATGAACCTTTTCCCAAGGGTGGTCAGAGCAGAATGTCTCTTCGTTCCAATGTCTAAGCTGAGAAAGTTAACTAGTTAGTTGAAGGATACCTTCAGCTTATACCTGCCAGTTAAAACAAGGAGACACTGGACTTCTCACTGTTAAGCATTAAGTGTGTGCACAAAGCCAGCAGTGCTGTTATACTGCAATGAAGCCACCATTTTCAGCCTTCTGGTCACATATGTGGCACTGCTTTAGGCATGTCACAGACATGCTCACATTCCCTCTGGCTTTAACAATCATGATGTTCTGCCTAAGCTCACAGTCTGACCCATGGCACAGCTAAAGCCTAGCCTGAAACTTCAAGGCCAAACTCAGCTGAACAGCAGTGAGAAAAGGAGACTGACTATCAATGGATGCTCTCTGGAGCTGATGGGGAACTTCAGCAGGTGGCTAAGTGCCTGCTGGGAGATTTCCCCCATGTGAGGAGTTGAGATGCAAGTGCACGGAGTAGCTCTATTATCAACCAAGGCTTAGTTCAAGTTCTGAAAGTGATAGAGCAACATGATGCCCTGGCCCTGGTGGAGAGCATGTTGTCTGGAATCAAATTCTTTGAAAGCTAACCTGCCCTGGGAAAGGCATGGCTGCTACCCAGACCTCTACCTTATACAGATCATAGGAGAGTGTTGGAAGCTTCCACTCATCATCAATTCAGGCTAGAGCACGGCTGCATCCAGAAACTAGAGCAGAGCAGAGCTCTAGGCTTCCTGGCTTGGAGTCACCCAGCACTATTTGATGGCTTAGCCACACTTCCAAGTTGCCTAGCTCTAATGGGCTAGCAAGGGGTCTTCATTTCCCAAGATGAGATTAGCTTCTCCTCTCTTGTCCTTCATTCTCTTCCCCGCCTCATGCCTGCTGGGCAAACACTGCCCTGAGCGATTCCCCAATCCACGAAGGGATTCCTTACACAGTGGTCTGAGGGCCCTTACAGGCTAGTCATTGGTTCCATAAGCATGTTTTGAGTACCTTCCCCATCCTGGGTGTATCCTGGCAATCCTATGGAAAAACTTACCGTCTAGTCAGGAATATCAAGCAAGACATGAGTGGTAAAATGATTTTCTGTTTTATTTGACACAGAATGTCTCACTAAGCACGCTACAATGTTGTGTTGGACGGGGCATGCTCTTAACTCATGGCAAAGGGGCACTGTATAAAGAAGACCTGGGGAAAGCTGAGTGACTAATAATAAAAAAGGAAGAATGAAAAAAGGACATGACTGCTCCTAGTGTGGTGGAAGAGAAGGTTTATTGTAGATAAAAGGGAGAGCGTAGTCAGAGGCCAGGACATCTGGGGGAGTCCAGAGTGAACATGACCCTGAGACTCTGGGTCATGGGAAGAGAAAGGGGACGGGAGAGGGGAGAGCAGGAGAGGAACGGGTAGAAAAAGGGCCAGGTAACCAAGAAGGGCTGGACTATATAGAGAAATGGCATCGGGGGAAAGGCCACCCAGCCCTGAGCTGGAGAAGTTTAGGATAGGGGGCAGGGTATGTCAGCATACCCTGTGACAGGGAGCGACTGTGGATGTTGGGAGAACCTGGTAGCCAGGTCCACTTTGGTATGTTAAATAGGCCTCTCAGTTAGCCATTTGTCTTGGGTTGGAGACCTAATGATGAGGACAGAGCTTAAGCAACGCCATGGCTTATTAGCCCCGATGTTTAAGTTCATGGAGCCTCCGCTTTCCTTCCTGTAAGACAGGGACAATAACGCTGGCATTAAAGGGCATAGCAGAGGTTACGTGAGGTAATGTTGGCAAAGCCAAGCATGGCGCCTGGCTCCCGGGAGCTGTTCAGTCACTGCTTGGTGGAATCAGGAGGGTGTCAGTGATGACAACACACAGTACTAACTGCCTCCAAGAGATGAAGGTAGAGCAAAGCGATGGCTGTTAAGAGAAGACGTCAGCTATTAAGACTGCTTCCTCCAGATATCCCGAATGTAATTTCCAGCTCTCTTAAAAACACTGAAAGACTTGCACGTTTCTTAAATTCTTAAATAAGTGAGGTTGAAGGGGGGCTGTTTTAAACTGAGCCCAAACTCTTCTTCTTCCCTCATCCTTTCTTTTCTTGAGGTCCAGTACAATAACCCTTGTTTAGAAAAAGATTTAGCCAAAGCCTGTTTCAATTTAACATATTTCAGCGAGACGGTGAATAACCATTTATCCTACTGCACATTTTTTTTTTTTGCTTCCTAGAATTACTGGAACAAAGATGCTATTATTAAAATATGTGCTTGATCTCCCATGTCATAGACTCGGTCATCACAAAAGGATCATTCACAGTGGCTTTATAAGAATGGAAACTATGGTGTCATTATCATATAGAGCACTCTATCAAAGATCTTCATTCGCAGAGACTGGGTTCTCTGTGAGGCTGAGCAGAGCAGCTCACTTCAGCAAAACAAAGGAATCACTAGAAGGCGGTGGGTTGCTTATGGATCCCCAGGGATGACTAGGAGAAAGAAGAGACAGGGAGAAACAAAACAAAACAAAACAATAAACCCGGGTTTCGGAAAGCACAGGACAGGTTGGAGAGCAGAAATGAGGAGACTCAAATTTAATTTCCTGTGGGAGAGAGAATCTGATTGGCTAAAGTGGAGGCAGCAAAGCCCCTTGATTGGGTGACAGTCCTACTAGCCTTCTGATAGTGGAGAGGGAAAGTTTACAAAGGCAACTGAAGTGTGGCCACCAGTAGGATGAGATCGTGGGAAGAGTCACTTTACAGAGAGCTTCTGGGTCAGAGAGTGAATGCTGAGGTCACTGAGGACTGAATCAAAGTGGTTTGTCCCAGGAGCCACTGTTAGTGGCAGAAATGAAACTTCTTTCTTTCTCTCCCTCATGGCCCTCCTTGTTGCAAATTGGACAGGGTTGTACGTGTCAGGTAAGCACTCTACCACCGAGCTATAGCTCTAGTCCAGGAACAAAACTCTTCTGATACAGCCACGTGGGAGGTTTAAAAATTATTTTAGTTTCCAGCTTGCCAAAGCAATGGTTTAAAGATCTGGAAGATTAGGATTATCTGTGGTACTTGTTAAAATAAGGGAGCTACTTCCCAAGAGTCATGGGCTATTTAACAACAACAACAACAACAGCAACAACAACAACAACAACACCCCAGTTGCAGGCATGTAAAATCCCATTTCCAGTTGTTGATCAGAGGAGCCCAAAAAAATACGGGCTATGTCTGTTGCCCTTAGCTGCTTCCCAGAAGTTGAAGTTAAGTCCCTGTTGTTGAAGATGCCATGTACTTCAGACTCAGCACTCAAGAGAGATCAAGCTATGTCTGACCTGAAAGCTTCTTTCTTGAGGACCAGCTTTCCTATTACCTGAATGTGCTATACAAGCTGCCAAGGAAGGGAAGCAACCGATAGTTCCGCCCAGCAATGGCACCTCTGAACTACAGCAACAACAAGTATGGCATGATAACCCTAAGGGTGTAACAGTGGCACTCATATCTTGATGGTAAGCAACAGCTCTTCAATTGGACTTAAGGACTGCTCAACAGGGTAGAGGAAAATCAGGTAAGGAACTGAAAATATAGCCAACTACCCAGGGCTAGTGAGATCATGGTCCCTGAAGGAGAAACTACAACTGCCATTTCACTAAGCCAACACAATTCCTAACTGCATTCTAAATATTTATTCTTTATACTCACAGATGGGTGTGTGTCTTACTACCCCTAGAAAAGAAACTTCTCTCTGCCATAGATTGAGACCATTGAAGAAAACTATAACTGGTCAAAATGCAGAGAACAACTGATTGTGGGGTACCCAATCCCAGTTGATCTATTACAACACAACCTAATGCTCAGGACACATCATAGCAAAGGGGTCAGAAAGATCTCAAGAGCTGGGATGAGGAAGTCTGTGAGATTGTGTTGCCTAGAAATGAATGGGAAGCTTCACCCATGATACCTCAACAATGTGGCTACTAAACAAGGCCTGAGGACACCAATAGATGTGCATGGAAGGGGCACATCTCAAAGGGCCCTACTGTTAAGCAAGAACTACAGACAACTAAGGAGTTCTGAGAGCAGCAGAAATAGTTTTCCTGAAGGATGAACTCCTTAATTGGATGTTCTGTATCATAGTCCTGAAACCATATACAAATAAGCATCAC
Source organism: Acomys percivali (assembly GCA_907169655.1). NCBI lineage: Eukaryota > Metazoa > Chordata > Mammalia > Rodentia > Muridae > Acomys > Acomys percivali. Next base: position 46,385,372 of record OU015744.1, on the reverse strand, counting down.
AAAATGGACTGATCAGGTTGTATTCATATATTTATACATATATATATATATGTATGTATGTATGTATGTAGCAGTAATAATGAAAGAAAAAGAGAGTGAGTAATAGGCAGGTAGGATATGGGTGGGTTGGAGGGGGAAAAAGAGAAGAGAGGAAATATGCAATCATATGTTAATTAAAAAAAAGAAAAAGGGAGCTAAGTTTGATAAGTGGCAGGCATGTCATCTATTTCCCCCCATCTATATCTATCTATCTACTTATCTATCTATCTATCTATCTATCTATCTATCTATCTATCTATCTATCTATCTAGAGATGATATATGCATGTGCATGTATGAGTATCTACAGAGACCAGAGGATGCTGCTGGTGGTCTTCCTCTGTCATTTGCTGCCCTTCAGCTTTGAGAAAGAGTCCCTCACTGAACTAGAAGCACAACATTTTAGTTAGGCTCTCTTTTGCCAGAGAGCTCTCACTAGCCACCTGTCTATATGGCTCCCCACCTTCCCTGCTCAACCCATTGCTGGAGTTACAGATGCAGAGAGACATGCTCAATTGTATGTGGGTACTAAGGATTCAAACTGAGGCACTTCTGTTTACATAACACATTCTCTTAACCACGGAGCCATCTCTCTAGGCCCAAGAACATCTGGGTGTTTAATGGCTTCTCTTCTGAGTCTGTGTACAGACAACTCAAAAAGCCACTGTGCCAAAGTTCCAAGGGATCTGATAGTGAAAGAACTCCACAGCAGCAAAAATCAGATGTAATAATTTTAGAGGAATGATTTTGGTTTGGAGATAAAAATGTTTTGAGGTTCAACTTATGTTGGGTGTCTTTGTGGTTTAGGGCACCAGGAAAGGAAGGACTGAGAAAACCAGGCTGAGCAAGTCATACTGAGCAAGCTAGTAAGCTGCCTTCCTCTGTGGCCTCTGCTTCAAGCCCCTGCCTCCACACGCCTGCCTCAAGCTCCTTAGTTAACTTCCCTCAGTGATGGCGTGTCACCTGAGAGTTGTAAGATAAAACAAACCCTTTCCTTCCCAAGTTGCCTTTGGTCATGGTGCTTTAGCCCAGTAATACAGACACAGCTAACTAATATAGCTAGCTAACTAGTACAGCTAGCTAACACAGCTGGCAGTCAGGAACAGGGCTCTTTCTCTTCTCCATTGACTCAAGGGAAGTGAGAGATTCCATTTAGCTTATATTTTTCTCTCCCCCAAGAATAATTGTTACTTTCCCTCTGGACAGTGTCAGATTTGAACGTGCTTTTGGAATTACCTTTTGCCATTTTGCTTCTGTCTTTTCAGTCAACCCACAGAAAAGCTTTATTTTTTTGGGTGGGGGTGTGTTGTTTGTCTTGGTTTTATACCATTATGAAACAGTTACCACAAAATGCTGTAACTTAAAGCTACATCTTCTGTACTGTATTTCACAATTCTATGGGCCAGGAAGCCAAACAGAGGCCAGCAAGGTGATTTTTCTGTTATAGGTAGCATTGACTGAGGTCACTCAGAGGCGTTCATGGGCTAGTGGCCTGCTCTTTGTGGTCCAAAATGGCTTCTTTCACCTCACATTATTTCAGTCAGTGAGACATGGGGGTCCTATTATTTAAAGGCAAAGGGAATGCACATAATTAAAATGAATCTCGTGTTTCCTCAAACCTAGAAAGATATGTTCCTGTTCCTTCAACACAGGAGTCTGTAAACTTTCTGCTACAGGCACATACAGTTACAGCTGCTCCACTCCAGCCAAAGGCTTGCAAAATCATCAGCCATGGAAAATACATCAATGAGGAAACATGGCTGTGGTCCAGTAAAATTTATTTATGGTTTCTGAAACTCGAACATCACATAATTTTCATGCATCATGAAATGTCATTTATTGTTTTGTTGTTTAGTCAGTTAAAAATATAAAACCCATCCTTAGCTCACGGCATAGCCAAATAAAGAAAACAGGCTGGGTGCTGGGGGAGACAGCTTAGTCAGAAAAGTGCTTGCCACTTTGGTGGACTTGAGTTTGGACCCCCAGAACCCATGTAGAAAACTCTTTGCCTATAACTCCAGTACTGGGGTGAGCGTAGGCAGGGAGAAGACGGGCAAGAGAAAGGCTTCACCTTGAATCTCATTGGTCAGCCAGCCTAATTAAATTGACAAGCTCAGTGGCAGACTCCGTCTCAAACTTTAAAGGTAGGAAGTGATCAAAGAAAGACACCTGACATCTGCCTCTGGCCTCCACACTCACATGCACATACCTGCATGCATTCCTGCACACGTGTGCACATACCTACGCTAACAGGTACATACAGACATATGCACAGCATATCATATATGCCACCACTATTACCTTTCTACTTCTGTAGAAAGGGGGAGGATGGGGGGTTGGGGAGAAGGAAGAGGAGAGGCTGGAGGCACAAGTGATTGGGTTTAGCCTCTGGGTTGCAGCTTGCTAACCTGTGACACAGCAATCTATGCTCAGGACCTTTGCCCATGTTGGCCTTCTGGGACACCGTCTCAAGTCTTCATGTGCTTTCTTTTGATTAGATCAAATGACACCTTCACTGATCACTCTGTCACAGTAGTACCCCGGCCTCTGGAATATGTTACCTACTTGTATCGTCACCTCTCACCATCTGACCTTTCACTCACTCATTTATTTATTTCTGTATTTGTTGAGGCCTCTTTTCTGCCCCCACAGGGGTCTTGATCTGAATGAAAAGGGGATTTTGCCTGGCTCACTCACCATTACTTAGCCCAGTGCCTGGTGTATAATGGGCAATTAAAGATTATGTGTAGTGATTGCAACTCAATTCTCCAGAGCCTGACAAACCCATAAAAGATGACTCAGTGTATATTTATTAGACAAGAGAAAGATAATAAAAATGGAGAAGGGAGGTCAAGTCATTACCTATATCCAGAGAAGCTTTATGTCCCTTTGTTATCTACTGATGTTTCTGGAAAAGCTGAAGGGAAAGTCTCCCCATCTGTGATTCTGAAGGTAGTTGTTTCTCTCCCCTGGCAACTATGAAAGGCTTTTCCTACCTGACTGGAGGCGGGAGAGGAGGAAACAACCTCATATGAGGAGGAAGAACACTACTGTGAGGTTATAAAATAATATTTGGATGACAGATTGCTCTAGATCACTAAGTTGTGATTTAAAAAAAAATCCTCAGCATCACTGGAAGGGAAATAGCAAAAGTCAGGAGTGACACATCAACACCGGAGATGACAGAACTGGAAATAACACTGGGTTAAACCTGCCATCAGGATGGGAGAAGGACAAAGCAGCAGGCTAGGCGCTGGGGACCAGGAGGCTGGAGCTGGGACGGAGTGTACCTACTGGCTGTGCTGGCTGGGGCCCAGATCTGGGCTTTCCAAGCCTGGGGACAGAAGTGGTTTGCAGCCAGTCCTGCCTCTTCTTATTCAAACAAACAAACTGGCAGGGTGGAAAGAGCCTGCTGGAGGTGACTGGAATAAGTAGGGAGAGCCCATGAGAAGCAATGAGATCCACTGCTGAGGCTGGGAGTTCAAGAGGTTCAGGTGAGGACCAGAGTTCTGGGATAGGAGTGGAAACAGCGTGGGGGCGGGGTTGTTCTGCAGGTGCATGCATGATGGGCAAGCTGGGAATAACCATGGCATCGGATAATTGGTTCCCTGCTGGTGGATAAAGCCGGGAGAACAGAGATGAAATTAAGTTTTTCACTTGGATTTTGTTGTTGTTGTTGTTCTTGTTATAAGCAATGAAAAACTCATAAAAAATCTGGCGCAGTTCAAATAGAGAAGATATTAGCTCATGCTGCAATGTACAGCGGTCTGCTAGCTCCAGGGATGTCCAGATGTCAAGTGCTTGATCTCTCTTCATTTTTCACCAGCATTAGCTTCATCCTGCAACAGAATCTACCCACTATGCTGGACCCCAGAAGTTCTAGGTGTACATCCATCCAGCTTCTGGTTCAGCAAAGCATGCCTGTCACCTGGTTGCTCTATCAGGCCCAAGCATGTGATCTCATTACCTCTGATTGGGTCATATGCTTGTCCCTCAGCCAAACATAAGCTACAATGTCTTACTGGTCAATTGTGGGCCATAAGCTTTTTCTGGGAAGCCCAGTAAAATCAGCTCCCCTTAAACCACTTGAGCTAGGAATGAGAAAAGACTTTTCTCCAAGAAAAACTTAGATGTTGCTACCTTAAGACAGGAATACAGACCCTAAGGAGGCAAAGAAAAAAACGTCCAAGTCCCTGTGGGTCAAGATTTCACATCTAGGTCTACAGGGCATGATGTTTATATGTCTTCTGCTTCCCTTAGCTGTGAGACCAGTTCACCTTCCACCTACCCTTCCAAGCAGAGTGTGAGGCACCTAATGTATGCCAAGTTGCCCATTCATGGAGTCATCCATTCTCTATTCACTGCACAGGTGCCTGGAGCTGACAACTCACGGGCACTGTCCTAGGAGCTGATGGTGCATCCACATAGGTAAGGCTCTGCTTTGTGAACCAAGGGCTTCAATTTTAGTGGGTTAAGAGGTACGGTTCTCAGCTGAGAAGGCAGATTTTCATCTCTGAGCAGTCACATTCCAGTGTACTAAGGATGTACAGCCAGGATACTGAGAAAGTCTTTTTAGCATCCTAAATGGAACCTGTTCCTGATTGTTAAAGCTCATAGCTTACTAGAACCATCAAAGGCATCTACCTGCAATTCTAGTTTCATCTGAACACCAATCTTTATCATTCATAATGTATTTCTGAAAATCAGTCCTTGTAAAATTTACATAATTCTACTTGAAGAAGCAAAAGAGAACTGAAATTTATCAAAATTCACCTTCCAACAATGTGGTTAGTTGCCGTTTTATTGTGCTAACATTTTTTTCCAAATACAACACTTGAAAATAGTGATTCAACTAGTAATTTATAAACATCTATCATTCAAACTTCATGCAGCTATCTGAGAAAAGTCAGATTACTGTCCTCATTTTATACTTAAAAAAAAACAAACAAACCAAAACTAAAACCAAGGTCGTAAGAGATTAATTGTCCCAGGTCACGTAGATGTGGAGTACTCAGTCAAGGCCAGCTGTTTGACATTGAACACTGTGCCTTAGTATTACTCTGAAGGACACAAGATAAGGATATTCTAACTTGGCTGTTAGATCGAAGGTTCTGTCAGGTGTGCTGCCACATGCCTCCAGGCTCAGCATTTGTGAGGTGGAGGCAGGAGGATGAGTTCAAGGCAGTCTTGAACTACAAAGGATGAGTTCAAGGTAGTCTTTGCTATAAAGGGAGCTCAAGGCCAGCCTGGATTATATGAAACCCTGCCCCCCCCCAAAATACTCAACCCAATACACATACAAATGAATAAAGACTAAATTTTTCATCTTTACTAAATTATTTACAGAAAAGAAATAATGTTTGGCTGGGCGGTGGTGGCACACACCTTTAATCCCAGCACTCGGGAGGCAGAGGCAGGCGGATTGCTGTGAGTTTGAGGCTAGCCTGGTCTACAAAGCGAGTCCAGGACAGCCAAGGTTACACAGAGAAACCCTGTCTCGAACCCTCTTCCTCCCCCAAAAAAGAAACATTGTTTACAGACTCTAGGATGCCTGTGTAGAAGAATAATCTTTGGGACATTTCAATGACTAATCTGCTTTAATTTTGTCTATAGGTGAAAATGGATGTCATTTTCCAAGAATGCTATAAACAGATATTTAAGCAAATTATTTTGGCCAGTAAGGATACAACTATTTTTGTAAGAGTGAAATATTTTAGTTTTGTTAATTTCATTTTAAAAACTGTGATTTTAAGATTTTTATAAAGCTATGCTAAATGGTTAGATTTTTGAAATTTATGCAATAATAATGCAATTATTCCTTGGTTATTTTGAGAGTTGAGAACTTTTTTTTTCTTTTGAGAGAGGATTTTGCACTGTAGCCAAGGCTGTGCTGGAACTAACTTTGTAGTCTAGGCAAGCTTCAAACTTTCGACCATCTTTCTGCCTCAGCCTTCTAAGTACTAGGATTGCACACATATGTCACCAAGCCCAGCTTTTGTTGAACTTCTGTCTTAGTGTTTCTATTGCTGGGAAGAGACTCTATTACATGGCAACTCTAGTTTTTTGTTTGTTTTGTTTTTCAGGGCAGGCTTTCTCTGTGTAGCCTTGGCTGTCCTAGACTTGTTTTGTAGAAAAGGCTGGCCTCAAACTCACAGCAATCGTCTGCCTCTGCCTCCCCGAATGCTGGGATTATAGGTGTGTGCCACTATGCTTGGCTCATGGCAACTCTTAATAAGGAAAACAGTTAGGGTTAAGTCCATTATCATCATGGGGGGGACATGGTGGTGAGCAGGCAGACACAGTCCTGGAGAAGGAGCATACGTCTGGATTGGCCGGCAGTAGGAAGAGAGAGTGACACTGGACTTGGCTTGAGCATTTGAAACCCCAAAGCTCTTCCCCACTGACACACTTCCTCCAACAAGGCCACACCTTTTAATAGGGCCAGTTTCTATGAACCTATGGGAGCCATTTTCATTCAAATCACCATAGCATCTATGATATACCTGACAGGGCATATTATCTTAGTTCTTCATTATAACTGTATAGGCCTCATCAGTTGATTATTACACTTAATGATCAAGATATAGAGACTCAGAAACTTTAGTAATTTACCCACACTGAAAGACTGTAGGTATCAAAGGCGACATTTAAATGTAATGTTCTTTGATTTTTTTTTTTTCTGAGACAGGGTTTCTCTGTGTAGTCTTGGCTGTCCTGGACTCACTCTGTAGACCAGGCTGGCCTCAAACTCACAGGGATCCTCCTGCCTCTGCCTCCTGAGTGCTGGGATTAAAGGCGTGCACCACCATGCCCTGCCCTATGATTTCTTTAGAGTCATGGCTCTGTGGCTCTGTGAGCCTTTGACTTTAACTCAGAGACAATCTGGTGGGGGTGGGACAGGGCTGGGGGGATAGACCCGTTGGCAAGTGCTTGCCTCACAATCACGAGGATCCTCAGAACCTATTTGAAAAATGCAGGGCATAGTGTCACACCTTTGTCATGCCAGCACTGGGGGTCGAGGAGAGAAACTGACATCCCTGGGGTTCGCTGGTTAGCCAGTTGGTCTTAATTGATTAGCTCCAAGCTAGAGGAAGAAGGTTGTCTCAGAGAAGGTGGATAGTATTAACGAGGATGACATCTGAGGTTGTCCCCTGGCCTCTGTGCACCCGCCCATGTGCACACCAGAGCTTTTGGTGTTCAGTGGGCCCACATTTCCGCATCTGTGAATGTTTTTGGAAAAAACCAAGGAAACTGGATCTTTTAAGTCACTTCAGTAGATGCCTCTTCCTCTACCCTCACCTCTTTAAACATTTTTTTTCCCCTCTCACATTTGGTATATCATTTGTTCCTTTTTGGTTGTAAAACAGTTTCTCATTGTCATTTCATGGGGCAGCTGGCTGGAACAGGCCTCTTTCCCCACCTCACAGTGCTGAGTGGCCTGCCCAACCCTGCTGCCATCTGGGCCCAGCTCCATCGCTTCAAGTTGGTCAACTCCAACACCTACTTGATCTATACGCTTCTGGGCCATGAGGAAAAACTGGTGCTGCAGAACCAGCTCTAGGAGCATGTCATTGCCCAGGAAGATAGAACCCTGAAATCTCAGTGATAGTCTGGTATTTATGGTGCTTCAAATACCAGAGGCCTTGGGCTAGCCCAGTGACTTATGGAAAGCTGTGTGGATAAAAAATATACTGAGTTTCCAATGCCACTGTGACTAACAGATTTGCAATGAAAGGGTAGGAAGGATGGAGGAATGGGACAGTGGTTACACTGTGGAGAGAGGCTGAACCATGTCCACATCTGGGGCTTGAGCTACCGCCTGAGGCCATGTTGATTTGCATGGCCATGTTGACATCTGCCACCTTGTCTGGGTCCGTGGTCCTGCTGCAGGCAGGGGCTGAGTTGATGTCTGCGGCCCATGTTACCACTGAAATCCATGTGGGTGTTTGTGATCCACGCTGCCACCTGAAGACATGTTGATGTCTATGCCATAGGGGAGGCCATGGTGAAGTCTGAGGTTCATGATGATGCCAGAGGCAAGATAGATGTTCGTGGTCCATGCTGTTGCTACATACCACATGGAAGTCCATGAACCATGCTCCTGCTGACTATAAAGAACAAAGCTGCATCTGCAGTGGTATCCACAGCTGCAGATTCATAGATGAGAAAAAGTAACATAGACAGCTTTTATGACAACCCCAATAACTCTCCTCTCCTGCGCACCCTGACCTCCGCCCCCAACCCCAACAACATAGACAGGAAGCAACTGAAGAGAACTCTTAAAGTTGTGGTAAGGATGCTGAAGTGTAGCTCTCCGTAATAGATGGCTACTGATGGGTGTGAGGGTGGAGAGGGGACTCACTTTTCTTTAAGGGGCTAGCCACTGGGAGTTTGATCATGCTCCAGTGACTATTTGAACAACACAAATTGGACTTCTTTTTTAAAAATAATTTTTTTGGGGGAAGGCCAAAAAATGGCGGAGCTGACCTGGAAGTAGGAATTAAGGTGCATTATGGATATCTGCATTATGGATAAGGTGCATTAAGGGTATTCTGGGTGTATTATGTAAAATTTCCAAATAATCAATAAAATTATTATGTTAAAAACATAACTGGAAGGACTAGGTGTTAATTGCTCTTCTAATTTATCTCTAGAAAACCAAGCTGTGCTGCTATCTGAAGTAGGCTTTCCTCAGTGGCAGGCAAAGCCTGGAACCTGCACCTGGTCTTGTATTGCTAAAATTCCTTCCCGTGAGAAGACACAAGCCACATCATCTACCCCTTCTCTTCAGGGTCCCAACAACAAACCGAGGCACAATTCTGCCAAAGCTCATTCTGAGGAAACCAGTGAATTCATTGGGCTTCTTTGTAGAGTACAGGTGAGGGGTTACTTACGTAGGTGTGGGTGTTTCCCCTCCCCCATTTTCCAGATCACACCTAGAAAAAGCCTTTACACAACAGGTTGAGAGCATCTCTGTAAGTGCATAGGTGGAGCCCCTCCCCCACCCCCCTGCAGGCTTACACTCTCCCCATTCTCCCAGTGGTTCTCAACCTGTGGGGCTCAACCACTTTGTCAAACCTCTATGTACCAAAATATTTACATTATGATTCATAACAGTAGCAAACTTAACAGTTTTGAAGTAGCAACTAAAATTATTTTATGGTTTGAGGTCACCATGACATGAGGAAGGAAGGTTGAGAACCAGTTCTGTAGCACCTTCCCAGGCCAGGATCAGGTAAAGCAGCACTGCATACAAGTAGTAGGGAACAGCTGGATTCTCAGCTGGTAGGCAACAGCTGGATTCTCATCTGGTAGGGAACAGCTGGATTCTCATCTGGTAGGGAACACCTAGATACTCAGGTGGTAGGGAACACCTAGATACTCAGTTGGTAGGGAACAGCTGGATACTCAGGTGGTAGAGAACAGCTGGATACTCAGCTGGTAGGGAACAGCTAGATACTCAGGTGGTAGTGAACAGCTGGATTCTCAGATGGTAGGGAACAGCTGGATTCTCAGGTGGTAGGGAACAGCTGGATTCTCAGGTGGTAGGGAACAGCTGGATACTCAGGTGAGGGTCTCATAACATTCCCACCCTTTTGAAAGGGGACCAGTTGAGCTATCCAGGATAGGCATTTATTGGCTTAGAGGACAGTTACTTACAACACCTTGCTATGACCTCAGTCTGTCTTTCTTTTGTTTGGTTAAATCAGAGATCCACAAAGGATGGCTGTGGACTAGTTCCAGTCTGTCTCAACTTTTGTATGCTCTGTGAATGAAGTGCGGTTATTGCATGTTAAAATGGTTAAAAAAAATAACAAGACGACTATTTTGTGACATATAAAAATTGTGTGAAATGAAAATTTCAGTGTCCCCAAGTTGATTGGGACACAGCCACCATGCTAATTCATTTATACGTCATCTGTGGCTACTTTCATTGCCTCAGTGGCAGAGCTGAGTAATAGAAAAGTTGGACCTTCCACATCTTTATGGGAGAAGTTTGCTGGCTACTGGCCTGGTCTGAGAAGCTGTCCTGGTTTCTTGCTCTTTCTGATGCAGATCACAGGGCAGAGGCAGCCTGACCGCTTCTTACACTTTCACATCAAGATTAAAACAAAGCACAAATAAAGTTGGCTTGACATATAATATTAATGCTGATTTTAATACTAATTATTCTAAAGAAATTTTAAAGATTTGTTTGTGTGTGTGTGTGTGTGTGTGTGTGTGTATGCCATATGTGTGTGGGTGCTGGCTGGGGTCAGAAGAGGATATTGGATCTCCTGAGGAAGCTAGAGTTATGGGTTGTTGTGAGCTGCCTGATGTGGGTACTGGAAACTGAACTTGGGTCCTCGGAAAGAGCTGGAAACACTCTTCATGGATCATGAATCTTAATGAATCATCTCTCCAGTCCCTAAAGAAAAAACATTAAAACTAGCTACTTTCTTCATTCATCATTTTACTTTAAAAGGGGTGTGTTTGCTAATGCCAAACACATGGACATCCCCAAACAAAACCAAAACCCCAAACTCTCTTACAAATGGAATATACTTCATTTCATGAAGAAGTCATCATACTGTCATTATTTTTCTCTTTTCACCAGAATCAAAGCAAACTCCTTTCTGGACTGGCTCAGCACATTGGCGCAACCCTGGGAAGATGAAACAAAACACAAAACAAAAGGGAGGAGAAGCAAAATGAAAAATTAACAAGCAAGAAAAAAATAGGCCAAAATGTTTTTAATATTAGCTTGTAAGTTGGAAAAAAAAGTATGTTGGTGATGGGATGCTTTAGCATGAAAATATAAGAAACGTAATGATAATGCCTAGGTATGGTGGCACATGGCTATAATCTCAGCACCTGAGAGGCTGATGCAGGTGGATCATCAGGAGCTTGAAGCCAGCCTGGGTTACATAGGTCATTGGCTTCTAACATCTCTAATGCTGTGACCCTCATGTTGTGGTAATCCCAACCATAAAATTATTTTTGTTGTTACTTCATAACTGTAATTCTGCTAATTTTATGTATTGTAATATAAATAGTTTTGGGATAAGAAGTTTGCCAAAGGAGTCAAGACCCCTTTGAGAGCCACTAACATAGATGGTTCAAAGACAGCTAGGGCTATATCGCAAGACCCTATCACAAAAAGGAAAGAGAAAAAGAAAAGCAAACAACAAGGTAAAAGGAAATGGAACCATGGGACATTCTGGAAAAGAGATTCAAAGAGAAGTAAGGTCACAAATCAAAGAAGTTCATCACAGTCGCTTCTCCTCTGGCAGGCATATGCCATTTGCTGGGTGTGTAGGCACAGGACAGTTATTTTACTACTGTTCTTTCATGTTATACTTCTCCACAGGCAAAAAGGATCAAAGACTACTTCATCTCTTGAAGTATTGCCCTATTTTCTTCCAACCACGGATTTTTCAATAAACCTGGGTAATCCCTTGTTGTGTGACTTTTCCTGGTGACTCTGAGGGGAAAAAAAAAAGTCTATTTCACTCTAGACAGGGCCACAACATACCAAAAACTGATTCCACCAAGTCCAATTTCATGAACCAGTAAGTTTATCGGGGTTACTTATAGGAGAATGGTCAGGAGAGAGATATAAGAGCTCTTTTATGCTTTAAAAGCCTGAGCTAATTAATTCTTTATCTGGACACATCAGCATTCTGTGATTAACAGGCAGTGTGAGCTTGACTCCCAGTGACAATCTGCGTTCTGCCACTCAGCTGTCAGGTGACTCTCAGCGGTGCAGCTCAGTGCCCTCTATAAAACAAAGATAAGATGGTAAGCGTGTTGGTAAGAGACTGAGTTAATATTTATTTTTAAGTATGTAGAAGTGTACCTAGTTCCTAGCTGGAGTGTATGAGTGCTTTCTCAATCAATGATTAATGGAGGGTAGGCAGGAGGTAACATGCATGCTCCATATAGTATGAATCATTAATTTCTCAAGGAAAAAATGGTATATAAATGTTTGTTGCTTCACTTAAAGAACTATGAGCCAATAGCATTATCAAAATGGATTTAACTTCTTTCTTTCCAGGAAAGTGAAGGTTTCATGTTTGCTTTAAGCAGTTGCTTTTATACAAATTGTAAGGCCCCAGACTTGAAGAGTAAGCAGAGATATATGTAAAATTTGATATGTCTGAGGTATAATACAAAATCAATTCTGGAAAGACCTGCTGTGTGACAAAAATTTTCCTGGGGGAGATGCCACACGTATAGACTCACCCCAGATAGGGAGCCCATGACAAACCAAAGTACGAAGACCATCCAAGCTCAACTTGGTGAACTAGTGAGTTTTATTGGGTTACTTGAAAGAATGTGGGTGAAGGGTTACTTACAGGAGCAGAAATGACTCAGGGAGAGCTGCATCATGATGCCCCACTCCAGCATGGGTGACAGCTCACAAAAGCTGGGAATCTTTGAGTGTCCTTCGTAGCCTATAGGCAGCTCAACAGGTTGGAGAGTGTCTCTTCAAGACGTTCAGTTGGCCTCATGCTCTTCCAAGCAGCACAGCTGGTCTCTGCTTCTTGCAGGCCGCTCCCAGGCAGCTCTGTCTGGTCTCCGAGTCTCCTTTGCAGCTTGGCCAGTCTGAGAGTGACACAGCAGCTTTATTGTTCATTATGACAGGGAGGGGCCTGGAGAATCTGGTCAGTTTCAGGGACTTCCTGAAGCTGTTTTGAGTTGTTCTCCTCTCTGTTTAGAGAGCCTCCCTAAAGGATGGAATGTTTCAGTCTGGAAGGAAATTGTTATGCAACACACACACACGAGGTGTGATACCTTTGTTACAGGTATCTGTATGGAAATACGCTTATTTTTTATTTTTATTTTTTTAGAGATATACTCTAAGCTTCGCTCTATTAGTAAGCTATGAAACCTTAGATACCTATTTCTCCAAGCTTCAGTTATCTTGTCTATAAAATGGTAATGGGTCCTCAGTTTCCCTTATCTGTAAAATAGTGATAATAACAGTATCTACTTTGCAGGATTGTAATGGATGTTAGATAAAATGTAATGAAGTATTTGAAACTCCTTCTACTAGACAATAGATAAATAAATCTCAACAAGCCACTGTAATTTAAAAATTCTTTAAGGAGGTATGTTTTAAGAATAATAAGGTGGCCCCCAAAATGTTAACAAATACTACGCTTATGTGACCATCACCACAATTGAGATACAGAACACGTACACCAATCAATAATCATAATTAAAAAAAAAATCAGAACACTGGTGTCGTACTCCACAATCGCAGAGAGGAGTCACCGTGTGAAGCGACATAAGGTATCAGCCATAAAACAGTGAGTGAGTGAGTGAGTGAGAACTAGAATCCTGAAACCATGAAGATGCAGCCACAGGAGAGTCGCTGTGCAGGGCTGATGAAGGGTTGCGGGTGCTGCACACCACTGCATCTGCATGTCCAGCCTCAAGGCCCCTCGTCTCCAGCAGCAGCACCTTGCTTAGCTTGGGTGGGGGCACTTCCGGAGTGCTCCATGTATCTGTGTGTGGGGGGTCTGTTCTATCCTGGGCTTCTATCTTCTCATATCTACTGCTGTCTTAGAAAACTCTCTCAGAAAACTCTCACGGCTAATTCTTTTTCTTTTTGTAGTAGTAGTAGTAGTAAAGACAGATGAGGTCAGGACCTTAAAATGTGTGAGATAAGTACGCTAGCAAGCAGCCTCCAGCCCGTCATTCTCCTTTTGAAAATTTGAGACAAGGCCTTCAGTAATTTACTTAAGTTGTCCTTGGCCCATTCTGGCGCTCAGGCAGGCCTGGAATTCCAGATCATCCTCTCTCAGCCTACTGAATAGCTGGGATTATAGGCCTCTCCACTTAAAGCTAGGGTTTTTTTCTCTTTCTTTCTTTCTTTCTTTCTTTCTTTCTTTCTTTCTTTCTTTTTCCTGAATACAAATTGAAACTGAGAGGGCCCGTAGAGAATGTAGCCACACAGTGGCTGGGAAGAACTCAGTGGGACATGCTTGCTTAGGGTGATGGAAAGGCTGTGTTCCATCCCCAGCACCAGCTGGACACCATTACCACCACCACCACCACCACCACCACCACCACCACCACCACCACCACCACCATAACCACCAAAACGTAAACAAATGAGCCAACCAAATAAACCCCACAGCAACAGAAGTCCAGCTTTAGGATTAGAGACACACTATGCTGGTGTCGTTTCTTTTTCGTACGAAAGTCATTGCTGACCTTAATTTAACATCATCCATCTGTTTTCATTTCTTTATTACCTGTGCACCTTTCCTGTTGGCAAAACTGCATCTTTGGCATTCCCTTCCTTGTGGGGCTTACTTTCTAAGAAAGACACAGGCGCACCCTCTCACGCGCAGAACTTTGCACTCAGTATTGCTGCACTCCGCGTCTCCTTTCCTCAGAACACTGCCAAAAGAGCGGTAAGTCTTTTGCCAGGACTCTAGGTTGGATTTACAAGGCTCTTACCCATTATCTACACACTTACATATTTGTGAATGGTTGTAACAAGGACTTAGGAGCTGCTTCTCCTGCAAGTACCTGCTCTTCACTTGGGCATGCAGATGCCCGGAGGTGCCCCCTGTGTAAGTGTAACAGGGTAACAAGTTATCATCACCTGTGCTTCCACCTTGCATCTGTTCCCTTGCTGCTGATCACTCTGCAGTCTAGTAGCTAGGACCAACAGGTCTGATGATGGCTTAACTATTTTGTCGCAGGAGTTGTGGATGCCTCCCAGGCAACAGCAATTTACTTAATGCTCGATAATGGTCAAGTAGATCACAGTTCATTCAAGGCTGATTGTTTAAGTATGTATGCTTCCTGCCTTCTGCCTCTGGCTCTTTTCTATGTCATCTGGGAAGTCATGTCAGGACCTCTGAAGACAGGATTGGCTCTTCTTTGTTTCTTCTGGTTATAGCTACACATACTAATTAAAATTTCTTTCGTTCTTTCTTTCTTCCTTCGCTTCCCCCTTATCATTTTCTCTACTTATTCATTTATTGTTTTTTTTTGGGGGGGGGGGAAGTATTGTAGGGAGGGAACTGACTTGCTAGGACCTGTATGTAGCCTAAGACCCCAGTAACATGGCCATAGAAATGTACATACTTGTGAATGTATTTGTGCCACACAATTGGCTAGCTACATAACCTGATTCAAGTTACATAGTACACTGTAGACATTAGTTACATGTCAAAAAAGTATGAGTATCCAGCACGAATTCAACAAATGACAGTGAATGTATTATTTATTTATTACACATCCATGTACTGCCGCTGTGCATATTTACCCCACATTCCTCAACAAGATTAAATAAATAATAACGAGTCTCATTTTGTTTCATTTGTTTAATATTTATTGACTACTACATGATATGCCAGGCCTACTGTGGCCAAATGTGTGCTTCAGAAATGGTCAGGACAGTATTTTCTGTGCATGTTATTCTCCTATCTACAGGTACAGTTGGAATCTGAAACGTCTCTGTTTGGCTTCCAAGCATCTAGGGCTTCCATCCTAACGTCAGGCCCCAGTCTTTCAGAACAGAAGCAGACAAGTTGCAAGTTCTTTCTGTTCTCCTGGTTCTATCCCGAGTCTGGTCCTCTGTCTACAGTAGCAGACCAATTGAAAATACAAACACCTTCCCCCAATTGTTGTTAGTTACTGGACATAGAAATAATTTAGGTAAGGACAGACCCTGGTCTTTAGTTCACCATTCAGTTCTAGACACTGGAACCCAGCCTATCAAACGCACAGAGTAAGCTGTCTGTCCTGACTCCTGTAAATTGATCAGAGGGAGGGTGGTCACCCTGGAAGGTGGAGAGAGAGAGATGCATTCCTCGGCTACACAATACTTAATCAGGTCCTGCTGTCCACAGTGCACACTATCTATTCTTAAATACTAGTCGCTGTTCTAGCTGCTTGGGACTGCAACACCTGACCAGAGAGCTGCGGCGGCACGTGCCGCCCCCCTCCCCGAACATATCCCCCGCCCCGTGAAGCTGCGCAGCAGTGAAGGATAGCAGACATTGGACAGAATTGTGTAAAACGGTGCTAGGAGCCCAGCAGGAAAATGAGGCCGAATTCTTGTTAAGGACATGAGAACCACCTTCCTGGGGGCAGCCGTGGGCGCGTTTTGAGCAGGAGCGGCCAGGAGTGGGACTGACAGTAGGGGGCGAGAGGACTGCAGGCAGGGAGAGTTGGTGATTAAAAGAAGCAAACACGTTCTGCTTGGCTGGAAACGGGGTGTGCCAGAGCGGGTGTGCCAGAGCGCTTGGAGTTCTCCTGGGCAAGGGGATGTATTTTGAGTGCAAGATCGAATGCTCAGTAGTGTCGGGTGGGCTGCGGCGAACAGCATTCTGGATTTAATTTATTTTATTTTTTATTTTTTGCGTGGCACTCCTAGGCTCTTCGGTTCCTTAGATCAGCAGAAGTCTCATTTCAGGCTCCAGTTAGGGCCGCACGGGGTGGGCCAAGTTCAGGGTCGCGGGGGCGCACCTATCACAGAATGCAGCACCCGGCTCTAGTTCTGCAACCACCTCTGAGCGAGAGGGGGCGGAGCTTGCTCTGCGGACTTGGTGGTGGTGTGGGCTCCGCCTCTCAGCCCAGGCCCCGCCTCTAGAACTATATGATTGGATTAGAGCCGCGGAAGGGCAGGGCGTCCCCGGGCGTCCCCGGGGGTCGGGCTGAGGCAAGTACGATGATTGGCCCTGCAGGGGATTAGGTCATCGCTAGCAGGTTCGGGCGGCCCGGACGCCGGCGGGGCGGCCGAGGCTTCTGTGAGAGGGCGCTCGAGGCTGCTGAGGAGAGAGCCCGCAGAGGAGGCGGGGAGGCGGTGGCCGCGCTCGTTCCCTTCCCGGCGCCGCCAAGGGTCCGCCACCGCACCTCCTGCTGGCGTGCCGCTCGGTGGCTCTCCGCTGGAGCACCGCCGTCCGTCCGTGTCTCTACTGCCGTCCGGAGTTTCCTGCTCCCGCTGACCCCGCGCGCGGGGCTAGCCGGCGCCACCCACACCTGTGGATCGGCAGTCGTCGCGGGTGTCGGCCGAGCAGCGCGCGAGGCGCATCTCCCTCAGCCCGGGTCCACGGGCAGCATGGGGCTCCCGGCGCTCGAGTTCAGCGACTGCTGCCTCGACAGCCCGCACTTCCGAGAGACGCTCAAGTCACACGAAGCGGAGCTGGACAAGACCAACAAATTCATCAAGGATCTCATCAAGGACGGGAAGTCGCTCATCAGCGCGCTCAAGAGTGAGTGTCTGGAGCGGCGCAGGAGGGCTCCGGGCGGCGTCGCTCAGCTCCGGGTTCCCGGCGCGCTACCGGCTTTCATCTCCCCCCACTCCCGTACCCTACCTCCCTCCCCTCCCGTACCCTACCTCCCTCCCTCCCCGCGCCGGGCGCAGAGTGACGGTTGTCCATGCTCACGCGAGGCAAGAAGGCTACGTGAAAAGAGCGAGTCATTGCCTCAGAGGAGTGTGGTGGCCCAGCCCTCCGTATTCGGGGACCACCGGGAGGTGGTCATCCGGGTGGCACTCTAGGTTGGGTGGGTGTGTGCGACACAGGTGTCTCCGGCGTGAAGCCAGAGCGCCCAGCCTGCAGCAACCTGCCGGGGAACCCAATCGCTTCCCGCTTGCAAGGCTCGGTACCCTTAAGGGACGAGTAGTTCACCCCGGTGCCCAGCCTTGGCAATGGAGCGTTTGGAGGGGGCACTGCCCATCCCTGGGAAGAGGAGGGTGGTGACTGCTTTGAGCCCTGCAGGAGCGAGCCCTGCACGCAGCTCTAGCCTAGTCGGGACTTTCGAATTCTCTGCGTTGGAGTGATTGGTTAGCTGCCTTCCTGGGAGCATTGACAATCATCCCTAGACATATAGATCAGTGCGGTGTACATGTGCACGTTTTGATTTTTGTGCACAGCAGAAGGTGACAGGGGTGGGAGTAGAGAACCAGAATGTTCTTTACTCTAAACTGTGGGCGAAGGTTTAAAAATAGAACCAACACATCCGTCTCTCTCCTTCTCCCGCTCCCTTGCTGCATCCCACCCTCCCCTTCGGATATCCTTGAAAATTGCAAAAGCTGAGAGGCAACGTCCTTAGCCCTCACTCAGGAAAAGAGAAATTTAAGCTCATCTAAAAGGTTCCCTGAACTTCTGTGAAGCCAGTTTTTTTTTCTACTCAGCCTCCCTCAACTCCTCCTCATCTTGGTACAGGGTGTGTGTGTGTGTGTGTGTGTGTGTGTGTGTGTTTGTGTTAAAATATGCATGCTGCATAACTTTTGCCCAGAGTTTCTCCCTGTGGCCAAATGAGAACATTCTAGGATTGAGCACCTTACAGGACAAGAAGGATTCCATTTCATTGGGTTCATTTAAAAATAGTTGAGGTGACCTTTTCATTTTGATACTCAGGAAGTAGAGGCAGATAATGGAATTGTGTTAGACTCCTTCAGCTTCTCCTGTCTCTGTGATGGGTTTCCTAATAGATGGTATCTCCCAGTTAAGAATGGTTGCCTCACCGAGAGTAAGACCCTAGCTGTGAGAATGGTCCCCAGGCTTCTTTAAAGAAAGACTTAAAAGACCGAGATGCCATGTAGTAAGCCTGTTGGCTTTTAAAGTGGAAGAGTGAGAAGATGGAATGTCAAGGGTAGCAAGTGCCAGCCTTCTTGGGGGTGGAATAAAAGCTCAGGACAGATGTCAGGAGGCTTTCCAGGGCAGTCTCTGCAGGAGCCTGTGACTTACCTGAAAGGGGATGGTAGTGGACAGATTCTTCAGGCAAAGACCAGGGCCTGCCTTGTTTCAGGGAACACTTGACGTCCAGTTTGAAGTAAAGTTGGAGCCTACTTAGAAGTCAGGTCTGGAAATTTTGGTTGACCTTTATGCCTGTTTTCTTTCTTTAATGGAAACAGGGTTTCCTTGTACTGCAGGCTCACCTGGAACAGGTGATCTTCCTGCCTCAGCTTCCTAAGAGTGCTGTGATTAAGGCAGACACCATACCAGCACGGCTGACCTCAGGCCAGCTTTAATTAATCCTCTGTTTTGCTCAGAAAACATAAGAAGTGCCTGCTGTCT
The DNA here is from genome assembly GCA_907169655.1 of Acomys percivali. NCBI lineage: Eukaryota > Metazoa > Chordata > Mammalia > Rodentia > Muridae > Acomys > Acomys percivali. The sequence goes on along the minus strand of OU015744.1, from coordinate 46,366,303 downwards.
CCTGGGCATTACACTGCATACTACGATGTAGCAGGGACAGTTGGCTGCCCCTGTGGCTACAGTGGTACAACAAATACTCTGTGGCAGCCATGGTTTTGTTTGCGAGTTAATCTCATGTATCTCTTTTGATTTTGCAAATGAGAGCACAGGCTTGGGAATCACTAGCCCAGAGTCACACAGCTTTATTCACTGGCCTGGAGTTTTTGAATCCGTGTGGTCTGAAATAGAAATATAATTCTTGCCAACACAGAACTCTCAGGCCTGTCATACCCTTTTTGCCCAGAATGGAGCCTGCAGGACTGAACTTGCTAGCATTTGGACTTGCACTTTGTATTTGACCATTGAACCTGAGGAAGGTGTTCTGGGTGACTGGCAATTTGCCTTCCACTGTTTCTGAGAAGCATGAGCTCTTCAGATAGGGAGACTTTTTGCATGTTGGGATTCAAAGGTTACCTTCTGATGGATTAGTTCTGTGACTTGGAGAGACTGATAGTGACCTAAGTGTGCTTGGCTCTCTGCATCCAACTCCGCCCCACTGCTACTACTAAGTACTGCTTTAACAGAGCATTTAATTGATACAACCATTTTTCACCCTTTAAAACAAGTTTTCACTGGTTTCTTTCCATTTTAGGCATTGTGTTATTGTGAAATGCCTGTTGCGTTGTATTCTGTATAAATTTATACTAAATTTCTCAATCAGATCATCTTTAAAAATTTTTTATTTTTATATTTTGGTTTTTCGAGACAGGGCTTCTCTGTGTAGCCGTGGCTGTCCTGGACTCACCTTGTAGACCAGGTTGGCCTCGAACTCACAGTGATCTGCTTGCCTCTGCCTCCTAAGTGCTGGGATTAAAGGCTCATCTTGATCATTACTGTTAATGAAAAGCCAGTGCTTAAAAATAAACACATGGATGCCGGGGATCATGGCACACTCAAGAGGCAGAGGCAGGCGGATCGCTGTGAGTTCGCGGCCAGTCTGTTCTACAAAGTAAGTCTAGGATAGCCAAGGCTACACAGAGAAACCCTGTCTCAAAAAACTAAACTAAACAAAAACAAACTACATGGCTGTGTGTGCTTAAATAGGTGGCAGTGGTTTTGTTTTGTAACTAGTACAAATCTGAGTTCAGAGTTCCTTGTCTGTGAGTGAGAGGTAGTAAGAACGCCGTCTAGTGGTTGCCAGGATTTAGCTACATCATTTTAGCATAGAACTCAGTCAATGATGACACCAAGCAGCCAAGAACTCAGTCACCTGCCCAAGGGCCAAGGCATTCAAATACAAGTTGACACATTCCAAAGACATTGACTTAATCCCAAAGCAACATTGTCATCTGGGTTAGCCTAAAACAGAGCTTCTCTTGTGTATTGCTTTTGAATCTGCCAAAAATCTTCATAAAACGATTTCATAAAAACAAGCCCCCTAAACTCTATATGGTTTCTCTGCCCCTGATACAGGCACAGAGCATTAACAACAAAATATGTCAGGATTTTCTTTAAAAATAAAGAAAATCGTACCATATAGAGAGTTGTTATTTGGTGTGTACTTGAGCCTGGTCAATTCCCAGCTATTGTTGGTGGTCACTTGTTCTGTTTTTTGAGTGGTATTCAGTCACCCAGGACTCCTTCTTCTCAGTGGCTGATTATTCTTTCAGCCAAGATGATTTTGTGGGCTTAGGGT
>OU015744.1:46306286-46364618 GCA_907169655.1 Acomys percivali | reverse complement strand
TCTCTCTCTCTCTCTCTCTCTCTCTCTCTCTCTCTCTCTCTCTCTCTTTTAAATTTTTTAAAAATGTATCCTGTAGAAGTGATAGGTGATGAGTGACCTTGGAGTTTCCTGGGTTCAAATCTTGACTCCAGTGCTTACATATTGTTTGGCTCTGGACACCTTAGTAAGCCAGAGTGCCTCCTCTGTAAAACGGAAATAGTCACTCTGATTTCTCAGAGACTGAGAGACACAGTGAATGCTAAAACAACAAAACCAAACCACACCCATGCCCCCACCCCCCAACAGCAACATCAGAAGCATGTCCCTTGGCAGCTCTCGGTTAGTGGTCACTATTGCTACTGTATGCCAGCATTCAAGGTTGTCAGGACATGGTGCTTCTGAAAACAAAAGGGACAGAGGTATATGTTGTCAGCTCTTGAGAACTCCAGTAGTTGTGTGTGTCAACCACTGATGGATGCAATTATAGAATTCTGGTAATAGTGTTTGCAACAAGTTGTGTTTGATAAAAAAACAAAAAAACAAAAAAACCAAACCAAAACAACAACAACAACAACAACAAAAAACAAAACCCCCACAACTTTGTTTTTAGTTGTGCTAAAAAGAAAAGTGCCACAGGTTGAAAGGGAACAAAATCTGTAAGTCTCTAAATGTGTCTTCTGTTCCTGTTAACTTGTTGTTAGGTGGGGTTTCCCTGTCAGAGGACCAGGCTGTCTGCCTCCCTGTCTACAAAGCAGGCTTGCAGAATGCACTGGTCTTATGTGTGACTCTTGGGCACTCGATGACAAAATGAATGTGATTTCATAGACACGAAAAGCCATTCTTCTGAGGGGATTGGGCTTTGGGGGAACCATGTTTCTTCACAAGTTGACAGTTGATTTCTGCATTTGTTGGCGGGGAATACACCTTGGAATTCGACTTTTGCTTTCTGAGATAGAGAATCCTTATTCTGACAGACAAAGTGCGCAAAAAATGCAGTTTTTAAGGTAGTGGTATCCCTGAGATACAATTCACGTTATCTTATATAGCTTACATGTTAAAAGCATCTAATGCAGTGGTTTAGTACCTGCTCATGGTTCGTGCAACCATCATCCACAGTCACAGAGCATTTTTGTCATCTCCAAGTGAGCCAATTATCTGTTATTTCATCCTGACCTCTGCAGTTCTGTCCAAGCACTGAGTTTTCTGCCTCTGTAGAGTTACCTAGTCTGGGAGTTACAAGTGCGCCTGCAGTCACTCAGGTGGCAGTAATTGCCTCTAGGCACCTGGCGCATTTCATGTGGGAGATGCTGAGTCAATTTATCCTTTACAAGATAGGGGTTTAAATAGAGGTGAGGGCATGTTGATTTACATCCAAGGGCCGGGAGAGTGTGTTCTAGTGTTTTCAGTCTGTGGGAAGGGTATGGATTCTACCTGGTTTCGTGGATGCAGAACTACGAAAGCAAAACTAAGACTCCAGCCCCTCCAGCCAGGTTAGGTTGGCTATGTAATAGTTAACGAAGCCTTTTTTCAGGTTGCTCTTCTGCGGAGTGATAGGTTTTTACTAAATGAAATGAATGCTTTTATGTTACACTAGCTGACCCCATACTTTTTATGGTCCTTGTTGGGAACAATGGGCCTTTTTCATTGCATTCTCAGATATTACTGATATTGTGATCTCTGTTCTTTCTCTTCCATCATATTCTCAAGGTGACTTTAACACAAACAAATAGCTCAATAAGAAAGTCAGTATATTTCATTTTATTGAGCATTTAGTAAATGCCAGTTCCTGTGCCAGGGACCACAGATTGTACCATGCTACCATTCTGTAAGATGAATGTAGTTTTCTCTTTTATGGGGGTTTGTGGATACTAAATCCTCAGATGCTCAACTCTCTCTTTTATTGTTTCCATGTAACCTGCACATATCCTTCTGAATACTTTAGGCAGCTTTAGGTGGCGGCTAATGCATACCATAATGCAAATGCTAGGGACATAATTGTTACATGCTGTATTGTTTATGCAGTAATGACAGAAACATGTTTGCATGTGTTAGGCACAGATACAGATCTTCGCTTACCCTACATATTTTCCATACTGGTGGGTGGAAACTGCAGATATGCTGGACTAGCTGCCCTGTCCTGTTTCTGCATTTCTGGGCTAACTTGTCAAAATGCACGCAGCGAGGAAATTGTGTCACCAAGTTTTGAACCTGGCAGTGGTCTGCTGGTCTTCCTCTGAACATCATCACCCTTTGTTGCTGTCAATAAAAATGCTGGTAGTGAAGATGCAGAGTTTCCATAGATCCATCTTGTAGTAGGGGAAACACAGCAGGTGCTAGGCCAATTGAGAAGAGCATACTAGCACTTTATAGATCCTCAGCCCTGAGTAGCCGGGGCTAGCTGGTATTTTGTATTGTACTTTGAGATTTTTCTCACCCTAATAGTCTTAAAAAGAGCCTTGAAGGCTGGAAGGGTAGATTAAAAGGGCAGCCTTTTCTGACTTGTCTTTGTAAAATATCACTTTCTTTTTGGGGACTACAAGTGATTAGCAGTGATTTTTTTTCTCGAGATAGGGTCTGTCTGTGTTAGCCTTGGCTGTCCTGGACTCACTTTGTAGACCAGCCTGGCCTCGAACTCACAGTGATCGGCTGGTCAGTGATTCATTTTTTAATGGAGTAATAGAGCATTGAACAGGGAGGCCACAAACCTGTTCTTGGTCTGAATTGTTAAAGTGAATGATTCGTCCTCTTTATTCATTAGAACAACAGTAGAATAATTACCAAGTGTGTGTATTTTAAGACCAGTTCAGGCTGGAGAGATGGCTCAGAGGTTAAGAGCACTGCCTGCTTTTCCAAAAGTCCTGAGTTCAATTCCCAGAAGCCACATGGTGGTTCACAACCATCTATAATGAGACCTGGTGCCCTCTTCTGGAGTGCAGGCACACATACAGTCAAAACATTGTATATGAGGTAAATAAATAGAAAGATTTATTAAAAAAAAAAAAAAAGACCGGTTCACCTTTCTCAATTCATTTGTGTGTGTGTGTGTGTGTGTGTGTGTGTGTGTGGTGTATATGCATGTGTGTGTGTGCAGTTGTGTGTACTTGTGCCTGTGATGCACATCATGTGTCTGCTCTATCAGCTCTGACTTACTCGGGGCCTTTCACTGAACCCAGAGCTCACCAGGCTGACTAACCTCAGGTGCTCCTATCTCTGTTCTCTGTAGTGCTGAGGTTACAGCTCCACATGTGGCCGCAGTGGATTTTTATGAGGTTCTGGGCATCTAAACTCGGGTCTTCATGATTGGCAGCAAGAGCTCGCACTGCTGAACTCCCTCCCTCAGCTCCAAGAACAAGCTGATTTTGAATGGCGTACACTCTCAAAAGATGTCCAATGCCACTTAGATTTGCTTAGCAGTAATTATGTTACTCACAAAAAACCTTAATGGGGCAAATAAATAGGGATCCAGGTAGCAAAATAATGTTCCCAGTTCCTTTGGTTTACTTAGCAACTTGTGAAGAAAAGGGGGAAATGACTTTCCTAATTATTTGTAAGTGGTGGTAATTTGTGATACTGACATTTGGAGTATTACTCATACAAATATAAACAACAGTAACGCTAGCTCTAAAAACATCTGTGCATGTTTCTCTATTTGAGGTTGCATGGGATAAATGCATCTAATCTCCAATCTTCAACCCCCTACCTGTGGCTTAGAACCATCTATCACTATTAAATAAGGAATAGACTTTGCTCTTTAAATGGCCTTGAGGTTTATAGAACATTTGAGTAGAATATATACAAGGTTCCCATCATAGCTTAGAATGTCTGTTCCTTCTGGTTTCTCCCTATTTAAAAAAAATATCTCTCAAAATTCTGCTACGTCTGTTATTGCTGATTAACCAATATTAATTTAATATTGATTCTATTTTAGCTTCGTGGTGTTGGAGGTTGAAGCTAAGGCCTTGCACATGAGAGTACACTCTACACCCCTGGCCCCTGATAGACTATTTTTAATGAAAGTTCCCTGGTGGTGCACAGTGGATGGACATTGACAGGGTACAATGGCTTGGACCCATTGCAATGCCATTATAGTTTTACTGTCTTTAGTTCTATCATATGCCTTTTCTCTATCGCCTACCAACTGTGGATCTTTCTCATTGTCTTTCCACTTTTGCCCTTTTCCAGACTGTTAGATATTAAGAACCAGTCTGTAGCCTTTTCACTTAGTAATGAGCACTTAAGGTTCTTTCGTGTCTCAGTAACTATTAGGTCTTGTTGTTGAGTACCAAAATTTGTTTTCATCTTTCATCTAGTAAAGGGCTCCTTGATCACTTTCAAGTCTGGACAATGATGAATGAAGCCAGCAATCATTTTGTGCATAGGCACGAGTATTTTGCTCATTTGGGTAAAGTCCAGGAATGTGATTGTTGGCTCATATGGTACGAGTGTGTATTGTTTTATAAGAAATAATCAAACTGTCTTCCAAAATGGCTCCAGCAAAGAGAGAGGGACCCTGCTGCTCTGTACGTGGCAATGTCAGTGTTTGCATTTTAAGCATCTAATATATGGAGGAACTCATAATTAGCCCCGCTCTCCCAATTTTCTGGTGACATACGCTATTGAATAGTTTTCACATGCTTATTTACCATTTGTGTATCTTCTGTGGTGGGATGTCTGTTCACATTTTATATTTTGCTCATTTTTCAAGACAGGCTTTTAAAATTATTATGGTAAAATATACATGGCACAAAATTTACTACTTTAACAGCTTTTAAATACTTTTGTACACTTCAGTGGCATTGAGCACATTCACAGTGTTATGTAACTGTCTGTGTGCTCTAATTTCAGAACTTTACTGGCATCCCAAGCTGAAATTGTACCCATAAAATAAGGACTCCTCACTCCAGTCCCCCCCTCGACCCTGATAATCTTTATTTGGTTGTTCTAGGCATTTTTAGAATCATACAGAAGTTATCATTTGTATGTGGACTATTTTATATAGCATGATGTTTTCAGGCTTCATCTATGTTATACCAGATACTGAGTTTGATTTCTTTTTACGGCTGTGTGTCTTAAATGTTAATTATTAGCATCCATCACAGAGAAGCACTATTCTTTCTCCAGTGAAGTCATGGAAATGATTTTCCTTGCTTTTTTTTTTCTTTCCCTACAGAATGACCAGACACACTTGTCTTTGATAGGCCAGGTTATCAGCTGTCTCCCAGGAACAATCCATCTTTTCAGAGGAACCATTTGTTTCAGGCCAGCATGCTTTGGGGGAGTAGTTTTTTGTTTTTAAAGTTTCAATGTTAGTAATTTACTTGACATAGAATTTAGCTGTTTTAAATGGCTTATGGAACAATGACCAGAATGCAGTTGATGAAAGTTATTGTCGCTCTGAAAGCTTCCTCATGCCTGTTTGCAAGTGCCTTCCCTTCTCAAGCCGTACCCAGCTGTGGGCTCCCTCCTCTTTCTTTAAGAGTCTCTGCTGAGAATTGGAGCTGAGTCGAGGCATACATTACCTGGTCTTTGGTATCCAGGCTCTTCCACTTAGCATGTTGATTCAAGGCTGGTCTGTGTTCTCGCTTTTGTTAGTAGAGTGTTCTTTTTTATTGCCGGAGAGTATTCTGTTTTGTAAACTCTGAGTTGAGTTCCGGTTGTTAGCTTTTTTGAATGATGCTACTAGCAATGTTTACATATGTGCCTTTGTGTGGGTCTGCCTTCAGTTCTAACTTCATGTATCACCTTGGAGGAGGATTGCTGAGAAACTTAGTTTAGTAAAATTTTGATTTAAACTCAGGTTTAAAGGAAACTTAGGTTTAGCTTTTAAAAGCCTGACAAATCGCTTTCCACAGCAGAAGCACCGTATTACCCGTCAGCAGTGTATGAGCCTCACCGACACTTCCTATTATCTCTTCTTGGTTGTAACAAACTACTGGAGTGATGTATCTCATTTGGTTCTAATTTGGATTTCACTGAATGCTAATAATGCTGAGCTGCTTTCGTTTGTGCATTCATTGGCTGTTGGGTCACCTTATTTGCTGACATGTGTATCTATACACTTACCATCCATCCTCTTCTTTGTCCCATAAAACTTTTGATGATTAAGTGAACAGTACTTAATTAATTTTGTCCATTTGTCTTCTTTTGGAGACTCTTTGTTTCCATTTGCAGTCGTCTCACGTGTATGTCAGGACCTAAGGACCTAGGAGATTGGTTTTTAGCGGGGCAGTGGTTCAGCTGTCTGCTCTATCTACATAGGCATCTCTCATAGTGGGTCTCATAGGCAGGCATTCTAGGCTTAAGACAATGACCCAACCCCTCCCCGAGCTGACAAAGTTTGAATGATGTTAGGACCACAGAGGTATTGGAGAAAGCAACTTCTGAAGGCTATTATACTATCAAGGCCATAGCATTTCTAAAAATTAGCCAAAGGAGGGTTACCATTATAGACCTAATAGTTAAAGCAGTTATTTTAGATTCACATTAATGATTGGCTTTGTTTTTAATTTTGAAAATTACAACTCAACATATCTCAACCGATAGACCTTTTTGCCAGGAAAGAAAACTTTCATGGGCAAATTGAGAGCTCATACTCAGCTTTTGTCATGTACTTTAAAGCCTTGGACTATGCTAAGGACTCTGGGGGTGAGGGAACAGGTGCAGAAGCTAAGGGGAAGATGCATTAGTGAGACAATTTGTTACTGGAGCACAGTGGTGAGGAGTGTAATGGGTGGGGGTGCAGGGGGAGGGGTCTAGCACCTAGGTCAGAACTCTTGAGTACTTGAAAGGACATCCATCCTCACTGTGATGGATGGCCATGGGAGGTTGTTATGCGATTCAGTTTTTGTTTTAAAAAGATTATGTGGATCAGGCAAGCCTTTAATCCAAACACTTGAAAGGTAGAGGCAGACAGGAGGATAAGAAGTTCAAAGTCGTTTCTGCTGCATAGGGAGTTCAAGGCCAGCAGGGTTATGTGAGACAAGACAGTGGCATGAGATGGATCAAGGAGCCAATTAGGAGGCTGTTGGGATAGAAATAAGAGCATGGCACCTTGGACCAGGATGGTGACATCAGAGGCTGGGCACTTTATCAGTAGAGCTAGCATGGTTTGCTGCTTAATTGAATAGGACTGTTAGAGAAAAGAGAGAAATCAGGAATAACTCAGAGGTTTTTGACCCGAGCTATTATGTGAATGATATTATGTGAAATGAATGATTTGTCTGAAATAGAGACGAACTGAGGAAGATTAGGTATAGGGAGAAAATTCACAGTGTGAATGGATGACCTGGCTCAAAGGCAAATTAAAATGACACTGACACACATAACTCATGAGAATGTACTCAGAGAAGTATACAGAATAAAATGCTTTCTCTCTCTCTCTCCTTCTTCCTCTTCCTCCTCCTTTCACCCTGCCCCAATTTTCTTTTTCCTTCCCCCTTTCTCTTTTTCTTTCTCATTCTTAGTTCTGGAGATCAAACTTAGTGTTTCACATGATAGACTAGGTTCCCTACCACTGAATCACACACGCAGTCCCGAGACTCTCTCACTTACATTGGAACACTGTTTTCTGTGCATTATATTTTCAAAATGGAATTTTACTACATACATTTTTGTTTTACTTTCCCCATGGCTCCCGTATCTTACTTTCTCTATGTCAGCAGCACATACATATACTGAATTCCGTTTTATTAAGTCAGAGGGTTGATTATCGGGTCATCTCAGTGTTTCAGTTAGAGAAGGAGCCTCAGTGATCACTCCCATGTCTGCCTTGGTGTGTGGGTCCCAATACCTGAAATATTTGGGTCTATTATGGATTCCAGCATCTCAAGGTTTTGCAACAGCCATTATTCAGGTCTTTTCCTTTCCTATAGCTAGTTGGTTTGGCGCTTCTGAATACGTGCTAGATTATGTTTCTGGAGCTTAGCTTAGTTTAATTGGAAGCATTCTGAATAGGCTGCCTTTTGAGACACGGATACTGATTCTGAAAGAAGGAGGTGCCCCCATCCCGCCTCACCCTGTGTTATGCTAGGGTGAGAAATACAGGTTTCCTTATTAGTCTTAGTCCTGTCTAATATCTTTTTTGAGCCACAGTCCTACAGTACAGTGTGAGATGAACCGTACTTTGCTCATATCGAACTCAAACTGTGGGCCTAGCAGGAAAAGCTGGTTTGTTAAGCTGAGAACAAAGCAGCATTAGTAGCTAGAGGACTTTTTATAAATTAGAGTCACTGGGGTTTCCACATTTTGTAGAAACCCAGAGTGGAGAAAGAGAGGAAATAGTAAGGAAAACAGCTTGGCAGTGGGGACCAGAAGCTGTCACAGCATGTTTATGTCTGGCTCATTTCACCTTGGTTGGAAGGCACAGAATGCTGTTGAGGGTGAGTTTGGAAACTGGGCAGTTGCCTACTATATTTAGAAAGAGGAGATTCCTGGGGTTGGGTGGGGTGTGCATGTACATGTGTGTGAGTTTTCTTTGCCAGATGGACAAAGGTTTGGGGCTTGAGAATTGTGGATCTACCCTTGTTAGCTAGCCAGCCTCTCAGGGCCAATTCAGTAGCTATGCTTTGGCTCCCACTGCCACACAGGAAAAGCCAAAACAAACTGTTTTGTATGGTTTGTAAAGACACCACAGGTAGGTTTCAAAGCTCATTTGATCTCGCTGTCATATTGACATTTATGTTTACTGCAGGCTCGTTGGGACACTTTGAAAATATGACCTGGCATATCCCAAGTAGCTTCAGCACGATTTCCAGGCAGCCGAGTTGAACTTTGGCTGTTTCTATGTCAGGGTCACTGTTGAGCAGATAAGATCCAAACTGCAGCAGAGTTCTGGCTGTGTATCTCATTGTTACACTTGTGGGTCAGCTGTGGACAAAGAAAAATGCAATTAAAGAGGCATATTTTCTTTTATTCATGTCTGTTTCTTTGTCAGAGCAGATCTAACTAGTTAATATCCATAAATGGTACACAGAGCAAAAGGCGAAAAGGGCTGTGAGTGTTCTTCCAACCGTGGGACTTGATTTTCTTTCTTTTTCTTTTTTTTTTTTTTCGAGACAGGGTCTCCCTATGTAGCCTTGGCTGTCCTGGACTCCCTTTGTAGACCAGGCTGGCCTCGAACTCACAGCAATCCGCCTGCCTCTGCCTCCCAAGTGCTGGGATTAAAGGCGTGCGCCACCATGCCCGGCTTGATTTTCAATTCTACTGAAAACAACATTTCAGTAGTGTTTTGGATACTTTTAAAATGAAATTTATGAATATGTCAGCAAATATGTGTGTGTATTCTTTGTACACTTATATATGCTTATTCATTTAGAATAACTCCATATGTATTGTTATATACCTAATTGTGATTTATTTTACATGTTCTGCATGTGTACATACATTCCATCATATGGATGAAACTTTTTTTAAAAAAACATTGCCCGTTTACACAATTAGATTACTTCAGATCTTTGGGCTGGAGTTGATAGAGTGCTTGTCTCGCATGATGAAGCCCTGAGTTTGATCCTCAGTTATGTATAAAACTGGACATCAGGACATATGTCTATGATCACAGCATTGGGAGGATGCAGGTAGGATGACCAGAAGGCCAAAGTTATTCTTAATTATAGGGAGTTCCAGGCTAGCCCCTGGACTACCTGAGACTTTGTATCTATCTGTCTCTGTATATACACACAGAGATATGTTTATACACACACATACACATGCATGCATGTATAAAAACATATGTACACACAATCGTATATAAACATGTGTATGTACACACAAATGTATCTAAACAGTTATGCATTCATATAGATGTATATAAACATGCGTATACACATGTATTTAAACATGTTTATGCACATGCATACCCATGTATATAAACAACATGTGCACGCATATATGCTTCTAGGTGTATACCTCTGGGATGGGACAAAGTAGTGATCAGATCTGTAGGATGAGTTCCTACTCTGGAACTGCCCAGCTAAAAGCACTATATGCATATTTTTCACTGTCATAGATACTCTGAGAATTTGTAAAAGAAGTTCTTAGTGAGCTGGATTTCCTGAGCCATGATTTTTAGAGTAGGAAGTCAGCTTCTTTCTTCGGACTTGTATGTATTGTTCATCTTAGGATTAAAAGCTATAGTGAAAATTAGTCCGTAGAATGTCATACAGCTGTATCTTAGAGTCACCCAAGTACAAGGCCTAGTCTTATATTCTAGTGTGCTGTTGTTGAGTTTCATCTGGGATAGTACGTGCTCTATTCAGGAAGGTTGCCAGGTGCTGAATCTCCTGAAAAGCTTTGGTGATTGGAGGTAGTGACTTTGGGCATGTTTTATGTACAGTCTCCCCCATGGTGACTCTTCCTACAGATCTTAGCATGTCTTTGGTATTTAGAACAGCTCCTATTGGTCTACAGCAGTGGTTCTCAACCTGTGGGTCATGACCCTTTGGGGGTTGAATGACTGTTTCCCAGGGGTCACTGACCTAAGACCATTGGAAAATACAGATATTTGTATTATAATTCATATCAGCAGCAAAATTATAGATATAAGATAGCAACAAAAACAGTTTGTGATTGGGCGTCACCACAGTATGAGGAACTGTAGAAAAGAGTCTCAGCATTAGGAAGGGTGAGGGGCATTGGTGTAGAAGAATTCGCTGGTGGAACCTGTCAGAGTGGACCAGGCCCTTGTGCCTCAGTCACATGCGGTGGCCCCAGGGCCAAGTACTGATAGTTTGGAGGAGTGCTGGGGGCGGGAGCCGAGACCTTTGGGAAAGGCTAGTTAAGGCTTATCAGGTCCAAGGAGGCCTGTGTTACTTAGCTCCCATTTGTAGGTCACCTCTGCTAATTTTGCTTCACCTTCATCATTCTTTATTAACTTTGAAAAAAGTCTATTCCAAATCTCATTTTTTATTTTAGAAGGGAGGTTTATAGCAATAATAAGTCACAAGTTTGGTGTGCTTGGCTACTTTGTGTTATAAAAGGAATCATTATCATTAAATTAAAAAGTACTTGTCCTTGTATTACTTAAAATAGCCTCATGTTTCATCAGTAAGGTAAAAATCCACTGTGTGCTTGACACTGTCCCAAGGTAGACACATTGGAGAGAATGGATAGCTGTCTTACATGGTGCCCAGCAAGAAGAGTAGAGGGGTGAAGGGCTTCACAGTCTAGGATACCATTGTCCCCAAGTGGGAGGCTCTGTGCTAAGGAGGCCAGAGAGAGCATGGGAAGCACACTCCTTCAGAAATCTGCCTGACTTAGTGGAATGGCTACTTCAGAGGTGTGGAGATGAATACAGGGAGGGTTCTGTGGAGTTTGGCAGAGGAAATGCACTGATACAAATGAAAAGGAGAATGCACACTCATCTGTATTTGGATGGAGAAGAGAAGAGATGAGGGCACAGGGGAGGGCAGAGCTGGGGTGCCTCCAAGGTGTCTGTTAGGTCCTAGCTGCTGACTAAACCCCATACTCCTAGCATAGATCTGTGGGGGTGTGATGAAGACATGGAGTTGAGTGATGCTGGTCTTTGTAGAGCTGTCCTCACGGGCATGCAGATGTAGTAGTGTGGAGTTCTGGCTTGGAGCTCTGGGCGAGACTGGGGTGCTTTGGAGTTCCCCAGGTGGTATTTGAAGTCTTGGAGCGAGTAAATTCATAACAATGAGACCAGTGCAACAGTTCTTGGCCTCTGGTATCCTTTGGAGCCAGCAGATACCCCCAGAGATTTTGATGCAGTATGTCTAGGCTGGGAATTGTAAGTATCCACAGGTGGTCCTAATGGAAGGTAGAGACTCTAAGAGAAGAGAGTGGAGGCTGAAGCCATAGCCTGTATCAACTCGTAGCAGGGAGGTAGAGGAGGCTTAGAGTGAGTCTGAATTGATGGCTAGGGATTTTGTCCTGGACATTTCGCGTGAGAACATTCCCAGAGGCCTTTGGATTTGGCCTTTGGAGGAGAAACTGAAGAAAGCAGCCTAAGTGCAAAGGGGGCAGTTACTATATCACTATGAAAATAGATGAGAATTATAGACATTGAGCTTAGTGCCATCAATGCAACCTAAGTGAACTATAAATGGAAACTGTTTCCTTCATTACCTGATTGTCCTGGCTTCAAGGTAGTGATTTTACCAGTTCAGCTTGCCATGACTGCAGCCATCTTGAGTTGTTCCTGCCAGACTTTCCCAGGAGAAACCTTTGTGGGTGTTTTCTGGATACACTTTTGTTGCTGTTGTTTTGGTTTTTGACAGGGTCTCACTCAGTAGCCCTGCCTATCCTGGAACTCACTGTGTAGACCAGGCTGGCCTCAAACTCACAGTGATGCTCCTGCCTCTGCATCCCACATACTGGAATTAAATGCATGCACCACCATGCCTGGCCTTCTGAGTACATTCTTCAAAGAGAGAATAATGGAAGATGTTCTCGGACTTTTGACTTAGGCTTTTGATGCAAGGAGATTCTGATTCTTGAGCTCAGTGGCAGGCCTGGAAATCTGTGTGGCCCATAGCTTACTCTTCTTTCTTCTTAGTGATTTGCATACGTGTGTGTGTGTGTGTGTGTGTGTGTGTGTGTGTGTGTCTGCAAGGGCGCGCAGGGGCAGGAATGTGTATGTGGGTGTCAGACCACACAGGAAGTCAAAATAGGCCAGAAGAGAGTCTATATAAACCTTGTCCTTATGTCATCTTTGCCCCTTAATGTGCCCTGTTGAACTGCCCAGCCTTACCTTGGGACAGCTCAAGTATCTGCAAGGTGCCCTTCAGCACTAATACAGGTCAGAGGATGATGCAGTGTTCCAAAACTGTAAATGTTTCAGCAACCGTGATGTCTTCACCAGTGTGGCTTCATATCTGGCATCCCATTGTTCCTCAGCTCTGCCACCTGGGAGCCCGCTGGGACTCTCTGAGCATTGGGGATGTGGGTGGGCATGGAGAGCATCTGAAAGGAAACTTTATATTCCCGAGCAATCATGGGGCCATCAGGGTTAAAGGCAGTTGGGGTCAGAGCCTGTAATTATGTTGGACTTTTTTGTTTTTCTTTGAAAACATTCGGTAAGCACAGTGAGCTGGCTGAGCTGCTGCAGAGGGACTGGCTGGTGACTGAAACATGAAGTACCCCAAACCCAGTGAGAGCCCATCTGCCCCTCCTCTCACTGCAGTCCCCTCAGGCCACTCATTTCTGGCAAGGGCTACTTCCTCCTTGGGTGCCTATCTCTGTTCTGATCTCTGCAGGGCTGGGTGGAGAAGACAGCAGCTGCTGTGGGTGAGATCCCAAGATGGCACTGTGAAGAAATCAGTGTTGCTTTTTGCTCTGCTGTTTGCTTAGGAGAATCTGCGTGCTGTTCTTCCAGAGACAGGGCTTTCCTGCTTCAGTGTCTGAGTCTCACAAAGATGCCCGAGACAGACCTTAACCCTGGGGAGCTTATCCAGTGGCTCATCAGCTGCATGCCTCCTCCTGTGGATAATATGGCTTTGTGGGAAGCTGAAGGCAAGACAGGCCCCAGAGGTGCTCCCTTGGCATCCTCGGGCTTCAGCTCTCAGATGTTTGCCCAGGATCTGCATCCGCCAGCCAGGCTGTGAGGCTGTCCGCTGGCTCTCTCACCAAAGCTGCCTGAGTAGTGTGCAAGGTCAGCGAGTTACCATGTGGCTAGTCTCATTAGAGCAGCAACATGGTTCTTTTTGGAAAGAAATCCTTTTCCTTTTTATGAAGCCAGCCCACTTGTAATAAGTTCCTCAGCAGGGACGCTCTGCTCCACTGCATAGGAAATTGGAGTGGAACTGATCGCTTTTGGCCTGGCTTGTCTTCTGGGAGATGTCTTTGGCTTGTGTCCTCACTCCCTCACCTCATTTGGGCAGCATCACTTCATACCATCACAGCAACACAGCGCCTAGGGGTTTGTGCTTGAAGCAGCCTAAACTCATGTAGGAAGGTGATCAGCAGCTAAAGAGTATATAAAGCATGCTTGGTTTTACAAGGCTTAGTTCTAAATGTTGGGTTATCTTCTCTAACCCCAAACTGGAGTCTCTTTTAAGAAAAAAAAGTTAGTTTTTTTTTTAAATGGTTATTTTACATGAGAGACTCACCAAATGCCAGCCAGAGAAGTATGAGTCATCTCTGTACGTGCCATCTCAGTCAGTGAGTTCCTGGTGTGCAGTGTGGTGGGAGGCAATGACAAGCAGAGGCCTTGTGAGTTCTTCTGAGGCTTTAGAAAGTGTCCTTACTAAACTGTAGTTCACATACCACCTGATTCTTTGGTTTATATTATAGCACATAGTGCTATGGTTGACTGCAGATCTTGTGTGTTTCTGCAGTTGTTTGGGAGAACACTCTTGTTATCTCTGTACACTGCTTACATTTCCGTCTCCTTCCCACACCCTTGGCTATAGGCAAGTTCTTCCTTGGGACTTTTAGCCTTGTGCGGCTCTTGGGCATGCTGTGATGTCACTGGCTGGGTGTAGGGACCTGGCATTATTTTATCATGTCTGCAGATGCCATTCACACTCAAGCCTGGCAGTGCCTGGAGGCCTTTGGTTAGCCCCTCCTTTATCCTGTTTCTGCCTGGGTGCTGAGTTCGCTTTACTGGCTGAGAGCGGGCAGGAAGAACTCACGACCTAGGGTGGAAATCAAGAAAGGAACTGTCAGGCTTTTTAGTTCTTTCTTACTTCTGGTACTAGGAAATGAACCTAAGAGTTTGTGAATTGTAGGCAAATGAGCTGTATATCCCCATCTTGAGGAACTTGTCTTCACAGCAGAGAATATTTCCAGCAATACTCAATTTGGATAGTCCTATTTGGAGGGCATCAGCTTTAAATAATTCTGAAACTGTCTAAACAGATGTCTCAAGTCACTGGTGGGGGATGTTTGGGAGGATGTGTACACTCTCTTTTCTCACTTAAGGCTTTCCAGTAGAGAATGTTTGCTGGCCCCTCCAGCTTGCCTGTTGCCCTCATGTTCACCCTTCTCTTTGGGTCATTTCTCTCCACCCCACTTTCTTTCACTGCGACTGCCCAGCAGACCGTCTTCCTAAAAGGCCAAAGATGCGAGCCTTTGATATCGTGATGATGAGGAAGACAAAGCCCTCTTTAAAAGAGAATGACCTAGGCCAATTCTGGAGTCACAGTCGTGGCTGGAAGACTGTGGAGCCCAGAAGTCTCTGCTGCTAGCCTTCAGGACTGTAAACACCACCATGTAGGGCCTCTTTCCTGTTCAAGTTCCTGTGTGACGTCCAGAGGTGAGTGGACCTCAGAACCAGCGTGGGTACAGAATGTCCCACTTCCGTGCCCTGCTTGCTTGCTTGCTGTGACTTAAGGTTCTTATTTTTGCTTCTCCAGAGGGACTAGACAAGCCTCAAGTTTCCCTTTTTTATCACTGGGCTGGAGCAGTGCTGTTAAAATCATCTTGAATCAAGGAGGCCATTACGTGTATTTCAGGAAATAAAAATGAGGTTAAGGAATGAGAGCATTATTTAGGTTAGTTGAACAGCTCCAGGTATAATTAAGTATTTATAATGCCGCCCAGAGAACCTAGAAACCTATTTAGGACAAGTCAGGAGACTGGACCTGATTCTCTGTAGATACTGCATTTAGAAATTTCAGGGGTGACACACTTCAGACATATATAGATAAGTCCTGGATAAGATGGACAGTGGATGTCTCTCTCCCTGGAACTGTCAGCCCCACACTTCACAGAGCCATCCACAGGAATATAACAGGCTACCCCTCCTGTTTTCCCTGGAGGCTTTTGTTGCTTCTTTTTCTTCCCACAGGTCAGTTGTTAAAAATTCCAGATCAGAATTTTCTTCTGATGGTACAAATAATATATATTATTATGTGTAGTGTATTTAGAAATTAAAATTAAAGATGCAGAAAGTGCAAATGATGTCAGTAGCGCCAACTAGACATAATCATTTAGGTTTTATCATCTTTATGCTTAATACCTCCTGACTGTCTTTCTGTATTACTACTACTCTCTAGCTGTGCTGTGTAAGACTTCTAGGACTGATGGACTTTTGCACCGTTAGGCCTTGTGACTCTTTCCTTTCATGAGAATTACACAATCCTTAATTCATGCTCTTGTAAATGGGCCGCATGTCCCCTTTAGATAGATTCACAAGACTGATCTTACCTCTCTTCTGGTCCATTACCAATCTCTTTCCTGGTATTTTTATCCCTCTGCTTTTTGCTTCTGGTTAAGCAGAATTTTGGAGGCAAAGATAGGTTTTTTTTTTTTTTTTTTTTTCCGGAGACCCACATGTTGAAAAGCTTGATGTTAAACTGACTTGAGCTGTAGTAATACTAATGGACTATCTGCTATCATTTAAATGCTTACATCACATCTCTCAAGTATTTTATAAATCTAACTTATTTTTCAGGGTCAGGGTCCAATCTAGAGCTGTGCGCATATGACATAAATGCTCTACCATTGAGCCACACCCAGACCAAACTTGAAGTTTATTTTTCTGAGTGTTTATGACAGTTTCTGAGATATGCCCAGCTATAACCTCCAGAAGATTGTTTGGGGAGAGAAGGGCGGGGGAAGACAGACAGAGAGAGAGAGAGACAGACACAAGACAGATAGACAGACAGACACACACACACACACACACACACACAGAGAGAGAGAGAGAAAGAGAGAGAGAGAAAGAGAGAGAGAGAAAGAGAGAGAGAGAAAGAGAGAGAGAGAGACAGAGACAGAGAGAGAGAGACAGAGAGAGAAACACACACAGAGAGAGAAACGGGGGGGGGGGGGAGGGAGAGCGAGAAAGTAAGTATGTTGGGATCAGGATTTGAACATTATTAAGGTTAACCCCTTTGGCCTTGACACTGCTGACCATCCAGCTCCTTTTCTCCTTTAAAAAATGAGACCAGTAGTATTAAGAACATTTTAAGGATTAACAGGTGCTATATGCAGTACCAGGTATTAATTCATAGCAGCTGTCACTTTTAATGACTAATTTTTGGCCTCCTCACTGAAGATGAAATCTTTTTTTTTTTCTTTTTTCTTCTCTCAAGACAGAGTTTCTCTATGTAACAGAGCCCTGGCTGTCCAAGACTCTGTATACTAGGCTAACCTTGAACTCACAGAGATCCTCCTGCTTCCCAAGTGCTGGGATTAAAAGCGTGTACCACGGCTTATTCGGATGTGAAGAGTTACCTCTGGGAATCAGGCTGAAGCTTACACTCTGACTATATAATACTGACCTTAATCTAGATGTTTTTGTTTTAAATATGCCTGGTCACAAAGATTCTATAACATCCCCAAGAGGTCGAGATACTGACTTCTCAAAAATCCTAAGTACCTAAATACGTAGTTAAAGTCTAGTTACAGGATCCACACATCACATGAAAGGTCTCTGTTGCAGCCTACCCTTGTCTACTGGTCAGAGGTGGACACCCTTAGTGGGAACTGATCCAGTTACTCTCTGGATTCATCATAGGTGCCTGTTGTGGTACTTAATGCAAAAAGGGTGTCCTGCTTAACAGTGTAATTATAAGCCCCCTCTCTAATTATAGCCTCCACATTCCCCCACTTCCCATTCAATCTACTTGCATCCTGCTATTCCCCTCTCTAGTGCCCCGCCCCACCCCACCCCCATCATCTGTTTTTACTTTCCTGTTTTCTGTGGGGACTTGATGTTGTATATTCACATCTACAGAGTTGGAGTTAGGAGTCGCATGCCAGTTAGAATACACAGCATCAGCCTCTTCATCTTTTAGGAACCGAGTCTTGATAAGCAGGATTTAGAAATAAGAGCCAGTATCCCCACCCCTCCCAGGCTCTGTGTATTTATGGAGCACTACCATTCTTAGCTATTTAAGGGAGAAGGAAGAGAGAGTATCACCTCTTTTTAATCTGCAAACATAGTACCCTGTTTAATGACATCTGAAGTGCTGGGGACTTACTGACCTACATAGTGTAAAGGGATTTAATGCTACAGTACTTCAAAAACGTGTGACCACACAGCTTTGTCTCCATTGACTTCTCAGTGCTGGAAATTAGCTCTGACCTAGAACAGCACCGTGGCTGGGCTTTGGAGCTGGACGTAGCTAGAGAATGAGTAGCAGCAGGGGATCCAGGAAGTCCTGGGCCTGAAACACAGGCTGTCCTGCTCTCATGCTACTCATTTGCCTTCTTCTCTGCTGATTTCTAGTATCCTACTAACGAATAAAATTAAATCTGTTTTCTCTGTTTTCCTACCATACTGTTTTTCAAAGCCTTAATCATCTGATTGGGGACTATCTGTAGCTGGTGCTCATTGGAGACAGAAAGGAACTTTGACCATGGTGGGCATGAAGGAAACCTTTGGAAAATCTGGAGCCATCGGATGCTCTGTCTGCTGTGTCCTTCCAGCTTTGTAGAAAGAATGGACTCGTCTCTGCCCTCAAACTATGAGGTCATATGCAGGGCCTGCTGTATGACCTTGAGGTTTGACATTCAGTCTCTTGTCCACTGGAAAGGTCAGGTCCAGGTTGATGGCTGTGAAACCATGGAAATAATAGAAGCAGGGGATTCACTCTGAGCCCTTTGCCTTCTGTCTGTTTTCTCCTCTCTTAGAGGTTTGAGAAGTAACAGTTGTGGGTGGGTTGTGGATGAAGGACTCTAATGTAAAATACTGTCTAATGGTTTCAGCTCGAATCAGATAATGTGTTATTAAATTAGAAGCCCCTGGCATCTCCAAGAACTCCATGGTCCTGGAACTGGTGGATAGAAGAGCAGTGGATTCCTTTTAGTCTCAATGGGAAGTATGTTATTGATGATCCACCATGAAGGAGCTGCTGTTGCCACTATCATCTTGTCAGTGTCAGCAATGCACATGTTATAGATGTGATGCTTCCGCTCTGGCCGCAACAGCCGGAGTGTTTAACATTATGAAGGAGAGAAGACCAAGCAAGAAACTTAGTCAAAATGCGTTTGCTGTGGTGTGTAGCTAGAAATCCCAGGGCTGCTCTGATTTCACATCCCAGAAGGTCCCGTAGCTCCAAAGGGTGGCTTCAGACCTGCTCTCTTTTTGTCACCCACCTCCACATTCATCTGGGCTAGCTCCATTCTCAGGTGGCCTCTTTCCTCATGTTGGCTACATGACTTATGGCCAGAAGTTCAGACCAAAGTCTGAGCTTGGATTTTGTTGCTTTATTCTTGAGTTATGTGTTCATCCTCGAGATAACCTTTGAAACTGGCCTGAACCCAGAGTAGAGTAACTGCATGTGAAATAAATGTTCTGAAAGCCAGGGATGGATGGTTTCCCCTGAGGAGTATTAGGGTGCTATAAATACAGGCGAAGTGAGGATAGTAGCCAAGGCAACCACAATTCTCCACACTGGGCCTAAGTAAATGAGCAAGGTCATCCAGGGAAGGGGAAGAGCTTTCCCTCCCAGATAGATCCTGGCTCTTATCCATGTTTAGAGAAAATAATTTGGGCTATCAACCTGTGGTTTAAAAGGTAATCTGGGAAATTCAGATTTAGAGGAGGAGAAATGAGATAGTTTTGAAACATTGCACACCACTACATCTGGATAGACAGAGTAGTCTAAAAAATGTCTAAGAGCCTCATGAGTAGGGGTAGGGCTGTCAGGCAGATTGTAGTGGTGGTGGGGGCACGGGGAGCATGAAAACCAAATGCTTTAAGGGGCTGGGAAATAGTGTAGCAGAGTTCCATAAGCCACAGTCTGCCATTGGCTGTCTTCTTGCCTAGCCAGCATGGTTTCCATAGAGATGGTTTTTCCTTAGGATGACATTTACAGTTGGGGAAATAAAATGAATCCAGTAAATTGTGTTTGGAATCTGCTGGTGGCTACTGGAGTAGATTTGACCATAGGTGTTGGTAAACTTTCTGTAAAGGGCCAAATACTAAATAAGCATTTTAGGTTTTGTGGTCCACATAGGGTCTCTGTTGTTAGCTTATTTTATCTTATAAACATTGGTACCAGGAATTGAACCTAGGATGTCATGTATACTACCCACGTGCTCTAAATACTAATACGTTTTTGCTTGAGAAAGTAAATGATTTCTAATTCTTTAACAATATAAAAGACATTCTTTGGTCACAAGTTAAAAGAGAGGCCAGGGGCTGAAATTGCCCCAGGCCTGGAATGAGTTTGGAGGCAGATAGACCTGGGCTCTAGTTCTTGTTATGTTGTTTGTAAACCGTGTGGAAGTTTTAAGCTTTAAGACTTTGAGTTTTCAGGGCTGGAGAGATGGCTCAGTGGTTAAGAGCATTATCTGCTCTTCCAGAGGACCAAGATTGAACTCCCAGCAAGCACATGGCAGCTCATAACTGTCTGTAACTCTAGTTCTAGGGTAGATATCTGACCCTCTCACACAGACGTACTTGCAGGCAAGATACCACTCAACATAAAGTTTAAACAAAAACGTAAATCATTAAAAAATGGGCTTAAAAAAGACCTTTTACTTCCTTATCTGCAAGCAGCCTCTGGAAGCACCGGTCATTACCTCAGGGGATCAGTTACTGTGAGAGTGCTCAGACAGTGTCTGCTCTGTGGCATTAGGACGTTGACCCTTCTGCCTACACATGCTCTGGGGAAGAACAGTGAGGCCATGCTCTAGGAATTTTCGCGTTACGTTGCTCTTCCTCTCTTGATACTCTCCCTTTGTCTCTCCTGGGTAATTATTCACCAGGTTTTGGGATGTTGGTGCCAGTCTTAGTTTCATTTCTAGTATTTTCAGGAAATGATCCACATTGTAATTCATATTTTGCAGAAACTAAAATAAATTGGCTTGAGCCGTTATCAGAACGCAGATATGTACTTGTTTTGCTTCCAGCCAAAAATGTCCTCCTTTCCCATTTTTATTGCATTTTAATACACTAGCCTATGTTTATTAAAACCAGGAGACCCCACCCTCCTACACATTTTGTCAGGAGAAACGTTACAATGTGAATTTTTATTTGTTGAAATTGTTTGGTGAGTAGATGCCAGGAAGTTTGGAAGCGGGTTAGCCATGTTGCCTGCTGATCTGTACAGGTAAATTATAATGAAGAGGATAGAAATGAAGTGATCGGGCCAGTCCTCAACATCTCTCAGCATCTTGAGTACACCTGTCTTAAATCTTCCTCACGTTACTTCCTCAGACGGCTACCCTGATAGCTCCCTCCACCGATCCACTTCTCCTGTTCACTGCTCCTTTTCTATAGTACTCATATTGTTCTGACACAACATGTAATTTATTTATTATGCTTCTTTGTTGGGGGGAGGGACTGTCTGTCCTTACTAGACTGAAAACACCGTATTGCTAAAGGTGTTTGGTCCTTGTTTATGCCAGACTTACAATCTGGTACTCAGGTAAATATTTGTTGCGTGAATGAATGGGTTCTTTAGTTCTTAGATTTACTACATTCTATTTTCTCTTGAATATCGACTCTGCCACAAATTGCCTCAGTCTTTGAGCAAATCATTTAATCTCTCAAGACTATAGTTCTCTCATCTTTAAAATAAGGGGTTAGAGTATGTGATTGCAAAAATTCCTACTAGGTCTGTAGTTCTATGATTATAATCTCTGGTTAAAAGAGATCATGGACTACTATTAAAATTCCCACAGATACGCTTTAAAAACTATTTTGAATTTCATTGATGGGCATTGTGGACTGAAAGAGAGCTTGTAGGAAGTAAGTCTTTGTAGGTACCTTCTGCATTCATCAAAACGGTTCTTAGTAAGGTTCTAAAGAACATCTTTTGTAGAACTATCCTTTGTAGGATAAAGTCTAGACACGTCAGGCTTCTGGAACCCCAAGGTCTCTGAACTCTACTTCCTCCTCTTCCTGTCTATGTGTTGACACTCTGTTGACACTTTGGAATATGCTTTGGTATGTCCAGTAGGTAACGGATTTCCTAGCTCTAGTTCATTGAATCAATCCTGTCTTTCTTTCATCTGCCCCTGTCTCTTACTCCCTTGACCAGTTGCTAATGTGTTGGGCAAGAACTGTGACTGGCCTGGTTTGGCTGGCATATATATGCCATAAAGACACAAAGGTTGTTGGGATTAGATGATGGGAGATCTGGGGACCACAGTGATGAGTCAGCCTTATATCCTAGATACTAAGAAGCCACTTAAAATAGTAATTAAATTAATTAAATTACATAAAAATAAATATTAATTAAATTAAAAATGTATTTCTGTTTTAAAATTATGTGTGTGCACGTGGGTATGTGCACTTCAGTGTGAGTGCCCATGGAGGCTAGAAGTATCAGCTCCTCGGGAGCTAGATTTGTAGGTGCTGGTTTTGTGCTGCCTGGTGTCGGTGCTGAGGCTTGATTTGGTCCATTGCAAGAGCAGTATACTGAGCCATCTCTCTAGCCCCCATATGCATGTTTTTGAGCAGCACAGTAATATAATTAAATCTTTATGAGATACATTATGAAGATACACTGTAGTGAGTATGGAAGGCATCATTTTCCCAGTCCCCAAAGCATTATTGAGGGATAGATGTTAGGACTCCTGTTCAGTAGATGCGACAAGGCTGGGACACATATGGATTAAAGAACTTATTTTTGGCATCATAAAAAGCCATGCTTTGAGCTAATGGTGTTTTTATAATTAGATGGGATTGTGATTTGCAGGTTTGATGAGTGTTGCATTTTCAAGTGGGTAGCAGTCTGAACAATTGTGTTGAGCTTTGCAAGGCTGATCATTAAAGTTGACTGACTCGCAAATGCTTCTGGAAACTTTAGCTGTCTAGGCTCACCCTGCATATTTGCTTATATGGTGGCAGTCTGGGCCAGATCCCAGGCTGTAATTTCCCTTCCAAGCTAGTGTAGGAAGAAAGTTTTCTCATGGCAAGCCTCACCTATGAGGCTACCATACTTAAACTTTAAGGCAAATTCTTCTTTTGCTGCCTCATTGCAGACTTTGGATGAAAATGTAATACCTCGTGTCGTGAGCAATGATCTCAGCTGCCGTTGAGCCAGAGCAGTGATTTGGAATGGTTCTCTATTACCTGTGGGGTCTTTTCCCAGTAAAGGCCCTGAGGCTGGAGTATAGCTCAGTAGTAGGGTGTTTGTTTGCCTGGCATGCATAAAGCCTTGGGTTCTAATTCCAGAACCACCCCCAAAACAAAACAAACAAAATCAAACAACCCTCCCAAACCCCTAAGTCCCCCAAACCCAGTGCTTCCTGAGTTCATGTGCTATATTGAGCTTTCTCATCTCTGTCTCTCCCTCCTCGCCACTACCCCCCCTCCTACCCCCCCCCACTCATCCTTTTGAAACGTCTTTTCTGTTCTAGCCTACCTCTTTCTACCCCTGGATTCCCCACACACTGTCTGTCTGGAGTTCCCTTCAGTTAAGTGTCCCCATTTAGTGACTGCTAGTGTTTAACATCAGAACTCACTGATTTGTTTATGTCTGTGCTTTACATATGAAAACATTGTCATGTTACTGTATCCCTCAGAGCCCGTTGGTGGCCTCCCATTGCTTTTAGAACTTTCTCCAGCCATGCTTTGACTGCCCGGACTGTGGCCACTTCCAGCTTCATCTTGTATCATCTTTGCATAGCCCTGCCTCAGTGGCCCTTTTCTGCTCCCTTGGGTATCATGTGCCTCCCTCCCCCAGAGTCCTGCCTCTGCACTTGCTTCTGAAGCTGCACTCTTTTACCCTTTCACCTTCCTACTCTTACCTAAATCTCTCCTGGGGTGTCTCTGGGGCCAGGCACTCTCAGTCTGGAGACCTTCTGTCCTGGCCAGGCTTTTCATATCTTTGGGTTTAGAAGCAGGGAAATGGCCTTGGGAGGCATTGTGGGGGTGGGGAGGATGGGAGCATTTTGGTTGTTGGGTTCCACGCTCCCCAATCAACACTGCAGTGTTTTAGGAAGTTGTAGATTGCTCAAGAGCTGACTTAAAAGCCCCCTCTTCCTGGAAGGGTGGTGATGGTGAAAGTATGTAGGAGGAAGAGGAAGAGCAAAGAGCTTCCACCAGGGACTGTGTCATACCACCTAAAATTGGTTTCTGAGGTTGTTTAGTACTTGGTGAATGGTCTGTGTTCCTCATCCGCTTCTCTTTTTTCTATTGTAATTTTGTAAGTGCAGAAACTATACCCCAGAGGAAGGAATTGCCTAGTTAGGGGCTATAAGATGTATGGCTGAACTAAGAAAAGAGCAGGTCTGATTGTAACTTGTAGCCCCTTCTCTCAGCACATCACACCGATCCAGCCGTTGAGTGGTCTCCTTCAAGGCCTGCCAGATGTTTAGCAACTTCCTCCATAGAACAGACCAGTTTAGGCAACGCCATCCCTAACTAGAGGAGAAGGAATACCGTGACTGTGTTCATCACATCTAACAAACTCCACAAATTAGCCTACCTGCTAGTGTTCAGCCTTAAGAGAAATGAAGTACTCTCAATACAATGAGTACCCTTTGAAGTACAGCTATTTTTTTTTAGATTTATTTATTTACTTATTTATTATGTATACAGTGCTCTGCATGCATGTGCACCTGCATGCAAGAAGAGGGCACCCGACCTCATTATAGATGGTTGTGAGCCACCATGTGGTTGCTGGGAATTGAACTCAGGACCTTTGGAAGAGCAGACGGTGCTCTTAACCTCTGAGCCATCTCTCCAGCCCCTACAGCTACTATTTAAACATATTTCTATTCCATTTTAGTGTGTGCTTGTGTGTACTTGTGTGCCGACATGTAGAGGTTAGCTGACAACTTTGTTGCTTCTCTCTTCCACTTGGGTGTCAGACTTTGAGGCAGGCATCTTTATAGCTGAGCATGTCCATACCCAGCTATGGCTTTTTTTTTCTCCTTATTTTGAGAACAGGTTTTTCTGTGTAGCCCTGGCTGTCTTGGAACTTACTCTGTAGACTAGGCTGGCTTTGAACTGAGAGATCAGCCTGCCTCTGCCTCCTGAGTGCTGGCATTGAATGGGTGTGTCACCGCACCTGACTTAAATGTCTGATTCATCATATATTTATTTTTGCAGATGGGATTGAACCCAGGGCCTTGCACATGCTAGTCTGATGCTCTACCACTGAGCTACATCACCAGCACCAGCTTTGGCTTTCTAGAGGTGCTCCTTGATGTCTCTTTTTTTCTTCCTAAACTTATTCTTTGTATTTTGATTGTTGAAACTTTACTAGATTCTAAGAGAGCACAGTCCACTGCTGTAGCTTCAGTGGTCTGCATGACATAATAGCCTTCGAAGAATGCTTACCCTGAGAAATGCCTTAGCTTGTGTTATGCTAGCACGTTTGCCTCCTGTGGATGATCTCAGGCCAAGGGTATTTGTACCTGTGAATTCCTCAGCAAGATTTATTCTGTAAGCTAGAGGGTAATAGCTGGACCTGCCTTCTTAGCTACTTGTTTACTTGCCTGATTGACTGGCCTGATGCCATGGGATGCTGTGATAAGTGAACAGCCTTGACCCATGCACAGGGGAAGATTGGAAAGTGGTACATTTGTTTCCATCTTATCCTTAAATGCAAGTTCTGAGAGAGCCATAATTATCTTCCATTGTCTGTGATGATGATCCAGAAAGTGGCAACTGCAAACAAGTAACTAAAAAATATGCGGGCTAAGTGGCTGCACAATGAGTGTGTTTGTCCTAACTTGAAGAGTAGAGTGTGGAGCTAGGGTGGGCTAGAGAGGTACAGCCTGTTACAGTTGCTCTCTTTTGTGATGCCTTGGAGCTGGAGGTCCCTCTACCCCTTGCTCCTGTTAGATTAAACTGCTGAAGAAGGCTATTATGCTCTTTTTCTTTGGTGTAGACCAGCTTACTTGTGGTGTTTTCTAACTCCCTGACTCCTGCCAAGAACCTGGCAGTGTATTCTTCATGTGCAGTTTGAACCTCAGGGTGTAAGACATCAGTCAGTAGGCAAACTGGAAGGCCTTAGCTTAAGGGTGGAGGAAAGCTGGGGCTGAGGCACAGAGTGGCAGAAGTGACACCAGCTTCACTTCTTGTTTCAGTCTGAGGAACTGTCCAAATATGTATACAGAATGGCTTCTGTCCACCCTGGTGGGGAACAGTGGGCCCCAGCAGTGCCCCTGGACAGCAGCATGTGTCTTATTTGTGTGAATTCCCAGCTCATGCAAGTGCTGTTTCTTGTCCTGAGGCATCTTTAATTGCATGATGGTGGCTGAGTGGTTTAGTTTATCAGGGACACTAAATTGATTGCTTTGTTTGTCTTTTTAAACTTTTTTTTCTGGCATATGCTCTTTGGGGGTAGAGCTGTGATACTTTTATAGGAGCCTTTTGCATTTCAGTCAGTACATCATCCAGTTCTACCTCTGTACTGGCTGGTTTTGTGTCAACTTGACAAAAGCTAGAGTCATCAGGCAGGAAGGAGCCTCAGTGGAGGAAATGTCTCTATGGGATCCAGCTGTAAGGCATTTTCTCAATTAGTGATCAATGGGGTGTGCCCAGCCTATTGTGGGTGCCATCCCTGGGCTGGTGGTCCTGGGTGTTCTGTAAGAAAGCAGGCTGAGCAAGCCAGGGGGAGCAAGCCAGTAAGCAGCACCCCTCCACAGCCTCTGCACCAGCTCCTGCCCCTAGGTTCCCGCCCTGCTTGAGTTCCTGTCCTGACTTCCTTTGGAGATGAACAGCCATGTGCGTTTGTAAGCTGAATAAACCCTTTCCTCCCCAGCTTGCTTTTTGGTCATCATGTTTTATTACAACGATAGAAACTCTAACTAAGACAACCTCCTATCATCTCGAAGTGAATGTCTGTGCTCTAGTGTTATAGATTATTATTAATATTTAATATTGATTCATATAATTATTAAGGTGGCAGCTACTCCTTAACCTGCTTTTATACAAATAAATGACACAGAAACCTGCTAGATTTTTGATAAGCCTTAATGCACTGAGGCTGGGCAGATATTAACTCTTTAAGCTATCTTGTCTACTCCCCAGCCAAACACCCATGAATACTTGCACATGTTCCGTTTGGGCTGCTTCTTTCCATTATGCCCGTCCTTAGAGCAACCTCCTGGCTATGTGCTTTTAGTTCACTCTAACTCATGGCGACTGACCTCTCCTTTCTCCTCCCTCTCTTCTGTTCTCTCTCTGACCCCCAAAGCCCAAGAACGCTGGCTCCACCTTCCTCTCTTCTGTCCAGTTCAGGCTGTGGGCAACTTTATTTAGCCAATCAGGGATATTTTGGGAGGCAATATTTATACCACATTATTTTCGATATGTGAGAATTTGCTCATAAGGGTCTTTGGGGGTAAGCAGTTAACATTTGACTACATAGAAGCTCCAGATCAGCCCCGTAACAGTCTAGTCCTGCACTAAGGGTCAGTGAGAGGAAGTCCTAGCTAATGGCTGTTGGCGATGCCCTGTGTTCCAGAGCTTCAAACCCTGCACATGTTCTCATTCAGCCCTCCTCAGAAAGCTGGCCATGATGGTGTACACTTGTAATCACAGCCCTTGAGAGGGAACACAGGGGGCAGACAGAGATCTGTAAATTCCAGGACACCCTGGTCTACTAGTTTCAGGATATCCAGTGCCATATAGGGAGACAGAGAGAGTGAGAGTGAGTGAGAGAGAGAGAGAGAGAGAGAGAGAGAGAGAGAGAGAGAGAGAGAGAGAGAAATAAGAGGAGGAGGAGGAGGAAGAAGAAGAGGAGGAGAGGAGAGGAAAAACCAAAATAACAACAAAACCCAATTAGAGCCACCCCAAACCTAATATCCCAATAATATCAAACAAACTAAACCTAACTCAGTCACACTAAACCAAAACACCAAAATAAAAACTAGATCAAAACTAACCCCTGATACCATCACCATTGCCACCATCTCTTATTTTTTAGATCAGTAACTATGAGGCTCATATGAAAGATTCCCCCTCCTTCCTTTTTTCTTTTTTAGAACTGTTACCAAGGAGATGGATTGCTTTCCAAAGGCGAAGATGATAAAGAATACCTCGCCCCCTGCCTTTGGCTTCTCTTGTGTTTGATGAATGTTGCCCTACTCAGCTATTTTCCTCAGGCAGTCAGGGAATGAAAATGCTGGTCCTGTGCTCCCGTGGCTGGAGAAGCTTGCACTACTGAGCAACAGTATGTCTTCAGTGTATTAATTTAAGTAGAGGCTAGTCATATTTGTCTTCAGTGTCGTTAGTGTGTCTGTGTGGCAGGACACACTGTCCCTGTGTTTTGGTGAGACCAGCCAGTGAACAGGTCAGATTTAGTAATCTTGAGGAGTAAGGGCAAAACCTGGACCAGTAAAGCACACCAAAGAGAATCTGTTCCCACTCTTTTTTTTTTTCCTTAGTAATCTTTTTTTTTAAATCTTTAAATATATTTTATTTTATTTTTAATATATTTTATTAATTTATTCATATTACATCTAAATTGTTATCCCATCCCTTGTATCCTCCCATTCAATCCTCCCTCCCTCCCATTTTCCCCTTACTCCCCTCCCCTATGACTGTGACTGAGGGGGACCGCCTCCCCCTGTAAAAATGCTCATAGGGTATCACTCTTAATGCCTGGCTGCTCCAAAGGCTGAGATGAAAGGAGAAAAGCTGTTCTGTAGTATTTTCTATATGAATGAGCTATTTGTTTACAACACATGTCCAGAGAGTTTTGTTTTTAAAGTGGTGACTACAATTTTGTCAATTTTAGCACAGCCGGGTTACCATTGGTGATGGAGGCTATAAATGGATGTGCTGAAGTCGGCATTGTTCCGATTTAATCTTGATTTTAGTGTTAGGTCCTAGCCACCCTTTAACAGAGCTGTATGCAGTTAGAGGTTACTGCCCGTTTAAAGTTTGGTCGTCTTTCATTTTGCTTTTGTCCTTGATTTTAGTGGAACTGACAATGAATTATGAATTTGATTAGATGAGGCAGAAATGGAAGAGAAAAGTGAATTATGGTTGTCAGGTGGCATGGCTTTGGAGTATTTTGTGGATTAAAGTTTCAATGTTTCATTCATACAGAGGCATTGTAAAGGAAAACTTACTGGCTTTTTTGAGACAACACAGCACTGGAGATTGGAATTAACTATCAGAGTGGACAGTAGGCTTCTATCTGGGTCTCTGGGGAGAGACTTCTAGCATAATTTTTATTCAGATTGAGAGACTTGAGCCTTGGGTCTTCTCTGTCTCCATTTCTTTACCTGTAAAACAGAGATAACAATATTTAGGTTCACTGCAGTGGTGAAGTCAAGGGAGCAGTGAGTTACATGATCCTGCAGAGGCAGCCCAGCGTGATCCTCAGTGCATAGTGACTCATGAAAGCTCTCACAAACTTTGGATATCCTATTTCTCTGGTTATCATAGTTTTTCTTTTGTGGCTTAAGAATAGTTATTTGAAATGAAAATATTTGTCTTATGTTTGGGAAATAAAAAGTGATCTGTATAACAGATTAAATCTAGGGTTGCCAGACAAAATAAAGGACACCCAGTTAATTTGAACTTACAATAAACAATGACCATTTTTTAGTATATCTTCAGATATTCATTGTTTACCTCAAATTTATATGACAGTTCTATGTTTTTATTTGTGAAATACGGCATCTTTAATGTTTCCACAGTCTTTTAGCTACTTTTCTGAACTCTACAAAGGAGCTGAGGAATTTCATACAGAATACAGGGATATAATTTTCTTTGCATCTGCTCATAGCTCCTGTTGTTTGTTGTTGCAAGTAGAAACCTGAGCTTTTGTAGATAGCCCATCCATCCATCAAAACACTGGTTACATAGCAGCCAAACATCTTTGTTGAGAAAGAAACCAGAAGGAAATCTCTCTGATGACACTTCCTTCTGCTTCATTGGATTGTTGTTATGTGTACACCCGTGGAGAGGAGGATGCTGGGAATGGAACCATAAGAAGCCTCCCACAGCAGTGTCTGGAGTTCACAGAGGAGAAGTTAGTGGTCCTTGGGTAGGATTCTCTGGTGGCCTCTGAGGAAGCATTCAGAGGTTTTAGCAGTCAATATGGAGCCTCACCTATGGGCAGTACATGTCCACATGCCAAGGGAACACATAGGTACAAAGATGTGAAAGACCTGGCCCTGATAACTGGGAATTTCATCAAGAGAGGACCAGTGTGTGTTAGTAATTGTTATAATTCACACAATACTTCCTTTGTGACTTTTCATCAGCCTTGATAGGTGCTTTCCACAGAATATCACTGTAAGCCCACAGCAGCCTTTAGCAAGATCCTGAAATCACCCCATTCCCATATGATGGATTGGAACTTGACTGTGCTAGAGCTTAGTGCCACTTAAGGCCTTCTAGTGTCTGCTCTAGGTTGAGTCATTTGAAATGATCATTATTTAATAATTTCTACCTATAAAACACTGTAATTTCATTGAGTTCTAACATAATCCAGAGTATTAGACCCACTGCATGTATTTACGTAAGTAGATATTATATAACAGTTATGCATAACTTTCCGAGGCTGACCATCAAGAGACATGGACCTGGCTGAGGGTTACCAGAGAGGCCTTTGGGAAATTCACCCATCCACTTCCTCATGGGCCCACTCACTAAACAGAAAACACTATACTGTGCCAACATCTTAATAAAGCAAATCAAAGAAAATTTTTACTATGAAAAATTTCTTTCCTGCCCATTTGTCTTGTTCTTTTCTCCAGGCTACCTAATAATCTGTATACATGCATAGTCTGTGCTGGCCTGGTTTGGAAATTTCACATTAATGGAATCATATTGTGTGGTATTTTTGTCTCTGGCTTCTTTTACATAGTTTAATATCTTTTTCAAGTTTAAATGTTGTATCTTATATTTACTAATTCATTCCTCTATATTACTGATTAGTATTTCATTATGATTCATACCACATTTTGTTCTCTAACTTTTCCATTATAGAAATTTAGGTCATTTCTATTGCATTTTTTACATTTATTGATTTATTAATTGTGTGTGTGTTTTCTTATGCACATGCCGTGCATGGCATATTCTTCTTCCATCATGTGGGTCCCAGGGAT
Organism: Acomys percivali; assembly: GCA_907169655.1. Lineage (NCBI taxonomy): Eukaryota > Metazoa > Chordata > Mammalia > Rodentia > Muridae > Acomys > Acomys percivali. The sequence goes on along the minus strand of OU015744.1, from coordinate 46,333,760 downwards.
CAAAATCAGGTCATCAGGCTTGGTAACAAGTGCCTTTCCTTGCTGAGCCATCTCGCTGACCCATTCATTTTCATTAGTTAGAGTGCTTTCTGTGAGTTTTTGTGTGGAAGTGCTTTTATTTCTCTCAGGTGAATAGATGTGGAATTCCTGTGTGGTATAGTATATTAGTTACCTTTGTGTTTTTGTGACCAAAATGCCTAACAGAAACAAATTAAGGGAAGAAGGACTTATTTTGGTCCACAGTTTGTCAAGATCTCAGTCCCACACAGCAGGAAAGGCAATTATGGCAAGGTGTGGCAGAGGCTCCTCACAGGGTAGCTGACCAGAAAGCAGAGAGTGCATTTGAAAGGGGCTAAGCACAATCTTCAAAGGTTTCTTCCCCAGTGATCTACTCTGCCAGCTATGCCTTCCTCTAAAGGCTCCACAGCCCCTGAGACAGCCCCCCAGCTGGAGAACAAGCACTGTAAACACAGGCCTGTGGGGTGCATTTCACATCTAAACCACAGCATATGGGAAGCTTATGTTTAATTTGAGCAAGTTTTCTAAGAGGGAGTGTGACTAATGGGTTTGTCTGAAGACAGTAAAGGTGAGGTTTGTGTCAGCCAACAATGCAAGTGTCACCCAGGGAGATGAGCCAGGAAGATATGAGACTTTAATATCTTGGCAGAGCAACTGGAGTTATACCAGGGTGTTCTGGTGTCCAGCCTTTGCTCCTGCATATTCAGCTCTGCATATTCAATGGGTGCATCCATGAGGCTGGGGGTGGCCGTGAGGCTGGGGGTGGGGCAGAAGGCTTCTATTTCTGTGACAGTCTCTGGACACAAGAATTGAAATGACATTTTGGAACTATCCAGTGATATAATCTGGGTGGGAAAGTAGCAGCTCTCCTCTCCACACCATCAGTTTTCCAGTTCTCTTTGGGGAGAAAATAGACAGATATATAATGAGCTTTTCATAAAGCCAAGCTTATTTGCAATCATAGAAGTCTCTATCTTATTCTGATACTGCATATTGTTTATTTTGAAGTAGATAAGACTGCTTGTTAAATTTTTGTTTTATTTTTAATTTGTGTCTGTGTGAATGTTCTGTATGTGTGTAGTGTATGTGGTGTGTACCTGTGTGCATGAGTATACATAAAAGCACAAGGTGAAGGTCATTTCAGATTCAAACCATCTCATAGAGTAAATTTAAGTTTAATGAGCAAGTTTTCTAGGCAAGAGAATGACCAATGGGTTATTTGAAGATACAGCAGTGGGACTGAGCCTTGATTGTGTTCTACCTTTAGATTTTGAGACAGGATCTCTCCTCTTCTTGAACCTGAGGATCACTGATTTGGCCAGGTTGGCTAACCCCAGGGATCCACTTACATTTCACCCCTAAACTTTGTTTCACAGGCACATGGCACCATGCCCTACTTTTTACATGAATTATAAGATCTGAATTCAGATCCACATGCTTGTTTAACCAATCCCTAGCCCGCAATGAGGGGCCTCAATAGGGGAGGGATCTTCCTGCTAAGCCTGATATCCTGATTTTGATCCCCAAGGACTATGTGGTGGAAAGAGAGAGCTGACTTTTTGAGTTGCCCTCTGACCTCCACATGTACACCATGGCATGCCCATGTACACACAGACATTCAAATAAATAACTGATAACAAATAAAAATTAAGTGACAGTGATACACATTTTTTATGGTTGTACATGGCATAATGAATTAGAGGTATGCAAATCATATATGTTGTAAGCATGTGAGGGTGTGTTTAAGTTGGTTATTGAAGTTCCCTTTAGTCAAAGAGCACTGCTACAGAGGCTTGTGGGGGCTTGGTTGGATCCTTGGGTTTTTGTCTCCATTCTTATTTTCTTATATTATCGTAGAATGTGGACACCATGGGGATGTATACAACTTAAGTAAAAAATACTGGAATTAAGGAAATGTACTCCCAAGCACGTTGCTCCGTTTCCTGGACAGCTGATCCTGCATAAACACATGCATTTTATGGACACATGTCATCTTGTAGCCCCTTTGGGAAGCCCGGGAAACCAAAACAGGCTGAGGCCAGGTTTCTTGTGCATGTTTTGGACTAACCAGCAGTTGGATCTGCTCAGCGTAAGTGATTGTTTTCTTTGGGTGGTTATTGGCTGAGGTTGGAGGCAATGGAGATGTGGCCATGATGGAGAAATGGCAGCGATGGGGGAGTTTGGGGATGAGCTGGCGTATGGAATCGGAAGCAGGAAGAGTAGTACCATAGCTCCCTCTGTTCTCTATGTTGAGATAAGCAAGTGGAAGTTTTCTCCAACATGAACCTCAAGTAGGCTTAGCAGCTTCCTCCAATTAGTCATGATGTCAGCAGTGATCTGCTTGGAATCGCTAACCCTGAGATTCGCTAAGCTAACACTGGGCAGGCTTTTCAGGCTGCTGCCATTTGGCTATAGCAGCTCTGTTGGCTAGGTGTGCTTGTCCTAGTTTTGTGTGAGGCAGCTTTGAGTCAGGAGTATGTAACAACTTGATAACTGAACTGGTCATCTAATGAGAGGCACTGAGCCCACTGCCAGCGAAGGGGCAAACTCATTCTCCTTTGTAACCCAGACTGGGTGTCTCATATCGGCAGTTTCTCCCACAGATCTTATTCTAGAGGCCCAGTACTCTGTAGAGCAGCAGAGGCTTGGCGTATGACAAGGGAGCTGGGAACAGATTGCACAGACCTTGTTGAAAAATGTCCCCAGGACAGCTGGCAAGGCTAGACTGGCTGTGTCTCACACAGTCTATTTGCTGCCCTCTGTCTACAGCTGGCTCTATTGATTTAGCTTTGGGAAGGCTTTGCCTTGGCTGCCCTCCACACCCCTTCTGTTGATACATCCCGGGAGTGTTCAAGTTTATACTGCATTCCAACCTTGGCTCTTGAGCCCGATGTGTGTGAGAGCCCCTTGCCTTGGTGTTCATGGATGTCAATGCAACAGAAGATAGAGGACTGTGCAGATCGATTGCATGCTGGTGGCTTCCTCCTGCCCTGCCCTTAGGAAAGAACAGGGGACTTTTTACCTGCCTTCAGCAGTTCTTACAGGGTGCTTGAAATGCTATGTCATATCCTAGTGAGGGCTATGAGTAGAAAAAGAGGAGCTAGCAGCCTTTTTCTATTTCTCTTTTTAAGTTTCACAAGTGTTTTAGGAGACCATTGAACTGAGTGAGGCTTTGAACCTCTTTTTGCTTCTTAAATACTCTGTCCAAGTTTCTGGAAGTGAAATGCTGTTCATCTGACTGGTATCAAGTTCTGACTAGTGATAGTTAAACACAGCCATTTGACTAAATGATGGGAGGTGCTGTGCTGTAAGAAATGCATCAATAGGCAATTTGTCATTGTGGGAACATTGTAGCATGAGCTTACACAGACCTAGCTGGACTAGCTTAGCATATATTGTTTTGTTTGTGGCCCATCTATGACCAAACTGCTGTTCTGTGGCACATGACTATAAGGTCTCTCCACTGATACTCTTACTTTCCTCTCTTTCCATTTTCTCCTCCTTATGCACTTTGACATTTGCCCCTGTTTATCCTTCTCTCTCTATGGGATGTAGCTAGTATTCCTCAATTTTGGTAAAAGAAATTACCAAGGCATGAAATGGTTCCATGAGTTGCGAGGTCTAGATGGGATCTAAACTTTAGGTTTTTTGCTTACTAGCTCAGCAGCTTTGTTCCCATTGTGTAAAGCATGCTGGTCATTAATGATGAGACTTGAATCTGGAGAGAATCAGCTCTTGTGGATGATTGGTAAACCAATTGGAATGTGGTCCATGTGTTTCGGAGTAGAGCTCTGGGGTAGACCAGCTAGCTTTCCCTCCATCTTGTAGGGAGGGTCTCCTGGGCTTTTCAGCTGCTCTACAAGTTCAGCTGTGAAGGACAGATGCAGCTTTCGTTCTTGGGGATGAACTGGAGAATATGCACTCTCAATATATGGCTACTGGCTTATTAAGCTCATAGCTCTTATACTTTCCTAATACTGGCTCCTCACCCATCAGATAGTTGCCCCCTTTTATGAGATAAGTGCCTGGTGGCCAGTGTTATGATTTTAACTCCCAAGGACTGACTCTTATCACAGACTTTACTGTTTGTTCTTCAAAGGACATGGTGAACTGAAATTGCATGAAATGACAGTGTTAAATTTTGTAATGTGTAAATGTAAAAATGTAACTACAAATTAATGCCTTTTCAGTGTCTTTTAAAAATAATCTTATATGTATTTTGTCAATCTGCTGGGCATTTTTATTATTTCGGTAATCTATCTTCATCACAGAATGATTTAAAAATGCAGATAAGTGAAGAGAAAAAAATAAGGAAAAGAAGGAAAAAAAAAAAAAACCCTAACAAATAAAAATCGCTTGAGAGAGAAGCCAAGCTGTGAAGGACTTTGAACTTAGCAGGAGGGAGCCCTTCAATCAGCTGATCCAGGTCAGCATTGCCAGGCTCGCTAGGGTCCTTTGATTCAGCACAGAGTTGGTGTGTATGAGCAAGTCCTGGAGAGCAGTCAGGTGGCGTTTACTGTGCTGACCTATGAGCTCTGATGGCTTTGAATTTGAGGTCCTCCCGTGAGTCTATAGCCTGTAAAGGGTAGATCTGGGAAGGGAGAAATAATCCTCAGGGTAAGGTCTCTTTCTTTATATAGTCATCATTCTTAAGCAGGAAGGGAAACACAATCTCTCAGTCATTCACTTACTCCTAACTGCACCATCTCCATGTGTCCACCCATCCAGTCTACCTGCTCCATCCATTCATCTTATTCATTCAGTACTAGTTTGCGGTGTCTCTTTGGCTCTGCAAATGCAGTGCAAGGAAAACAAGTCTCTGCTCTTACAGAGCTTGTCCTAGGCCACTGTGGGCTGGGCTGTGGTTTCCTCACTCCTGCTTCCTTTTTCTTTTCTTTTTTTAAATTGTGAGTCTTCGAATATCATTCACTCATTTTAAATTAATGTATAAAGTATGAAAGTGATGAAATCTCCCCCCCCCCCCAGCATACACACATCTTAAGACAGAATATCAAGTATTCCAGGCTGGCTTTAACTGTAAGGCTGAGAATGAACTTGAATTTAGGATTCCTTATCTCCCAAGTGCTGGGATTACAGGCATGTGCCATCACACCAACTTTGTGCAGCACTGGGAATCCGACCCATGGCTCCCTGGAGGCACTCTACCAATGGATAGATTCTCATCTCCATTGCTTCCGGTTCAGTCTTTCCTCCCCTCACATCCATGTATAAAACAGAGTGAATTTGTGAATGAAAGTGTTTAATCTCTCCCACTTTGTTCTGTCCTAGAACTCAGCCTTACTCTTAAATCCACAGGCTACCTGCACCTCAATAGTTTCCAGCAGGGAAGTTGAGGAGGAGGCAACACAGAGCTGAGGGAATTCTCAGAATGTGCCTTTGCTTTTGACTGGGAGAGGCTCCCGCTTTATCAGAGAGAGAGAGAAGGCCTCATTGTTTGTTATTGTTGGAACAAGTTCCAGAGACCTCAGTGCACTTCTTTGGACGGGGCTGAGCTGAGCTGCCATCTCAGAAGAATGGAGTGGGACTGAGGGTAGTGCCTAAGGGAGCTCTGTGTCCCAGCGCTCTCCAGGCAGAGGGCAGGGCTTCGGCCTGAGGCCAAGCCCTGGTGTCAACAACATGGCATTTTTGTGAACATGCCTTTTGTGTTTGTACGTCCGCCCTTCCTCCTCCCTCTGCATCTCTCCCTTTAGTGTGTAGTCATTTATTAAAACATTTTGGCGGAAAATTTAGAAAATGTAGTGTCTGAAAACTCCCTTCCTTTTAAACTGTGACACACCTGGGTGGATTTGTGAGTTGCAAGGATGGGGAGGGTTGCTACATAAAGCTGAGAGACTTCCGGGAAACCAGTGTTTTCCCACCTTTAATCACCTCCATCATTTTCTGCCACATGGATGCACATAACACCTACTGTTTTGTTTACCTAATATTGTTCTAAGTTGGAAGTCTTTGATCTTTTTTCAAAGGATATTCTTGGTTTCCTAAAGAGCCAGTCTGATTTGCACAAATAGAAAGTTAAGTGAAAATTTGTTATGTAAACTCCATTGTCTGTGAGTCACCACCAAGCTGAGTTGTAGACTAGCATCTTGATTTAGCACATTGCAGGAGGGTCAGGAGACTATGCCTGCCCCTTCTAACCCTTTGTCCCTCTGTTTTCCCGTCCATAGTGTGAATTAGTTGCTATATCCCAGGCTGGTATGCAAGATGCTTCAGGGAGTGTTGCAGGACAAGTAAGCATCCTTGGCTGCTTTGTGCTCTGTGCGTGTCTGGACGGCCTCTTTCTTGTTCTCTGTAAGCACCAGACCCTGAAACAGTACAGAGCAGATCACCGTTCCATGTATTGTGGGTGCCACTATCTCCGAATCAGGTGACTTTGCTCCCATTTCTCTAGCAAGCTGTCTCCACTCTGCAGGGTAGAAAGCACAAGCCAAGTTCTCCAGAAAGATCAACTACCTAGACTCCAGCCCCCGGCCTGTTTCTTTTATGGCAGCTACTTGTTTTTTCATTTATCTAACAAGCATTGGGTGCTTATGAGTCAGCCTCTGCTTATAGGCTCTTGAGGTAGTCTAGAGAGGAAAATAGGAAGTAGGAGGTTGGGGGTCTGTCAGCCTAAGCAGAGCTTATATTCATCTATTAAGTGGAAGTAGAAACAGACTTATCAGCTGTGGTTTCTGTGAGGTGTACACGAGCTAGTGCATATGGAGTTCACTTAACACTGTACCTGACTCAGCCACTGCTTGATGACTGCTGCCTGTTTGCTTAGGATGCCCACACATTGAGCATTTCTCCAGGGGTGCAATTCACTCTGCCCATTTCACTCCTGCTTTAGCTTGAGAAGCAGCTAGCTGACACCTCCTCTTTGCCTCTCTTGGCTGTTAGTTATTCTGGAAACGTCCCAGCCTCTTGGAATCTCTCACGGCCTGCAGCCAGCCTCCTCACCTGATCATGGGATTCTCAAAAGGAAAGTCACTACTGAGATCTACTCACGCATCACTCAGCTGCCTAGTTCAATCGATGTTCTCATCTCCCAAGTAACGTTGCTCAGAAAGAGTCTTTTGTGGTAGGATCCCTCATCTTCTGCCTTGCCCGCTTCGTGCTTCTTCCTTCCTTCCTTGGCATGAGGGTTATTTGGGCAGACATCCTGACATGACAGTTGCTGAGAGCATTTGTTTAACAGTTATTTACAGGAAAAGCCCACCACAACTCTGTCTGAAACACATTTTCAAACCCAAATGCTTGTTTATGGAGAAGTTTAATTGTGTTTTAACTTCATTCACTTTTTAAGAGAAATAGTCTATCACAACTGCCTATATATAATTCCAGCTGCAGGAGATCCAAGGAGACAGACAGACAGACAGACAGACACACACACACACACGCACACGCACGCACACACACACACGGGAGCAGGGATCCAGAAACAAGAGGGGTGGGGGACATGGCCTCCCTGCTGCACAGGTCCAGGCCCTAGGGCCACCTCTACCTCACCAATACCTCTAGAGACCAAGGAGGCAGCGGGCAGCAGGGCCTCCTCCTTTCTCCCTTGTTCCCCCTGGTGAGCCCACTAGACATGATGGGCATTTTTTTAAACCACCGTTTCTCTTTGCCTTGTAGGTGAGCACCTTCTCTCAGAGGCTTCACATTTTCTTTTCTTTACACATATTTCTGTCTTAATTTTTCTTATGAAGTGACTGGTCTACCTGCATGACTGCAGTTTATCTTTATTACTTTCTTAAAGGCTTTGTTTCCAGACACAGTTATAGTTAGGATTATGAATTTTAGGTGACAAAATTGAGCCTATAACCGCATGACTCAAAAATGCCGTTGTAAAGCACTGACTTTACCCCAGGACCTTGAGTTGTTCAAGCCAATCTTTGAGGACAAAATGGGAGGACTTGGCTGGCTTTGAACTTGGGTGTGGGCACAAGGCATAATGAAGTCTTGTTGGTGATTCAGGGCAGTGGACTGGTCCTCAGGAGGGTTGGCAAGGCTGGAGGTAGGTGGACAGTTGTATGCACAGCCAGCATGCTAGCTCGGTTTGTTCCTGTGTCCTCGCTTCTTCCAGGCAGGACTTGAGGGAGGGGAGGAGTGGTCGTTGGAAGGACTTGCTGGCAGTGAAAGTGTGATACTGTTCTCCATACAAAACTCAGAAATGTGTCAAGAGCTGGAAAGGCCAGAGCTACAGCTTCCCAGTGACCTGTGCCCCCACCTTCCGGTTTAGTGTATGCAAGACAGCTTTGGAGTCTGTTGACTTTGGCTGTGATGTACTTTAAGGAGATTCATCAGTTTCCAGTTCCTGGTCTCTCAGGACACTGAGTATTGCCATGACCTGGAAGACTGATCTTTATTCAAATTGGAGGAAGAGTTGGGCTGTTTTGGGGGAGACATGGAAGGGCGGGAACAGATAGCAGCAGTTCCCCGCCGCATCCCTCCTGAGATGATCTCTGACTTGCACGGTAGGTGCTCAGTGCCTTAGAGCCTTGGCAGGGCAAGGCCCACTAAGTAGTGGCAGGGCACCCCTGTGATGCACTGGAGGGTAATGGTCAAGGTTGCAAGTTGTACTGTCCCAATGACTTGGCTAGTACCTGGCTTTGTTCCTCCTCACGTGGGTAAAATTATGCCAGTTTTACATGTATGCTTCAGGTTTATTTTTTATTTTTTAAGAACTACATTCATGCCAGCTGTGGTGGTAGTTCCAGCACTCAGGAGGCAGGGGCAGACAGAACTCTGAGTTTGAGGCAAGCCTTGTCTACAAAGGGAGTTTTAGGACAGCCAGGGATACACAGTGAAACCCTGCCTCAAAACAGACAAACAAACAAACAAACAAAAAACAAGGGGGAAAAAAACCCCTACATTTTGTTATCAGATGTGGCGGCACATTCTTTTAATTCAAGTACTCCAAGGCAGAGGCAGTTAGATCTTTGTGAGCTTGATCTATGTAGTGAGTTCCAGGACAGCCAGGGCTACAAAGTGGGACCCTGTCTCAAAAGAAATTTATGTTTGTTTTTTAGTGTGTGTGTTTCTTCACTCACACGCACATGTATGTGCACACCAAGCATATGGAAGTCAGAGCACAATTCAGGAGTCAGTTTTCCCCTTGTACCAGGTGGATCCTGGGGATTGAACCTAGATTGCCAGGCTTGGTGGCAAGCAACCTTACTTACTGAATCACTTTCTAGTCCTGAGTTTTAACTTTTAAACAAATTTTGAAATAAAAAACATACTGGGATGTTTGAAAATCCAGTGAGGCAGTGATTGTAGCACCCTTCATTAATGCCCAGCAATTGGTAGCCTCTGTCCTTCTTACCAGGACAGGATAATTGACAATTCACAGGTCATTTCCCCATTCAGTTGCTAGCTTCTAGTTCAGGGTCAAATTGACATTGTGCAGCTTATGAAATTACATGATTTTTACCAGGTTCCAACCCATTTGCTTTTCTACTGCTAGCTAGGAGAATGTACATTAATTTTTTTTTTTTAAGAGAAGAACACTTACACCGAAAGAGAAAATTGTTTCAAGTGAGAAAGAAGGCTATTTTGAATTATAGTTAGTATGTTTTTTTCTTTTTTCTTTGGTAGATGTAAGATTGTTTAGTTTGATGGGCAAACTCATTCCTTGTCTTTTAAATTTTTATTTATTTATTTATTTGTTTGTTTTTCGATCAGGGTTTCTCTGTGTGCCCTTGGCTGTCCTGGGCTTGTTTAGACCAGCATAGCCTCAAACTCACAGAGATCCGCCTTCCTCTGCCTCTCCAAGTGCTGGGATTACAAGTGTGTGGCAATGCACCCAGCATTCATTTTAATTGAGATGTCCCTTTCACTATTCAGCATCGTTCCCTAGCTTTCTTTATTGTCTTTAGACATACTATCCCTCTGCTTTTCCCTCAGGGTTTTTGCACAGGCTTTTCCAGGACTGGGAATCACTTTGCCACTTCTGTTCACTTCTGGTCTTTCAGGGTCATTCTAGCTATGTTTCCTCAATAGTCTTCCTGGTCCTTTTGTCCCAGTTCTCCCTAGGACCCTGATTTTTTTCGGTTATAGCACAGAGCTAGGTGTTGCCAGATACATACTTGGGTAAGGTTTGATTGACAATTATCTATCCAAAAATGGGAAGCCCAGTGTTTTAGTTGTTTGTGTTGCTGTGGTAAAACATCTTGACCAAAACAAAACAAAACAAAAAACCCCCAAACAAACAAAAACCAAAACCAAAACCAAAACCAAAACAAAAAACCTTAGAGAGTAAGAGGATTTATTTCAGCTTACAATTCCAGATTTCATTTCATCACTGTGGAGAAGTTAAGGCAGGAGCTTCACATAGCCAGTCATATCCCATCCACAGTCTTGAGAAGAGAGAGATGAATACTTGTATTCAGTTGCATACTTGGCTTGTGCTCAGTTTGATTTCTCTGTTCATGTAGTTGAGGATCACCTGCCTAGGGACTAGTGCCACCCACAGTAGGCCGGCTCTTTCCACGTCAGTTAGTTCAAGACAGTTTCCTACAGATGTGCCACTGGCCAACCCACTGTAAAGAATCCCTTATTGAGACTTTCTTCTCACTTGAGTTTAGATTCTTTCAAGCTGATAATTAGAACTAATTACTCTACTCAGGAAGGTAGGAACTGTGCTTTTCTTTTTGGCTCCTTAACATATGGTGAGCACCTTGTAGCAGTATCATAGTGTACCGTAGATGCTGGGTATGTGTGTGCTGAGTCTATGGATATTGTTTAAGTGATGCATCAAGGGCAGTGGAGAGTGCAGAAGTAAAGCACATTCAGTCCCCGCCCTAGGGATTTGCCACTCTCTAATAGAACACAGCTAAAATAGTGCCCTAAGAGAGGTAAATGAATGAGGCCGAAGCTTGCATGCCGATAAGAGTCATTCTCTACTGTAGGAGAAGCATAGGTATCTTGTAGGCATTGCTTTCTCTGTGTCTCTTGGGACAGGAGAGAGAGTACGTGTGTCAGGTTTGAAGACATGGGAGGAAAAGGCATGCAGGCTGGAACGAAATATGTGAGCAAGGGCTTGGAAAGTTCAGCGAGCTGCCAGGGAGGGGAATCATGTGATTTGGCTGGGGCCCAGCAGGCTTGCAGGGAAGTGGTGGGTAGGAAGTTAGAATGTACGTCAGAGCCAGGCGGTGGCAGCAGTCCAGTATCAGACGAGGACATAGGTTTGTCTTGAGCAGCTCAGTGATGGGAACATGCACATGGGAGGAAGAGTGGCAAAGTGGGATCCCAGGAGAGGCTATATAGTAAGAGAGGAGAAAATATTGATGGGACTTGAAGGGAGAGAGAAAGGACGGTGGGATTTTGCATCCCTGGCACTCAAGAATATGAAAGGGCCCAGCGTGGTGCTTGGCAAGTTCGGGATATTCACCGACTGTCAATTCTCTTCTTTGTGCCAGAGCTCAGGTGGGCGGGGAGGGATAAGGATGGAGGTGCCAGCAGAGCATTCAGGTGCTGTGGCACCGCAGGTGGCTGGAAGAATAGGAGCTGCCAAGGCAAAGTGTCACCTTCCTAGAGGCATTGTTGGAACAAGGAACTGAAAAGTGTGGGAAGAACAAGGTGGGTTGGGGTGAGATGATTGAAAAGGAGTCAGGTGAAGTGGGCAGTACAGGGTTGGGGACGTAGAGAGTAAAGTGCTGTGAGAGCCTTACTTCTTGATAGTGCCTTTGGATGGGCTTGGGTCCTGGGCTGGACTATCATATCAGTCTGGCATCTTTGTTCCTCCTGTTTCCTGACCCTGACTGCTTCCTCCATCCCAGATAGCTCCGGCTAGTGCTGCCTCTCTAGAGGTGGTGTGGATAGATTAACCCCACCATGTGTGTTTGCCCCAGTGCTGGCCAAGAGGGCCACTTCATTCATGCCTGTCAGAGTACTTTTGTTTACTGCCTTGGCAGAGACAGTGGCAAGTGGATGTGTGAGCATTACTCTCTCAGGGTCAGTTGGCTGTACCAATACTGATAGAAAGGCTCAGGTGCCGTGTACAAAACTCCTGACAAGGCTTGTGATCTCTTTGAACTTTAAGGGTCCCAGGCTTAAAGTTTCCTGTTAACTTGGGCAGGTTAATTGTCTGCTCCAGGCTTCCAGTCTAACAGAGGGATCCCAGGGATGTCAAAATGGGCTCTGAGGCTGTGGTTAAGGTTGCTTTCTTAACGTACCATATAGTCACAACCCCTAGAATGGGGTTTCTTTGCCAGCATTTGTTAAGAGTTTTGACAGCTTGGCTCTTGGCGGACTCATTTAGTTCTGTCTGGCTTGTGAGTGAGTCTTCTCTTCTACCCGATGTGGGACCACAGAGGAGAAAGCCCTACAGGGACTACTGCTTAAAAAACAGTCGCTGTAATTTAGTCTCCTGTCTGTGGTCTGGGCCCATGCCAGCTCCACAGATTCTTGTTCTCGTCAGCCACGCCATGTCTTGTCAGGGTAGCAGAGTCTCAGCCTCTCTCCCCACACCTTTCTTTCTTGGTGCAGTGCCCATAGGCATGGTGCTGTTGGCTGGGGTCATGACCTAGCCCAGGAGGCAGGTTGCTCCTTGCTGAGGTAGAGATGCTCCTTTGGTGACTGCACTTCTGTCCACTTGTTTGTTTTGAGACAGAGTTTCAATGTATAGCCCAGGCTAGTCTGAAATTAGGTTGTGCAGGTTGCCTTTCAACCTGAGGTGATTGTCCTGCCTCAGCCTCTTGAGTGTTTGGATTGAAGATGAGAATGACCTTGTTGGACTCAGTGGCTGCACCTTATGATGTCACACAGACACTAGGTTTCCTAGAGTTTGTTGTGGTTGTTGTTGTTGTCCGAGACTAGTAAGGCAAGGTAGCATGATGCTTAAGAGCTCAAACTATAGGGTTTGGATCATATATTTCTTAGCTGTGCCACGATGACAGTCACTTAAAATTCTTGAGTCGTAGTGTCCTCAGGTATAAAATAAGGAAAATAATACAGCCAAATCTGAGCTTTCAGGAATATGAAATGTGATCATTGTTAACATGGTGTCTGTTAGCTGTGTTTGCCACCATTCTGACTCTTTCTGCCATCTGAAGGAGGGAAGATTTCAGGTTACTTTGAGTCAGCTCCTCTTTCTGGTACCTCTCACTAGGAGTAACTCGGAGAGAGTTTCACTTGAATTCCCTTTCCTACCCCAGTCAATCTCTGTTCTCGTTCAGGGTATGTCTAGGAAGGACACCCATTTTGGTCCTAAGTTTAGCTTTGCTTGGTCACCTGTGGTCCAGAACTGAACATCACAGTAGATTGCAGCTAGGAGTGATTTGGTAGCAAGGAGCAGCTACGTGCTCAAACTGCTCGAAGCCCAGGGCAGGGAATGGAAAGTGGACCATGATGCATCACAAAGTCAGGGAGTACCCTGGTCCAGAACCAGGAGTCAGACAGTCAGGGACTCAGATTGTTAGTACTTTCTTCTGCTTCAGCATATGCGTAAGACAAAAACAGACCCAGAAAACGCTGAGTTTGTGTGGTTAGTGTCAATCAACAAGCTCCTTTGGGCCCTAATTACAAATTCTTTGAAGAGAAACAGACTGGCCCAGCTAGGTGGGCTGTCCACTCTGGTCCATAAAGTGAGAGGGTTGAGCTCGGAGGTGGGGTGAGCATGCCTTGTAGAACAGAGAGATACAGGTGTCTGGACATGTTACCATCTCTACCTGTGGCACAGGTCTTGTCTTTTCTGTAGCCTGTTCTACAAGGTATACACAGATGGAGGATACAAGCCAACTCTTATGGAGTCCTTCAGAATAGCCACCACTCCATCCCATGCCATACATGCCATGGTTCCAGATGTCACTGTGTCCCTAAGAGAGGGAGTACTCTGATACTGGTGATGTGAGAGGTGGTGTGGTGATTGTATTTCATATTGATAATTGTTTTTTACTTAGGAAACATAAATTAAGGACCAAACTGACCATTTGACATCTATTTAATATAAAATTTGTTTTTATAATGCATGGAAGGAAAATGAGTTTATTAAAATTTTTAAGCAGGATGGATTTGATGTCAAAGAAAAGGTAGGATTGTTGAGGATTGAATTTGAGAGGTGCTTAGACCAGTGGGGTTCTATGAGCTAATGGGGGTAATTTCTGTCTGTGAAGCCCTTAAACTGTGGGCAACATCTTGCATGTGCTTACTGGTTTGCCTTTTTTTTTTTTTTTTTCTTTCCTGGCTTGGGTAGACAGGTCTTTGCTTTAGCATTGGATCTTTCTGGGGGAACTTTATTAAAAATTGCAGTTCACTTCCTGAGCAGTTTTGATCTGGCATTTGGAATGGCAGCCATGAGTGTGCGTTTCAGAATTGTTTAGGTGACAGGCCATTCTTGGACCTCATGTTGAGCAGCATTACTTAGTTCAAAGACCTGAGTGTTGAGATGAGAATCCAGTTCTGACCTGTTCCAACATTCTTAGCATATTTTTGGATCCTGATAACATGTTCTTGTCAAGAGCTTCTGAGATACTTGGACAAAATGTTGTCAGATAAATTTGGATTGCAGATTATTAGGGGATTCTTATTAAGGTGGTTCTCTTTTCTCTGGACAGCTGTATTGTGTTTGGTTTTGGCCCTTTTGTCCAACATGTTAAAAAAGAACGATATGAGACTCAGGAGCTGGAAAGCTTCAATGATCTTAAATCTGATGTTAGAGAAAAACTTGCCTGACCACAGTGGCTGTTAAAAGGCAATCACTACACAGAGAAATCCTGTCTCCAAAAACCAAAAGCCAAAAACCAAAAACAGTAACAACAACAACAACGACGACGACAATCAGAGGGAGGTGGAGAAATGGCTGAGTGGTTAAGAGCACTGGCTGCTTTTCAGAGAAGATCATTGGTTCAAGGCTTAGCACCTACATGATTGCTCACCACCATTTGTTATCCAGGTCCAGGATATCTGACCCCCCTCTTCTGGCCTCTGCAGGCACTGCATACACATGGTGTGTAGACACATTTGCAGGCAAAACACCTAGACACATAAAAATAAGCATCTTTTCAAAAGGCAGCCAGGGACATTTGTGGGCAGCAGTAGAGGCCACCAATATGGTTCTCAGCCAGCAGACATTAGATAAGCGTGGCAGGAGGACAGACAGGATTGGGCTTGGCCCTTCAATTGAGAAACGAAAGAAACCTTTCTTCCAAATGGTCCTTGGTTGCTTCACCTCCATAAAGGTGTAATGATAAAAACATAACTAGACTTCAAAGTCCCAGGTACAACATGTATACATTTTCATCTTCCCTGGATCTATGAAACAGAGTCTGTTCGTAACAGGACCCTCAAGTATAACTAACACGAGAGCTGTCATGGCTAGTATTCTGCCCTTAGGTCTAGACTAGACTTGATGTTTCCATGGAAGGCTGTGCCAGGACATAGTGGGTTTGAGCAGCCTCTGTTTGCCTAGGACAGACAGGAAGCTATTAATAGAAAGTGAGATTCATTGTGATGGAGCTCAGGCCAAAAATGAGAGAACGTATGTTGGAGCCAAAGTTCAGAGTTGTGTTGTTCTCTGACCATTTAGCCCCTCTCTCACCTTCAAGGGGTCTCCTATGTTACTATGGACCAAAGGCAAGAAGAGATAGATGGTCAACAGCTTACACATTCATCAGAGCGGCCAAAGGCACATATCCCTCCACTTTGCCCTTCCATCCTATGGGGTTGGCAGTAGTACATGCCAGACTTCTTAAGGCAGAGCTCATCAATGTGGAATTCATGCTTCCCCCATATCCTTCAGTACCCTGTAGTAGAATTGGAAAGTTCATGTGTCTGAACCCACACCTGAAAATGCATAATTGTATTTTCTTGGGTAGTCTAGCCCCTGGTTCCCACTCTGTTCCTGGAGCCATCAGTAACTCTGAATAGTTGCCTCACAAGAAGGGAATGTTCCATCACTAGACTGTGGCTGGATGGTCAGGGTTTCTTTGCTTTCCAAAGTATGGCTCATGGACCAGCAGCATCAGCACCACCTGGGGGATTTGTTAAGAATGTAGTCATGGGCTCCATCTGGTCCTTACAGAATTGGAGGCTTACCAAGATCCCCAGGTGATTTGCCTGAACATTAAAATCTGAGACACACTTGGTCTGATTAACTGTCCCCATCTGGAGAGTCGGTTTCCAAAGCATCTCTGTGCTAAGAATTTTAAAGAAAAGCCATATTTCCTCATAGCCCTATTTAGAAAACAGGATACTTCTAAGTAGAATATTTCTTATTTTTTCTTCTACATATTGGTGCTCAGCAGATCATAAATTGAGTCATACCTAGATAAAGGGATTTTGACCTATGTGAGTTAGCTATTAGGTTAACCATACACTGGCAGCTGACCTAACTAACCCTTTGAGGGAAATACAAAGTTGGAGGTGATAAAACATTATCTGTCAAACACACCCTGCTTCCCCTTGCCCAGTATAGTATTCTGTTCAGAGTTTTATTTGATGGTAAATGATGGCTGTGACTTCTCAGCTGATTGTGGTTATCTTGGAGAGGTCTTTGCTGGTCTTCTATGTCTCTCTCTTCTTCTCTTTGCCTCGAGTTGTCTCATGCCTCATCATACTGCACTAACTTTTTTGATGAATTGTCAACAGTGGGGCCCTTTAGTCATACATTTACCCAGAGAGTTGCTGATGACTCATCCTCACAGTTAATGAGTGCAGTCAGCTGGGTGTTCGTGTACTTTAGCTTTTGTGAGCCTATGTTTTCTGGCTACTTACACACTGACTCTGTTCATCTCGGAAGGGATAGGCTGCTTTCATTTTGTTGCGTATTTATCTGACAGCTCCTCCAGCTAGTGCTGAACTTTAACCCACTTTTGAACATTAACTGTCTGTGGTGGAAACTGCAGGATTGAATCTCATTGTAAGATCTATGAAGGGAGCAGATGTAATGTAGTACTTGACACACATGCATGGATGCATACGTGTGTACACACACACACACACACACACACACATACACACACACACACACACACCACATAGTTGTATTTGTACCATTTTGTTATATGTGGTTATGTGCTTAGACTTAGTCCACATCCTTAGGGGCCATATTGGTTACATGAACATGTCACCATCAGATTGGGGCTTGTTGCACACCTAACTTCCAGAATGGTGCTCAGCACACTGGGGAGAAATGAATACTGCTCAGTGAACAAGTAAGCCATGTAGGGATCAGCCAGGGAACTGGCTTATGGGTGAGCTCTCATTTTATTGAAGTGTTGATGGCACTGACAGTGGCAGCTGTCATACTTTGAGGGCCGCTTATGAGACATGCACTGTGCTTAGCACTTGACATTCTCTTGTTTATTTCTCTCAATGACTTTATGGAGCAGGTGGTGTCAGCCTTCTCAGTTTACCTTTGAGCAAACTTATAAAGTAACTTGACTGGTGCCATTCAGCCGGTAAAGGTGGAGCTCAGCTTTTAATCCTTGCTTAGACGAATTTAGTGTTCGTGCTAAACACACAAGCATTTCATTCTCCTTGGGCCAGAGCACTGACCTTCAGGAAGTGTGGGGTATTTGGGGGCTATGCAGAAGCTCCTCTCTTCTGAGCGTTTCTCTTCTCTGCAGCAGCAGAGGCACTGGCTGGGTTCACTCGCAGTTCTTCCAGTGTCTACCCTAAGGTCTGGCTGCAGGGACTCATTGCCTTAGATGTTGCTCTTTTTGTATTAGGAATGAAGTGAGTCACTTTGCCATAATCAGTATTAACAAACTGATTTCAAAGGATTGGTCATAAATAAGTACATTGCGTATGGGTGGTAGTGGCGGTGGGTTTTGGGAATCCAGAACTGAGAGTCTTATTTGGAACATTATTTTAGGTTATTTTAAAAATTGGTGCTCTGAGGCCTTATTGTAATCAGAATGTCACGGTGTGCATGTTAGCATGAGCTTGACAGTGGTAATTGCTGTGACAGCTCATAGATTGCTGGTGGTTATTTAAAGGCAGCCTTGCCTTAAGTTTCATCTCTTCATTGCTTTTGGCAAAATGATTTGTCCTTTCCTAAAGCCTGCCTTGCCAGAGTCTGTCTAAAAGTGGACACCTTCTTTGTAACCTTGAAAAACGCTTTTCTTTTTGTAGTTTATACAGAACTTTCTTTTTTCTTTTTGGTATTGTAAATAGTCAGGGAGTATTTCACATCATTTCCTATTGTTTTGTGCTGGGTGTGACTCACACACATTTTGGGACAAACTCCATGATTAATTTCATGTAGTATTTTTTGTTTGTGGAATGCTGCATAACACTTCAAGTGGTTTTGGCATATGCTGGCTTTAGTTTGCCTTCCCTCTGGTCTTTCATAGCCGTATCCTGGCATGTTGGGAAGCCAAAATCCTGCAGTACATGCTATTAGTTACTGAACAAAGCTGTCTGCTGATTTGTTCAATATTTGCCAGAATGGGAATGGAAATCCTCAGGTTGCCAAGCCTGGGGTAGTAGTCTCCCAAGCTCGTCCTTACCAAGCATCTGCCCTATGATTCCAGACTTCCGTGTAAGAACAAGATGCACCTGTCCTCTCCAGCAAGCTTGGGAAGTGGGCTCAGCCCAGTGAAGTAGTGGTGAAGAATGCTATTGTCCCTATTATCTGCGCGACTTTGGGGATTACAGTTCTTAAGGACTTAAATCAGTTAACATATGTAAGTGTTTTCCAACAGTTTCCAGGACACAGTATTGACTAATTCTTGCTACTTTTTACATCATGCTATTGATCAACAAGGGCTTGTTGCTCTTTCAGGGAGAGGCTCCTCACTGGCCCTTCTGATGGAGATGGGTGTGGTGGCATGGTGGTCGGCACAGAGATTTCCAGGGCTCTCATCGCCTGGCCCAGGAAGGGACCTGTGTCATTAGCCTCTCCCTGGAGACTGCCTGGCCTTTGCGAAAGGAGAGTTGGCTCCTGTGATTTAATTTCTCTCTGTCCACCAGCTACCTAACGTACAAAGGGTCATTATTTCTCTATTGTACTTCCTTAGTGGGATGCTATTTCCTCCCAGGACATAAAGGACTTCTTACGTTTAAAATAAAGCTAAATTGGCCATAGGTGCTAAAGGATAAAGTAAGAAGTGCTGAGGGGCTTGTATTCTAGGAGGCGTTCTAAAAGACCTTTCTGTCCAGATGAGATTCCTGAGCAGAGGAGGGAACTTCTCAGAGCCAGGAAGCGTCTGTTATCTGTGTCCTTGGCAGGGGCCGTGCTCAGACATGGTCAGTTGGTTATAAGTCTGCTGGCGACAGTGTTGCTTCTCCTCCTGCCTTCTGCTGTGCTGAGCCTTGAGGAATTCTGTATATGGCTTATCTCCCATGGCTATGGAGAGAGATGGTGAGAAAATAGCCAGAGGATCTAGGTTTACCATGGAATTGACACCCGGGAGAGGCCCTTCTGGTTTAACCTAGAAAATTAGAACAACACTTTCATAGGTCATTGAAGGCAGTGAGAGTATATTGAATTTAAAGATTAATTAGAGAGGAAGGGAGTGCAATATTTGGTGAAATGTGTTTCATGCATTTGACAGGCCAGTGCGCTATTACTTTTTCTGTTGTCAGAGAATGGGTTGTTGCATCCTAAGAGACATTTCTAGAAAATTGAATGCTGGCCATATGACAGCCTTGGGTAGCAAAGGTCTGAAAGATGAGGTTTACACCATTAACTCATTTAGTTCCACTTCATAGGAATAATCACCACACCATTGGCAGAGCAAGATATGAACATTTAAGAAAACAGTCACTTATTTGGAGCGGCACTCATTTGTTGATGAGCTGCTTCCTGAGTGTGCACTGCGCATGGGCACCTGGTGAGCAAACCAGACAGACAGGTTAGGTCCTCCAACCTCTTCAGGATGGTCTGCCTTCACACCATGTCCGTTCTCAGTGTTAGAAGTGGGAAGGACAGGGCTTCCTGGAGAATCCTGCTGTTTTGGCAATTCCTTTGAGTCTCCGGCAACATTTCTGGGGATGGTGTAGCTTTTAGCCTAAAGCTCGCATCATCCCTAGTCCACTCTTTTTCTTTCCTCCAGCACCTCTGTCTCCTGTGATTGCAATTGAAAAATAATTGAAAAATTATTAAATACTTGAGAAAAACCTTGAGTAAGCATCAAGCATGCACCTGTTTTTTTTTTTTTAAAGATTTATTTATTATGTATACAGTGTTTTGTCTGAATGTGTGCCCGCACATGAGAAGAAGGCACCAGATCTCATTATAGATGGTTGTGAGCAACCATGTGGTGGCTGGGAATTGAACTCATGACCTTTGGAAAAGCAGTCAGTGCTCTTAACCTCTGAGCCATCTCTCCAGCCCAACACACCCGCTTTTTAAAAACAGAAGAAGCTGCAGCAGAAGCCCGCTCCTCTCCATGATTCAGGCCTCTTCTTATGCACCTCATTGCTGTACTGTATCCTTTGTGTCTGTTCACGTTAGTGGTTCATCTTCTTCCTCTGTGTATCAGTTGTCAACTCATCTATGGTCACTGAGCTTCTTGCTAAGTGTTTCACTTTGCTTTCATCTGCTGAGAGCAAGAAAACAGAGATTCTTGGGGTTTGTATTGTTTCTGTGTTATGAAAAAGCAGGAAGTTGCTGGGTGAGATCTGAGGAAGGCTTTGTCCCATCCCTTCCATTGTTGGTTATGTGGTATGTCCCCTGTCCTGTGGTCATGATTTGATGACAACCCTGATTTCTGCTGAGGGACTGAGGGCTCAGGTGCTCACATCCAGTATACACAGGCCCAGTCCTTTGTGGACTACTTTCAGTTTGGGATCTGAGTTAACCTCATATCTTTGGTACAGGACCCTTCTGTATGTGGTCTTAACTTGACGGCAGTAGTGTGATTGCACGTTTTTTTGTGGTTGGGCTATATGGGGTACAGGACCTACCTTCTCATTCACCAGCTGGCTCACTAATAAGGAGAGGAGAAATATACTATAGAGATGGCTCAGAGGTTAAGAGCACTGACTGCTCTTCCAGAGGTCCTGAGTTCAATTCCCAGCAACCACATGGTGGCTCACAACCATCTATAATGTGATCTGGTGCCCTCTTCTGGTGTGCAGGTAGAACACAGTTCAAAAAAAAAAAAACATAAAAAAAAAAAAAAAAAAAAAAAAAAAAGAATAAATATCATGGGCACTGGCTTACTGTAGAGGTTCATTCATGGCCATGTCTGACTCTCTGGGAGACACAAGCTTAGAAGGTACTCCAGTTTTCTCAGCTTCAAGTCAGGGATGATAATAGGGCCAGGTGAGGGCTAGATCAGCAAATGTACACAGGAATTCTAGAAGAAACTCGCACACACAAACGCTTACACATGCCAGCTCGTCCTAGCTGATGGCTCCTGTAGCCTCCAGGAAGTGGTGTGGATATTCATTCTTTGTATGCTGTCATTTAGTTCATACTGTAGGCTTTGTCTAGGTGTGTTGGATTTCATGATCACATTTCCTAGTCTTTGTTTCCCTCCCATTTCTTAGTCCATGGAAGCCAGAAGTAGGACAGTACATGGCTTACTCTGGAAAAAGCCACAGACTCTGTTGCAAGGGACTAGGTGCTTAGCTTTGTGAGGTTCCCAGTCTTCCTCCTAGGATGTGAAGTAGCTCTGTTACCCAGCACAGCCTGGACCTCTCTGGGACTCTGTTGCCTGTTAAAAAATCAAAGGAAGTGGGAGTAGAGGGAATGGAACGGTAACTAGAATATGTTGTATGAAAAGAATCTATTTTCAGTTAAACAAAAGTTCTGTATATGAATTTCCTTTTTTTTTTTTTTTTTTTTAAGGAAAAACACCTTTTGAGGTTTATTTCTGTCCTTTGGTCCTTTGTCCTCTTCTACATCTACTAAAAAAATTTTTTTTTTTTACTATGTGTACCACGAAATGAGTCGTTATGAATTGACAATTTTATTCTCCTTTTGTTTACTTACATCTAACAAGTAGATAATGAAATAGGTTCCTTTCCGGTCAGTTTTGAAATGGTTGGAAATAATGAAATAAAAAGGAAAAGTACTGAAAAGGAAATTAACAAGTATATTATTTTTTCCCCAGGTTTTTACCTTCACATGGAATTCTTTTCCTTTTCCTGTTAACTTAGCCAAAATACTCTTGTCTTTGGGAGAATTTAAGAAGGAAGATTTTGTCCTTGTGAAGTATCAACCATATGATTGATAGTTACTGTGAGAAAGGGCATGGTTTGGTTTTGTGGGAACTTTTTATGTGAGGTACTGTTTCTGGGTTTGGGGGAGTTGGAACATCCCTTGGATGTTCTTCATCCTCAGGAAGAACCACTGCCTGGTCATTTGCTGAGGTGCCCAGACCTCTGGTCTTTGCTTCTCATAAGTAAGATGTGGACCAGTGTGCTAGTTACTTGTTACAAGTCTCACAAGCCTAACCTTGACCTTGTCCAAAACAGCTAGAAAGGCCACATGTGGGGTTTACCCAAGGAATGTCCCTGTGTGCCTGATCTTTACTGCCAGTGTGTTACTGGAAGGTGGTTTCCGTGCTTCAGGAGAGAGGCCTGGTTTGATTTTATGGGCCAGTGCTGGTTGGGCATATGCCAGTGCTGGGCCAGGGCTGCTAAAAGGAGGAGGCTCTGAGGCTCTTGAGACTATCATCTAGATTTCTGGGGTTGCAGGTTGTTACGAGAGAGAAAAGGCCGTATTCAACTTTCTTGCCGGCAGAGTCTGTGCTAGAATGGCTTGGACATGTCATATGTGGTCTTCAATATGGTTATTAATCCTACTCATTTTTCCAAGAAAGCCCAGTTTGCATTTGGCCACTCCATCTATCGATTACATGAGTTTCTTTGATGCCTTGGTTAATGGAATGACCACTAGCATCCTGTGTGAGGCTGCCTCCTCCCCCGTCTAAGTCAGAGGAAAGCATGGTTCTGTGCGAGCCATCGCAATTGCCACCCTCATTCATCCAAAACACCACAAGCCTGCAGAGCAGAGGGTACTGGAGATTGGCCCCACTGTTGATATATCTGATATAATGGTGTGCACTTGCTTGCCACAGAGGATTAGAAAAACAATGCAAAAAACAAAAAACAAACAAACAACAAACAAAAATCCCAAAACCCCAAAACAAAAAAACAAACAAACAAAAAAACCCAAACCTTCGAAGTTAATTGGCTAACTTCAGATGTGATAATTTGGAAGAGAGCAAAACCTGAAGGAAGTAATGATGAGCTTCCTCAGTGTCATCTGTCCATAGAGGTAATGGTGATGGAAAAGCCAGTGTTTGTGTGACTAGCTGTTCAGTGGCCCTTGCTGTCTGCTGTATTGGCCTAATATTTTTAGTTCTTGACTCTACTATGGTTTTATTCCCATCATCGAGAGGAGAAGTCAAGTCAGAGCATGATTCATTGTTTTAACCTCATCAGCTAGGAAGTGCAGAGGCATGGCTTAGGCTCAGGGATTTAGATATTTGTTACCTTGGGGATGGTTAGAAAGTGCATGTTTTTGATATGATGAAGAATGGGAGGAAGGGTAATTGGTATGAGGAAATACTGGCTAGGGTGAATCTTTCCAAGTCTGAGAGTTAAGTCATTTCCCTAGAACATTGGCTAAGCCTCTGGAACACAGCACGTGGGGGATGTTATTCATGATCAATAAATGTCAAACAGTATTCACAGATTTATGGGTTTGTAAAAGCCAAAGGAACTGTTGTTATTGGGTTTTTGTTGCAAGCTCAGGATTTCTAACATTTTTCCCTGAACATTCTAATAAAATTACTATCAAATATAATATAAATTGCTGGCTGAGAAAAAAATGAGGAATCTAATGGTGAGTATTTGAGTGACAGTGGCAGTGATTAAAAATGACTTTGTGCTGATAATGAATTGTGGTAGAGGATTAGAAGAGTTGAGTGAAGGATTTTACTGCTCAGGCTTTTTGTTCTTCTCATGTTACCATCCCAGGTTTGGGCTGTCACTGGGAGTATGCCACAGCAGCCATCCTGGTGGACCAGACTTGTGATGGCCTGAGTGAAGACCTGAGTGTGTAAGTTTATGATCTTGTGACCTCAGATTCTTTAGGCACTGCAGCTTCAGCCTTCAAAAAATGTTATCTATAGCAGCACCTATTTGCACTGATGCTGACTGATGAGACTAACATGGCCTTTTGTATTTCTGCTAATCGGTTTTTGTAGAAGAAAAAGAAAAAGAGAAAGAGGGGGAGGCTCTAGAAATACTGTGTGTGGGCTAGACAGACGAGAGAGAGAATGATTGTGCATGCATTAGGTGTTAAATCTGTTTGCTATCATGAATACTTTGGCCACTGTGGCTGGTCACCCAGCCAGACTTTTCCATACTCCATCCACCCCTCCCAGTTTGTATCATTTTTCTTGCTATCTGATTCCACCTACATGTCTGCTTTCATATCTCCATAGCTACATCAAAATATACAGGAGAGGCTTCTATTGTCTCCCCCACAGGCAGATATGACCTTGTAGATGTGTTCCTTTTATTGCTAGCTTTTTCATGGAATGTCCTGAATATGTTTTCTATTAACTCCTACCATGGTGGGGTTCATGAGGAGTAAAGCTGATGATTCATATACAGTTCCTGTCATGATCATGGGCACACACAGACACTCAGCCAGACAGTGTCCATCTCTCTGTTACTTTTTTATTTCTTGCTTCGCTGTGTCTACCTGTTGATAGTTTTATTGAAGATCCCATTGGCCATATAGGCATCCAAAGCAAATGTTGAGCTGTGTGATGTCATGTGTCTCATGATGGTGCCAAACTGTCCTGGAAGCATTTCTGTCCTGTCGTTGCATTATCTCATTATCTTGATACTCCTCCCAGCTTTCTTGCCTTTTGATTTTATTATCTCTGGCCCACCCCAGCCAAAGAAGGCAGTCTCAGGTTCTGTGACCACTTAAGATTTCTTGTTTATTTATATTGATAATAATTTGCCAAATTTCCTTCCTGGGATTCCATGTATCTTTTTCCAGGTACCTGCTTACCACCTCTGCCTGGATGCCTCCTGGTAGCTCAGAGTTAACATTAGTAGCAGCCACCCTTCTTTTGCTCACATCCTTGGGTCTTTGGCTGATGATGCTCTTTTTTGACTCTCCCTGTTTCTAACCTCAGCACTGTCTTTGCCTCTGCTTCCTGCCTCCATCACCCAGTCTGTGGCAGTTTCCTATGCACCAGACCTTGCTGATGCACCATGTACCTACTCTTTCTGGTTTCTCTATGCAACTGGCATCAGAGCTGTTTCTACACCCAGCACCTAACAATTCACTGACTTTCAGTAGCTTCTAACAGTAGTTCTCACCCCGGTTTCTCCATCTGGATCCTTACTCATTGCTTCCTCATTAATCTTACCAAAACAGGTCTGGCTAAATTATAACCTTCCCTAAATCCTTTGTTGACTTTGTGTTGTCCATAAAATTAGGAAGATACACTCGTACTTGGTATCTGTCCTTGAGTACCCTATTGGATGACACAAGATAGGTCATTGCTCTGTGGTATGTCAACTTGGTGACCAACAAGTAATGTGAACATGGTCTCCTTCCATGCCCATATGTTGGAACCTCAGCCCTTTATGTGACCATAGCCTATTTAAATGTGAGTGAGGTTGAATGAGATCATATGACATGGTGGGATCAATATTCTTTTAAGGAGAGATACGTGAAAGCTCCATTTTCTCCTTGAATGTGCAAAGATGAGGTCCTATGAGCACATAATAGGAAGATGCCTCCTACAAGCCAGGAAGAGCAAGGTACTGTCTTATCAGATTCCCTGCCTTAAGTATGGTGAGAAGGCGAGTTCTGCTGTTTAAGCCTTCTAGTCTATGGCATTTTGTCATGGCTTCCAGCCTGACTAACACAAATAACAGGTACTTATGTTGTGTCTTTTGTGTACTAGGTTTGGGACATGTAGTGGGACATGGCATCTGTAACACTGTAGTTAAGTAAGCCCTCCTATCCTCATCCTGATCCAACAACTTTCTGTCACAATGTAAGATAAAGACAGACACTGAGTCTACAAGGGTAAGTAATTCGGAATGTAGGGTAAGAATTAGAAGTAGATTAATAACAGGTTGAATATCCCTTATGCTAAATGCTTTGAGTAACTGTCTCAGATTTTGGAATATTTGCATATAGATAATAAAATTTCTTGGTGATGGGCATCAAGTTGAAACATGAAGTTTGTTTATTATCTTTATATACCTTGTATTTATAGCTTGAAGATAATTTTATGTAACATTATTGTGCATGAAACAAACTTTCATGGTCCAGATCTTTCTGTTTGTAGAATCACATCACTGTTCAAAAATTTTGGAGTGTAGATATTTTAGATTGGGAATGGCAAACCTATATGTAGCTAAATGATGATTTTTATCAAGGAATTTTAAGTAATGGATGAAGTTAGGTGTATAGAAAGAAAAAAAAGAGTTATGCTTATCACATCACTTTAACATTTTTCCATGATTTTACTTTTTTATTTCTGGCTATAAAAGTAAACCCACACACAAACCCACAGCCATGTGCTCACACACACACATCATATTGATGTCATTTTAAGTGTCTGTATGCTACCTCTGCACCTTGTAGAAACTTCGGGAAGTATAGAAAATTATAAAGCAATAGGATGAAGGAGAACCCACAAAAGGAGAATTTATATTCTCTTTAAATCTTATTTTATTTTAGTTTTGAGACTTTCATTATATAACTGAAGTTGGCTTTCAACTTACGATGTATCCCAGGGTAACCTCAAACTCTCCATTCACCTGCCTCAGTCTCCCAGGTGCTGAGATGATAGGCATTACAGATGTGTGCTCTGGCTCCCTCCACCCCCACATTGCTTTGACAATTATGCCAAGGGCTGGTGAGATGACTCATTTCATGAAATGCTTACCAGACATGCACGAGAGCCTGGGTCTGGGTTCCTGGCACCTACGTAAAAGATCTGGGTATGGAGACACGTTCCTGAGGATAGAGTACTTGCGTGCTGAGGAAAAAAATCTGGCAATCATGGTAGCCATCTTTAATCCCAGCACAGGGGAGGCAGAGACAGAAGAACCTCAAAGGGCTAGATGACCGTACAACCTCACCATATTGGTGGGTTCCAGGTTCAGTGAGAGACTGTATCTTAAAAGGGAAAAAAAAGTGGGAAGCAGTAGAGGAGAGTACCTGACCTTCTTTGACCTTGGCTCCCACAACACATATGCATATACACACAAACCCACAAGCATGTACACACCCACACACACCCACACACACCCACTCCCACACATCCTATTGATATCATTTTAAGTATCTATATGCTACTCCTGTTTTATAGATGTAAAACTTTTCTTTTTCAAGACAGATTTTCTATGTAGCGTTGGCTGTCCTGGACTCACTTTGTAGACCAGACTAGCCTCTGCCTCCCAGAGTGCTGAAACTAAAGGTGTGCACCACTACATCTTGCATAAAACTTTTTTAAATCTTAGCGCGCGCTAAGAGAGAGAGAGAGAGAGAGAGAGAGAGAGAGAGAGAGA
>OU015744.1:46275810-46306186 GCA_907169655.1 Acomys percivali | reverse complement strand
GTGTGTGTGTGTGTGTGTGAGAGAGAGAGAGAGAGAGAGAGAGAGAGAGAGAGAGAGAGAGAGAGAGAGAGAGAGTGTTTTGCGTTTCTATCTCTCACTGAACCTGGAGTTCACCGATTTTAAATAGTCTAGCTAGACAACTTGCCCCAGTGATTCTCTGTCTCCGCCCCCTGACACTGAGATTTCAGATGGCCGTTATGCCTGCCTGGGTTTTCCTGTGGCTTTATGGGCGTCTGAACTCTGGTCCTCATGCTTGTACAGCAAGCACTTTATTCCCTGTACTGTCTCCCCAGTCTCCTAGTGTCCTTCCTTCCTTCCTTCCCTTTCTTTCTTTCTTTCTTTCTTTCTTTCTTTCTTTCTTTCTTTCTTTCTTTCTTTCTTTCTTTCTTTTAAATAACCATTTCAAAACTTTGATGTGTAGTTGTGTACACATGCCTTTTTCTCCATTTAAACTAATTTCCTTCAAACAGATACTTGAAGAGAAATTACTTGGTCAAAGGGCACAGGCATTTCAGAGACTTTGGGGGATGTTCTATCAACTACAGACATTTATTGAGCCCTTGTTCATGAGCCAGTCTGTTTTGGCTTTGGTGCTGGGAGGGGGAGGGGGCATAGTGGCCACTTTCCCTGGTGTATGTGATCTAGCAAGGAACAAACATCTGTGAGCATGGAAGCTTAGAAAACTGCTTGCCTTGTGACTAATTTGCATAGTTTTTCTGAAATAACAAGAATATTTCAAACAGCACTTGAAACTTGTGTGACTTTGGCATCCATGGTTTTAGGTGGCTGTTGGCCATGCTTACGTGCATGGTTTTCGTAGCTGAGCTAGCCCTGCATCTGGCAAGGGCAGGCACTTGTCCTTAACAAGCCATGCTCAGTTCACAAGCTAGATTCATGTGTGCTGTTCTAACTGTGCTTCTGAGGAAATTTGGTTAATGGACAAAAATTACAAGTATCATATATTTCCTTTAGCCACATGCCCTTGTTTCTATAAGAGATTGGCTGAGAATGACTTACTGAAAACTGTTTAGCATGTCTATAAAAATGTATGATTCAGAAGTATACAAGCTGATAAAGTATCACAAAGTGAACACATCATGTAATTACTTCCCAGGCCAAACAATACAAATTATTATCCCAGCAAACTCCCTTCTTCTCCATCCCTTCCTTCCTCTGGTAACCACTCTTAACCTAGAGTTTTGCCTGTTGTCAAGTTTAAGAGAACCTTTCAGCTTTTAGAAATACATTGAAAAAGTTAAACCCTAGACAATCTGCCTGCGCTCATTATTTATTGTGGCTCCTTCAGGCCTCTGAGACAGAAGATGGCAGTAGCACTTACTTCTCATGCCTCAGTGGGCTGGCTGGGTGCTGCTTGCCAGCAGCTCACTCATGTAGCTGCACTGGGACTGGGTAGCAGGGTCTCACACTGTGTGGTCTCTTAGTCTGGGATTCTCCATGTTGTGGTAGTTTCAGGATATTAATCCAGAAGATAATGGTGGAAACATTGCCCGAGCTTATGTGTGGAGTCTGCTGAAGGTCATTTCTGCTACATTCTGTGGATCAGTCAAGTCACAAGGTCAGCCAAGATGTAAAGGAGTAAGAGGGACCAGTTCCACTTTCTGATAGGAGGAACGGCCAAGTCCCATCCCAAAAGAGTGTGTGTTGAAGATACCTGACCATTAACCAGTCTAACATTCCCCTTTGCAGTAGTTCTTCATATACAGAGCATGGTATCTGCCTGCACAAAACTGTTCAGCAGTGAGGTTCCGTTCAACCCGGTCCATGTTCCGCAGTGAGTGAGAGCGAGTACTCAGGTAGGTAGGGAGTATTTTGTGTTTATCTTGTATGTGAGGGGCTGGGGTGATGGCATAGTTGGTAAGGTGCTTGCATGGAACTGTGCTTGTACCCTAACATCTGTGTATAAAAGTCAGGTATGGTGGCACATGCTTATAATCCAGATATGAAGCCGATGGAGAGAAGATGGGTTTACAGAATAGTCATGTTAGCTGATTTGGCAAGGTTCAGCTAGAGACGTTGTCTCTCAAAAATTAGATGGAGAATGATCAAGGAAGACAAGGATTTTGACATCTGGTTTTCATTGTGCAGTAATCATATTCATGCAGACAGACAGACAGACAGATAGACAAACACACACACACACACACACACACACACACACACACACACACCCTATGAATACCTGCATGTGTCTATGTATGTGATTGCACACAGAGAGGATTGGCTCAGTAATCTTTTCCTCCCTCCCTTCCTTTCTTCCTTCCTTCTTTTCCTTCCTTACTTCCATCCTCCCTCCCTCCCACCTCTCTTTTCCTTTCTGTGTGTGATTGCTTTATTTTTACCTATTTTATCTTTACTAAATCATTTTCTTTTTCTTGGTATTTCTTCATTTAAAACCTCGCTCATTATCTCTTGAGTCGATTTAAAGGTAATGCTTTACCAACATGAGAACTTTCTGGAGTTGAAATAAATTCTCTCCCAAGCATGTAGTTCCTAGAAGAGCAGAGGTAGGGGTTATGGTATGGAAGCCTCTTCTCATTTTACCTGTCTGACCTTACTTCTGCATTCTACATTCTGTGTCAAATTGAAATATTCATTCTAATATAAAGGCTCTTTGACTCAAGGAGTCTAGAAGAAAATCATCAGGAATACATGATTGGCAGTTGCCCAAAAAGATGCCTGTATAGTGATTAAGCTTCATTTTCTTTGACTTATCTTTTGCTCAGGTAACTCTTCAAAACTGACAAATGGGTGTTTTGGATTTGGCTTGCAGTTTGATAATAGCAAGGAATAAGTCCCCTATGTTGACTATTTCTTACGTGCAGAGAAGGCACCGGGCTTAGTTTTATATACATTGTCTCATAAGGTTTGTGGGAACAAATGTGGCTATTATGTATTGTGATGTAGTTAGCATATTTTAGGTATATAATAAAAGCTAAAATGTTTAGCTAGCAGCAGTAAGAGGCAGATAATAATAGCTTTCACTGATTTGATAACTTCATGGCATCAACTCTGTATTTATAATAAACCCTACATTTCCTCTCAAACCCTATAAGCTTGCTTCAAGCATTGAACCCATTTTATAGGTCAGGCACAGAGAGTTGAACATAGTTCTGAGCTAGCAAATGGCAGAGGCAGGATTCAGACTCAGGTGAAGCCAATTGAGTCTAGGCCTTGGTACCCTTTCTTGGTTCTGAAGAGGGAAATCCTTATGAACATTGACATGGTGTCTGGATTGTTGGAGCCCAAAGGCAGGTTATCCGATCCTGTCCCAGAGTGCAGCTTTCTTCTATTTTTCACCCCAGGTGGGGGCTATGAACTTGCTTGGCCAAGTTGTTGCTTCCCTTGCCTAATGATCTCTCTGGGGCTTTGGCTTCTGAGGCCAAGGTTCATTCCTCCCCTCTGAAGAGAGGAGATGGCCTCCTTAAAGCTCAGCAGCTCTTTCCCCTGTGGTAAACCAGTCAGATAAATGATTTACAGCTTATTCTTTAGGGGGATATTCTTTTCTCCCCATGGTAGAATTCAGTGGACTCTGGAAGGCAGGAGCCCAGTGGCCTGGCGTGCCTTGTTAATTAGGCCACCTGCCCTCTCTGCTTCAGAGACTTGTGAGTCTCAGATGCTGTCTGAAGGAGTTGCCATGGTTTTTATTGGCCGTGGGGGTAATTTCCACACGTCTCGAAGGCCTTTGTTGTTATAGAAGTTGGATGTAGGCTTCTTGGAAGAATTAAGATTGGAATAGAACTGTGGGTGCCCACATTTAATTTCCCCACAGGGTAGCTGAAAGGAGTTTGAAACTATACAAATATAAATGAGACTTTGTGGCTTAGTTTTCACATGCCTTTTCTCCCAGTTCAGAAAAACTGGGTCAGATGCCATGGTCACATTTTACACCCAGTATTTTGTTTAGCCTACACAAGAGTTGCCTGCGGATGGTGCCATGCTCCTTGTTCTATTAATGTGGAAACCAAAGGAGGATTTGCTAGCCCATCTTGGCCTGGGGATTTGGGAAGCAGCTCAGGTGAGCTGCTGCCAGGGCTCAGGGTCCCTGGTTAGACATCCTGTCCTTTTTCCTGTGTGGCCTACTGCATGTACATGCCACACAGCCTTCAAATATACTTAAAATGTCTCACAAAACAAAATTTGAGGCTAAAGAGTTTTTTGTCTTAAAATTTAGTTTGGGAACTCACCATAATGAGTGCTCTGTCTCCCCCTCTTTCTGTTTGTTCTCTGAGCTCCCAGTGAAGTAATGAAGTTTGGAGGCAAGAAGGCCTGGGATTAGGTTCCCTTTAAATTACTTGGCAAGGGAAAACAAAAAGGGCTACGTCATGAGAAAATCTCCCATTGTATCTCGAAGCTCAGTGGAGGATACGGAAAGTTCTGTTCTTCCCACGAGAGGAATTAAGAAAGGGAAGAGAGGGCTTGGCAAAATTCTGTTTCTTCATCCTCTCACACAGAACAGCTCCAGAGTTCTGCTCACTTCTTGCTCGCGTTTTCCGCCACCTACAGTACTTCTCATGCTAAGCCCATCCTTGTTAAGGGCTGTCTGGTTGCTCTCAGTTCTCACTTGGCCCTGACTTTGAGATGCTATGAAGGCTTGCCATCTAGGCTCCAGTGCTTGGTGGGCCTCCTTCTCTGTCCTGTGCATCCCTTTGGCACTGTGTGGAGCCAGGGAGTTGAGGGTTGAGCAGGGCTTGCCTTTGCTCTGCAGTAGAAGGTAGTTTTGCATGTGAAATCACCACAAAGTATTTTCTCAAATCCCTGGTCCCTGTCATTCCTTTTTGTAACCTCTGAATTGTGGTGAGTTTTGGATTGGAAATCTTACTAAAGTTTGTTTATATTCCAGTTAATTTCCTATTTTTTTTAAGATTAACTCTGGTGATACAAAACATTACAAATACTTGAAATGAAATCAGGTTTAAAGGATGTAAGTATTTTTGAGTACTGAAGATAAAGCTCTGGCAAATGAGGACGACAGGAAAACACTTTTAGCATCGAACTAAATCTTCAACCCAAGAATAATTTGTCATGTATGTAATTTTATGCTCAAACTCAGGACTTGCACTTTTCCATAAAGCAGTATCAGCATACAGCAATCTGAATTTAAAATGTCACAGGCAACATATTGGTACCTTCTGTAGCTTTGTCTGAGGTGCTAAGATGGAGACAGAAGTTAAGTTTTGCGTTTTCTTCATATTCAGTGGGAATTACCTACAGCCAAGCATTCACTGTTGCCACCTTTTGATTGGATAAAAACAAAGAAATTCAAAGGATGTGGGTTTCTACTATGATGGCCAGAGGCATAGTGATTGTAAGAGTAAGGTTGGGTCAGGTGAGCCTGGGATGGAATCCAAGCTCTTTATTTACTGGCTGTGTTAAGCTCTCTGGCGTGGCTTTGTCATTTCCTGTAGTAATGCCTGCCCTTCGTTGTGAACATCAGAGTTAAGTGAATTAAACACTTCAGTGCCTTGTAAGGTCTTAGTAAATGATAGCTCCTATTTTGTTTGCTTTAAACACTTAAAACAAGGTAGTCTGAGAAACTGGTGTCCAGTAGTCATGTTGTGGATCAACTTTGGGAAAAGAAGCAGCCATGGGATCATCTGATCTGAGATAAAGAGAAGGGAATGGAGGCACAGAGGGGCATGTCAGAGCTGTAGGGTGAGTTAGGGCAGAGCTGACACTCAGACACAGTACCTTGCTGGCTTTTGAGTTATGTTCCTTCCATTGCAGCATGACTGATTTGGTCCAGATACTCATACCAGCATCTCTAGGGCAAGGTTTCCTGGAATTACCTGTGGAGGAAGGAAAGTGGGACCTTGGTTAGAAATGTAAATTCCTCCACTTGCCAGTGGATTAATGAATCAAATCTCAGAGGTATAGCCAGAGATTTACTTTTCAGTATTCTGATTTTGAATAGACTCTTACTTTGTTGCCCTAACTAGTTTGGACTTCCTTAGGTAGACCAGGATGGTCTTGAGCTCTCAGAAATCCTCCTGCCTCAGTCTCCTGGGAGCTGAGATTAAAAGCATGCACCACCATGTCTGGTATGGAGTTGCACTTTTAAAACACCACAGATGATTTGTAGATACCTTATGAATTTATGCTTAGTAGTTTTGAGATGAGCAATGAGTTGACTGTGGAGTTGAGCCTCTTTTTCTTTTTGCTATACTTAAGAGTTGATCTTCAGAGTGAGCCCAGAGGCATGACCTCAGCCATAAGAACAAAGCCTAATCTGGTGATGTTAGTAATGCTGTTACTGAAAGTAGTTACGGCCTGTGGAATCCTGTTATGTGCCAGGTGTGATCTGAGTACCCGTAGGTGTTTGAAATGGCCTGATACACACAAAGTGCTTCGTAAGTGTTGTAATAACCCAGTTAATGGTCACAGCAATCCTTTGAGGGTTGTTATCGGCTCTTTTATGCACACAGTGAACTAATGTACTAAGAACTGTAATAACTTGCCCGTTGCTGCCCAGCCAGTAAGTGGCCGAGTTGCTACTTGAACTAATATGTATCCGATGTTAAAATCCCTGTGTATAGTAGACATTGTGTGTGAGACATTTTTCAATAAATACTAAAAATTAGGGAATTTTCCTCATTAGATGAATATTCAAAGATTGTGTTGATCAGTCTGTTGAGATAGACCTCAGAGAAACCTCACGTGGGTAAATAATACCTGTTCTAGTTTATTCAAAACCAAAATGTTCTGGAGTGGTGCTTTCCTGACTGTGAAGAAGTCAACACAGAGTTTGTTCAGGAGGGTCGCGGTCTCACTTTCCACATCAGGTATACAAATGAAATAGATAATAGGGGGCAGAAGTGACAGCTGACAAAGAGCTAGATTCTGATGTTTTTCAAGTCTAAAGAGCACACACAGACTTGGAAGCTTGGCCAATCTTGTGTGCGGTGTGACTTCCTAGTGTTTCTGCTGCTTGTTTTATGATGGTTATTGACCTGCAAATTGGGGGTGGGCAATATATCCTGAGCTTGACTACTGTTCATAGAACTGAAGGTGAGGTGACTTTTACTGTAGTGGCTAGGCATTGCTCCAGTTTTCAGGGCTGAATAACAAACTGCCTTGACACTTTGTGGGTGTTTCAGGTAGCTTTGCTGTCGTCAGTGCGTGGTCTGTGCATGATATCATGATGAACATCCCGTTTCTGCTTCTTTTGCTTCAGTTGGGGTTGCTGGAGGGTTGCAGTCCTCCCCAGCCTTGCACACTCCGAGCTTGCCTCTGGATTGAAAGAACTGAACAACTGGGAATGGGAAAAAGTACAGTCTTTCCAGCATGGTGGCCTCACCATACAGGTGACACCACTTCCAAAGTCATGGGTATGGGGAGGAATCGCAGCCGCCATGTTGTCTCTCATGACCTAAGTGATTGCAGTGTCGCGTTCACCTTGCTCATTGTGGCAATTCCAGGTTCCAGGAGAGAGATCAGGGACACTGTGGTTCCTGGAGAAATGCCTATATACTTCATTTAGTATAGGAAGAGTGTGTTTGGTGGGATTAACGTTGGCAGGGCTATTTGGGAAATATAATCTTCTGCATGTGTTGATTCCTTTCCCACTAAATAGGCTTATTCCAGACCTAAGTATGTTATTGAGTCCCTTTATTCATAGTTTGTATGGTTTATGAATTTTCAGATGTTAAAAAGGATAAATTTAAATACATTTTTGGTAGAATCTGAGCTGTGTTTACTCAGGACTACGTAAATATATAAGGGGTAGTGGCTGGCAAACCCATACCTCACCACAGAATAATAATACACAGATTAATTTTTGTTTCAGAAGGAATAAGTCCTTAGGCTTTGTCTGGAAGCTTAGGCAGTGGCACTGAAGTGCACAATCGTGCAAGGGTTGTTTGTTTATTTTTAATCTTTTTTGAAGGATGTTTAATGAGGTCAAAAGTATCCTTGAGGTTTATGATTAAGATAAACAGAGTCTTATTTATATGAAACTTGGAAAAGACAGACTCTGAATAAGAAAATGTTTAAAAGTATAGGTGGAAGTCTCAGGTAGCCATAGGTTCTTAATCAAAGGATGGGGAGGGTGCATGGTGTGTGGCAGTGTCTGTGACACTATATGAGCCTCTGCACAGAATCATCAGGGAAGAGAAATGAGCACTCCCACTTAGCCCTCCCATGTGCTGCTTCTGACTTGAAAGAACAGTCAGGAGAAACTGGGCTCCTTCTCAGCATCATTCCTTTTAAACAAACTTCAACAGAAGTAACGGAGGAAAAAAGAAATGAGTATTGTATTTACTTATGTGGTGGGCAGTAAAGATAGGGGAGTTAATTTTCTTAGACCAAAAGTGTAAAAGAATATAAAAAGAAATCCTATGAATTCATAAAAACAAAAAGATTGTAACAGGTTATTTGGGGGTAAATTAGTAACATCAGAGTTTGTATTGTTTGAAGCTATATCAGGTCATCATTGTACATGATTTTCCCCTTTTATTATTACCCTGTCCACACAGTGAAAAGCTGTATCTTCTTTGTAAATCAGCATATGGGGTTGTGAAATAAAACAAAATAGTAACCAGGTTCTCTGTTTCATATAGATTAACTGTAAGTCCTAAAATGGCCAGGCAAGACATTCTGGGTAACAGGACTTAATTATTTATGTATTTTAATTTAATTTTGAGCATGGGTTAGACTCAGATTTACTATGTAGTTGAGGCTACCTTGAACTCCTGGTCTTCTTGCATATTACCATTCAAGTGCTAGGATTACAAGCATGTTCCACAGTGCTCTGTGGGACCAACTTTAAATGTGGTTTTAAGATAGTCTCAGAGGAGATGACCACACATGCCAGAGTAACATGATGCTAAGTTAGAAAACTGTTCTGAAAGATGTGTAGGGTCAAATTGAGAACACCATTACCATGATGCTCATATTCTAATTGAGAGATGGATGACAACTGGGGTGGGGGCAGGATACCTTAAAGTTTAGCAAAATCTCTGTCCTGATTGTCTGTCCAGTTTGCCTGTTGACATTGAGGGCAGTTCTGCAAAGTTCTGCAGCCCCTCAGCCCTCAACCTGCTGAAGCTGGAAACTCTTGGCCCTGTTTGAAACACATCCTATGACTGCTGAAGAGCAAGAGATAGCACAAGCCTGACTTCATCTTGGCTCCTATTTCTGTTGGATGGTAGTTGCTAAGCAACAGATCTCTAAGGCTAGAGCCAAGATGGCTGATTAAGAAGGGTGGAGGCAAGCCGACTCGTGTTTTAGGCCTCTTGAGTGATGACTTCTAGGAACAAAAACTCAACAGTTTGATTTCAAAGGGAAATCCTAGTACACATTTTCCCTTATTTGTTGTACTTGCCTCTTTCCACATCGATTTTGATTTCTGCTCCTGGATTTGGGTTCATAGATTTGTAGATTTTGTGTTGTGACTACTTTGAGGTCTGGCACTAATTTCTGGATCAAGGTGGCCTGGTGTATAATAATGTACTTCCTCTTGTACAGTTCTTCAAGGAGGAAGGGTGTTTAAATGAGAACATTTGGTTCACATCTATTTTGATTTGTATTAAGGGGTTGCTTCCAAAGTCATGTCTGGCTGTGGGAAATCTAATGGAGAACAGTTGGAGGATGTTGTGTATTTTCAAGAGATAGTTTGCTACATTCTTTGCTGGCCACCTTTATAGAATACTGTTCTTTAGGTATTCTAGTAACATTTTCAGAATTTTGATGTCTTTTATTCAAACTTGAAAAAAATGGGGCGGGGGAGTTCTAGAGTTATAGAGAGTTCTAGGTATGCCAGACTGTGGAAATAAAGTTCATGAACATTAATTACCCTGGTTTCCTTTTCTGTTAACATGCACCTTTCACATGCTTTGTCTCATGTATGCTTCTGTCTTGTATATTCTAAGTGTAGATGGCCCTTAGGTTAGTGAAGTTTATCTTGGGTTCAGCACTCAGCATAACAAATCTTTTGGATCTACTGGGGAGGCCGTGGGTATAATTTAGGTTATGTAGTGCTTGGCTAGTACGCATGAAGTCCTGGGTTAAACCCTTAAGCGCCCCATAAAATCAGTCATGTAGTATACATGCTGTAATCCCAACACTCAATAGGTAGAGGCAGGAGGATCAAAGTTCAAGGTCATCCTTGGTTTGTACAGAGTTTGAGGTCAGACTGTATTACATGAGATTCTACCTTAAAAGGAAAAAAATAAAGGTAGACTGGAATAAATTAGTTCTCTTGCTTCTGAAAGGAGTAGGAGAAATGGTTGACTAAAAGTTTTAAGGTCAGAATTCACTAATTAATCTAAAACTAATAGAGCACGTGTCTCCTCTCAGCCCTGTAGCCCTGTATGCAACATTTCTGAAGCCAATTCCCAGCTAGGAAATGGGCCTGGGAACAATCTCAAGTACTACACGAGATGACAACTGTAAGAAGCTTGGTACCTAGTATAGTTGTTAAACAAATAGTTGCCGTCTATTAGTACTAATGATTGGTGTCTGTGTGGCCTCCATAGATTATCCTAGAAATATGCAATTCTGGCTCTGAAGAGTAGGACAAACTCATCAAAATTACCCTCCTCAAAGGATCTCACTTATTAGCTGGATTTCTTTCTTTCTTTTTCTTTTTCTTTTTCTTTTCTTTTTTTTTTTTTTTTGAGACAGGGTCTCTCTGTGTAGCCTTGACTGTCCTGGACTTGCTTTGTAGACCAGGCTGGCCTCGAACTCACAGCAATCCGCCTGCCTCGGCCTCCCGAGTGCTGGGATTAAATTAGCTGGATTTCTTATAGGAATTAAGGGATTGTGCATCAGAGGTCCCCCAAACCTCCATTCTCCCTACAGCCTGGCCTACCTAACTAAGGTTTTAATCTCCTGGCCTAAGGTGGACAACTCCTTGTATTATCCCCCCCGCACCCCCTGTGGTTTCGTCCTAACTCTGGAGACACTTGTTATGAATGTTCTATACTCCTTATAATCACCTCGGAGGTTTCCAGGACCTCTCAGCACCTCGGGTGATATTGGAGAGTTGGTGCTGGGACCCAGGCATGCACCCAAGTCTTGCTGGCAGCTGCTGCTGTTGGCTTCACAAGCATGCAGCTGAGAGGAAGAGCGTGCTCATTCTTGGGAGCCAGAGAAACATCTCCCTCCTGGCAATGGAGCAGAGTTAAAGGATGCAGGGAGATGGGCCTCTCGATGTAATTAGTGTGGAATCACGGATGAAGGGTAATATTTTTGGACATGGTGTTTGACTAAACTCTGATTACAGTGATGCCCACTATTCATTCAGTTTGTACTCCATGGTAGACATGGTCAGACAAAGCCAATTCCTTTTCATGTTTTGCTTTGTCTTATATCATTTAATTTTAGTAATGTACCCATGGAGTGGTGACTTAAAAGTCCCATTTTTTATAGCAAAAAAATTGAGGTACATTGTGCTTACATGCCCATTTACGGCTTTTTTCCTAATGTCTACAACTTTCCTGAGTACTAATTGGGGGAAGACGTGTGCAGAATATGTATGGTAGAAATGGGGTTTACTAAGCCTAGGCTTTGGCCTCATATTCTTGGGTTTGGGTGTTGGCTCTGCCATTTGCTAGTATTTGCCTCTGAGCCTCAGTTTCCTTATCTGGGGATGCTGTGTCCTTCCACTGCTGTAGGTACAGCCATTTTACTGTAGAGCACATGGCAGAGATAATAGAAATTTTATCTTTTCTTTTCTCAGACATGATTGTTTCCCCTGAATGACTTTATAAAGTGCCCCCTCCCTTGCTGGTGAGAGTAGTGTCAAAAACTCTGCTGAATGGCCTATCGAAAATCCTAGATTCTTTGCCAAGAAAGTACATGCCAGTCAGATGATTACAGCTTGATTCCCAGGGTACCACTCTGACTGATACAGGCTGGCTCTTAGTGGTGGCAGGACATGTAGATGAGCCCTCCAGGAGGCCTGTCAGGATGCACTTCCTTTTTCCTCTTCCTCACTGGCAAGCAGCCTCCTGGTTAGTCTGGTGAGGCATTGCTGCCCTGAGCAAGCACTAGGAAGGTCCTTTAGGAGCTGTGGCTCTTAGAGAGGTAGCCAGAAGAACAAGGAAAACAAGGCAGAGGGGGAGGGAGCAGCAGAGGCTGGGATTTCAGCAAAGACCAAGGTGCTTTGCATTCATGCTTTCTAACCTCTACAAGAATGCCATCAGGTGACTTCGGGTTTTCCCCATTTCACAGATGAGCAAACCGAGAGGCAGGGAATTTGAGAAAGAACAGCAGGTGTTAAGGTGGGAACCGGTTCAAGCGTGTCTCAGATTGAAATGCTTTTGGTGCCTTTCTGTTTCTCAAGATAGATTGAGATCTTGGGGAAAGAGTAGCTTCATGCCCTTTGCCTTTGGTAAAGGAAATGCCTTTCCTCCTAGTGGCCAGACATCCGCAGCCACTGCCTTTGTTGTGTGTTCTAGATGGTCTCAGCGCCAAACTGCCGACTCCTGTATTTTCAGAAAAGGAAGAGACTTCTGTGTGTACTGTTTATATACAGGCACAGATTGGCTTCTGAATACTAGAGTCAGCTAAAGCCATTGTGTATTAGCCTGCTTGGTGCCTGTAAGCTGAGGGGACCTTTTTCTGTCTGGCTGTTGCTGTGCTGGGTTAGGCGTCTTAATTGGCAAGAACCAAGCTCATTGAAACCACAATAACGATCTGCTTCTACTTCCCCCTAAGTCTGAGCTTGCCACCAGCACTGTTCCTATTGTATCAGCAGCTGCTGAAGCCATCCCGACATTTCTGTGCTTGCACTGCTCTCTTTATATCTTCTCTCCCATCTCACTCAGATGCCTTCCCCACCCCCACGCTTTTAAGAACAACAGCATTTTGAGTTCTCTTGTTCTGTGCACCGTGCTGCAACTGATAACTGGAAGTCTCCCTGCACTGGTTGTTAGGAATTCATGGGGCTAGGCTGCTGTGCACAGAAGGTAGGGGTTGCAGTGTTGAGGTTTCTGCTTTCTTTTTGCACAGCATCTGCACCATTGTCACCTAGCTGCATTTGTAACCAACTGTTACCAAGTGCTTGCTTTATGCCAGACTCTGGCTGCACATATCAACCATTGAGCCCTTTCAGTAACACTGTGAACATGATTCTGTCATTGTCTGATAGGCCTGGGACCTTTCCAGGGCCATTGTGTTTATGGGGAGCTAAGGCTCTTGTGCCCTGAACAGGAGTCACCACAGCAGGGAGGAAGGTGTGGCATGCCAGCCTTTTTGCCTCCCCTTTTCTCCAAGACCATGCGCTTCAGTGCAGTGTAAGAGAGCCTGAATTTCAGTATTAGTGTCTGTGACTGCCCTCCCTCTCTAACAAAGAGGATTTGGATGGGATTTTTGTCTTAGTGAGGGCTGCAGAACCGGGCGTGCTGCTTCTGTATTGTGCTGTGTCATTCCCCCTCCCTCCTGGGCTGAGATTGCCTCCACTTTTTCTCTCTTTTGAGCCCGGGAAAGAAGGCTGGACTGCAGAGACATCTGGGAGAAAAAAGACACTAACACTGCACTGCTCTGTGAGGCCCTGAATACAGGCTCTTGAGGAGCCATCTGGAAGACACATCCTGACCTTACTTTGGTAGTATAGCAGATGCCTTTATTCTTTGTTTTCTTCATTTGTCCACTTTATACCTCTTGTGTAGCATGCTTAAATGTACATGTGAATACCTTGGTAAGACCAGAAGAGCCAGTGTGCTATGGCTTCTCCAGTGCTGTCTCAGCATAACCCGGGGTGGGTAGAAAGCTAAAGAAAGGGATGGGCTGTATGCAATAGTGATGAAGGGAGGAAATGATGTTTGTTGTCACATTAAGAACCTCAGCTCTGATGGTTGCAGTATTGATGAATATACCTCCAGGTAACATATTTGTTATAAGGAGATTTATTATAGAGTGGAGGATGGGAGAGAAAAAAGAAAAGGGAGACTGAGGGAAAAAATCTGAGGAAGTGACAGAGAGAGGGGGCAAGGGTTGGGGTGGCAGGTGTGTTACATCCCACATGCCTGGCACAGGTGATGACATAGGACGCTGTCAGGACCCTAAAGGCTCCTGAGAGCAGGGTGGTTGAATTGCCTGCACACCAAAATAACACTGATCCTTGTTTTCTGAATCTTGGGAAAATTATGGATTCTCTGGTTCTGTTTGTTCCTCTCTGAGACAGTGCCTACACCACAGGATTCTGAAGGCCTAATGGGATATTATTCATGAAGGTCACAGCATTTCTGTTGTGTAGTAAGATCTCAATGCAAGGTGGCTTATTTTCCTTTTCTCATTAGTAAGTGTTATCTCTACCCTTTGATAGCCGCAGAAACCAAGCCTGGACCACCAAGCAAACGCTGCAGGGAATGGTGGTGCATGAGTTGCCATTAGGCGGAAGAAATAGAGTGTTACGAAGAGGCTCATGAAGACAGTGCCTGCTCTATGGGTGGAGACAGGTGCTTCAGGGTGGACGCCTGCCTGGATCACTGGAGACTGGGAAGCTGAGCATTGCTGGAGGAGGAAGCAGGAGCAGCAGCACAGGCAACAGTTAACAGGGGGCGTGGCTGAATTGGTTCTGACCTTGCTGTGTACCCCAACTGGGAGGGGCACTACAAAGATTCATTGACTCTGTCACTGTGGGGTATGGGGCAAAGCTTTAGTTGTGAGGGTCACATGGGAGAAAGCAATTTTGAACTGCAGTTGGGAAAGGCTTCAGAGCAGGACCTGGGCCTATGTGTTTCCATGTGTTTCCATGCCAAAGGGCCTTACCTGTCTGGGACTGAATTAGTTGGTTTTACCTGGGCTGTGAGTCACCTACTTCCTGAGCTGTTTGGT
This sequence comes from Acomys percivali, assembly GCA_907169655.1. Taxonomy (NCBI): domain Eukaryota; kingdom Metazoa; phylum Chordata; class Mammalia; order Rodentia; family Muridae; genus Acomys; species Acomys percivali. The sequence goes on along the minus strand of OU015744.1, from coordinate 46,291,387 downwards.
CCTCACTGCTAGCAGCGATAGATTCTAGGTCTGGATGGCCATCCTCTCCCCATAGGATCACTTAAAATTGAGACCACAGACGCTGAACCAAGCAGGTGTCTTTTTAAAGCAAATGTGTATATGACCCTGTGCTTTCCCAGTCCCATTTCCAAATTAAAATAGAATCACACCACTTTCCCCTGCTCTTTCTCTCTCCAACTTCTCCTAGGGACCCTCCCCGCAAACCCTCATGTACTTCCTAAGCCCCTCCCATGCGCCCTCAGATAGAAAAGCCTTTCTCTTTGATTATTATTGTTACATATATGTATATATATGCATAAATATATAAATACAACTTGTTGAGTCCATTTTTTAATTGCGTATGTATGATTTCAGGCCTGATCACTTCCTATTAGATAACTAATAGTGGGGTTCATCCCTGAGAGAGGCTACATCTCCCTCTCCCAGCAGTCATTAGTTGCCTACAGTTCTTTTTCCAGCAGTGGGGTCCCAGGAAGGTTCCTTTCTCCTGGGGTGTGTATGTCCATTGATATTGCCACCGTTCCAGGCTTGTTCATGCAGCGATTTCTAGGAAAGGCTGTTTCACAGTAAACTTCCTGGTATTTTGGCTCTTAATCTTTCTACTTTCTCTTTTGCCATGTTCCCTGGGCCATAGGTGTGGGAACTATGATGTAGTTGTATTCATTTGGGACTGGGCTCCCCAGCTCTGATCTGTTGATCTCTGCATGTGTCCAGTGTGGTTTTCTGTGATGATCACCGTCTGCTGTAGAGAGAAGCTTCTTTGGTGAGGGGTGGTAGCTATACTTTGGAGCTAGGAACTATAAGTGATAGAGAACGTGTGTACTTTTCTTGGTGGGTCTGGGTTATTTCACTCAATATAATCATTTTTAGGTCCATTCATTAACCTTCTAATGATTTCATTTTTTTTTTACAGCTGAATATTATTTCATGTGTGTATACACCACATCTTCACTAGCCATTCATCTCTTGAAGAACTTTAGGTTGTTATAAAAACATCATACTATTATCTCAATAGATACAGATAAAGCCTTTAACAAAATCAAACATGCTTTCATGGTAAAACTCCTAGATAGAGGACTGGAAAGAACATACCTCAACAAAATAAAGGTTATACATGATAAACCCACAGCCAACGCTATCCAAAGTGGAGAAAAACTTGAATCAATCCATTAAATCAGAAACAGGACAGGGCTGCCCACTTTCATCAATCCTTTTCAGTATAGTACCACAAGCTTTAGCTCGAGAGTAAGGCAAGAGAAGAAAATTAAAGGGATATAAATGGGAAAAGAAGAAATCAAATTATCCTGACTTGCAGATTATATGATATTACTCACAAAAAATTCCTGAATACCACCAGAAATTAACAATTTTAGAAAAGTGTTATAGTACAAAATCAACTTAGATAATCCAGTAACCTTTCTCTAATAAACAATAAACACACTGGTGAAAAGATCATGGATACACTACCATTTATAATAGAATCAAAGACAATAAACTGTCTGGGATTAAACCTAACCAAGAAAGTGAAAGACTTCTACAATCAAAACTTCAGATCTCTGGAGAAAGAGATTGAAAAAGTCTAGAAAATGGAAAGATACCATAATACTGTGAAAATGACCATCCTGCCAAAAGCAAGTCAGTGCAATCCCAGTTAAAATAACCCACAACATTCTAAACAACATCCTTAAATTCATATGGAACCGGAAGGCCCCAGACAGCAAAAGCAAACCTGAGCAAAGAAAGACTACAGGAGGAATTTCTTTTTCAGATTTCAAGTTATAATAGAACTACAGCAATAAAACCAATGTGGTCCTGGCACAACTATGGGCATATAGATCACTGTAATAAAACAGAAGTCCCAAACATGAGTTCTCATAACCACAACGACTTGACATTTCACAAGGAGGCAAAAACCAAACCAAACTAAACCAGATCTCAGGACTGGAAGCCCCTTACAGTAAGGACCTGCTTCCTAGATTTGTGTTGCTCACTTGTGGTTTGTGGGAATCAGCCAGTGGAATCAATCAATTCATGGGGCAGGCAACAGCTCATTCCCTCCTCTTTGGCAAATGCGGCTGTGTTAGCTATCCCAGAAGCAGTCTGTTATTTTTGCACAGCATTGTTTTTGTCTTAGAGGTGGTGATCCAAGCCATACGCTGTAAAGTCTCCATTGTGCTGGTTATTGGTTTCATGGTAATTCCCAACTCTAACTTCATTAAAAAAAAAGAAAATGCTTTCATCAGTCTTCCTGAGTCTAATTGTGCATTACAAAAGCACAGCGGGATGGCTTGTTTGGTAAAATACTTGCCAAGAAGGAATGAGAATCTGAGTTCAATCCCTAGCACCCATGGGTTGTGGTTTGAAAAATGATTTCGATGATTGAATCCCATTAAGATTTCAGGATAATTTTCTTACTAATCAAAGCAATTAAATTTGGGCGTTATTGTGAGGTAGGTGTGGACTTTGTTTCCTTACCCTTGGATGAGATGGATTCTCATTTGAGAAAGCAAAAACTCCAGGAGGGTAAATAAGAAAACGCAGGACTTCAGAACAGATGAGGCAACTCTGCCACACCCCTCTTTCCCCTTCAAAGTGTGCCCCATTGTATCCTTCTTGTCTTTTAGAAAGGTGAATAGTGCTTGAGAAGATCTGTTATTTTCAAACATTGCCTGCCAGGTGGCCTTTAAATATTGTGTGCCATCCCTATGGACAGGAGAAGGGGTTTGTTTCCAGCTGTGCCTGGTAAGTAGCTGGAGCAGCCACCTAGCTCCCAGCGCTGACCTCATGCCCCCTTCAGTGCCGGCCCTCTGACTTGGATTTCTTTTTGCCCCTCTGGACACTTGCACCATTTAGTGCCTCTGAACAGCACTCCATCCTCTCTGTGGCAAACATGCCGAAATATAAACAATCTTTAAAACAGAAAAAGTAAGCCAGATGCAACAAATGTCCCCTTTGTACCCCTCCCGTTGATGTACCTTCTGTGTCCTGGCTTCCTCAACAGTAGACTGCTATGCAGACTATCTCATCTTTATTGTCGCTTATCTTTTACCACCAAAACGCCTGTCATTTGTTGTACCCCCATTCCCCGGGTCTCAAAGGCTCAAGGAACACCAGCACATCTTGTCTTCCTTGAAGCTGTTTTCCTCATTAACTGAAGGAAGGTTCCAGGCTTCCTTCATCTCTTCAAAACACACATCCTTGCAGTCCTGGTGGAGTTTTTTATTTTATTTTTTTGTTTTTAATCATCTTGACACAAACAACACTTATCTGGGAGGAGGAACCTCAATTAAGAACATACCTCTGCTGTAGATAAGTCTGGAGGCGGGGTGGCATTTTATTGATTGCTAATTGAGATAAAGGACCCAACCCACTGTGAGTAGTGCACATTCCTGGGCAAGTGGTCCTAGATGGTATAAAAAAGAAGGGTTGACCATGCCATAAGGAGCAAACCAGTAAGGAGTGCTCCTCTGTGGCCTCTGGCCCAGTTCTTTCCTTAGCGTCTCCTGATGGTGGACTCAACCTGTAAGCCAAATAAACCTATTTGTTCCCAAATTGCAATTGGTGATGATTTTTTTTAAATCAATAGACACTTCATTACATCTTGGTTCTGTGTGTCTTCCCAAGGCTTTTCCTTTTGCCTCTCCTCCTACACCAGGGTCTATCTCTTTTTGCTACTCATCTCTCCAGGCCCTGGCTTCTGCAAGCATATAGGTATCCCGTCCAGACTGCCCGTTAGTTCTTTCTTTTCCTGCTGTACACAGGAGTCATGCCTGTATATCTGGTGTCTCCATCTTGACCACTACCTTCAGTCTTCTAGCCTGCTGATAGTGTTGAGAGTCAGACCTGTCCTAGACTACACACATTTGAAGCTATTCGGTGTGTAGCTAGGGACGTTGGCATCCTTGAGCCTGCATTTCTCCACAAATTAGAGAAAATAGTATCTGCGTGACCTAGCTCTTGGGAGGTTTAAAGGAGACCATGCAAGTTGACTGTCTCTTGGGCTCTTACATCTTCGTCTGATCAGGACTGCTTGAATCCTCTCGTTTCTGTGTTTTGAAGACAACTCACATAATGAGTCGCTATTAGATGAATATGCAGTAGGTTTGAAGGCCCCTTCAAGAGTGTTTATTATAACTGTTCCTTTAATGTAAGTGCCCAGCGTTAGAAAAGAGGGTAAGTATAGTGCATGGCAGGGCAGATTTCCGCATCACATCAGAGGCATGAGTAGTTTAAAGTAGAGATTAATCAGGGCACATTTGATGATAAGATAATTTAACTATTTCACACGTGGGCAGATTTTGTATTTTTGTTGACATAGAAAATATATTTTGATGCTAGATAACATCAGCTATTAGGTTGTAATTAGAAACTATTCAACTATGGATGGGCTTGAGATTGCAGTTTGAGTAACTTGGCTTAGTTGTTCTATGTCCAGCCATTCGGCTTCTCACCCTTCATAAGGGCATAGAAAAGAACCGGTGGTTTTTCCTCTAGAAACCAAAAGGTGACTCCAGCTTCTTGCTAGCTGTGGAGAATTGGTTGTAGCTCTGAAGGCCCTATATGGGGCCCCTTTCTTCTGTCTATGCTGGCCCCTCCTCCTGCAATTCCTTTAGCACGTCAGCATGGGGAGCTTTCTCATCTTCCCAGACTTCTTGAGAGATCTAGAGCGATTAGAGGCTTGTCTGGGGCTCCAGAAGGTTGTTGAGGGAGTCTATGATTCCAGAGTCTGAGTCTGTTCTACACACATACCCAGCCTTGGATTCACTTTGGCCAGAAATAGACATGAGAATGTTTCCTACCAGTAGTTTGGGCTTGTTAGCCTTCTCGGTCCTTTGATGAAATAGTGATAGTTGTTTGCTATCATTAGAGATGCCAGACAGATAAGATGCCAGACAGGTAGATAAATGGACGCCTGATGGATGCAGGAGGGCTCTCTGTGTTTTCTGTAAAGAGGCAGAAAATGCTGTGCAGGGAAGCATTCTGTCAGGGAACAGTCTGATGAGGAAAGTAGCGGGGCACCACCATGGGGAGATGGGCTCGAAGCAGCCAGACACAGCTTATAGACAACACGTCCCACACGGGAGACTTTTAGCTTCTGAAGCTTCTGGTGTGGCCACACATGTCAGTGCTGTTGAGGGTACTTGTCTTCCTGGGATAAGAACTGCCAAGTGCAGCTGCTGGCCATTGCCTTTATCTAAAGGCATTCTTGGGAAAGGAAGCCAGTGTGGCAGGACCTAGATTTTTTAAAAAATAAATCTTTTGTAGCTCCTAGGAAATGAAATGCAAGAGTTTGAGTTTTTCAAGGAGGCTTTCTTGGAGCATATGTATTTCATTTTACTTTTCCTTAAATGACTCTGTAGAGAAGTAATGCTATTAATCTTGGAGCCTGTGCCTTGTAACAACAGGGATTTTTTTGTTTTCCTACCTCACATGTATTCTCACATAACCATGCATTTGGACTGCTTGCTGCCTGTGGACTGCTGGCAGTTGGATTGATCCTGCATGACTTGGCTTAGTGTCCAGGGCAGGGCAGTGGGGAGTTTACTTCATCCAGAGGAGGTGAACATTCCTCTGGTCCCCCCGTCTTCATTTAGAGCCATGATCTTATTCAGGATGTTAGCATCTTATTTGGTTTTAAAAGACTAACAGCATAGAAAAATATCCCCATCAGAGTATTGCATATTCTGGGTTGGGATTCGGAGATTTGAGCTGCTGTCTCACCTTATCTATTGGGATACTTCTGAAGCCTTCCTTTGTCATGGGCAGATGTCAGAGTCTGTGCCTTAATAGAGGTACTGCAGCATCGACACCTCTTTCCGTTGCTTTGTCACACCTTAGATCCGGGAAAGGTACCCTGAGGGGAGGCTCAGGGAATCTGGTGAGTCAAGAACAGTGTTGCTGAGTCTCAGAAGAGAACACTTAGACCATGAAGTAGCTTCTGGGGCAACTGACGCATAGCTGGACCTGATGGTGTTGTAGCTGGGACTTTAAAATGATAATTTAACAGAGTCAGGCTTTTGGATGTTGTCCCTGGCAATTTTCCCTTTTGTAGAGTTTAAACAATAGTGCCTACCTCTAAAGGGATTCAGAGAGAATTAAGTGACTAATATATTTAAAATTCTTAGACATTGGTCACCCAGCAGACTTTCAATAAAGCTTATTTATCACAGGGTTGAAATATCCTAACTATACATTCTGACATGCTGCAGTCTCTCTTGGAATGTAGACAGCTCTTCATTAAAAAAAAAAAAAAATCTGGGTCCACCTTTGTAGGAGGCTGCAAGGTCCAGGAGAGCTGGGTTGGGAGTATGCGTGCATATGGTGTTATGAGGAACACAGATGGCACATTGTAGATGCTTACTGCATTCTTCCCGAGTACATGGTGTAGTAATAGAATGGTAGGGTGGTAGGTTTGGTGAACTTTGTTGCTTTGTGACTTCAGGAGCCTTCATCATTCAGGGGGTGGGGTCATTGGTGTCGGTAGCAAGATAGTGGGCAAATTATTTTTGGAAAGCGTACTTGTCCACCATAAACCCTTTACATAAGTATATAATCGGATAAATTTAAACACCTATATGCAACTCTGAAGCTCGACCTGCAATATGAAGGGAGGCTCAGTGCCTGTCTTTAATGTTTTTCCTCTCTCTGGAGTTGATATGCCATTTCCAATTTGGCCTGGATTTAGTTTTTCATGCCATTCACTTGTAGCTTTTATTACTTTTCATTTGTCTGATTGTTCCTCCCTTTTGATCACCATGTTGTCCATGATGGCTTCACTTCTGTCTTCCCACTTCCCCCTCTTGAGGGAGTGCTGGGATTATAGGCATGTGACACCACCCTTGGCTTATGTGTTAACCTTCTTGTCACTGATACTTTCGGTGTTTATAGTGTGACCATGTTGAGTGTCAGTACTAGGTTGTGGGTTTCGGGAACTCAGGGTTATGCCAGTTTTATTCATTGTTATATTCTTATTGCCTCCCACATTTTCTGATGTGTAGGAGGAGCTTAATAAAGAGTTATGGGATGAATCTATTTTCAGAATAAATAGGTTGTACACTATCATGGGCCTGGGTTGTTCTTAGTATAAGTTAATCTTGCCTTCAGCAGAGGAACTCAAAGGGGGAAAGTGCTCTGGTTTGAACGTATCCCTCAAAAGTTCAAAGGTTAGTCTTCAAATTTCTGTTATTTAAAGGTGAACTTTTAAGGGTAGAGTTTGATGAGTACATGAAGCTTAGGCCCCCAAAAACTCTCTGCTGACCTTGTAAGAGGAAAAGAGACTGAGTTTACACCTGAACTTCATCTCAAAACATGTACTCTGCTATATTGTGACTCAGATTGGGGCCATGTTCTTGAACTTCCCAGCCTCCAGTGCTGTGAATGAACTTCAAAAAAAAAAAAAAATTTTTTTTTGAGACCTGGTCTCACTATGTAGCCCTGGCTCTGTCTGCCTGTGTTCTGAGTGCTGGGATTAAAGACATGCACTGCCACGCCCAGCAAACTTCTATTCTTGATAAATTATTCAGTATGTGTTATTCAGTTATAATGACCCAAAGAGGCTAAAACAAAAGGCCCTGTGGGATCTGAATTATTTAAACTTTAATAATGAGGTAGATTCTAAAAATAGGACTCTAACATGACGCAAGCCAGACCCGAATATAGGCATATGGAGACCTCCTCTGTCATTCTGGGAGGCGGCTGCTCTGTACAGGGTTAAGGGTTTCTGTTCTGGCTTTGGTCTTTTAATTGCAAACTGGTTTCCTATTCAGCTGCCATGCAAGGGGACTTTAATTGGATATGCTGTTAGAAGGAGCCCAGATCCTCTTCTCCTCCAGCTTGTGGCTTTCCCCACCCTTGTCCAAACATATATGACAATAGAATGGCCAGAGTCTGCTTTAGTTCCCTAGAAGAAGTCTCTCTAAAGGAAGTAGATAAAGACTCATAAAAATGACAGTTAAAACCAACACGACCCTGCAGTGCTGTATGTTGTGCCTTTTGGGCATGAGGAAAGTCAACATTTTAGAACAGTAAAGGCTCTCTGTGGTGGAGGACTGGCAAGACAGGCTTTTAAAAGCTCTATGTAGAAAGAACAGGGAGGGGCAGATAATACTATAGTTGTGTGTGTGTGTGTGTGTGTGTGTGTGTTGCTGAGTCTGTTTTTTTGCCCAGTGGTTACAGGTGAGGCAGGATGCAAGACCCATTTAGAGCCAGCCACTGCTTCTTTCAGATGCCAGAGCAGCTGGATATTCTGAGAGATGAGGTGGGTTGTGCACTTTGGTGTCTTTTGCACTTCCAGTCTGTGCTTTATAGACATTACACCCCAGGTGCTTTGATGTTTAGCTATCCATCCATCTGTGCAATTGCCCATTGCACCTGAGGCACTCACCCATCTGCCCACCCACCTACCCATCCTTGCATCCATCTGATCTGTACTTCTTCCTCCATCTACATCATCAAGTGTCTATATGTTATACAGTGTCTAGACATTAGAACTGTGCATTAGGTGGAATTTAGCAGGTAACAGGTTTCTGAGCAAGATTGTGTATTGCTTTTCAGCTTTCACGCGAGGTTATTAATGAGTGTCTTATATCCTATACCTTCACTTGTAGTGCTATAAAGTAATAGGCTGCGTCTACTTCTTACCTGGCTTTGTTTCTCCTGGGACTTAGTTGCTTGATGGTGGGCACTTAGATAAACAATACATCTTTTGAGTGAGGAACTGAATAAATGAGTCATCTTTGTAGCAGTCCACTTGTTTAAAAGCAGTATTCTCATAGCTCTGAGAAGACTGTTTTTCTGGCCCAAGCATGAAGAATGAAAGATATTTGCATTGGCCTGTTCAGTTAGATTCACCTTTACTCCCATGGGCTGAGCTGTGCGGACAGCTAGCTGTGGCACTGTATGGTGCTTCCCTGTCTGAGCTCTCTTGGAGCAGTCCACACTGAGGAAGTAGGGAAAGTTCAGGGAGAAATTCAGCTGCCTCAAAGGCTTATCTGAGCTGGTGGAAGGGTGTTTGTGGCCATGTTTGTGAAAGCACACCTTACAAGGTTTTCTGGAGGGAGCTGGGTTTCAGTAGTGTCCAAGTTGGGGAGAGCTTTCACGTCCAGGAAGATGTTGTGTAGGCACTGGGAAGAAGTTAGGTCTCCAAGTAGAGAGCTGTGGCTAGGGCCTCCCAAGGAGACCATCACAGCTCCCTAGTATGAGGAGATAGGGGCTCCATACGAAACTGGCACACTGTCTGTGTGAAGACCATTGATTCCTTCCCCTTTCTTGTTGCAGAATGGTTAGATTTGGTAACAATATGATGTTAAAGCCCAAATTTGTAAGAAAGGAGGTTTATTAATTTCTTAGGGCTACTGCAGCAAACTTCCACACATTTATTTCCTTACCTTCTAGGGACAGGAATCTGAAATCAGGGTGTGAGCTCAGGTCACCCTTCAGGTTACCCTGAAGACTCCAGAGAAGATTGTTCCTCCCTTCACTGTTCTAGGTTCTAGTGCTTTAACAGGCCCCCCAGTTTCTGCCCTTGCTCTCAGAGGGCATCCTCCTCCTTTCCTTCTTACATAGGGACACTAGTCATGAGACTAAGGGCCAATCTCCATCCTGTATGGCTGATTTTTAATTGATGACATCGTCAGAGACTTTCAAATTGGGTCATGAGGCAGGTTTTGGGTAAACACAGATTTCAGGAACTGTTGCTAAAATTCCGTCCCTAGGGGAGACATAAACAGTATCTATTTCTCCTCTTGAGGTCCCCCTAACAAAGCAAGGTATGATTCTACTAACGTCACTTGGGAGAGTCAATGAGCTATTAGACTCAGGCACAGAGCTCTGGAGCACAGATGACCTTAAAAGCAGTCACACTGGAAGGCTTTCTCTCATCAGGGAAGATGGCCTCCTCATGACAGAGTTGATGGAACCCCCCCCCCCCCAAATCTTTCCCTACATACTCTGGCCCCTCCTAGAGGCCCAGAGAGCATGCACACTAGGGCAGAGGGCTGGCTGGGTACTGAGTGAAGACCCCCTCCTTCTAGAGGAGCATCAGTAGTCAACGAGCTCATCAGCCATGATGATGTGTGGTGGATAGTCCTATCATCACAAGGCCGGAAATGGTCTTTTCGTTCTCTGTTTCTGATGGCTGGGCATAGGGAGGCTGGCCAGGGCTACTTGGATAGAGGATGGATATGGCAGCAGCAGCAGGATTCCTGATTGTGATCAGGGCACACAGGCACAGACTCCAAGGCATACTTTCTTGCATACTCCAAGGCAGCCGTGAGAAAACGAAGAGAGGCCTGTCATGTTCACCCTGGCCTTCCTACAGCAAGGGGAACACATCAAGATTTCTTAACCGCTCCAAGTGCACCTTGAGGTAGGAGGAAATGCCCATGAGAGTAAAATAGCCGAAATAATTAATGACCTAGCAAACAATGGCCTAGGGTTTTTCCATGGTCCTTCTTTTCTGTGGGAACAGCTTCCTGCTGCTGTCTTGGAGGCGTGTTGCCAGGGACTTTCCAGGTCCACAGGAGGCCGTTGCTTTCCTTTTCTTATTTCCCTTCTTTCCCAGGTTCACCGTTGTTAGCTTCTTCCAGTTCTCTGGTATTTAGACTTGGGTGCAGTGTCTTCCTGGAAGTCCTTCAGTTCAGTCTGCTTAAGAATCATCTGGAGATGCTATTAAAAAGGCACAGTGTAGATCTGGTTCTCAGACTTTCTTATTCATTAAGTTGGGATGACCTGATTCAGGTGAACTGCCAAAGGCAAATTAAGAAACACTTACCCAAAGGGCATGGTGCATTATGAATGATGTCTTCTCATTTACCTGATGTTAATTGGCACAGTTTGCCGCTATATTAGATATTTAAAAATCTAGCCTCAGCTACTCCATTTACTCAGGTGCAAGTTTGCTCCCATCATTTGCTGTAGCCAAAGTGGTTTGAAAACAGCACTAGTGGTATCTTGAAGATATCAGAAGCATCTTGTTGGATGAAGAGCAGGTGAGAGGGAAGAGCATGTTTTGTAATTTCAAGACTGAACCCAGGATATGGGTTCAAATTGCTTTGTGTGCCATGAAGGAATGAAACCTCTATTTCTGTACTCAATTTTCTCTTTCTTTTAAAAGATAAATACAGGGCTTGCCATTTTATTGAATGAACTTTTAAAAGTCAGTATTCATATGGTGTTAATCTGTTTAGACATTTAAAGGTATTGCTGGCCAACCAGAGAGGTGGCTCAGTAGACAAAGGCACTTCCTGGTAAGCCTGAGAACAGAGATGTATCTCCAGGACCCACTTGGTGGGAAGTGAGAACTGATTCTTCCAGCTTCCACACATGGACCATGGTTCAGTGCACTCACATATGCATGTGTACTCACATACAAATAAATAAAATACAGGTAATGTTAGACAGTTAAAAGACATCATTGGGAGCTTATGACATACAAGGATCGTGATTTTCTTTTCATGAGCAAAGCAACACGATTACTGGCTTCTTGGAGTGTTTAATGGCATCAGGAGTGTACACCTTGAATGGCCACCCAATTCCAAGAGACTTTTACTTACAGACAAGAATGAGGTAGGGGATTGCAAGGATTGAGGAGAGTCTATGCCAGGGCATGGATGGGGCAGATTTTCTGAATAAGTCTATGGACTAAGGTGCAAGACCTGGGTGGAGGTAAGGAGAGCTGCAAGTAGAGGGAAGGGAACAGGCCAGGCACGTGGCTGGAGGGTTCATGGCACATTTAAGGATCAATATGAATGTTGACCAGGGACATCCGGGCACAGAGGGCAAGACTAGTGGGCCATGCAGACAGGATTTGTCTTGAAGGGAGTGGGAACAGTTACATTTGGAAAGGGTGGTGGTTGGTGGGAACAGCGACAAGATGGGCTCTGCCTTAGGAAGCCCCTTCTCTGCCCTGGAGTGAGAAGTGGTCTGGATGGGAGGAAGATAACTGGGCAGATGTGAAGTGGCTGAAGATGGTGATGTCACAGAGGCGGTATTCCTTAACGTGCCCATTGGAGAGAAGGGGGGTTTATTTGAGTTATCAAAGGAATCCCAGGGCTGTGCTGAATAATCTTTGTGGCTCCTCATTAAAAAATGCAGACATCAAAGCTATAAAAGATATGAAAATAGAAAGCTTCTTTCCTGTTGACTTGTGGTGTTTTAATTTGTAATGTAATGTTCTAAAAAGAGAAGTTTAAATTATTTGTATGCATTTCCTGTTTGTCTTTACATTCTGCAGTGCCCATCTTGAGTGTAAGTTTAAATGGCTCATATGCAGCATCACCAAAATGATACAGCCCATACTTTGTATGTCATGTGTGCTTAGTGCCAGTGACAATGGAAGTGCTGCTTGTCTTGATGCCTGCACATCCCCAGCATGCTTGCTCTTACTGACAAGTAAGGAGGGATTAAAAAGAAGGCACCATGCCTGGTCTTTCCTGTCCCCACTGTCCTTGTCTGCGGCAGTGCCTGGCCTATCTGGGGGAGAAAAACATGAGTAAAAAGACTCTGCTAATGTCCTAGGGTTGCCTGAGGCCCTTCAAATGCTGTTGCCTTCTTAGAGCCGGAGGTGTGGCCTTTCACTACTGTCTGTGGATCGCCGCCCTCCCCCCCCACCAAAGCTGCAGACCTATCCAGTGTCTTTAGTACTCATTTTGATTCCCACACACCATGGGTTTCCCCAAAATTGTGGACATCAAAGCATTACATACCAGGAGTAACGTAACATTTAACTGTATACATCTGTGCTCACCCATGTGCCCCACATCCTACCGAACTTCACTTACCAAATAGGAGTTCAAAATCAAGATCATTTAAAGTTTTAAGACAGCTACCACAAAGCAGTGGACGTCAGAGCACAGGATTCTACATACTGCAGACACTACCTGCCAGTGCCTCAGGCTCTCCTCCCATCTCTCAGCTGACCCGTGAGCCTCTTTCTTAGATTCACTTGGTCCTGTGTGTCAGAGGAAAGTGACAGGGACAGAGCCTGTACTGACAGCCCAACCAGGCCTTGTGGTTCAGGCATGCTTAGTTCCCCAGATGCTGAGGGCAGCTGTGCTTCTATGTGGGTTTCTGTGCAGCCAGCACTGAGTCATTCATCAGCTCCAGGTGCCATGTGCTGAGCTGTAGAAAGTGGGCACCAAACACGGCCATGGTCCTGCTGGCCTTCCAGTGAACAATGAAGAACATTACTTATGAATTGATTGGTTAGTTGATTGTATTTGTCATGTTTGCATGTGCCCGCATGTGCCATAGCACATATATGAAGGCCAGAGGTCAACTTGTGGCAGTCAGTCCTCTTCCCACCACAGTAGTCAGGCTCGGTGGCAAGATTCTTTGCCTGCTGAGCTATCTGGCCAGGTCTTGGTGTGATTGTTTATTTCAGAATGTAGCTTTGGAATATGTGAGTTTTAACTTGAATCATATTCCCTCCTCCCACCTCTGCCGTTACCATGGTTTCTCTTGTCTTGAACATTCCTACTTTTGAAACACTTGGCAGACCTACTGTCAGATAGTCAGTGAAGAGCTTGGCTTCAGGGGCTCCTCTGTAACCAGCAACCATTCCATTGTTGGTGCCTGATACTACACGGTTTGAAGTTTTAGTTCATGGCAGTTCTTGAACTTTAGCAGGCATAAAACTGCTTAGTCTCATAAGGGCATGATAACCCCAAGGGTACAGTAGTGGTACACATACACTGGCAGTAACCAACAGCTTTCTAGTCGGTCTTGAGCCCTGTTCAGCCCTTTGTCAGGGAGACCTAGCCAGTTACCAGGGATAGTGAAGTAAACCACCACTTTACTAAACCAACATAATCCCTAACTACATTCTAAATATTTGTCCTTATACCCTCAGATAAGTGTAGCTGTCTTTGAAATAGAGACCATTATTAAAAAACAACCTATTAAAACATAGAGTTAAGGAGCCCAGTCCCAAGGGATACATCTCCAACACAATTCCTGCCCCTGAGGCTCAGGGATCATTTTAGAAGAGGAGGGTGGGATGATTGTAAGAACCAGAAGAGCAGAGAATTTGCTGTGAGATTTCTGTATCCAAGAAATACCAGAAGGCACAACTATGAAGTCTCATGAACATGACCCGAAAAAGAATGGCACCACTGGACACACTAACGTGGATGGGGAAACGCCAAGGGTCCTCAGCCCCACACAGAGAACTACAGACAGATGAGGGATGAGAGAGTGGGGCATGCATAACCCTCCTCAGGAGAGAGCCCACCAACTGGTCATCCAACACCAAATGGTTAGCCCTGAAGACCAAGTACATATGGACACACGTACAAGTAACATACAGACTTAGGTTGTATTTGCATATTTAGGAAAACAAACACACACACACACACATACACACACACACACACACCACCACCACCACCACCAATAACAATAACAACAACAATTAAAGAAAAAGAGGCTATGAATTTTAAATAGAGCACGGTGTGTGTAGGTTCCTGGAGGGGTTTGGATGGAAGAAAGAGAAGGGGGAAATGATGTAATTATATTATACTCTAAAAAAATAAATTAAATAAAACTTTGCCTGGGAAGCTCACTTATTGACAGCCCCTAGACCTTGTGATTGAGGTGGCTGAGTGGGCTCCCTAGGAGAGCCTAGTAGAGATGGCACAAGTTGGAGAAGTACTAATCTTTGGCCTCCTGTCCACCACACAGTCGGTGCTGGGGCAGAATGGGCTCTATGTATAAGAAGAGGTTCACTTCCTTTGAGTGAAGTGGATGTTTGCCCACCTGGGCCTTTCTGTTTTGTCACCAGAACACAAGTTTCCATTGAGCTACAGCAGCAGGGGCATGGGATAAACGTCACTACTGAACAGGGGATAGAAGGAAGTGAAACCAATTTCTGAGATGGTTGTTAGGTGTGGCTCTGTTCTGAATTGCCGAGTGCCTTTTTTTTTTTTTCTTCCTCTTCAGGAAATGTTTATGGAATCCAGGAGGAGACAATGCATTTTTTTTTTCTTTATAATTGAAGTCATTCTGGTGCTGGGGCGCTGTGGCCTGGTCTCCTGTGGAATGTGTTGAGAAGCACTTGAGCTGTGCGTGGGATTGGGTTGATGCAGGCTAGATCTTCATCCTACTGCAGGGAGCGTGAGGGAGGGAGGGCCAGAAGTCACCACCCTGAGACCACTTGTATGATGAGGAGGCAGCTGCATGACTGGCTGGACCTCTTTATGGACATAAATCTGCCTTGTGCTTTATTTATGACATCATTATACAAAGCTGTCTAATACTAATTCCTCTGGTTTATTGAGTGCTTACTGCAGGCCAGGCCCTGTGCTAAGCGCTTCCATGTGCCGTTTCTCTTCTCAGAGGAACTTGGAGGTGTAGGTCTTCTTTCAGCTCCTTTCACACAGGTGGAAACTGAACAACCATGTTGTGAGTGGTGGAGATGGGACTTTGCCTCCTGGGAGCTTGTTCCAAAGTACCAGCACAGACACAGCTAGTTGAAGACCTTAATTCACTTCCTGTGCTTTCCCTCCCTTTCTTTCTTTCTTTCTTTCTTTCTTTCTTTCTTTCTTTCTTTCTTTCTTTC
>OU015744.1:46192456-46273043 GCA_907169655.1 Acomys percivali | reverse complement strand
CACACACACACACACACACACACACACACACACACACACACACACACGGGGTGGGGTGTGAGAGAGAGACAATATAAGAGAATATGAGAGAGAATTTGAGAGAAAATACCCTCTGGTGTGTGTGTGTGTGTGTGCGTGCGCACACATGCATGCATGCCCTCACTGCATTAGTTTTCAGATCAGATCACATTTCTTTGTTTTTAACTAACCAAATACCAGTTTTCCTTGAGGGACTTTTAGGGGAAAAGTCACCTTATTTCTGCCTTACTGTACGTTGTTGTGAATGTAGCTCTCTAGGTACAGCACCCACTTCTTGTGTCCACTTCTTCACGGCTGGGCTCTTGCATCGCTGACCTGATACTGATTAAATCGCTTGATGCCTTGGTCACAGCAACAGCAGATGATTACTAAGCACTTTATGTAACACACTGTCTATTAACATGTTCTGGGCTGTGGGTATAGCTCAGTGACAGAGCTTGCATCTACATGTATGTGGCAACAAACAAAACACCCCCCCCCAACCTCAACCCAGCATGCTCTTAACTTTCTCATGTAAAAGCCTGATTATGGAGCTGGAAAGATGGCTTTGTGGTTAAGAACACTGGCTGCTTTTGCAGAGGTCCTGAGTTCAGTTCCCAGCAACCACATAGTGGTTCACCACCATCTTTAATGAGATCTCGTACCCTCCTGTGGTGTACATGTAGACAAAGCACTTACATACATAAAATACATAAACTCAAAATAAATTACAAAAATTAAATGGTCAGTCATTATCATTAAAACTCAAGGGTTGCTATGGGGATAAATTAATACTTATAAAATATAAAGTACACAGATAATGTAGAAATACAAACATATTTGTATATATGTGACAGCTCAACATGTTAAAGCATGTACAAAGCCTAATAATACTTGGGAAATACATCACCTACATACATAATTCAGTGAGTCTAACGACTGTGCTTCTGATCATTCTCTAGAGGACTTGGGGGTTTCAGGAGGATGCAGAGCTTCTTTGGTGTCAACCACTGTCTTCACTGGCTGTCCAGGGATCTATACACACTGTCCATGTGAGGTGGCCTCTGTCAGTGGCTCTCCCTCACCTTTGTTTTATGATCTCATAGCAAAGTGAGATATGTCAGTTAGAGTGGATGTCCTAAAACAGTTCTGGGCAGCTCCTTCTGAAAAGACTTCATCAGGGTTGAAGCTGGTCTTGTTACGCAGAATTTGTTCCAGTTTCTGGGACAAAGTCAGGATCCCTTTGGTTAACATGGAAGCCCTTCTGGCTTTCCTTTGCAATCTCAGAAAGACTATTTACCTGAAAATCAGTTTGTTTCTGGGTGGTCTCCCACCTTTGTTTTTGTTTTTGTTTTTTTCCCCTCCATTTGTACTTCGGAATACCTTCCTGAGCCTGCCTTGTGCCGTGTACTGTGTACCTCTTGTTTCCTGCATATCCAAACAAGACTCAGCTCAAATGTCACATTCCTATTTTTCTCTTTGCCCTTTGTCCCTGTTTCTAGTGGTGGAAAGAATACCCCACTTGTACTTTTCTGTAGCTGTCCCCCATCTCTGATTGCTTTAGCGCACACTAACTTAACTTAGAGTTTTGCATGCACAAATTGACCCTTCTACCCTGAATTCTCTTTACACGGAGCATGTATAAGCCATCTTTCTATTTCTCCAAATACACTGATGTCACAACCTCACATATTTGAGTACACCAGAGCAAAGAAGGAGCAGGTTCTTATACTGTCAGATTGATTAACTTTGTGGCCCTCAGAAAGGTTAGGCCTTTCTGAGCCTCAGTCTCTCTAACTGCAAAATGGGGGGGGGGATGGGGATGGGGCACAAAACAAAAACTCCTAATTTATAGGCGGACTGATCTGATCACCTGGTTCGTGCTACGCAGTTAGAGATCAATCAGTGCACATCTGTAGCTATTTTGATGCGTACTATTGTGACGTGAGACTCCTTTTCTTTAAGGGTATTTCTATGTAAGTAGAATTTAATGCAATTCCCTCATCTTGGGAAGAGTCACACCCTTCCCGTTGTACCTGATTTCATTTCTAGAATGAACCCCGGACATTTTGTTAGCATTAATACTCCACTCCAAAAACCAGATTCTTCTGGCTTAGTGCTGGCTGTAGCCTCATTTAGGAAATACAGATTTAGGGGATAGCTTTAGGAGAAGCACACAGATGTATAACCAGAGTGCATGCCATTTAATGCAGTTGGCGATGTGCTTGGTGTGCCATCTGCTTTGGTGAAAGGACAGGTGTTCCAGGATGATGACAACTGGATCTGGAAGAATAAGAAGCCGTTCATGGTTGGCAGTGACTTTATAAACTATATCCTGTTGGATTATGCCAGATAGCATCTACCCTCTGAGTATCAGAGTACATCTTCCCACTGGAGGCCAGAACCCTCCTAGAGTTAAGATCAAGCTTTCCTTTCAGGTTAGCAAGTCTTCATCAAAAGGGCCAGGACTTTTCCTAGGTACCGTCTTTATGTGGTTGGTCGCCACCCAGTGGTCGTAGGTAGCATCACAGGTGTGTCACACAATGAAGACAAATGCTTTCTTTCATGACTGGTCTGAGATTCAGCATAGTCTTCTTGCTGATGTCATAGAGGGATTCAGGCTGTAGAATGGCATTTAGCAAAAACCCTATCATCTTTTCTCTCTACAGCTCAGCACACTGAACTGGGTGT
Source organism: Acomys percivali (assembly GCA_907169655.1). Classification (NCBI taxonomy): domain Eukaryota; kingdom Metazoa; phylum Chordata; class Mammalia; order Rodentia; family Muridae; genus Acomys; species Acomys percivali. The sequence continues at coordinate 46,270,334 of OU015744.1, read as the reverse complement.
GCAATGTCGTGTTCGGAGCCTGGGAACCCGTCTTCAGTGTGGTTTCTGTGAGGAGAGCTTTCTCACTCTGAGAACACTCACATTGTTGACTTGAGGCTTGGGGACATGTTGGGACTGGCATCTCACTGCGAGTAGCTCTTAGTCTGTGCCTAGTTTATCTCTCCCAGGTCCTTGGTAGAAAGTTTTGTCTAATGCTCCTGCTGACGTGGTTCTCCCTTCAGCCTTGTGAGAATTGTCCTCGTTGGCAGCATTAGAGGAGGTGGTCCCATGGTGGTGGTGAGCGCATCCTGTATACACCAGGCTCCATTTAGGTTCTCATTGGTCAGAAAGCATCTTCTGACTTAATCTTATTTTCCCTGATCTAACATGGAGTTGGGAGGTTCACCTTCAGTGACTGCTGGTACATCTGTGGGGTTCCCCACGTCTCCCTTCCATTGTTCCTTCTGTAACACATGTTCACAGCCAGGCCTGAGCTGAGTTTTGGAGAGAGAAGGGAGAGGCACCAGGGGGCACTGTCCTGCTTGGGCAGATCTCACTACTTTAAGGCATGTCAAAGAGACATGAACTAACACGGAATTTCTATGATGGAAGATTTGCATAACAGTATTCAGGAAGTGGAAAATAAGGTCAGATTTGGATTGCTTAGAAAAGCCAATGAAGGCTTCTTGGAGGAAGGGACTTCAGATCTGTAGACAGAGTGGCAGGAACTGTCCAGGCCAGCTCATGAGGTGGCAGGTCACATCCTCAGGGTCTCTGAAGCCTCAAGAGGGCCTCTAGTGTTCTCTCTAGCTATCACAAGGCTGAAACAGTTGGGTACAATATGCCAAGAGGATGGAAGTAGATATGGGGAGAGCTAAGAGGAGCCTGGGGCAACCATAGAGGCAAATAGTAATATTCATTTGGGATAGAGTGCGTTGAAGACTGTAGGAGGAACTGGCAAACTTAAGAGCCACTTACCACAGGATAGACAGGCATAGTGCGTGAGGTTGACAAGCAGGTGTCAACTTGTGTGGCAAGACAAGGAGGCCATTCCTTGCCCTTGGCTGATCTCAGATGAGGGTGTATGGGGGGGTGTTGAATTTGACTGTCTAGAGTTTCACTTGTAGGTGGAGATGAAGAGAAAATGGTAGTCTTTCAGGAACCATGTCTCTCTCTTTCAGTTCTCTCTCTCTCTGGAGACCTGTAAGCTGGCTTGTGTCACTGTGTCCAGACAAGGCAGCACAGCATATTTTGGAGGTGACTGCCTAGGGACCTGAGGCATCCTTTGTATGCTGTGAGATTAAACCACTCAGACAGTGGCTTAAGAATCATCCCAAATGCAGGGCGATGGGGCAGAGCAGGAGGACCTTAGCAAGCAGGGCTTTGGTGTTCTTGAGCTTTCCCTGGTCAAGAGGCCAGTTCCTAGCCAGCTGTTATCTCAGGAGTCCACTTTGAGGAACTGTAATCCCTTTCTACATCTGGAGAGAAAGACATGACTAAAGGAAATTCCTAAGGGTAGTTATACGCAATTAGAATAACTTTGAGGGCACAGAAATGCAGTACATCTACCAAGATGAAATGTAATTATAAGGTTACCTTGAGTTCTTCACTGTGTGGGTGTGTACATGCATGCACAGTTACATTATGTTTTACCCAAGAAGGGAGAATGGATCCACTGTGATATCACTGATAAAGCTGTGTGAAATTAAGGTGGTTTTCTAAAGTGTTTGAAAAATGACAACACAAATGTTTTAAAGAAGCACCACGCTTAGGTTCTATGCATAGGAGAATTTGCTGAGGCAGAACTTGATGTTCTCTGGAAGGGAAGGGCACTTCTGTCTGGCCCAAGTGAGTAGAAGGTTTTGGGAGCAATTTCTCAAGGTCCAGACTTGTAGCTGTTTCTGTATCCTTATTTTCTTCGTCTCCTTACGGATCTTGTAGGCAGTGATCGTTTTGCCCTGCCCTGCCCTGCCAGCATCCTGCCTTTCTGCACCGACAGTTATGCAAAGTAAACATTACTGACTCCGCTTTGCTCCTTGCTGGGTCTTGTGCTGCCTGAACATGATCCAGCGAGGTTATATGATCAGTGACCATGATGCATGGCACTCACCCAGCCCTCGCACCAGCCTTCAGTCCTTCTCACTGGAACGTGTATGATTGAGTCTTGTTTACATGAAAGTGAAAGCGCCAACAGACTGATGGTTTACACCAAGAATCAAGAAGCAGTGATTTTAAAAAAATATTCTTACTTTATGTCTTCACCACTGTCCCAGATACCACAGGGGGACTGTATTAAGGAGGTGAGCAGTATGGACTTCCCACATACTCCAGGGACCTCAGTCTAGAAGACTGATGGGTCATAAGTGTGCAAAAAAATGCTTATATAGTAGGTCTCCCTCACCTGTGTGATTACCCCCAGACTCCATCCAATGAGTGACACTTTATGACTAATCTGGGGTCAGTAAACATGGCTAATAAGTAGGTAGCCTGGAACTTGAAGCCAGGATCCAAAGCTGGTTGCAGTGGAAGCCAGCGTTTGGGATTGATTGGTCTGTAACCAGTGTCTTATAGGAGGCAAATGGAGAAGGACAGTTTGCTTGAGTAAGCTGGAGGGCCTACACTTCCGGCCAGGCACGGATGCCAAGCAAGGCAAATAACAGGTGTCTACTGTAGTTTCCCTGACAGACTTCTCTCCTAGGTCCAAGGTACGTTCCCTTCCAGGTTCCAGAGTCTGGGATTCTCATTCCACTCAGCTGTCCTCCCTGGCTCAGAGCCCTGTATTGACGTGTCGCAGCTCATTACCTCATCTTCTACAAGGCCCAGATCTTGCCTCTCATCTGCTGTGGGCCACCAGACAGTGAAATCAGGTTACCTTCTGCCTGTAACCTGGCTGGGCAGCCTCCCGTAGAAGGCCCCACAGAGGCCCTGTTGTTTGTGACGAGCTGGTGTTTCATCTCAGTTGGCAGCTGCTGGCAGCACAGCCTTTCAGGTGCACCCTGGAAGCTTCCCCAAACTCAGTCTGCGTTTCACTTCTTTCTGCTTTGCTGAGGTGGTTGTCAGCATAACTCTTTCTTGTGCTGTGGGGGCGGCAGGGGACTGCCAGGCAGAAGGCAAAGGGACCCTACTCATACTCTTTGCCCAGGCCTTATTTTGTGAGTTCTGACTGAGGACGTATTTGGACTAAAATGTGACTGTGTGCAGCTACACTCACACATTTGTTGTGCTTGTGCTTTGGGGCTCTTGGGAGCCTTCTCTTCCACTTTGAAGTAACATCCTTTCTTTTTCCTCTCTTGCCTGTCCGGAGTCTTGAGTTTCCTTCCTCCCCACTGTGTTCCAACTTTTCGGCTTGCCAGGCATGAACTGTGTCCTGCAGGAGACTGCAGGAGAGGTCAGTTGTGAGAAAAGCCTGGTGGTTCCTTGCTGTCATGTCTGGATGATTTAGTTGACCCTTCCATGAAAGTGCCTGTACCAGGGAGGGATTTGAAATTGGATCCTGTGTTCTTTTCCACCCTAAGTGCCTCCTATTGTGCTGTGGAACAGAGTGTTTTGCTTAGGATCCATGTCATCTGAGCTGTGGGAAGATGGCCCTGAATCTATTCAGTAGCATGAGTTTCAGACCAAGAACAGCAGCACCTCCTGAGCCCAACACCCTTTTATCAGCAGCCTGGCTCAGAGGGGACCCCAGGGGCTGGATTTGTGTATCATGCCCCTTCATCATTTGTTCAGCAAACCCTATCCCTCAAACAAGCTAAAAAAAAAAAAAAATCTACCACATGGACCCAGCTCTAACACTCGTTGGTCATAGGGTGAAAGGACCTGTCATCCTGTACTCCACAGATACTTTCGCAGACATGTTCACTGCTGCTCTCTTCCACAGTAGCTAAGGAATGGAAACAACCTAACTGACCTTCAGCTGAGGGAAGGGATGCTTTTATTTAGCAAGTCACGTTGATCTGGAAAGCCAGAACCTCCCATGTTATTAAATCCAGGCCTTGTTACCAGTTATGCCTCCTATTACCCTCCAGTGGGAGTTCGAACTTAATGCCATTTCCCCTTCACTGAGGGAAGCCTGGATAGATGGTAATTTGAATGATTAGCCTAATCTGCAGGAAGGCTGCATGTGGAATTAAGTTAAGCACATGGTACTGAGCAGCCCTGTCTGTCAGAGGCCACTTAAAGGTACCTTGGTGATTTCATGCCCTGAACAGAAGCTGAGAGCTCAGGAAGGATCATTAGCTTTTATTACTGTCTTAAAGGAAAATTTAGTTTTTAAATTTGACAGGGGCCCCGGAGAGTTGTCATTATAGATACCGTCTGTGGGGTTGGCTTCTTAAGAATATCCCAGTACAAAACATTGCCAGGGCTCTGTTCTTCTGGTGACTATGGAAAATGGCTCAGATGGAAAGTTGTCAAGCCATGGGCTAATGAGAATATGTCTGAGAGGGTCTGAGAACTTGAGCCTTGTCTGTCTTTACCTGGAAGAGGAAGCCAGGTGTGCTTATGCCTTGAGACAGGGCAGCACAGGCTCTTCCTGCTTTCTCTTTTGGATCTACAGAATGTATTACAGAATCACGCATGTAGGGTTTGGCAGCATGGACCTGTAGCTATGGGAACTGATGTTGCTTCTGAGCCAGGCTGCTTCTTGGTGTCCTGAAGTGATGAGAGTCCCATGGGTCAAGTGGAGATGATAAGTCTTAGTGTGTGGTTGGAGGAAGCAGACGTAGGATGTATACATACATACATACATACATACATACATACATACATACATACATACATTGTGGTGCAGAGAATCAAACCCAGGACCTTGTGCATGGTAGGCTAGCACTTTACTACTGAACTTTATCTCTATCGCATATAATTTGAGTTGTTAAAGCAACTGCAATAAAAATGCTAACTTGTAGAGCAAATCAATACTTTATGTAAACTGTATAAGTATATAAAATATTGTTATAAAACAAGTATTTATTATTTTGAGTTAACATTTCTTCTGTGAAATGATCTGAGGAACAAACCTTGCTAAATATACGCAGAATGACTTAAAAAGAGCAACAACTAGGAAGGCAAATTTAACATCAATAATTTGTGTTTTCCTCTTTTTCTCATTAGATTTGTCTTCAGCAAAGCGGAAGTTCGCAGATTCCTTAAATGAATTTAAATTTCAGTGTATAGGAGATGCGGAAACAGATGATGAGATGTGTATAGGTGAGTCATAACCTGTGGAAGATAAAAACATTTGTTCATCCCAGCCTTTGCTTGGGCTAGGAAGCCCGTAAGACTGGTAAGGGTAGAAACCCAGCATGTAGTGGAAAAGCACAGATGTGCGGGGCAGGATGGGGTGTCTGCTGCGCTGGCCTCATTCACTGCTCAGTGGCAGAAGGAGGCTAGGGTTCTTTAATAAGATGCTGCGGCCCTCCTCCCTTCAGTGTTCTTCTGGCTGATTGTGTGACACTCTCCTCCCCATCCCCCCACCCCTTAATTCAAGCACAGCATTAAGAACCTAGGGCAAGAGTGAATGCAGGTGATAAAGAAAATCGGATCAAGGTTGCACAGTATTAGCTAATGGACTGATGCATAGTGCTATGATGGTTTAGTGGACTCAAAAACAAAACAAAACAAAAAACCAAACAGAATTAACATGTAAACTGAACTTAGCTCAAGTTCTAGGCTTTTGTTTTGTTTTTGTTTCTTTCTTTTTTATTTTTCCGAGACAGGGTTTCTCTGTGTAGCCTTGGCTGTCTTGGACTCACTTTGTAGACCAGACTGGCCTTGAACTCACAGCGATCCGCCTGCCTCTGCCTCCTGAGTGCTGGGATTAAAGGCATGCGCCACCATGCCTGGCCATGTTTGTGTTTCTTTATCTTTTAAAATTTCACAGATTTGATCTAGTGGCCATCCATTCTGGCCTGGTAACAGTTAGCTGGAGCCACATAACTGTCACAACCCTCAGAGCAGGAGCCAGGGCTCAGTGACCAGCTTCCTGTGTCCCCAACTCTCCCTCCTTCCATTTCTTCACTGAGAGGTTGAGGGGCGCTCCTGCTACCCTGCTTTCTCCCGTAGGCAGTTCTGAGCACAGAGCACCGGCATAGTCAAGACTCATCACTTTGCTAAGGCCTCATATTCTAGTTTTTTTTTTTTTTTTTCTTGCATCTTAGTTGATGCGGTGAAGGGAGGAGGGACTATGAAAAGCTGGGGCTGGGATTGTAGCCCAGGAGTAGAGCATGTGCTCTGTGTATGTGAGGCTTGGGGTTCAATTTCCAATACCAAAGAAATAGAAAGAATTGAGAGACATAGGGTTGTTCATTAAGCCCATTAGATGCTTTTGAGCCCATTGCCAATCAGAACACCAGGGTTTGGGTTTGGGCAAAGATAGCTGAGAAGTAGCTGAGAACAGTGAAAAACGTGTCCTCCTAAGTAACGATGCTTTTCCAGCATTGGCCAAGTGTTCTTATGCCCTCAGGGCTCCTCCATTAGGTGCCTGTTGTCGTCCTGAAAGATTTGGGCAAAGACCATCTGTGTTAGACTGCTGTGCCTCAGGTTGCATTCTATTAACGAGAGGCTTCAGAACTCAAAAGGAACCCAAGGGGATGGCAGTGATGTGGCTTCTGTTGCCCGCAGAGGTATTTGTTTAGCTGTCATTGCCAAAAGAAAGGTTGGATTCTGATGCAACCCAGCAACCAAGATTGAAGAGGTTGAATCCTGGACAGGAAATCCTTCAACTCCTTAGTGGAGCTCTGCCCCTTCCAGCCTCAGGGCTGGGAGCCTGCCAGCACCTCACCAGTCCTGGGAACTCTGAGGAGTAGGCGAAGCTTTCTTTTTCTTGGAGAAATCCTCTAGCTGATATTCCAGGTGCAATTAACCTCAATTTCTGTCTTTAGCGGTTAGTGGTTAAAAGATGAGGGAACCTGAAGCCAGCAGCTGACTTAGGGCATCTGTGTGTGTAAAAGGAATTTAAATCTGCAAGTTGCTCTTGCACACGCACTGTTCTGCTTTCACTTCATGGCCTCTTTCTTTCTTCCAGCGAGATCGTTGCAAGAATTTGCCAGTGTTCTCAGGAATCTTGAAGATGAGCGGAGTCGCATGGTGAGCATCCGGGGCTGTTCTCAGTCCCAGGCTGTCTGTGCACTGAGGGAGCGAGGGATTTGTTGCCAAAGACCCAGGCTTAAACTTAGACTCCGCCTCTGGAGTGCTCTGAGGCTGTGAACCCTTGCAGCATTTGAAGCTTTCTGTGAGTGTTAAAAAACACCGGTGCACAACTAGAAGAGCACCATTGTCTTCAAGAGCCACTGCAGGTCTAGGGCAGTGATCCAGTCACCAAGGCTACATAAGCATCCCAGCACCCATGTTAAAGAGCTGGGTTGGTGGGGGTATGCCTGTCATCCCTACAGTTTGCTAGCCAGTGGGTCTGACCAAATTGGTGAGTTCCAGGTTCAGTAGAAGACTCTCAAAAAGTAAGTTGGAAAAGTGGACAGATAACTGTGATATAACATTGATATCAATCTTTGGCACACATGTAGAAGCATGTATAAGCAGCACAACACACACACACACACACACACACACACACACACACACACACACACACACACACACACACGATGCTTTTGACTGAGCTAACTTTCAGGAACTTCCTAGAAAGAGAAAGCATGTGTCACTGTGCCTTCTTAACCCTGTCCACAGCCGTCTGAGGGAAGACATCACTGCTTCTTCGCTCTACCTCTAATTCCAAGGCACCTGCCATGTAGCTGCCACCCAGAAAATGCAACCTGGCAAAGGAATGTAACTATGGGAGCTCCTCAGAGAGATAGATACTCTGAAAATTCAGGAAGCAAATGCTCACTCACCTCTAGGTTCCAAAGCAGTGCTTTTAACTAGCCGTCTGTTGTGAAGTCATTGATGGCTGGGGTGCCGCTGCATTCCCCGCATCTCTCGGGTAGCAGGAGTGAGGTCTGAAAGAAGCCCACAGCAGGCTTCACGCTGGCTTGTCCCTGGGTTGGGCTATAGGGGCTCATTTCCAGGTTGCCCCAGAAGGATGCCAGAATCGGAGTGTTTTCCTTCTCTTTCTGTAGCAGTTGCTGATCTCCGAGTTACCAGACACTATACAGCCAGAGCCCACCCTGTTGTCTGTAGCTCCTGTGATAACTCTGAAGTCCCACCCGTAGCATTTTCCAGATGAAGATACTGAGGTTTACCTGTCCAGGTTCACATGATTAATAAGCTGTTCAGTCTTGGTTCAGATCCACATCGCCATTAAACCAAAAGATGTGGGGATTTCTTTAAAGCCCCCTAGAGTACAGAAGCCTCCCAGTCTTTTCCTGGCAGAGACGCCACCCCCACCCCTCCTGCTGTTTGCTTGAAATGAAAGGAGAGCATTAGTGGCAGTGGCAGGTGTTGTGGTGGGTAGAAGGAGGTGAAAGCTTGAGTGTGCACACGCTAGTGCCCCAGAAAGGGAAATGGATCTTCTGAGTCTGATTCTTGGTCATGTCACTATTTGGGGGTGGGAGTGTGGTAAGCAGATCACCATGACTACCCTGCAACTTGCTGTAGCCTGCGATAGGGAACAATGACTGGAGCATACTTCTTTCAACTTGCCTCTGCAATTTTATTATTACTCTATGCTGTCTACAGCGCAGTATCTTCCCACCCTGGGGCAGCTTTATCATTAGTTCAGCTCAGCTCACCAAAGCTATGCCCTTTTGGGGGAGCCATGGTTGGTCATCTGTTGTGTTATCTGAACATCCGGCTCATTCCTCAGATTCTGCATTTACCACATATGCCTGGACAATTACTGCGGGCATCTGTGTGGCTAGTAACTATGAGTCCCTTGAGGGCAGAGACTGGCCCTCTGTGCCCTGCCATTAGTCCTTACCGACTCCTTACTGTCTGCAGTGTCTCATTTGATCGACACTAGACAGGATAGTGCTAATAGCACCGGAAGGGGGACTTGGCTTGCTTCCCACATGAGCAGCCAGGTGCTAGCATATTCCAAGTCTCTTTAGGACTAGAATCTCAGCATGGGCGCCTGCTGGAATAACTCCGAGGACTTCACAGACACAGATGTGGTCTTGGGACCAGGACCAGAGATTGGTGGTCTAAAGTGTGGCCTGGCTACTGAGATTTGTAAAAGCCCCGCTGGGGAGTCTCATGTGCAACTCAAGTTGGAAACCACTTATCAGCTGGCTCAGCATACCTCTGTAAAGTTCAGAAACTTGCAGTTGGCTTATGGGAAAGACTTACATAAACTAATTAAACTATACCAGTTAGTGATAAAAATCAGGTAAGTTTAATACCATTGCCATATTGTGGTGTTAACGTGCACTCTGCAAGGGCGAGTGATTTCAAAATGAGGAAACAGGTAAATGGGAGGAAAAACGGAGACAGCGGATTTTTACTGTGTCCATCAAGAGTCTCAGGCATTTACTGTGCTGTTGGCATTGTGAAGGGCATGCATATGATTTAGAGAAAATAATGCATTGTTGAAGTGGGATCCCTGAGGTAATTAGCTGAGAGAAGAGGGAGGAGCGAGTAAAGATCATAAAACAGTGTGCTGCTTTAGAGAAGACTGTAGATGCTTAGAGCTGGAACACCTCAGCCCCCTCAGTCTCTGGGTTAGGAAATTAGAGCCCAGAGAACTGAAATGTTTTGTTCATGGTCACACGCTTGGCAGTTTGTCAAGAAGTCCCTCATTCACGCCTTTGGCCATTCAGAAGTATTTGAGTGTGTCTTTGTTCCTGATTTCTTCACTGCTTTGGGAGCACCAGGGGATGAGTGAGTATTTACAGGGTGGTGTGTGTCTGTAGATAGTGCTCAGTCAGAAAACTCCCCGGCACATGTGTTCTGAAGGGCTGGGTTCACAGACAGCTCCTCTGAACTACATTTTTGGAAGTCAGGGAGGGCCTCCACAGAGGGGTGACCTTTAAGCTGAAATCTTGATTATAATCTGTATAAGCACATAAGTGGGAAAAGCCAGAGGCACAGGTCCTGAGGTAGGGCAGATTTGGTGCGGTTTAGGTCCGGTAGTATGGCAGTGACTCAGAGCATGGGAACTGATGGCTGAGCCCTGTAGAATGCATTTGGGAGGGCAGCCAGTGGTCAGGAGGCAGAAGTCTCAGCTTCAGTTAATTCCTTAAGGCAGCTCATCACTTGAAGGGTCTTTTCTATGGAAGATGCCCAAAGGTGTTTTGTTTTTAACCAATACTCAGTATTGCTGTACGTTGCCTGCAGCTTGGGTGAATGGTGAACTTGAAGTGAATGGTCACTTGAAGCTTGACCCTTAGACTCCCTCTGGTACCAGGTCTCTACAACCTGTAAATGGTTGCTTACTATCTGCATTCATGTTTTTAAGCCTTGGAAGCCTGGGGGTGATAGGATTGTATGTTCCAGGCTGTCCTGGGCTACACAGTGAGATATCTCCAGCAATAGCAAAGCTTACAGGAAGAAGGCCACATTGGGAGCTTGCGCATGGATTCTGTCTTAAGGAGCTGTTATACAGTGACACATGGGCAGTGCTGGGGGACATTTTGTGGAAGAGCTGCAGTTATTCATTGCTAACTTGCCTCTGCCCTCTGCCCTTCTTCATCAGATTGAGAATGCCAGCGACGTGCTTATCACACCCTTGGAGAAGTTTCGAAAGGAACAGATCGGGGCCGCCAGGGTGAGGACTTTGCAGACTTTGTTCTTATGCATTAGGGTGGAGGTCTGAAAACCGAAGAGTTTCCCTTAGAAAATCTGAGGAGTGCCTCAAGGAATGTTAAACTCAGCTGTCCTCCACAGACAAGAGCCCAGAGTCTTTGCACTTTGCACGAGGCTGAAGTGCAGCCATCTGTGGCCATCATTAACGGCCATCTTAGTGTGTTGTTACCTGATTGATTGCTGCTACTTTATAATCCACTTGAGGTAGAAGCATCGCCTCTTTGTGCTGAGTGACTGTGTGCCTGGACAGCTGACTGACTAGTCAGTCTTCTCATTTTTGTGTCATTACGAGTGTGGAGGAAGGCCAAAATTGTGTTTAAGCAGAGTTATGAACTAGGCTTTGGGGCATAGGACTTCTCTAAGCCTCGCTAAACAAAGTACATTTATGTGTGTGTATGGGGGTGGCCTGCATAGTGCTCATGTGGAAGTCTGAGAAAACTGTCACTGTAAGGGTCCTGGCAACCGAATTCAGGTCAGCAAGATTAGTGGCCAGCACCTTTGAACAGCTGAGCTATCTTGCCAGCCTAGTCCATTTCTTGTTTTGTGTAGAAATGAGCCTGCTTTTGCTAGCATCTTTGATTCCTCAAGAGAAACTGAAAAGCTAGAGACTAATGGGAGATTCCCAATGGACAAGTATTTTTTTCTCCATTTATTTGTTTTTTAATCACTTTACAGCCTGATTGAAGCTTTCTCCCTCTTCTCCTCCCAGTCCCTCCCTTACACCTCCTTCTCCACTCCCCCTCTTCTCATAGAAGGAGACGTCCCTCATGGGTACCAACCTGCCGTAGCACTTCAGCCTGCAGCAGGACTAAGCGCATTCTCTCCTACAAAGGCTAGACAGGACAGCCCAGCTAGGGGAAAGGGAGCCAAATGCAGGCAACAGAGTCTGAGACAGCCCCTGCTCCCATTGTTAGGGGACCCACATGATGACCAAGCTGTACATCTGCTACATATGTCTAGGGTGTCTACGTCCAGCCCGTGCATGCTCTTTGGTTGGTGGTTTGGTCCCTGTGAACCCTCATGGGCCAAGGTTAGTTTTCTCTGTAGGTTTTCTTATGGTGTCCTTGACCCCTCTGCTCCTTTAATCCTTCCTCCCACTCTTTCACATGACTCCCCGAGCTCTGCCTATTGCTTGGCTGTGGGTCTCCAAAGAGAATTCATGTCCTTACCCTAGGTGGGACTCGTAACTGCTGGCCTGCTTTGGCCCAGAGGTCACCATTAGTTACCACTGACCTAGAGACACGGAGCCCAAACAGCCATTATATTCTGATCATGGTTTCCCTTGCCGTAGCCCTTCCCAGATCCTTCCCACATCTCCACCTACCCAAATGCACACTCTTCCTTTCTCTCTCATTAAAAAGCAAGCAGGCAACTAGAGAAAGAGTAACCACCCTAAACCCAAAAACAAACAAAGCAGAATAGGGGAAAACAAATAGGGGGAAAAAAAAGAGCCAAAGAAAAAGCACATGAAACACAGGCAGAGACACATACACTTGCACTCTAAAATCCCATAAAACTCAAAATCTGAAACCCAGTTATATAAACAAGCTGTAAGGTAAAATAATGCCCAGAGAAAGCATTATGAGACCAAAGGGGGGAGGGGAAGCACCATGGAGCTTCTTTTCTGTTGGCCTGCCCTTAAGCATGGCTTGTATACACAGGGAGATCCTGTTGGAGGAGACTAACATTTGTAATGTGTTACTGGAGAGGGCAGAGGAAAGCCTGCTTCCTCACCTTGACTTAAGTCACTAGCTATACTAGTTGGCTGACCCTCAGCAAAGTGTTAGAGGCTGCCTGCAGGGGAGATGTTTCTGTCATAACCAATGGCAGCAAAAGGCTGTCTGTCCTCACTTCCTGATAGTCCAGAACTGTGGATGAAGTCAAACACAGCCCCTTGCACCACCAGCAGTGGAATTGAGGCCGTGCCACATGTACTATAGATTCTACTTCGGAAACTGTCCTGGAGAACTCATTAAGAACATACTTCTATTGGAGAATTGAGTCCAACCAAAGAGCATGTATGGACTGGACCTTGGCCCCCTACATACATATAGCTGATGGGCAGCTTGGTTTTCATGGGCGTCTCCTAGCAGGTGGAATGGGAGCTGTCTCTGACATGGTCTCTGTTGCTTCTTGTGGATCACTTTATCCCTAGCTGGGCTGTCTTGTCTGGCCTCAGTGGAAGAGGAAGCTCTAAGCTCTGATGTGACTTGATGGGCTGGGTGGGTTGGGATGGGAAGGGGGGCTCTCCTTTTCTGAGGAGGGGAAGGGGGAAGAGGACGGGAGGGTGGGACCGAGAGGAGAGGATGGAGGGAGATGCAATTAGAATGTACAGTGAATTTAAAAAAAGGAGCATGCTTCTTCCTCTCCCTGTGGCCTCCCTGCCTTCCTGCTCCCCCCTCTGCCTTCCAGTTGCGTTCTAGAAATAGACACGGTTACTGAAAGGACCTTTCTTGGTCAAGGCTTTCAGATGGCTGTTCAGCCTTAGTGAAGGAAAGACCATGGAGGGACTTCTCTCCTGCTTTATAGCACATTTGTACCAATTAAAGTTTACATCTAGGAAGAAAGAACTATGCATTGGTTTTGTTTCAGAGATGAAGGAACATATAATTTGAAGGAAGCCTGTTCTAAGATTCTTGTCCAAGATCGACCCTCTGTGTGATGTCTGAGACTATATGGCCAAGGAGCTGCCTTCTCCTGAGTGGCCTGGGCCTGTGTTTTCCCATGCCCAGATACACATGGCAGAGAGTGCCTATGAGTTGTGGCAGGAGGGGGCTGAGTGAGTGTTTACAGGGGTGGTGTGTGTGTCTGTAGATAGACACACACTGCCTGTCTTCTTTACACTAGCTACTTCTCCTGAGCATGGACCCCCTCCCACTCAGACAGTTACCACAGTTACGAGGGAGGAGAAGCACAGCTCCTTCTGGGTTTAATATCACAGGATTCTATGACAGGAACACACACCTTTGCCTACAGGTGGGACACATGTCACTGCTCTAAGGTTCACCTAACGCATACTAAGTCTCTTAGTCACCAAATCATTAATAATTAATTTTGATATTGGGGTGATCTCTTATCCCTCTCCCTTTGTTCTTTCTTGTTTTCTTTCCTGGTTATCTTCCACTCCACCCACCCATACATTTATATCACAGCATTACATAACACAAACAAAGCTTAAAGGCAACCCAGGGAGCAGCCTCTGAGACACCCATGGAGCCCATAGAGCTCTATGTCTGTTTTGGGCAGTGGCTTGTTCATGAACTCTGCCTATTTGATGCTAAAATTGCATTACTTTTCCTGCTGCCTCTCTGCTGCTCTGGTTGCTATAACAACCTGTTGCACAGGGGTCCACGTGAAAGCTGCCAGGAAGGGGAGTCTGTCCTAGCTTCTGTGTTGTTGTTATGACTAAACACCCTGACGAATGCAGCTTAAGGGAGAAAGTTCACTTCAGCTCACAGTTCCTGGGTACAGTGCATCCTGAGTCTCAGAGGTAAGAGCTTGAGGCACCCAGTCACACCACATTCACAGCCAAGAAACAGCAATGTATCCTGCCTCTCCTCTCCAGTCCTCGCTATACAATGCAGGATCCTGCTCTGACTTGTGCCTCCCATGATGGGAGGGTCTTCCCCACTCAGTTAACATAATCAGGATAACCACCATAGTTATGTTGAAGCCTGCCTTCACATCATTCTAGATTCTGTCAAGTGGACAGCACTAACCATAACAGGGCCTTTGGGAAGTCTTGTACTAGAAGCCATTCAGGAGTAAAGTATTAGGCCAGATCTTGACATAACTGTGGCCCTTAGTTCATATTTCTGAATTGAGCAAGCTGGCCTTTTCTGTACAGTAGATAGTGTAATGCCGTGCTCTGTAATAAGTAGACTAGACATCTGAGAGTAGTGGTTAAGAGTTGGCCTAGGGTTAGGCTGCTTATTCCAAATTTCACTTCTGCAAAGTTGCCTGTGAACCTCCACATCTCCATTTCCTCATCTTTAAAGGGGGATAATAAAACTTCACCCTGTAGAATACTTATGAGTAAATGAGTGAATTCATATGAGGTACTTACAGTAGTATGTATCCTATAGCTATTTGAACAGAAGGACAGTGTTTGTAATTTTGTCATTCACCTGTGGTTATGACACGAGGTATATACAAACCATTAAGAGTATGTGAGAAGGGCAGAAGATATGACTCAGTGGATAAGTGTGTATTTTGCTTTTGCAGAAAACTTGAGTTTCATTCTAGGACCCATATTGGGTTGCTCACAATTACCTGTAATTCCATCTCCAGGGTATCTGATGCCCTCTTCTGGCCTTACATGTATACCCCCCAAAATAAATAAATAAAAATAAAAAATAAAACAAAAGAACATATGTGAGAGTTCAGCAGTCAGAGCTGGTGGATAACAAGAGGATATGGATAGAGAGGAAGACATCAGACACAAAGCTATAGACAAGTTTCTTGTTCCAAATTGTGGTGCATGCTTAGTAGGGTTGCCGTCATCAAGCTAATCCTCGCAAGTCCAATGTTGCATTTGATGAAAAGGAAGTGGTTGTAGGTGGCAGATACCTTATACCAACGTCATCACCATTACCACCGCTGTTACCATTATCATCATTACTGTCACCATCACCAGCGACAGCAGCAGCTGCACCACCACGATCCAGGACCACCAGCATTATCACTACCATTACTACAGTTACCACCATTGTCTCAGTTAGAGTTTCAGTTGCTGGGATAAAGCACCATGACCAAAAGCAACTTGAGGAAGAAAGGGCTTAGTTACCCTACATTTCAGAAGGTATCACCAGAGGAAGTCAGCAGGATCCTGGAGGCAGGATGTGAAGTAGAAGCTGTGGAATAACATTGCTTACTGGCTTGTTCCTCATGGCTCAACTTTCTTTTTTTTTTTTCATTTTTAAAATATGTTTTATTAATTTATTCATATTACATCTCAATTGTTACCCCATCCCTTGTATCCTCCCATTCCTCCCTCCCTCCCATTTTCCCCTTACTCCCCTCCCCTATGACTGTGACTGAGGGGGAACCTCCTCCCCCTGTATATGCTCTTATGGTATCAAGTCTCTTCTTGGTAGCCTGCTATCCTTAACTTGCTTTCTTAACAATCCTAAGACCACCAGCTCGGGAGTGGCACCATCACCCACATAATTCAAGAAAATGCCCTACAGGCCAATATGGTGGGGGCACTTTCTCAGTTGAAGTTCTGTCTTCATAAATGACTCTAGCTTGTGTCAAGTTGACACAAAATTTGCCAGCACAACCATTATCACCTCCACCAAGCATTACCACCACCACTATCACAAATAACCATCACAATTACGATGACAGTTCTACTACCATCAGCCCCATCAGTACCACCGCCAGTACTACCAATGGCCTCTCTTCACCGCCATTATCATACTACCATCACTATTGGCACCACAGCTATCACTCCTTACCATCATCACCATCAATGATATATGCTGAGAGCTCTCCATGCGTACTAAGTACGGAATGTAGTTTAGCTCATTTAATCCAGGTAACTGTGAAGAGTGAGTACTCTTCCTTTATTGCAGAGTTGTGATCTGGAAGACGACACCTGAGCAATGGTCTCATCTACATCTACCCTGTGCTTGTAGATGAGAAAGTTGAGTCCTAGAAAGTGGTGAGAGTTTTTAGTCTTGCCCCTCTAGAGTTTGAACTGTATTCCAGGATCCTGACCGACCCTGTTCCTCTGGAAGGTAGAGACTGCCTTTAAGTCCTAAGTGCCCAGGTAACTCACTGCCCCACCTTGAGAATATTACCTTATTGTGGTGGTTAGTAGTGACTGATGCTGGTCTGACATGATCTCAAACCTCCAGAGAGGTGGTCCTCTGCACATGCCTGGGAGGGATTGTCTTGATTAGGTAGTTGAGGCAGGCACCATCCTAAATCGAGGCAGCAGCTCCTGGGCTACAGAAAAGGGAGAAAGATAGGCTTTGGATAAATGGTTTAGCATGTGCTGATCTTTCAGAGGACCCAGGTATGGTTACTGGCACCCACGTTGGGCAGCTTAAACCACCTATAACTCCAGCTCCAGAGGGTCCAACTCAGGTGCACAGTCACATGGGAGTGTGCACCCCTCCAAATAAAAAATACAACAAATCTTAAAAAGTAAAAGGGGCTGGAGAGATAGCTTATCAGTTAATAGGCTATATAGTGTTCTTCCAGAGGGCCAAAGTTCAGTTCCCAGCACCCATATCAGACAGTTCACAACAGCCTGTAACTCCAGTTCCAGGGCATTCCAAGGGCACCTGCACTCACACGCACATACCCATATACAGACACCCTGAGATGTGCATAATAAAAACGGTTCTTTTAAAGAAGGAAAGGAAAAAGCTGGCTGAGTGTCAGCACACATCTCCCTTTGCTTCACTGACTCTGGATGCAGGGTGGCCACCTGCCTTGGACTTCCAGCACCACAACTTCACTGCCGAGATGCAAGTGAGCCAGAATCCTCCCTTTCTTCCTGAGGTTGCACTTGTCAAGTATATCCTGATAGCAGTGAGACAGGGCACTGTTTTAAGGCTTTCCCTGCGAGGCCCTGGCACTGTCTTGGCACAGAAGCAACTGCTTTTTCTTTATTTCTTTCTCTGTGCTCTAATTACAGCTATCCATTGGCCATGGACTATGGAGGCACCAGTTGCCGGAAAGTTACAAAATGCCAGTGACTCATGTTCCCCAGTCTTTCCTAATCTCTGCAGT
Source organism: Acomys percivali (assembly GCA_907169655.1). NCBI lineage: Eukaryota > Metazoa > Chordata > Mammalia > Rodentia > Muridae > Acomys > Acomys percivali. The sequence goes on along the minus strand of OU015744.1, from coordinate 46,252,919 downwards.
GACAGTGCCTGGCCCTAGGGTGCTCTGTGGGGTTGCTGGCCACTAGGCTGATGAGAGTAGATGCCTGTGATGTGAACATTGAATGGAGTTGGAAATTGTGGGCTAATGAAGAAGAATTGCTGGGGCATTGTTTCTATAAGCCTTCTCTTCAGTCACGTTTGCTTGCTTCATTGGTTGGAGTATGAGTAGGCTTTTTAGCCAGACTCAGAATTGTAGGAATAGAGTCATGCCTGCTCAGAGGGTGTATGATCATCTGCTCTTGGTGAGGCTGAGGATTTTGTTGTTAACCAGAAAAATGCTGGAGTGTGAGAGAACTCAGTGTTACACCCTAGGGCATTAGCACTGCTGCCTCTCTTTTCTGGGAGCCTCTGTCTCCTCAGGTGTTCAGGAGGTCTCAGTTTCCCTTTTTGTTAGTTTGTTTTGTTTTCTGTAGCCCTTGCAGTAGTAGTCTGTAATTACGCTGCTTATTTGTTTCCTGGTTAATTTTGTTTCTCTTTCTGCTAGAAAGGAACCACTGCCCAAAGCAGAGCTCAGGGCAGAGTGGTTGCTCATCATGAACTTGTTAGATGAAAAGAGAGAGGGCTTCTTTATCTGACTGGAAAGAGCTTTCTCTTAGAGGCTTTAGAACTGCACACAGTATCTCCTTTGGGCCCCGGATGAGTCAAAAGCAGACTGACAAAGTTAGTGTACCCGAGCGTCCCTGTAGGACTGGAGCAGCTTCCTAGCCCTTTGACTTGCCCTGCCCACTGCAGTGTGGAGAGCAAGGTGACTGCAGGTGACTGCGTCCCCAGTGAGCAGAGCGTGGGCAGAGCGTGCTAGCTTGATGTCAGCATTGTCTGTCGTTCTCTATGACATTTTGCAAATTGGCTTCCTTCTGAGATTTCTTACCTATACAATGGGAAATAAAAATAGAACTTTGGTGACTCAATAGCTTGGTGGGAGAGCACAGGTTGATATGTATATTATGAAATTAATTTTTATTTTTAGACAATAATTTAAGCTAAAAGCAACTTCTCAGCATAAGGAAAGAATTTTCGTGTCCCATTTTCTCAACTCACGTTTACACAGGCCATACTAGGTTTGTACCATGCCATCTCTACTTTCCAGTCTGTTACAATCCAGGCCTCTATCGTATAACATTTCCTGGGTGTCCTGTGCTGTCACCATCACAGGTCCCATCCATGGGCAGCAGTGATGCTTCTGCTTTGTTTTGTGAGTTGTCTGTCTTGATGGACATTGTCTGAAGAGCATTGATCACTGAGGGTAGAGGGAGCTGTCAACGTGAGCTCACTAAGGTCCCCCGAGGGATTCAGCTACCTTTCTCCTGTAACCTCTTGACTCTTTCTTTTCCCCCGCCCCCGCCCCCAGGAAGCCAAAAAGAAGTATGACAAAGAGACAGAGAAGTATTGTGGCATCTTAGAAAAGCATTTGAATTTGTCTTCCAAAAAGAAGGAATCCCAGTTGCAGGAGGTAAGCCACCACAGAGCTCCTGCATGGTGTTAGTGTGTGCTCGGTGCTGGGGGTAAACGCTGGTTGCCATGTGTGAGTCAGGACTTCTGGATAGAAGGAGACCTGAGTAAAGGCTCAGTCCGGAAGCTTCCTCTAGGACATGGTCCCCCCATCCCTGTCCCCCCCCCCCACTTCCCTGGCCTCTTAACCTGCTAGTGGCGGAGGGGCACAGTGCTGCCCACTAAGTGGCCGAGCCTCTTTCTGGGTGTGCCTCTTCATTTCAAGCTGGGATTTGCCTTGCCCTTCTCTCACCCTCAGCCTTAATGTGGCATTGTTGCCCGTCCTTGGTAAGTTAGACACCCTGCCTCATGTCAAGACTGGCATCTGAAATACTTTAGTTATGTTTCCTTTATAATAACATTTCTTATAGTTTCAATACGGCATTCAATACTTATCCTTTTCTCTTTTTAGTTTTACAGTATTTTACTGTCATACATGTATTTTGAACATTGTTAAATTTTTTTTTTTTTTTTAAGAAAATATTCGGTTGCAGAAACCTGTAATGCCAGCACTTGTTAGGCCAAGGAAGGAAGATTATGAGTTCAAGGCCAGCCTGGGCTACATAGGAAGAGACCTTGTCTCAAAATACAAGGAGTTTGGGGTATAAGCTTAGTGGCAGAGTGTAAGGGCATAGGTGGATCCCCAGCACCACCACAAAAAAAGAAAACAATTTCCTGACCTGATCATGGTTTTCTTGGATTTGAATTTAAAATATCGTTATTGGAAATCCCTTTAAAAAGTGTTAATTTGGGAAGAAAAATCAGTGTGGCATCCATGGAGCTACTACCATTTTCACTGTTCCTGGTGGAACTTTGGGCCTTTAAGTCCATGGGGGAGAATGGCAGTAGCATGGAGTGACGCTGCCACCTAGTGGATGGTGGCGATATTTTAAAAAGCAATGTGTTTTTCAAAGGCTAAGGAGTTTGCACCCAAATTAGTATTTGTTCTTCAACTAATATTTACTGGGTATGTCTATGGATGTTTGCTCAAGATATGGGTGTTTTGTGGGAGTGAGATGAAGGGTCTGTCTTGTGGAACTTATAGTTCTGGAGAAGTCTCTCTCAAGAAATGCAAAATAATTGCTTGATAGGTCAAGCTGGAGTGGGGTGTCCGTCCGTCCGTCTGTCCCATAGACAAAGTGTTTGGCATAGTGTCCATTTTTCTTCCATATCATGCCACTTGATTTCTTTTAAAAACTCACCTCTGTCTATTTTCTCCTTGCTTACTGTAGTCCTTAGGTAATGACTTGGTTCTCTGTTGAATTCTGTCTTGTTTGCAGGCAGACAGCCAAGTGGACCTGGTTCGGCAGCACTTCTATGAAGTGTCCCTGGAGTATGTCTTTAAGGTTCAGGAAGTCCAAGAGAGAAAGATGTTTGAGTTTGTGGAGCCTGTGAGTAGCTGTTTACTTTCATCTGAACTAGCTGGCAGGTAATGGTGCTGTCCACCCCACAGGAGGATGCTGAGCAGCCCCAGCCCAGAGCTGTGCTTTCTTCTGAGGAGCAGGGCCCTGGGAGTTTGACTCCCTGCACTCCTCCCAGCATGGGAGCATCACAACTTAGTGATGGAGATAGCACAGTCAGCATCCGCTCCTGCCTCTGGCTGCCTGCTGTTATACTATTTGATCTGCAAGGGGAATGTCCAAGTGGGAGTCCAGGGGGGAGGGGCACCCATCTCACTTGATAGGAAATAGTCACAGTCTAACAGTTCCGCTTTGTCCCACTCTTCCATCAATAATCCAGATGTAGGAGTCATTCTAGGAAACAGTGGGATGTACACTATAGTGTTCTCATCCTGTCTCTGGTTTCAGAGCCCCCTCTGCCCCATCAAGTTGTACAAGAGGCCCCTTTGTAAGGTGACTTCTCAGTAGATTTGTCATAGACTAATAGAGCAGCACAGAGATTCTGCTCAGGGACCATGGATGGAATTCAGACGTAGCCAGTGTCCCATAGAGCATGAAATAGTGCCACATGGGAAGAAGTCTGACCTTTAGGTTGTACTGTCATTGTCATGGATCCATTCAGCTGTGGTACCATTCTGCCCACAGTGGCATCTGAACATGGAATCCACAGCAGGAAGAATTCATGGAGGCTCCAGGCTAACAAGAACCTCAGCTTAAAACCCATCAGCTCTTTGATGTTTTCAGCCATAATATGGCCTCTGATTTAGACTCAAGCTTAGGGTCTCTGTATAGATAAAAGACCTGACTTTTCCTGGTTGCCTATTGAAGACCCACACAAGGTCAAGCTCATCAATATTCCTGCATGGTGCCTCACATGCCCTACTGCCAGTTGAGAAGCTACAGTAGTCAACAGTTGTAAGGGGAGAGAATGCTTTTTTCAGGGTGGGGCCCCTTCTAGATTGCCCATGCTGCTGCAGACAACTTTGACTGACTCAGTTGGGTGTGCTTGTATGTGTAAAAGTGTGTATGAGTGTGTGTGCATATGTGAGTGTATATGTGAATGTAAAATCGTGAGTGTATATGAGTGTTTGTGTGTGAGTGTGTATATGAGTATGCTGTATGTGAGTGCGTACATGACAGTGAGTGAGTGTGTGTGTGTGTGTGTGTGTGTGTGTGTGTGTGTTGTGTGACATGAAGTTGGGAAAAAGAGGAAGGGACGGGGAGAAGTTAGGGCAGAGCGGATTTGTCAAAATGCTTTCATGTATGAGGAGTTTCAAAAAACATTTAGCCATAAAAAAAGACCTTTAAAATATAGAAAATAGTATTCTTAAGCAAAATATGCTTTGATTTTTGGTGAATATTTATATAGCTGGCCCATCTGACTTTTGAGTTTGATCTTTCAGTAGACATGCTTATCAAATTAGATATCACACCTACTAGTTTGGGTTCAATGACAACCACAGACTCATCACACAATAGTTCAGGCATGTTTGTCAGACTTGGCGTGGTTCATCTGGCTGGGGTTTCCTCTCCCTCTTGTCCTTCCTCTACCTCCTCCTCTTCTTCTTCACCATCATTGCGTTTTTGTTAAGAAAGTTGCAGAGGTACTTTCATCTCTGCTACTTAGTAGTTGAGACCTTATACAAGGTTACATCTAAGTGTTTCTATTTCTTCCTATGACAATGGGGATAAAACCAATATACCTCCCCAGATATATTAAGAACTGAATCCTATATTGAAAGTAGAGTAGAAGCATGGGGTTATTTCTTGTTGTCCTTCTGCACAACAAAGTTTCAACAGCACTGTGCAGCATATTCCCCTGGGGCTCACTAAAATGCAGATTACAGGCCCTACCCTTCAATATCATGATCGGGATGGAACAGGACTATTGAGTGTCTGACACCTTGAAAACCACTCTGAGGAATGGAATGGCCTGGCTGTTCATTGTGAAATAGTGCATGACTGATTATATGCAGAAAGGAAGCTACAAGAGTCCATTGAATGAGATTTCTGGGTCTACAGGTGTCAGTCATTGGGCATTGTAGGGTCCCTGGAAGGCTACCTTACATACATATTGACATGCTAATTTGTTTCTTAGAAAATAACTCAAATTAATGATGGATATTTATGGTTGGCTTTCAGGAAATCAAACAGGAGAGGTGGGGATGCAGCTCAGTTGATAAAGTGATGCCTAGAATGCAGAAGGCCCTGGGCTTGATCCCTAGCACTGCAGAAGCCAGAAGTGGTGGCACACACCTGCAGTTCTAGCACGTGGAAGGTAGAGGTGGGAGGCTCAGAAGTTCACAGTCATCCTCAGTTATATAGTGAGATCTACACCATGTGTCCCTCCCTTCCTCCTTTTTCCCCTCCCACTCTCTCATTCTTCCTTCCTTCCTTCCTTCCTTCCTTCCTTCCTTCCTTCCTTCCTTCCTTCCTTCCTTCCTTCCTTCCACCCACCCATCTGGTATGCATGCCTGAAGCCTTTACCTTTTTGCTGAGACATCACATGTTCTAGAAGTGTGGAATGCAGATCTGATACCTTGACTTCCTAAAGCTGAAGCCATGTTCCATCTATGCCTTGAGTTTTCATAAATGAAAGTCTCCTGGCTAGAGGAAGGCTGAGCCATGCTTCCTCCGAAGCCTTTTCCTTTCCTAACTCTAGTGATTGACCCACAATTCTTGGCATTCCATGATTACTTTTATATTTTATTTATTATTTTATATAAATTATTTTATATTTCCTATAAAAATAAGAACAAAGTAAGTTAAAGGTAATATAAACCTTATCAATGTGCCCCTCTTCTGCCTCCACAGGATTTGGTGATGTCTAGGTTGAGCTGTATGGGAAAGTGTAGACACTCACAGTAAGATAGGGACAGCTGATCGACAACAACAGCTTTAGGTTTAGTTGCTCATCTTGTGCATCGCTCTTACAAAGCAGCTGCATAGGGGCTGGAGAAGCGGCTCAGTGGGTGAGAGCACTGGCTACTCTTCCAGAGGAACCAGGTTCCATTCCCAGGACCCATGTAGAAAGCAGGTTTAAAGAAGTGCTGGGCCAACATTTCAGTTGCACATGCAGGGAGGAAGAAGAGGGAAGGGCAACCTTCCCTGTTGGTACCCAGACTTCTGGGGAGCCCAGAGGAGTTGTCTGGAAGGAAGTGGGTGTTTGCCTTCTTCTCAGGAAGCTGTCATGTAGGAAGCCCTAAGGCTTTCGTCATCTTTGAAGGAAAGAGTTCAGTACTGGCCTTTGATACTTTAGGGCTTTAATACTTACTGATTTGTGTCAGGGGTTTATGAGGCATATGCTACTGCTAGATGCTTTATAGACAGAGAGCCCTGCAGTGCCTACCCCTGATCTCTCATGAGAAAAAGACAGACAGAGGGAGGTCAAGCTACTGTTTTAGAACAGTGTGGGTTTGATTTGACTTTCTGGAGCTGTTAGGGACAGAGCCTCCATCCACTGTAGGTTTCTGACCTGTCCTTAGTATGCCGGTTAAAGCAAAGGTAGTTGCGAAAAGCAGAAAAATGAGATTTATTCAGTGTGGCAACACTGGGAATAGGAACAAATAAAGAGTTGTAGTGAACCTGCCAAGTTCATCTTTGAGGTTCTGAGATGAGGTTTAGATTTAAATAGAGGGTAAGAAGAAGGTGGACGTATGGCACATCTTAGGATTCTTGGTCAAGGTGCGGTCCTGCCTGCATCTGTCTCAGCCTCTCCTGCAAGGTGATTGGCTGGATTGTCAGAACTGTATGAAACCTAGTCTCACAAAACAGCTTTGTCCTCCAGCTGGCCCCAGGTTTAAGAGACACCCACTCCTTCTCCCTGCATGAGATTCCTCTGGAAATTTGTTCTAGTAGTCTGGTAGCCAGATGCAGGGGTACAAGTGGTTCTTCCTAGAAAATACTCACTCTTGCCATTGTGGCTACACAGGTACAGAGTTCTCTGGTAGGCTAGGCTGGGCATGTGCACTCCTCCACTGGTGCTAATCACTCCTGCCGGAAGGAAGCAGGTGCAGAGCACAAGGTGCAATCCCTCCCCAGGCCTCAGAAGAACTGCCTCTCTGAAAAGCACAGGTGTGTTTGTTGAAAGGCTGAAGTGCTAAATAAAACAGCGCAAGGGAAAACATATGCATTTCTGACTAATGGGTGTGTATGTGTGTGTGTTTCTGTGTGTGTGTGTGTGTGTGTGTGTGTGTGTGTGTGTGTGTGTGTGTAGCACAGGTCCTTCTCAGCTCTGCTCTTCCTTTTACTGCAGCCCCCTTCTTCATGTCAAAACTGTGAATGTAGGAAATCTGCAGAGGACTTGGGAAGGGGCTGGGAATTTTGTCTATCAGCCTTGTGAAGAAATACGCAGGAATGTTTTTGGTGGGTGGTTGTGGAGAATATGAAGGTGTTCATGTGAGACCTGTGGTGAGCAGGTGTTTTCACCTCTCAGCGGGCCTGGCATAATAGAGGCCAGCGAGGTCTGCAGACACTTCATAAAGGGCCTCTTAGAGTTTACTGTGGGGAAGCTGAAGAAGGCACAGACATGCCCCTCTGCTGAAGTCTATTCTGGGTGGTTTTCTGTGATCTGACTTCACTCATTATATTACAGGCTCAGAGCACATCCGATTCCTTATCACATTCTTAGTCTGTGTGGCCACCTCATGTTGTTAATGTTCTAGAAGGCAGCCAAGGTATAGTGCCAACCTTTAGTTCTGAAGAGGTGGTGTTCTTGGGTAGTGGTAGACATTGTGCCATGGAAAACAGTTTTCAATCCCAGCTAACAGTTACTGAGCATTGAGGAGCAAATTAGTGTCTGGAGGTGCCTTCTCATTCCTAAGGGGGCCCCTATTAGCACTTAGGGTGATTGTGAGCTGCTCATGTGTGGTGGTGTTAGCACTGCCTGTGCTACACTTTGCAGACAGCATTGAAGACTCATCCTTCCGTCTTGAGTACCTCTGCCTCTCTTCCCTTTCTACAGCTACTGGCCTTCCTGCAAGGACTCTTCACTTTCTATCACCATGGTTACGAGCTAGCCAAGGATTTTGGTGACTTTAAGACACAGTTGACCATCAGCATACAAAATGTGAGTGGGGGCAGGGACAGAAGAGGGAAACTGGAGAGGGTGTGTTTGCTCTAGAAGTGTGTGAGGCAGGGTCCTGGGTGGGTTCAGAGGATAGCCGGGCCTTGATGTTTCTAGAATGCAAGATGGCCCAGGCCTAAGCACTGTTTCTGTTCCCGGAAGTGTTGTTGCCGGCTTTGTGTGTTTTTCATAGCGAGCTCAGGATTTCCTTTGGCAGTGGAAATCCCAGCTCAGCCCAGCCTTGCCTAGCTGCCTTCTGTGCAAGCAGCTGCCTGGCCACTTTAGGCATTACGTGAGTGTCCAGGAGTGGGAAAGGGAGTTGGCCTCGAGCTCAAATAATGTGTTCTTATCAGGCTCTTAGCAAGACTGACAGGACATCTAAGTCAGTGCCATCAAAATGCAGCTGCCTCTCTGGCTTAAACATGGGGCCTTTGTGTGCAGGGTTGTTTAGGGTGCTTGGGTCATACATAAGCCACGGGGCAAGCTCTCCTCTCAAACTCTTGAATCTCAAGGGATTCCTGTGTAGGAATTAGATCCAAGTCTTTCTGCATGGCTTGTACTGCATGGTCTTTAGAGGCCTGGAGCTCACATGGTTCCTTGTTGAGTTAGAGAACAGGAAGTTAAAATATGTCAGAAATGGTTTCACAGAGCACACCCATCCCTCCTCTATTTCACTCTGGGGATGAGACACAAGTCTTCCTACATACTAGGCAAGCTGCACTCCAGTCCCAGGGTTCTACTGAAGGCAGGCTTTGAAACAGAGATTCACAGGCAGTTAGTAACTCTGTGTCTCTGAGAGGGTGAGCAGGGAGGGTGCTGGGCCACTGGGCCATGATGCAGCTGCAGCTGCAGCTGTAGCTGGAGGCTTCAGGCTGTGCCTTAGGGGTTCTGAGTGGGCCTGGGTAGAAGCCAGGGGTTTCAGCCTGCTTTCGGTAAGTGAGTGACCTAGAAAGCCAAAGCACCCCTCTTAGGAGGGCGCCATCTGTGAGCCATCAGCAGGCTATTTCCTGCAACTAGAGCAGTGAGGACCATGACCCTAAAGGTGTGTGAGCGGGCAGCCATCTAGGTCACAATACGCTGGCTGGTCTGGAATTCTCATTCAGACGCCCTCTCCTGGCCCAGGAGTCGCCACTTACCTGCAGGGATTAGGTTGAGTGTTTGCATGCTTTCTAAATGTCCCAGGCGATCTGGTTGGTTGCTAGAGTTTGAGTCATCTATGTGGAGCTGTAAAGAAAGGCGTGCTTTTGCAAGCAAATATTTGCCCATTTCCTAGACCATTGAATGTTGCCCTTAGATGTAAGGTTTCTGCTTAGGCTGATCTTCTGAATTATCCAGAGCCTTCATTTTTTAAAAATTTTTTATCTTTTTATTCTTCATTTGATCATTTGAGTAAAATTCCTTTCATCCCAGACAAGAAACCGCTTTGAAGGAACCAGGTCTGAAGTGGAGTCTCTGATGAAGAAGATGAAGGAAAACCCCCTTGATCACAAGACCATCAGCCCCTACACCATGGAAGGGTACCTCTATGTGCAGGAGAAACGTAAGTGCGCTGTCTGGCACATGGGGTGCACTCGCAGCCTTGGGCAGGCCTCGCCTCTGGAGGTGCCTGCTGCTCTGTGTCCACAGTCTTTCTTACCTCCAACTGATAGGGCCTGTTTTCTTTGTGCTAGGATTTCTCTGCTCTTGTTCCTTTCTTCCTAGTGTCGCTCCCCTTTTGAAGCTCCATGCCTTAGCGTGCTTTTCCTTTTCTCAGCTACTGTCACCCCAATACTTGGGTTTTGTGGAAAGTAAAAACAAAAATGAGAGTCAGGAAGAAGGCCCATCTCCTTGTAATGCATCCAAGGGAAAAAATACCAGGGGCTGCTACTTGAATGCAGTGTTTAGTAAGTAAGGACTCAGAGTTCATACCTTAGGCCTTGGGGGAGGCTTAGAGGGTGTGCTGAGTAGCACCCTCAGGTGCCAGGAATAAGACATCTTGAACATTTTCTTTTCTTTAATGGTAGTCCAGGCTGGCCTTGAACTTATGATCACCCTGAGTTTTCCTTCTGAGTTAAGAGTCACACATCTGAATGCCACCATGCACCACCTTTTCTGTGGTGCTTTTTAACAGGATGCATTCTGCTTCTCATTTGTGCTGGGTTTGTGTTCTCTGTGGTCCTCTCAGGCAGTGACTTCACTCCTGAAAGCTCCAGGTGGAGTAGGATAGAAACATGCTGTTTTAGTGATTATGTTCTTAGCTCTAATGCTCACACAGACTCACTTGGGTTTAAAATTGTTCTCTTCTGACAGTGGGGACTGCAGTGGGGTTGGAAGCACTGGCTACGGTAGGGGTTTTATGTCCCTCATTCTTTCAGGAATGAGCTTGAGGAGGTTTACCGGAAGCAGAAGCCACTTCATTTGTGTGTTTTATTCCCTGAGCATGGAGTGATGCCCTCTTTGCCCCATGGATGGACTCCCTAATCCCATCCCACTGTCCATGGTTGGAAAAGACAAGAGAGGCAAACTCTCAGGAAGGCAAGGGCAGGGTTCCCTCTGCCCCTGTAACACAAAGGCTGCTGTCACTCCTCACATATGCATGCACAATCATTTTTTTTCACAGTTCTCTTCAAACATGTCACATGCTCTTTGACACTGAGATGTTGCTTTTTGTTAGAACTACCTTTTGCTTTCCTAGCTCATTGCTTCAAGCATTTTATTAGGATATAGTATAGTTCTGGAACTCAATATTTTTAATAATTTCAAGCTTACAAAATAGTTGCAAGAATGGTATAAAGAAAATATGAATTTACCCAGATGCACAATTTCTCAACACTTTGCTTTAATCACCCACCTTTTTTTTCCTGTGTGCGGATGAGGATATATGCACTGCTATCCTGAACACTCAGTTTTCCTCTGCTCTAATGCGTCACTGTGGAGCCCAACAGTCCCCTGATGGCGTTCATGTTGTCCACCATCTTGTCAAAACGTGTACAGTCTCCTCACTGTAAGGTCACTATTTTCCCTTCATAACTAACTCGCATTCTGTGGGAGTCACCTTACAACTACGTTACTATCTTTCACCTTGTCACATTCCTCTCCATAGACTTGTGATGTATTGCTCTTGCCTAGGCTGATCTGTACTGTGATGGAGACTTCCCATTTTTACCCATGTTGCCATTTTTATTATTTCTTTTTACTCATCCTGCTTATTCACCCATCTGTCCATCCCCATCTTTCTATTTTCACTAAAATCTCAAGATTCACATCACTCTGGGGTTGTAATATGTTACTTCATTTACCTTGCCATCCACACTGTCTAAGAAAAAGCACTTTCTGGAATCTCTGTGTTGTATTGTCACTGGAACATCCTCCAAGCTCTGAGAATGTTTAGTATTTTTAAAAATTGCCTTTAATGACCCAGTGTAAACACTACTGTATCTCTGTGTGTGTGCGTGTATGTGTAAGGGGGGGTTGTATGCATACGTGTGTGTGTTCTTGTGGGTATATATGTGTTCCCGTACATGTGGTGGCCACAGATTAACTTCAGGTGTTGGTCCTTATGTGACATTCCCCTTGGACTTTTTTCCATGGCCTGACTAACAGGCCTCAAAGATCTGCCTGTTCACCTCTCCAGCTGTGACTCACTAAACCTGGCCTTTCTCTAAACATTCAATTTTAATTGACTAATTAATTTCTATGTAGGTTTTGGGCATCTGACTTGGGTCCTCATGCTTGCAAGGCAAGTGCTGTATTAACTAAGACATGTCTCTCTACCCTCTATGTTGCATTTCCAGATTATTAAACGATATCCAATACTTACATTTGGCAACCGTGCCAAACCATTAGTAGTTACTAAGTGGCTGCTTACTCTTTACATGATGTTAATGTTCACCATTTCTATTGTGTGGTCTCTGTAAACATCTAAAATTAATGTTGATTGAGGTCCTTGCAGGCTGATAATGTTTTTTCCTTCTAATAGCACTTTGTTGTTGAAAATAAAGTGATTATCCAGGCACCAGGTACAGTCGGAGACTTTGGTGGGCCTTGGTGCTGTGATGTGAATTTTGAGACAGACCTCCTTAGATTGCATTTAGCTGTTTAGTCACTTCCAGTCTGCATCTCTGGTGTCTCTGAGGTTTCCATGTCTGCTTTTCAGATCTTTCTGAGTTCTGCTGAAGTAAAAATTAGAGGTTTGTAAGTAGGTCAGAACCCCCGAGGTTAGGCCCTGGGCAGCTGTGTGGGAGGCATGATGTCACCGTCCCAGATGGAAATGGCGACTAACACTTCGAAGAACATTTCCTTGTTCTTCCCTCAGTCACGTCAGTCAGGGAAGAGGATGGGAATTTCAAGTGGAGACTGATGATGGGAACGTTAGCTTGTTTCCCCATGGAACCCATATTTCCCCTGTGTTTGAAGGCTCACTGGGTATGGTGTTAGTGGGAGGTGGTGATTCTGTCTAACTGTGTGGGGAAAGCATTGTTTTGGTTTACTTTCAGCACATGGGATTAGATTTCTGTTTCCGTCTAGCTGTATAGGGAATGCATTACCCCTGACACAGCATCAGGCCGGACAAGAGCATGGTGCCTGAGCATTGTGGCTTGTCTCTTGTGTAGATGCTCACTGGGCAATGTTCCCTTGCAGGTCACTTTGGAACTTCTTGGGTGAAGCACTACTGCACATACCAGCGGGATTCCAAACAAATAACCATGGTTCCGTTTGACCAAAAGTCAGGAGGAAAGGGGGTGAGTGCACTGTGGATGTTTCTTGCTTGGTTTGCTCAACTAACAGGTAATGATCACGATACGTGCCTCAGAGTCCAGTGTTTCACTGTAAAGCTCTCGAGTCTTGTGCAGTAATTCCAGGACGCTTACTGCCCTGGAAATGGCTAGAATAACCATTGCTAGCTTAAGTAACTATAATTAAGATGCTTTTATTTTGCATGTACACATTATTAAATGTGTCAGATGGCAGTGAGTTACTGGACAGTCGTGGTTGATTGTCATTGTCCTGTGAAACTGATTTATGTCTCAACTGCTCGATCCCTAGAGCTGCCAGTGGGCAAGTTGGATGAATCAGTTACTTATTTCTGTGTAAAAATCTACCCCTAAACCTTGTAACTTTTCAAATCATACCAGCTATGTTAATATTCTGCATAGACTTTGTGGATCAGGAATTTGGGGAACATTTGATGGGTAGGCTCAGTTTGGTCTGGTAGTAGCTAGAATGGAAGCAATGTGGAGCGGAGGCATCTCAAGGCTTGTCAGACACAGCTCTCTTCCTCTTCTCACTTTCTCTCTCCATCCTCCAGCCCCACCCTTGCTCCACTGGCTGTGCTTTAGAAGACACTGCCTGGTTAGGGCAGGCTCACTGGTGCCTCCTCCAGGGTTCATCCCTTTACAGGGCTGTTGCCTCTTGCCTGCCCTAATGGTTGTCTCTGCTTGTGCTGTCAGCAGTCAGCCACCTTCCCTGTAGAGGTGATCTGTGTCTCCCCTGGGCTGCCTTCCTACTCATTCTCCCTTAGTCCTCTATATTTTATCATGCCATAGCATTTTATTTTTTTAAGTTGATTGCTTGGAAGTTTTTGTCCACCTTAGATTTAAGGTTTTACCTTAATGCAGAACTGGAAAAAATTCTCCAGTTACCTACATTGAATTTTGTCTCCTCCTAATTCTGCTATTATTTCCTTGTGAATATATTTAACTGTTTTCATAAGAATATTTATATTTTCCCTCTTCTGCCCATCCCTTTTTGTAGGACAGAGCCTCTCTTTGTACCCTAGGCTGGCTTGGAACTCATGTGCAGTCAGGCTGCTCTCCATCACTAGGGTTCTTTTGCCTCTGCCTACATTCTCTGCCTGTATGGTTTCAATTTTTTTGAATATCTGGAATATATTTTGAGAAATTTCTCTAGTTCTATCTTTGGTTTAAATAGTTTTTTTTTCAGTTGTGTCTAATATTTTGGTAAGTTAGTACTTTGCTAACCCTCCATGCTTGGCCTTCTATGGACATTTTTGTGCACCATGTTGAGCTAGTGTTTGGAGAACATTCAAGTGCAGAAGTGCAGAGAGCACAGGCTCTGAGGCTGGACCTGCCTGTACCAATACTGTGTAGTGCTGTGTGGTACAGTGCTGTACAATGCAGGGTTGCGCTGTGCAGTGCTATGTACTGCAGTGCTAGGCTGTGCTCTTTGCTCCCTTCAACTCCCAGCTTTTCTTCAGTGATAATAAAGAGTTTTATCAGCATTAGTAAGAAAGCCCCTTTGGTTTGGTTTTGTTTTTGGCAGAGGTGGTGTTGACTTACAAATAATCTCAAGAAAACACACGTTAGCAGGCAGAGGTAGAATAGAATATTACAAATTATACCTGAGTCACTAGGTGTGCCCTGGTCAGATTTGCTTGGAATCGGTCATAGTCCTTTCCTACCTGTCACTCCTTGCAGAAACCAGCCAACAGATCCTTCTCCTCCACAGGCTTTGCTTCGGGACTCCATCTTGCATCTCTCCATGTCTTTGATGAGCTCAGTTGTGTTTTTCAGTTTCTTTCTTATTACCTGTGCCAGTGAAGGGTAGAGATCCATACAGAGGCCGGTGTTTGAGCTTCTAAGGACTTTTGTGAGATCCCGTAGAGGACCTCACTGGGACGCTGAGCTCATGAGTGTGGGTCAGAGCCTGCTAAGAACACCTTAGGGACGTGCTGCTGCAACAAGTCATTTTCCTAGTCATACCTGGTTATATTGATGGTTCATTTTGTAGTGGTCTGCACTCTTATCTTGTGTTGTACTGTTTGATCTAGTTTTCACAAAGGGAGAAATTGAGGATCAGAGACATCAATTTACTTCTTAAGTTTATACACCTGAGTTCCAGAATGAGCACACCAAGCCCTCAGTCTGGAGTTAGAACTTTCTGTTTCTGAAGCCAAGTCTTTTCATGATGCCACTGTTCTCTAAGTTTTCCAGAGGGGGTTTGGGGGGGATAGGAGAACAACTATCTAGGAGTCTGAAGGTGATACCCTCGCAGTTGGGACAGTCATGTGATAGGTCGGTAGTGTTGTTTATGCCTATTGTAGTTAGTATGGCATCCTCTTAGGCCCAACATGATTCTTCCCCAACCTTTCTTGCCCTTTATGCCTCTTTCATTTGGATTGTTTACCATTAAAAGTACCTCAAGCCTCAGGCTTGATTCTGTGAGCAGATTTCTTCCATCCACTTGGAGTCCAGGCTTCATGTGGGGTTAAGAATGTTTCTGACTCCAGGCCCATGCCTGTAATCCCAGCACTGTGGGAGGCAGAGGCATGTGGATCCTTGTGAGTTCCAGGCCAGCCTGGTCTACAAAGTGAGTACAGGACAGCTGAGGCTATACAGAGAAATCCTGTCTCAAAAAAAACCAACCAAACCAAACAAAAAAAACCCAACAACAACAACAACAACAAACAACCCCCTAAAACCAACCAACCAAACAAACAAAAAGAATGTCTCTGAATTGAGGCACCCTTGAAGCCTGCAGTAGTCGTCAGACCTGGCTCTCTCCTTGTCCTTGCTTGCAACCTTTCATTACTTTCCTGATCCTCACAGGATGAAGACTGTAATCCTGCACCACTGGCTCCTGCTCTCTCTCAACCTCTTTCTCCTTTCTGCCTCTTACTGTGAACTTCCAGCAATGCCTAGCTCCCCTCTGCTCCTCCCAGACTTTCTGGACCCTGACTACACTTAAGGAAGGAAGGAAGGGTTTCTTCTAGCTTATAGTTCAGGAGACGTAGCCCACCGTGGCAGGGCATGCAGGGCAGCAGAAGCAGGAGGCACCTGGTCTCACTATGCCCACAGCCAGGAAGCAGGCAGCCAGAAATGCTGACCCTCCCTTTCTTCTTTTTCTCCTGCAGAGGCCCCAGCCCATGGAATGGTACCGCCTATATTTAGGGTGGGTCACTCCAGTTTAGTTAATTTAACTGAGAAAATCTCTCAAGGGCATGCTCAGAGGACTGTGACAGGACCTAGGTGATTCTAGATTGTGTCAAGTTGACAGTCATAACCATCATAGTTGAGTCACAGTGTTTTAAAGTGATTACACTCCTGCCTTTTAAAACAGTAAGTAGTTCAGCAGATAATCTATAGTTTTTTTCTTACATCCTCAGAACAAAATCTCATACTCCTCTTTTAAAAAATTATTTATATTTTCATTTAAAAATATTTTTTAAAATGTAAAAACAAGTTTTCACTCTGTAGACCTGGCTGGCCTGGAACTTGTTAAATAGAGCAGGCTGGCCTGGAACTCAACACAGATCAGCCTGTCTGTGCGTTCTAACTAAAGGAGTATTAATCTGCTGGCATTATAGGTGTGTGCCACTGTGCCCAGCCCTTTTTCCTTTTGTGCTTATGTCTGGTGGTCCTTTATAGATCTGTGCTACTCACTTTTTCCCTATGGCACTTCATCTAAACTTTCATAATAGAATCTATCCCATAGTTATTCAGTCTGAACTCTAGTGGAACACAACAAGGTCAGATTTCTTATATTTGGATGAGCATGCTTATCAAAGGACAGCCTTGGAACCATTTACTTGAAAGATGTTAACTGGCTTTATTTTCAGTTCTAGAATTAAGCATCATTATTACACACAACAAAAATGAGTGATGTGGTAAGGCAAGCAGTAAAAATTAAGTTTTAAGACAGAGGAAGGCTAAAGAATTTAGAAACAGCACAAAATAATTGGTCATTTCAAAGTGATTTCCCCTGGTCTGGGAGGGTAACTCAGCCAAGAGCTCTTGCCTTCCTTGACAGTTGAAGTAAGTCTCTTTGAGCAGTTGGGCAGATCTGGTTTCTTGGAAACCAGATAAACAGCTTAGTTTCCTGATGGGAAATATTTGTTTCATGTTTTTTTTTCCAGACCCAATGTAGGACCAGTGTCCTCTTGTGATGTTGGATTGAATCAAACACCTTGATTACAGAGGATTTGATTGTAGGCACTTTATTACAGAGCTAGACCCTTAGCCCTTTTTTTCTGAGGTAGGTTTGCTAAGTTGTCTAGTCTAACCTTGAACTCAGATGGCTCAGACTGGCCTTGAGCTTATGACACTCCTATCTCAGCTTTCCAAGTAGCTAGGGTTAGTAGGCAACCGTCTTCAGTTTTTATTTAATATACTCAGGCATCTTACAGAGTGCATACGGATCCATTCTCAGTCTGAGGAACTAATCTGTTCTATCCAGTAAGTAAGTGAGTATAGATAGATGTGAGGCATGTGAGCAAGAATGTCTCTTCCTAGAGCTGTGTTTTGTGCTCTTGTGATTGTAGTGGGTGGTTACATCCACCTTCTGAAGCTCCATTTCATCCTACGTCATCAGGGCAGGCACATTTGTTAATTTCCCCTTTTACGAAAAAGGAGGATTCCTCAGTGACAGAAAAATGTTGAGGAGAGCGCCTGCTGTGTTTCTAGGCAATAAGTACTGTGAGATTGTCACCCCACGTACAGAGTGGTACAGCACATAGCAGGAAGAAGGAACAACTCTTGATATGCATGGTCTAGTTCTCAATAGGAACCATAGACTACTCATGCTTAGTGAATGAACTAGATGCTTGCTCTGTGCCTGCTTTGTGTCAGGTTATAGAACACGCAGAAAGCAGACCCAGTAGCTGCTTGGGGATGAACTAGGAGGTGAGTGCATCACCAAAGGGCATGAGAATATTTGTTAGGTGGGGCTTGGGAGTGATGGAAAAGTTTATCATAGATTTACTGATAGTTTCATGGGTCTCTACAGATCTCAGTGGTTAAGAACACTGGCTGTTGTTCCAGAGGTTCTGAGTTCAATTCCCACCAACTACATGGTGATCATAGCCATCTGCAATGAGATCTGATGCCCTCTTCTGCCGTGTAGGTGTGCATACAGAGCACTCATACATTTGGTAAATGCATAAATAAAATAAAATTTTAAAAAGATGTCATAGCTACAAATTGTACACATTAAACATACACAGTTTATAATATATTATATACCAGTAAAGCCATTATATGTTGAATACCTTTTCTATCCATGACCTAAGTGGGCCCAGAAGATACAATAATAGTAAGCAAAGACAAATCTCTGTTCTTAGGGTGCTTTTAGTCTTATAATACCACACTTGATAGGAAGACATTTTTTTATTCCTCATCTACTTTTTGCTAAGTTTGGTACCATGGGGCTGGGGAGGTTCATTGTGCCGTGTGAATGCATCTTAGGGATCCTTGTCCTGTTTGAGAAAAGTTCTTGAAGAAGTGATGACTAACCAAGGATCACAGATGCTCAGTTAGGAGGGGACTGTTATCTTCAACTCTTGTCACCTCTACATATCAAACCTGATTAAAACAGTAGGACCAGATGTGTGCTATGTAGCGGCAATCATGCTCTACCAAACTAAATATTAGGGTGTCAGATCTTAGCTGTAGGAGATTCTTGCGTGAGAAGCTGTATGGTGAGCGTTCCCTCTCAGTAGGTTGTGAACACATATTTGAGAAGTGAAGTAAGGTTCCATGTATGTTCCATGTTCGTCCTAGAGGGGAGCAGACCTGTCTTCTGGCCTTGTCTTGACAGTCTGTGTGTTTCTGCTAGGGAGAAGATGAGTCTGTCACGCTCAAATCCTGCACGCGGCGGAAGACGGACTCCATCGAGAAGAGATTCTGCTTTGATGTGGAAGCAGTAGACAGGTAAGGGGCTGAGGCATTCTCCTCAGGAACAAGTTAGTACTACATTTAGATTTGTTTCCTTTCCCTTCAGTCACAGTGCTTGTACCCCTGCCCCCAACCCCACTTCTGGGTATCCAGTTTGAACTGGATGCTAGGTCATTGCGGAAGGTCAGTGCAGCCTCCCGTTGTTTAGTTCAGGTCTGAATCACTAGGTTTGTTTGGCTTTACTTTAATGCTAGTCTTCCATGCTCAGGAATGTGTGCTATGTCTCCAGGAGGTAGGATAGATATTTAAAGAAAGCAGTCTGTTCAACAGGATTGTATCAGATGTTTGGTTATTTTTTCTTTAAAAACAATATAATGATTAAATAAGAAATGGGATGGAAAAGTTATACTCAAGTAATTTTTAAAGTTTGTAATTATTTTATGTGCATACTCAGAAAAGACAGAAAAGGTAGATAGATAGATGATAGATGATGATGATAGGTAGATGATAGCTGGTAAATAGATGATAGACAGATGATGATGATAGATGATGATAAGTAGATGGTAGATAATAGTTGATAGATAGAAAGATAGATGATAGATACATAGGTAGGTAGGTAGATAGGTAGATGATAGATAGCTTGTACTGTCTTTCTTGAACTCTATAGTGTCTCTCACTCGTACTAGGCTTGTTTCAACAGGATTCCAGTTCTTTGATACTGGATTTCCTTGGCAGTAGGTTCTTTCAGTTAAAGCAACATGTGGAGCTTATATGAGCTGCCTGTTCCAAGTCATCAGTGTTAGCACCAGGGCCCTTAAACTTCATTACAGTACCCATGCAATGTCTGGTAGTCTCTTCCTTAATTTTTAAAACAAAAATCCACAGCCTTTCACTAAGCTCCACAATGCTTTCTGAAGCTAAAGTGTCTACAGAAGACTCTCTAGAAAGCTGTAGGGAATTACTTTGGGGACAGTTAAAATTCTCTCTGGTGCCTCTATCTCATGTCAACTCTTCCTAACACGTCCTTTAACTTTCCTTTGTTTATCATGCTCAAAAACTTTTGCTAGCCAGGCATGAGGGTGTGCTCCTATAATACCACCTTGTCAGGAGATGGGGCAGGAGGGATTTCTTGAGCCTAAGAATTTAAGACAAGACTGGGTCTTTAGTAAGACTCTGTCCCCAAAACAGAAAAGAGAGGGAAGGGGTCTTGCAGGCTAGAATTCTGAGCCGAGAGTAAATGTTTCACACCGAGCCTACTGAGTAGATCTGGAGAGTCCATTTCTTCCCAGAGCCTGTCTGATTCATCAGTGGCATGACGCAGGTGATGTTGGAATGGTCTAGAATGCGACTGTTGGGTCTTCACCGAGGAGCAGGGTAGGTTGGTAGGAGCACGAAGCCTTTCCTTTTAGTGTTTCTGGTGGACCTTGTAGGTTAGGCTACAAGTTAGCATTGCTTTTTTCCCCTCTTGTTTGACTCCAGTGTGTTACAGATTGCTCACATACAAGAAGAGTTAGACTCTGTGAGGGGGAGCAGTGAAGAAACTGTCAACATGACCACTCCTTTTTTTTTTTTTTTTTGACCACTCCTTTTTTAAGGAAGATTTTTATTGTACATGTAGAGACAGAATGGCCAGAGGCATCTGGAAGAGTCTAAAGAGTGGAGAGAAAAAGAAGTAGACTTGAGTACAACCAGCAGATTGGATGTGGCCAGGGCTAGGGAAATGGGAGACAGTGTGGAGATAGTGAGATAGTAAGACATGGAGAACAGAGCATGGTGAGAGCTAGATAATATATATGCATGTGTATATGTGTGTGTGTACATATACACATATATGATACACACACACACACACACACACACACACACACACACACACACACACACACACACACGGGAGGGGGGAGAGGAGAAGACTCCTGAGAAGAGTGGGTTATAAGGAGGGTGAGTATCAGGGTGGGAGGCAAGAGACTAGCGAAGGGGCTTTAAAATGTCTAACATGTACTTGTGATACTAAAGGAGTTCCCCTACCCCTCCGGCCACATAAGCTTTGCTATACAACCACAGGTAGCCTTTCTGCCCTGCAGGTAAGGGGAAATTACACCTCTTGACAGATGAGAACCAGTTTCACAAGTTCATGAGAAATTCTGGCTTTTATATAACCACTAGAAATCCTCCTGTAGCCCGGGCTGAGCTCCTTTCTGTGTATTTGGACAGCCTGGGACCTGACATTGGGCAAGAAGCTCTGCTGAGGTCCTTTCTCTGGAAGACTCCCACCATGTCCTTTTCACCAGTGCCCATCAGCAGGGAGTGGCTGGTGCTAGATACTGGTGTTCTGGACTATGCCTTCCTCAGTCTCCATTGTCTCACTTGCTGTGCCACAGAGGCAGGGGTCAAAGGGCAAGTTAGCACCTAGGAGGGCTGAACTGTTCCCAGAGTGTGTTGTGGGTAGATAAACTACTACATAAAAATTGTGTAGTAGCTGCTAATGTGATGATTTATCAGGATACAAGTGTGATTTGTATTACTTAGACTATGAAAATATGGTATGAAATATACCAGCTGTGTAATACGTGGTGTTAATGGTTAGTTGTAACTGTCAGCTTGACATGTTCTAGAATCATCTGGAAGAAAGCTTCAGTGAGGGATGGTCTAGATGAAGTCGGCTTGTGAACATGTCTCCGGGGGACTGTCTTGCTGATGTCAACCGATGTGGGAAGACACAGCCTAAAAGTGGATTTGGATCCTTGACTGTATAAAAAGCAAGCAGAGTGAGCTGAGCATAAGCAGGCATGCATTCAGTGCTCCTTGCTTCTGCACTCTGCTAAAGTTTGTCTCGAGCCCTGTACTTGTGATCTACCCTCAGCAGTGGAATGTAACTTGGAGCTGTGAGCTAAAATGAAGCCTCTCTTAAGTTGCTTTTGCTGAGGATATTTTATCACAATAACAGGAAAAGAAATCAAGATAGGCCCCAGTTCACCATAGCCAGCATCCTAGTCAGCAGGGAGTGACAGGTCTAGAGGCAGACACATATGTAGAGAAATGACCCATGACTGTGAAGACAGAGACTGGGGTGCCAGTGATCAAGCGAAGGAGCACCCTGACTGCTAGCAGTTCATCAGAGAGGAGGAAGGCGTGGAGCAGATCCTGTAGACTTCAGGAGTCAACTTTGCCAACACCTTGCCATCCTACTGTGTGGTGCTTCATCATAGTCCTGCTAGGGATCCAGCACAGTATTGGCAGGGAGGACCTGTGAGTGAGGTGGCAGCCCATCCCACCAAGGCCTTTTAAGTGGTGATCCAATACACACTCCTGCACCCTACTTCACAGAATAGACCATTTGTATCAGTCACCTTACTTTTTCTCCTGTCTTCTCCCTTCCTGCTTTTCCCATTCCTCCCTCCTTTTCCCCTTTCTTCATCAGTAGCTTCACATTGGTTAATTGACTGGATTTAACTTTTTTTTTTTCTTGAAGTGGATCAACTCTCTTTTGTGACAGTTCAGTGTAAACTTTTCGGGTTAAAAATGAGCATCATGGAAAAAACAGTCCTCGGTAGTCCTAGGTGGACCATTAATACTATCCAGGGTCTGTGTTCAGTCAGTTGAACAATTAACTCCATCATGCACTGTCTTATGGAAATTACTGAGCAAATGTAGGGAAAATATTTGTTTAAGCTGAAGACTCATGGTGGTAGTTACTTGCCAGCATCCCTGGATTGGTTTGTTTTAAAGAAATGTCTCACAGATGTAAGTGACGCATAGACGATTTTCTCCCTAATGTCTTCCATGAGGGACCACTAGACCATATGGGGAATAATAGAAATAGAAACTAAAGGATTCTTTGATTCACTGAATCAGTGTGGTGGGGGTGGGTAATGTTTATACTGAGGGAAAGGAAACAATTAGACTGTTCTGTTTTTCTTTTTTTTGAAGACTAGCTGACTCCAACAGAAACTGTCTGTGAAATGCCTCTCTCCAGCACTGCCAAATCCAGAAGTGTGGCAAGGACAGCGTCCTAAGATGGTGGAGGGTGAGGTTGGGTGGGGAATGGGGACCACAGGTGGAAGAGAGACACCTGCGGCCTTGAGTTCACTGTCTCCTGTCTCAGCCTTCCAAGTACATGAGATTACAGGCCTGTCTTAGGCTCTTCTGACAGATGTCCCATGTCACAAACTTTAGGAATCTAGTGGTTTTTCTTCTGTAAAAGCCTCACCTGATTTTTTTTTATGGCCATTTTGAAGTTCTCCTGTAAACATTGCACTAACAGTAGTAAGTTAGCTTTTCTGTTCCTTTCTCGGCGCTCTCTCTCTCTCTCTCTCTCTCTCTCTCTCTCTCTCTCTCTCTCTCTCTCTCTCTCTCTCTCTCTCTCTCTCTCTCATACACAGACACACAGACACACACACTGTCACTTCTTCTCTCTCCTTCTCCACAGGTACCCCGCATTAGCCTGGTAACACGTTTTCTTTGTATTGGTTGGCTAGCTGTTCGGCTTGGAATGTTTTGTGCACGTCTGTTTAATCCTGTTTATCTCAGGTGATTTGCTTTTAGAGGCAAAAAAGAAATCCATACTTTTTGTAGCCTTTAATATTAGTATTATGTGTATATGATTGCTCAATCCTATTTTATATGATGAAGACAGCTTTAAATGTATATTAATTTTCTCTTTGAGAGTCTAGTGATGAGGCCAGAGAACATTAGTTAGCTGTTAATTAAGTTAAAACTCTAGCAAGTGCACACATGATTTGCTGTTGTGTAGAGGGATGGTGGTATAGTTGAAGTCAGAGTAGCAGAGGTCAGGCATTTATGAAAGATCTGAAGAAACAAATCAGCACCCTCCAGTCAGTCAGCAATCATCTTTCCAAGTTGTGTTTTCATAGAAGGTTGCATATTGTAGGTTAAATAAAGGATAGAAGGAGCTCTATTTTTGGGCGTAGAACCTGACCCTTACTAGCCATAGGGCTGCTAGTACTAAGATGGGGCTGATCATGGCTGCCAGGATTGAAGATGGAATATAGCACTATGGCTTTGTGATGGAGCCCCGTGTGTACAACTGTTGTTTTTGTATGCTCCAACTCTGGGACCTAATTTTTCTTATGTTTTATCTTTGCTAAGAATTCTTTTTACCTGCTTTGCTGCAAGCTAGCATCTTTTCCCATAGTGTTGTCGATTTATCTGTGATATGAGAGTGAATACAGGCACAGAGAGGGTCCACGTGATGAGGCCCACTAGGGGGGAGATTCTGTATGCAATGCTGTGCTTCATAACTTGATTCCCACAAAAGATAAAGACTTCTGTTCGCATCCAGTTGATGATCTCCCCAGGAAACCATACTAATTTTAAATGAAGGTAGTTTATGGTCTGGCTTGGTATGGGTATGTGAATGACTTGTTTTGTGTGTCTTTGTGAAATGGTGTGACTCTTAAGGGTTGTTTTCTGAAGAGAGTTGGTCTTATGTAACAGCCTATTTGAACATTCAGCCTCTAGATGGCAGTTTTGTATACGCATTGGTTGCTCTCTGGTCTCGTTGAATAGCACTTGCCATTTATACACTGGTAATTCAGAGTCGGCTGTGTCTGAGGGTTCTGTAGACGCGACCATTTATATAAGTATTACTACTTAAGGCAAAGAGTATTTTCAGTGACTCATTCTTTCTCTTGAAGCTCCTTCCTCTCACCCTTCAGAGGCTACTTCATACCTACTCTCTGGCAACAGCTAGCTGGCCTGCCCACTTAGTCAGGCCTCTTTAAATCTTACAGTTGAGTTGGCTGAACTAAGATGCTGGACTCTTCGCTTTGGGCAGCAAGTTTGTCCTTCTGTCCAGCCTGTGCTGAGAACCAAGCTTGTCCTTCCAGTTGCAGCCTTTATCTCATGTAGCAGATGAACTGTTTTTCCTGGTTCTAGGCTTCCCGCCCCTCCCCTTCTCACTGCTTTTTTTGAACTGCTGTTTGGCTTTGCTTTCCTGCCCACTGGGTTGGAGTGCTGGTCTCAATGCCATTGACCTTTCAGGCAGGAAATGGCTTTTCCTTCCTCAGAGGGTGTTATGCTGCTCTGACTAGGTGGCTGGGGGTGGGGTGGGCAGTGGTGGAGGGTGCGTGCGTTGTTCTTTCTGAATTGCTTCCTGGCTCTTAGGGATAGCAAACTACCAGAGAAGTTCTCAGACTCTGGAGTTTGCTAAGTGAGAAGTTCTCAGACTCTGGAGTTTGCTAAGTCAGAACTTACTGAAGGTTTGGGGAAGGGAGGTTTTGTTCTGGCTCCTGATTAAGGAAAGCATTGGCTGTTTGAACCTGTTTTTAAGTAGGTTAGAGAAGTGGATGGGAGAGTGAACTAGCCAACCTGATTTCTATTCTCTAACCAGTGCAGTGAAATCTGTTGCTTTGTTGGTGAGTGCACACATTTATCTGCCAGTTTCTCAATATAGTTTAAAAAAAAAAAAAAAAACCCCTCAACACCAAACATTGGCTGTTACATAAATCCCAAGAAAGAAAACAATCAGACCAGTAACTTCACTTGCTGTGTTCATTGTGAGACTGCAGAGTCCAAATGGTGAGAGGGGGTGGCAGATGAGCCTAAAGAGAGATTTGTCTTCCTTTGGCGTCAGTAGCAGTAACGAGAATTCACATTCACCTATCCCATGGACTAGTAATTCTTTCTCCTGGTGCATTGTGGTAACTGTGGCTGGCACATGGTACACACTTGGAAGTCAGTATTAGTTACACTTATGGGTCATGCACTTTAGTATGCTAGAAATTCATCTGGTGTTTACGACTCAGATATCTTTTAAAATAACCCTGTACGGAATTATCTGACTGGGGTGGCAATATTTACTCTTTAGACCAATATTCTTGCCAGTGTCCTACTTATTCTGACACCTTTTCTCTCAAGAGTCAGTGCTGTAGGCTTTAGTTGGTTGTGTTCCATTCATTCATTAGTATCAGATTCTTTCTAAATCATTGATTAGAAGCTGCATAGGAAAACCTCTTGGGGTGTGTGTGTGGGGGGGGGGAACTTTACTCCCTTCTTTCCTCTTTCCAAGTTGACAGTCTTCTCGGATTCTAGGACCACTCACACTCATTATAGATTAGGTTGCTGCAGAGTTATGTAGGCCTTGCTTTAGTCTCTGGCCCACCTGGAAACAATACTAGATTTAGTTCTTAACAGCAATGGGCCATCTTTCACTTTGAGAAAGAGCCCCAAAGGACTGGGGATGTAGCTCAGTGACAAAAAGTTTGCCCAGCATGTCTGGGGTCCCAAGTTCAATCCTCAGCAACACAAATAAGCCAACTCAAAAAAACAAAAAACAAAAATCAAAAAACAAACCAAAAACCAAAAAACAAACAAAACAAAACAAAACAAAAAACTAAGCAACTTAAGTAAGTTAAAGGAGGCCTAATAGTAACACTTAATTCATGTGTTTATTGTGAGAAATAAAGTCCTTAGTACAGTTTGGCATGGAATAAGCAGTAAATCTTAGCTAGATGTGGGAGCCACCAATTTGTGACCTCTGGTTTCTTTCACTTGTCCTCCACCCAGGTTACCATGGGACCCCCCTGACAGGTGGCAGCTGCCTCTGTGACCTGAACTTAGACTGCTGCTTCTTTACCCCTCTGGCTCTATCCACAGTGAAAATGATGAAAATGAAGAAGAGATAAAAGGCTACAGGTTTTAGAGAGAGCAGCCCAAGTCTATTTTCCTTGGGGTAGTAAAGAGCTTCTTGCCCTTGATTTGATTGCTCACCTGCTTTCTGTAAGCAGACATGGGTCGAATGCCATTCTCCAAGCCTGTTCTGCATGGCTTTGGGCATATCTGTGCAGACTTTGAGCCCTTTTTATTATATAGAAAGTATCAAGAAGCAGTATTCCCAGCAGTGCTTCCTCTTTCTGGGACCTGACAAGCCCCTTTTACCCAGGAATAGAAAGCCCATTTCCCTAGCCTTCACTTTTTCAGCTTTAAGAGCACAGTGGGACACATTTTACACACAGGCTGTCGTAAGTTTCTTTGGGTTCTATAGTCCTTCTTTTGCCATTAACTAGACTCTTAAATGTACAGTGGTGTGGATGGGAGTCAGGAGTGAGCTGTCACCAACTGGAGACTTAGTCTCATGAATGAGTGAGTAATCCCTAGATCTTTGGAGGTTGATTTAGAGAGAACAGTACTGTGAAGTTCTGATTGTGTTTCTCTCAGTGAGGTGGAGTCAGTCCTAGCATTTCCTTGTCCAGTAGGAAGTAAGTCAATTGCCAAGCCACTGAGATCACTATTGTTGACTGATTCACGAGTAAGATTAGAAGCAGAAAGCTGTCTAGGAACCCCAGAATCTGCCCTGATTGTGCGTTTGATTGTTCTTGGCTGACGAGAGGACTGTGGATGACATTGGTGGTCCTGGCTTTCTGGATAGAATGCTCTCCTGGTTAGTTAGGTTGTTTGTTTGTTTGTCAGCTTGACATTGGCTACTGTTACCTGCGGAGAGTAACCTCAGTTGAGAAAGCACGTCCATCAGATAGGCCAGTAGGCAAGTCTGTAGGGCATTTTCTGGATTAATGATTGATGTACGAGGGCCTAATCACCGTGGATGGCACCACCCCTGCCTGTGGATGGTGTGCAGAAGCAGGATGAGCAAGCCCAGAGGAACAAACCACTTAAGCATCTTCCCTTCATGGTCTCTGCCTCAGTCCCTGTCACCATGTTTCTGCCTTGCCTTCCTACCTTGCCTTCTCCTGAGGGTGGAGTGGGACCTGTAAGAGAAACACTCCCTTTCTTCTCCATGCTCTTTGTCTCCCCAGTAGAAATGTAACTAGAACAACTGCAAGAAGTTATGTTGCTTTTCTGTGGGCTCTTTTCGGAAACCAGCGTCGGAAGAGACGTAGGGATGACTAGCAGCGTGCCTTGAGATAAATGAAGATGATTTTCTCATTATTATTATTACTTTTAAAAACGTTTTCACACATACACACTTTGCATGCTGACTGTTCTCACGTCCCACTTCTTTACCACCCCTGTCTCCACTCTTCCCTCCCCGTACATTTCTCTCTTGCTGTTCATTTCTATTCAAGTTGGATCACTATTTTCGGTGTCACTCTTAGGCTGTGAGTGTAGCAGTGTTGAGAAACCTGCAGATCCTCATTCATGCTCCTCAGGCTGCCCTAGCTCCAGCACTAACAATGTACTCACAGCTAGGAAGCGCCAGCCTTTGAAGAGACGCATTTTAGGTCTGGGCTCTAGAAAGGATTTTTAAATAGTTTGTGCCCTCTCACATCTGGTGACTAAAGGGAACTCCGAAGAGTTTCTAGAATTTGCCAAAGACTTCCTTTCCCTGTCCTTATCAGTTATCAGGCATTAGTTTTAAAAGGGAGTAGCAGTCCACTTCTGCTGGGGTGGGAAAAGGAAATAGCCATGATGTCAGACCTGGTGTTTTCCTTTAGCCTGGTGCTTGTGGTAGAAGTGTGATTTTCAGGGTGAGCATAT
This sequence comes from Acomys percivali, assembly GCA_907169655.1. NCBI lineage: Eukaryota > Metazoa > Chordata > Mammalia > Rodentia > Muridae > Acomys > Acomys percivali. The sequence continues at coordinate 46,224,880 of OU015744.1, read as the reverse complement.
TGCTGGTTAGGTGGACCACAGCACCAGAGGAAAGTCTCTTTCCCCTTCTAAATTATTCTTCTGCCCTTCTCTAGGCTTTTCTTTGATGCTACCCCATACTTTCTATTGTCCCTCATTTGTCCTTGTGGCGATGACTAATTTTGGGGCAGTATTTACCTTGTGTTTTACCACTTGGAAATGTGCAATGCACTTCTTCAAGTTCGTGACATGGCCAAGGGTGCCATATCAACCCCAAGAGAAAAGCAATTGAACTTCTCTGTTCTGCTTTCCTGAAAGTGTAGGTCACACATGCAGCAGAGAACAGCTGCTGGTTCTCCAGAATCACACATCTGGAATAGTAGGGAGGCTCATGTGTTGACAAGAGATTGTAATTGTTGGTGTTTAAAACAAGTTCCTAATTGAGTTACCACTGTAAACATCTCAAGCCTATGTTTTGAGGACTTTTTATACATATATATGCATATGCACACATGTACAAAGACCCTGATCAAGATGAACATTGTACCCTTGAAGTTTGCTTCATACTCCTTCCCAGACACTGCCGTGCCCTTTCTTGGAGTTAGAATAACTTTTCTGACTGGTGTGAGGTTTTAAAGAGTTTGAACACCATGGAACTGCAGTCAGTCAGATTGTAGGTCTTCATACCTAACTGCTGTTTCTAGTTGTTGCTGCATGCATGGTGCCCCAACATTTAGATAGACTACAATTTGTGTGTCCTCTTTTGTTAGACATTTTTGCTGCTGTAGTTTTGGTTATTGTGAATAAAACGGCACGTGTTCTTGAACGTGCCTTGTGGAGGACATAGGCACTCATCTTTCTTGGTGATATATATGGAAGTAGTATGCTAAGTCACATACAGTGTTTAGTTCTAGTTGCTATTGAAAAGAAAGTCCTTAATTTCTCACCAGCAAAGGCTGAAAATCACATCACTAAATTATCAAGTAACCTCTTACTGTTCTTCATTTAGGAGGTGCTGGGTATAGATCATTCTGCTTTTAAATTACATCTCCTCAGTGAATGATCATTTGATATCTGTTTCTTATATTTGTTGGCCATTTGGATCTCTGTTGTTCTTTGTCTGTCCATCTGTCTGTCTGTCTTTGTCTCCATCTTCGTCTCCCCCCTCCTTTCTGTGTGTCTCTGTGTGTGTGTGTGTGTGTGTGTGTGCACACGCATGCACACATGTGCATGCAATGTTGTGAGTACCTTAGTTAATGTTTTAGTGCTGTGAAAAGACACCATGACTATGGCAACTCTTACAAAGGAAAGCATTTAATTGGGGTTGGCTGACAGTTCAGAGGTTTAGCGGTTATAGTCACGGTGAGAAGCATGGTGGCATGCAGGCAGACATGGTGCTGGAGAATGAGAGTTCTGTATCTTAATCTACAGGAGTGAGAAGAGACAGTAAACCTCTAGGCCTAGCTTAAGCTGCTGAAACCTCAAAGCCTACCCCACAGTGACAGAGTTCCTCCAGCAAGCCACACCTCCTAATAGTGCCACTCCCTATGGGTCTGTGGGGGCATTTTCATTCAAACCACCATAGTATGTATGTACCTATGAAGGCCAGAAGAGAGCAGTGGGTACTATGGAGTTGGCGTTAAAGGTAGTTGTGAGCTGCCTGACGTAGCTGCCCGGAACTAGAGAACAGCAGGCTCCCTTAACCCCTGAACCAACTCTCCAGCCTTCTATCCTCTTTTATGAAGTGCCTATTAAGATTTTTAATTGAATTTCATTGTTAATTTTCTCCTTGTTTGTTAACATTCCTCATATATCTGGAATATTGTCTTACAGGAGATGTATATCTTAAAAATATTTGCTCTCACTTTCATTCTCAATGTATTTTTGATTTGAGATTAGTTTTTTGAGACAGGGGCTCATGTAGCACAGGCTGTCCTTGAGGTCAGTGAAGATGACTTTAAGCTTCTGCTCCTTCTGCCTCTACCTCCCATGTGGTAGAGCTACAGATGTGTTCCATTCTGCCTGGTTTATATGGTGCTGGGATGCCAACTCAGAGCCTCATACATACGGATACCTACTGACTCGGCTACACTCTTAGCCTCTGTGCTTTCATTCTCTTATTATTATCTTTTAATAAATGTGTCTTCTTTATTTTGGTGAGATCTAACGTACCAGTATTCATTTTCCTTGTGGTAGCACCTTTAAACATTTTTAAAATTAAAATATAATTAAATCATTTTCTTCTTTCCCTTCCCTCTAGCCCCTTTCATGTACAGCTCTCCCCCCACCCCTCGCCCCCAGTTCGTGGCCTCTTCCTTTTTTTCTGTAGTTGTTACACATATGTGTATATATTCCCTAAATGTATAAGTGCAGTCTGCTCAGTCCATATAATAATGTTACTTGTATGTGTTTGATTTTAGGGCTGACTGGTATTGGATAACCAGCTGGGGGAGTCTTCCTGGGGAAGACTTTTCTTCCTTCCCACTGTCAGGGTTCCTTAGTTGCTTTTAGTTCTTTGTCTGTGGTTGGGGCCCTCTGAGGGTTACCCCATTACATGTTAGCACGCTTGTTGTTCTCGTCCTGTTCAGGTCTTGGTTAGGCAGCTATGATGATGAGATTTCATGGATGTAGCTTCCATGGAAGTTTTAAGGGATACAACCTCACAGCAGACATCCCAGTTCTCTGGATCGCCGAGTCTTTCTGCCACAGCACCTGTTTTGTTCTGTTTTTTAAAAAAATCATTGCCTTTCCTTCACGCGCTGTTTCGAGAGAGGAAAATGTAAAAAACCGCTGCTGTGGAAGTCAGTCCCAGTCATACCTGGAGGGAGCGGCCTGGGAGACCCCTGGGGGAAGAAGAATATTTATGAAGCACTTTGGGTTTGTAGAGCCATTCATCATTCTGTCATGTTTATTCCATGCGGGAACTCTTAAAGGAGCTGTAGGAATTCTCGGTCAGTTTCTATGCCAGAGGAATTGGGTAGTACACACAAATTCCCTGGGGGCTCTTTCTGGTGCCTCCACATTGGGATGGCATCATCTACCTGGGCTAGGAGTTGGATTGTGGTCATGTACTAGCTGTCCTGCTGACTGGCTGCAACCAGGGGAAAGTTCTTACCTCTCTGAGTCTTGGTTTTCTTGTCTTTTAATGGAGATAGTGAGAATGCACTCACCTCACGTCTTGGCGTGAAGACTAGTTTGTAGAGTGCTCAGCACAGCAGGTGTGCTCCATGCTGGGCTGGACTGCTGCTCCTCATCACTGTGTTGTGTAGAACCAGGAAGATCTTCAGCCCTATGCCCAGCTGCCTTTCACTGTCCTTAGTTCCCTTCTGTGTCCCATGTCCCCTCTCTCTTCTCCTTTACTCTCTCATCTCTGCTATGGAAAACCAACACACACCCCAAACGTGAAGTAAATAGACACGCTGCAAGAGGAAGTTTGAATTTGGCTGATATGGAAAATTTCATGTCACAGGTTTTTCTTATTTTGTTTAGACATATATTGTTAATCTAGGAGACTTGAGACAAAAACTAGAGGTTTCGTTTGATTCCAAAATAAGGTTGACCCTTTTATCTTGGCGTCATAGGAAAATAACACCTAGGATTTATGTTAGTATTTTTAATTTAAAAAAGGAAAATTACAAATATTTCTACCTAGAAAGTATAGTGCTGGATCTAGATGAGAAAATTGTCTGAATTTGGGGAATAGAATTACAACTAAATGTGTTGTATGCACTTTATATACCATCTGTCATTCAGGGTGTGCCACCCCTCATACAAAAGTAGAAAGACTGCATGTGGGAAATAATTTGTATTTTATAGATCTCTTTGAAGTGAAAACAGCTCATTTTGACGTCCCTAGTTACTAAGCCACCCCCCCCCCCTTTTACAGCCTCTTGAGTCTTTCTCTCTGAGAACTTCCTCTTGGTGGCTTTGGGTGGAAATATCACGCCATAGGCCACGAAGTTGATGTGACATCTGTGATACCTCCGCACTCTTGGTGTTTGGGCACCCCTTGTGTTTAAAATTGTTTTCTTGCAGGACAGGGATAGGGTATGTGTTGGCAGTGGAGCAGGTGGTTCAGGGCTGGGAATCTACAGTTTTCTTTTCTTTTTCTTTTTCTTTTTTTTTTTTTAAAGATGGATTGCTCAACTTAAACAGGTGGTACCAGCAAACAAAACAAGACAAGCAAATAACAGAAGGTACAGCTGCACCCGAGAATGGAAGCTGGCCTCCTGTGGACTTGGCAGCTGGCTATAGCTCTTTAGGCTTTTGATTTCAAAGCACCATGGTGTTCGGTTTTGTTTTGTTTTGTTTTTTTTGTTTAAAATTTTAATTTTATTAATTTATTCAGATTACAACTAAATTTTTATCCCATCATTTGTATCTTCCCATTCCTCCCTCCCTCTCGCTTTTACCCTATTCCCCTCCCCTACGTCTAAGACCAAGGAGACCTCCTCCCCCCACTATATGGTCATAGGCTATCAAGCCTCATCTTGGTGCTCGGTTTTGAAAGGAGGAAAGGGAGCACCGACTCCACTCTGCCTCCAGGCCGTAGGCTCAGTTCTGAGCAGCCACGTCTGGGAGAGAAATGGCCATTTGGGTCTGAGAAGAGTAGGGAGCGATCTGGAAGAAGCAGTGGAAAGACTCACCGTTCTCGTATGGTGCTAATACCCAGTGTGGCCTCAAGGAATGATGTCCTTTTCAGGAATCAGGGTCTTCCATCCTCAACACACCCACCTTCTTTAAACCTCATAGTCCTGTCTGCCCCGATGGAGATAGACTTGTTGGGGCATCTCCTCTCCTCCCCTTTCTCTTTCACATCCCCTTCTCCTTCATATATCCTCCCACCTCATGCTCCTTGCACCCCTGACCCCTGTACTCTTCACATGAGGTGACTTTGCTTGCTGAGGTAGGAAGGTGGCTGGCAGGAGCAGAGTGCAGTGTCTCTCTCCAGCATCCTCTCCTTCTGAAAAGTGGGTATTTCTTAGATATTGTAATTACAGCTTTAAAAACTGTAGATGGAAGGCACTGAGGGGGGATGGTGGGTGAAGAGGCATAGCTGCCTGTTTAAGCATATATAAGTGTATCCTGTTGGTTGAACAGTGGACACTAGCCGTGAACAGAGGTGACGGAAATTGGCATGAAGATGCTTGCTGTCTTGATCCCTGGTTTGGGTGGTTGTAGTACCACACTGAGGGCATGTGTGCACAAAGGACAGCTGCACTTTCGTTTTTGATAATTTGATCTCTCTTCCTGGCTTTCAGGATTTCTGTAATTTTGGAGATGAGGGCTTAAAAGAGCTATTCTTAAACTTAAAAATATATTTTTTTTATTGTTTGAGGATTTTATACATTACATAATGTATTTTGATCAAATTCACCTTTGAGCCCTTCCTTTCCTTCTGGGTGCTTTCATATCCCTCCGTTCTATCTCTCTGACAACTTCAGCACGCATTTTAAGCCCACTGAGTCCACTTAGTGCTGTCAGTGTGTGCATGGGTATAGGCCTAAGCACTAGAATATGGCAATTTGTCGGGCCATCTCCTCCATGGGGAGGCACTCTATCTTCCAGCGGCCAGCAGCTGCCAATAGCTTCTTAGCTAGAGGTGGGATCCACCGGTGTTAGGATTTCTGAGGGTGGCTGCGCTCTTTATCAATTTCATAGACAGTAAATTGTTGCAACAGAATGCACATATGTCTGGAGGGAAATGGTTTGTGGGCAACATGCGGCCAACACCGAGTAGTAGGGAAACTCTGCCTTGAGGAGTGTGTGACATTCTCCTTGAGTCACTTTGCTACCCAGTGTTTTCTGTAAAAGTCTGGTGTTTTCTGTGAGGGGTACCATCTGTAAAGGTCTGGTGTTTTCTGTGAGGGGTACCATCCGTAAAGGTCTGGTGCTGTGTGCACTGTTGGGAGAGCTTGTGCCCATTGTGAGTATCAAGTAGATTTCAACGGGAGCACGATAAGTGAATGTTTGTGTGGCATAGCTTCTGGCATGTGGGCAGTCATTAAAACAATTTACATGCATTTAATATAATTGTAATTGCGAAGCCTATCCACATCATCAAATTTGGTGACATAAGCAGTTTAGGAGCATTGGAGTTGATACAAGAAATACGAAGACGTCAACATGGGTATGTCTCTCTTTATCCACAATTGACTCAATTCACTTTAGAAAACACTTGACTTCATTCCCTCTTCAAGCAAAACACCCTATTAATTAAGCAAATGGGTCACAATCCAAGGAACAAACAAGCTCTAAAGTTAGTAATTTGTGTCCTTTACCTCTTGTCCCTGTGTGAGAGAAGAGCGCACTGAGAAGGGCGTGAGGAGGTGGCTTTGCTCTCTGAGATGGGAGGGTGGCAAAAACAGGAGCCGGGCGCTGTGACTCTCCTCATGCAGTTGGCTTCAGCACCCTCTCACTCTGATAAGTGGATATTTCTTAAATATTTTTTAAAAAAATCATCTAAGAATACTGCCAATGTCTCTTTATATGGCACTGTGGTCATGTCTGTGTCTCTCCTTTCTGTGTAGGCCAGGGGTTATCACCATGCAGGCGTTGTCAGAGGAGGACCGTAGGCTCTGGATGGAAGCCATGGATGGCCGGGAACCTGTAAGTAACAATTCAGGGAAGTGGAACAATGCAGACCCCAGTGAGCAGTGTGCTGCTTCCCTGCAGAGAGGCTGCTGCTGCTGCTCTAAAGCCCTGAGTCCTTGAAAGCAAGTCTCAGGGGTGTTTTTAATTTGTAGACTGATATTTGTTAGTTACTACAGTCTCTCCCCCCCCCCATATGATGTAGCTCCGTAAGGTAGAAATTCTTTGTGAAGGTACAGCAGCTTTGCCCCATTATAGACACAGGTGCATTGTTTCTGGGCATCTTGAAGAGGCAGAGTTGTCTGGATTGCTGGATGGCTATTGACCATATGTTGCCTCCACAGAGCCTGCTGCAGAGCCTTAGGCCGGCTGCTTTTAATGGGATATATAGTTGTAAAGGCATACATAGGCTACGCAGCATCTTTATCATTGTCATCTGGCTAGGTTTCCCATTGCTATGGTGCTTCACACCTCATGGTAAGCACCGGGACATTATCAGGGTAGATGGAAGCAGTTAAGCCTGGTGACGTGATCTGTGCTCCCATTTCAGAGATGCTGGCCTCAGCAGGGTTGTTGTGTGATCTTGTGGTTGTTATGCAATGTGTGATATGTAAAGCCCATCCGAGAGCTCTGGGGTAAGTCCCCAAATAGGCCTTTTTATCTTGATTCTGAGAATCCCAACTACAGTTTTACAGTAGTAAGGTCAAAAAATCTTAAGAGTAAAGTCTAGGTAAGTTCCACCATAAAAGATAAAAAGACTCTACATGGATAAGGCCGTGATTCAGAGAGGGAAACGTGCACCTGAAAAGGCAGCTCATGGCCTCTGCTGCCTAGAGGACACTGTGACCCAAACCACTTCCCCTTGCAGATGATCTCAGTGCGTCTGTGGCTTTTTTCCAGGCTATGCTGGTTGGATGATCTGTCAGTATAGATGCATATGCTGCTGCACCCAGCTGCATGCTCTGTAAACACAGGACTCAATCTAGTTAACAAAACATAAGCAATAACTAGTGTTTGTATAACTTTTAGGAATATAGATCCATATTTAAGCAGCTAGTTACAAGTTGGGCAAAGTTGGATAAACTATAATGAAACAACTGTTTAATTTGAATTCTTTCCTTGGGCCAAAATATAATATAGTCTCAATTTTTCCTATGTACATTGTTATCTGTAGAAACATCCCTAACTGAGTACCGTGTGTGTGTGTGTGTGTGTGTGTGTGTGTGTGTGTGTGTGTGTGTGTGTGTGTGTGTGTTTTATACAGGATTTAACATTTTAAAATCTACTTGTTTCTCACTGTCTTAGGAAATAGGTGTTGTTATTCAGTGTATAAATGAGAAAACAGTCTGAGAGAGATTAAATAACACACTGCCAGCTTCACAGATAATAAGTGGCTAGTTTTGTAGAGAACAAGCCAGGATGCTGTACAGTGCACGTGTGGATGGAAGTGTGTATGCACGTCAGAGTGCTCACTTGGGCCCATACCCTGACCCATGGTTCCCTGGCTTGTTCTCTCAGTCCCTGGCTTCAGCTTGAAACTGGAGTTGGAAGCATCCTGGGAAAGCACTGTGAAGTACTGCTTCACAATATGTTGCTTCCAGTAGTCAACATGATGTGGCCATGCCTGCCCTCAGGTGAGAATCAAGAAATCCAGACGCACTGAGGTGGCCACTGGCCTTGCCGGTCAGTTTCTAGTGCACTTCAGGGAGGAGGAGGATAAGAGGTGCTGTGAGCGGCCACCAGGCTCCGCTGCAGTGGCACAGCTGAGGCCTGTCCCTGGGTGGACTAGGTCTCATCTTTAATAGAGATACATTTTCAGCCTGTCTTCTAAAGCTTCATGCTTAGTTCCTTCTGCGGTACTGACTTTCTCTGGCTCTCTTAAGGTACTCCCCAAACTCAGAGAGTAGGAGATCCCTAGAGTGAAAAACCCTCTCATTGTGTGATAGTCTTGATATGATTTTTAAAAAACCAAACCAAACCAAACCAAACCAAACCAAACCAACAACAAAAAACCCATCCCTCATGCCCCAGCTCAACTTCTGATTCTGTGGTAGCAGCGTCTTAAGCCCCCTCTTCCACCCCTCCTCCCTGCCACCTGATAGCTGTTCTGCACCTGTATGTAGTTGGCCTCTTCCTAGCCTCTCCAGCCTTCCATAGGTTAACACCTGGCTTCTGCAGATGAGATGGAAAGTGTACTCTTGGAGGAAAAAAAAGCACATTTTTGCTCCAGAATGTACACATTAATAATAAGACTAAACATAAGACAGTTTTGTCTCTAAACATTCTATAAGCCTGTTGCCACAGAGGAACGTATAACTTGTGTTGGAAACTACACCTCTGTGTGCTTTTCAGTGTCCTAAAGGGAAATATAAATACAAACAAATGAGGACTGTGTAATTGACAGTAACGTGAGGTGTAATTTTGTCTCCTGCTGCTGAGGGCATAGTAGACAATTAGCAGCTCCATTTTAATCACCTTCTCCCTAATTAGTTAAACGTGTCCCCTTGGGAGTTTTGGTTTTCTCTGGTTGGCTTTCCGCAAGCTGATCTTAGAGTAATTTCTTAATATTGAGAGGTTTTCTTAGGGAGATATAAATATGGACACCTGCTGACCTACAATATTACTCAGTATTAGAATGTTTTTGGAGGTGGTGCTACAGAAGTTTTTGATGTTCTTTAATTGTTCAGTATCAATTGAGGATGGCTTGCAGGGGGCATCTAAATAAACCACACCCTAATTGATTTTGTAACATGTTAATTATTATATAAGCCACAGTTTTGGCCAATAGTCACGTTGTAAAAGACATTGAATATTTTCATGGTATTGATGGATATGTGGTAGAGGAAGAAATTGGAGCTGTGTTTCAACATTATACATTATGGATTTTATCCACATATCAATGAGATCTTTCAATTCAAATGACGAAGCCCTAGTTCAGACTTGCTTGAGAAAGAGCAGTGTTTGTTGGATGGTGTAACTGAAAGTGGCACAGGGTAGGTTTGTTTGTTTGTTTGTTTGTTTGTTTGTTTTTTGTGGCCCATTTGAATCAGTTACATAATGTTTGGAGCTGGCTGCTTTTCTGCTAGCTGTATTTTCATATACAGCAAGAGGCTTCCTAAGTATTCCAGGCTTATATCTTATATCAGGCATATATCATCATCATTACCATTATCATCATCTTTATCATCTTCATTTTCTGAGATATTCTCACTGTGTAGTTCAGGCTTGCCTCCAATTTTCTGTGTGTGTGTGTGTGTGTGTGTTTGTGTGTGTGTGTGTATGTTTGTGTTTATACACAATCATACATGATACTGGAGTTTGAGCCAAGGACCTTGAGCTTGCTATGCAAGTGTTCTGCCACTGGCCTGTATTTCTAATTCCTACATCTTATTAGGAATTTGTGCCAGTAAAATATGTGAAACAGGCCAGATAGTATTTCAAACTTTGTGGGCCACATAGTGACTGTTATAGCTACTAAGGTTGCTATACTTGTTCAAAAGTAGCCAAAGACAGTATACCAACGAATGATCTGTACATACATTGGTAAGAGTTTTTTTCAAAATAATTTTTAAAGGAATTCCATATTTGCATTTTATTAACATAAGCACTTTGTCCAGAGGATGCCATAGGTGAAGAGACCAGACTTGGCATGTTCAGTAAAACTATTAGTGATGAATATTGGCATCCTCTGAAGAAAAATCATTACTGCGTGGCAGAGGAAGGCAGGCATGAGATTGGGAAAAGGAGTCATTTCTTTACTCCAAGACCCATCTTCTAAGCCCTATCTTCTCTCTGATCTCTGGTACTCGATCACATGTCCATCACTAATGTCACACTTAGCATAAAAGACAAAATGCTTCCCCCAAGACAGGGACAGACATAGGCCTACCATTCATTCACCTGACCAGCCGACTAGCTGGTGTATGAAAGCAAGAAAACAATACAAAAGGGATATATTGGAAAGGAAGATGTAAAATTGCCACATTTTCATATAACATGATTATGCAGGAAATGTGAAATAGTCCAAAAACAAACAAACAAACAAACAAAACAAACAACCCTCTCCCCCAAATAGCCACTAGGAATTAGATGGTAAGTTCTCCAAGATGATGAGGTATTAGTTTCTCTCTCTACTCTATCATTGTACTTCTGTAACTTAGCAACAAGCAAATGGGATCCAAACTTGCAAACACATTGTAGTCACTCACCTCTAAAATAATGCTTAAGCACAGATTTAAGTAAGCATTGGAGAGTGAAAGCAGAGCTGAATAAATGGAGAAACCTACTGTACCAGTATATCAGCGGTTCAACTTGTAAAGAAGTCAGCTCTCTCCAGAGTGATCCATAGGATTGATGCAATCCCTCTCAAGACAGTAGCAAATTCTCCCTAAAATTTATACACAAAGGTGCAGAAAGTAGAAGAGCTAAAAAGAATCAAACCATTCTCTTTTAAGACTCCCTTTAAGGTGACACTAATCAAGACGTTGTATTGACAGAGGATAGACACCTAGATCAATGGAACAAAATAAAGGACCCAGAAATAGACTCCTACAGAAATGCCCAATTGATTTTAAACATAAGTGCAAAAGCAATTCAATTAAGAAAAAAAGCCTTTTCTTTCTTTTTTAAATCAACAATCCCCCCTCCCACACAAATAGTGCTTTTTGAAAGTAATAGACACCACAGGGAAAAAACCAGGAACCTCAACTTAAATCTTATGTTTTTACATATTAATTAATTCAAAGTCAATCATAGATTTATGCATAGAATGTAAAACTATAAGACTTTTAGAAGACCAAGATAAAAATGTTAGGATGTAGAGCTAAGTGAATTTTTCAACACAATACCAAGAGTATGGACTATAGATTTAGGTGGGGAAGGGGATAAATGTTTTTCTTCAGCAAATTTAAAACTTTTGTTTGTGTACATGCAACATGCAAGATCCTGCTGAGAAGAAGAAAAGAGAATTTCTAGACTGGATAAAAATGTTTGTCCGGCATTTTCCTGTTAAAGGACCTGCATATAAAAATGTAAAAAGAACTTTTAGAACAGTTAGACACCCAATTAGGATATAGACAAAAGACACAAAGAGCTGTTTTAAGTTGAACTTCTATGGACTGAAGAACAAGTCTCAACAGTTCAGAACATGGGCTGCTCTTGTAGAGAGGGCCAGATTTTGGTTCCTAGCACCCACTATAAGCAGCTTACAACTGCCAAGAACACTAGCTTTGGGCATCTGATGCCCTCTCCTGGCCTCCACAGGCACCTGAATCACATGCACACACATAAATAAAAACAAAATAACTCTTAAAATGAAGTTATAGAAATTACATAAAAGCACACAAAAAGATCTTCCATATCATTAGCCATTTGGGAAATACAAATTAAAACCATAGTATGTAGAGGTCATTACAGAAAACCATAATCAATAAAATTGTAGAGTTATGGAGCCCAGTCCCAAATGATAGATCTACAATATAATTCCCTCACCTGAGGCTAAGGGATGATTGCAGATGAGGGGTGGAAAGATTGTAAGAGCCAAAGGATCAGGGAGGTTGCTATGACATTGTGTTCTCCTTTGAATATCAGAAGCTACACCCATAAAGTCTCACCAACATAGCTACCTAAACATGAGCTGAACAGGGAAAACCACAATACACTAATGTGGGTGAGGAAAGCCCGGGAGGCCTCAAACCTATACAGAGAACTACACGCAACTAAGGAATGCTGAGAGCAGAAGAAAGCCATCTCCTGGAAAGAGCACACCAATTGGTCATTGTCTTAGGGTTACTATTGTTATGATGAAACAGTATGGCTAACAGCACTTTGGGGAGGAAAGGATTTATTTATACTTCTACATTGTAGTTCCATCACTGAAGGAAGTCAGTACAGGAACTCAAGCAGGGCTAGAACCTGGAGGCAGGAGCTGATGCAGAAGCCATGGAGGGATGCTGCTTACTGGCTTGCTCCTCATGGCTTGTTCAGTCTGCTTTTTTTAAATAGTACCTACGACCACCAGCCCAGGGATGGTGTCTTAGGGTTTTATTGCTGTGACGAGATACCATGATCATGGCAACTCTTATAATGGAAAACATTTAGTTGGGGCTGGCTTATAGTTCAGAAGGTTAGTCCATTATTATCATGGCAGGAATCATGGTGGCCTGCAGGCAGGCATGTATTGGAGAAGGAGATGAAAATTCTGCATCTGGATCTGCAGACAGCAGGAAAAGACAGTGAGCCAATATAGGCTGGGTTCTAAGCTTCTGAAACCTCAAAGCCAACACCCCAGTGACACACTTCCTCCAAGGCCACACCTACTCTTAACAGGGCCACTCCTTAAGAGTCCACGGGGACTGTTTTCATTCAGACCACCACAGATGTCACCACCCACAGTGGCCTCAACCCTCCTTCATCTACCACTAATTTAAACAATGATTTACAGGCCTGCCTACAACCTAATCCTATGGAGGTATTTTTTAAATTGATGTTCCCTCCTCTCAGATGACTAACTTGTATCAAGTTCACATAAAACTATGCAGGACAGTTATTCAATACCAATTGGTTAGCTCTAAAAAACATGTATAAAAGTAACATTAAACAGACTGAGCAAGTTGTATTTATTATGTGTTAGGAATATGTATATAACAACAATTAATGCAAAAAAAAAAAAAAGCCAGTTTGAAAGAGGGCAAAGAAAGGGGCGTCAGGGAGGGTTTGGAGGGAGGAAAGGAAAGGAGAAATGATGATGTAATTAGATTGTAATCTTTGAAAACAGAATAAAAAATGGCAATGTGCTGTCAATGAACTCCCTACATGAAAGGTTGAATTTTACATAGTACAAACAAGAAGTGACTGTGGGGACCTAGAGGAAATTGATCCACTTATACATTGTTGTTAGGAGCGTTAAGCTGAAACAACTACTTTGGAAAGTTACCGGCAGCTTTTTGCATGTTGATAAAGTAACTATTACCTTGCCATAGGACCCTCCAGTTGCTTTGAGACATTTTCTCCAGAATGAAATGTGCAACACATAAATCTGTACACATATTTCAGAGCAACTTTGTTCATGATAGCTCCAAACTGGAAATAACCCAAATCCATTTCTGGAGTAAGCAGTTATAATAGCTGCTACATCCATAGAAAGGACTATTATTTTGCTATAGAGAGAAACAAACTTGTGATACCCCTCCACCACCAGCTGTATGCACCTCAGGGTATTATGCAAGCCAAGAGAGCAAGTCTGGGCATGGATATATAGTGTATGCTTCTACTTTGTAACATGCTTAAAATGACAGAGAATTGGAGAATAAAGCAGTAATTCCCAAGGGGTGGGGACACTGAGGTTGAAAAACAGAAGGGGATGCACAGTTTTGTCTCATGACTCTAGTAGTTCTGCGAAACTATGTCAAACTGTATGTGTCTACTTCTGTGTAGTTTAACACACACACATACACATTCACAAATACCAAAAATCATATGCCAAACCTGGTATGAATGGGGTGTGTAATCTGGTTAATGCTATGGCACTAACAGTAACTTCCTGGTTTAGATGCTGTAGTAGTTACAGGAGCCGCTATCGTGGGGGAAGTTGAATAAAACAGTCATAGGACACTTCCAACTAATCCTGCAGTTTTATATCATTTGAAAACAACAAGAAAACCATGTTAGATAGTCACATAAAGTTTTAAAACTATTCTTCCAGATTTCCTTTTACTAAGTCTAGGTTGACAGGCAATAGAGTCACTATTGTAGCCATATTAGTTTTCATTTTACTGTGCTGTGGCCATTGTTTAAAGTGTGGTAGTAGGCCACTTTCTTTATTAAATTGGACATGGAAGCCACACTCAGTTCCATTTCAGCCTGAACTACAGTATGAGACCCTGTCTCAAAAAGGTCAACAAACAAAACAAGCGAAAACATATATTCTCTTCAGTATCATCAGCGACTTACGTCTAATGCTGCCTGCAGCATGCCAGTTCCTACTTTGTGGATTCTTCTTTCTTCTACCCTTTCAACCCCCTCACACTAAATAAGAGAAAAAAGGATAGAGAGGAAAGGAAAGAGATCCTTGAATCAAGCCCGGGCCCGGAAAGGGGGTGGCATCACAGTTAGACTACTTCCTGCCGATTAGGGGCGAGTTTGATCTTCACAGTCAGGATGTCTAGTTTCTTCTTGTTGTTGTTTCTTCCTTGCACACAACTACTTACCAAACTGCACCAACAGCAACCAACAACAAACAACTGCCTTTAGGAGCACAGCCAAGATCCGTGGCTCTGGAGAACCTGTGATTCCCAGTGACATCTGAGCCACCTTTCCACAGATGCCGCAGACATGGGGGTGCAGTTGTAGTGACTCCAAGCTGCTTGCTTTTAGCAAACATGCCTAGCCACAATACACAGAGGGAAGGGGGGCAGCTCTGGGAACAAGGGTCATGGCAAAATGAGATTTACTTTCTGAAGGTCCTCCAAGCTGTACTGTTTACACAGCTCGGAGGAAGATTTCATGACAAATGTATTTGCTTGCTTGGTTTCCTGACCTTCTAGAGATGTGGTCTCGTAGTGTAGTTCAGGCCGAAATGGCAAGCAGTGTGGGAGTTACGGTGTCAGCCATCAAACTCTGCTGGGCAACCAAGAGCAATGGCAGTAGTCTGTAGTTTTTAAATGTCTCTAGGGCACCTCTGACCAACAGCCCTAAGAGAGTTATCACACAGCTGGCACTAGGCTTTGTGTTTGGCAACCTGTGGCTTCTGGACGTGCGTGCGTGCGTGCGTGCATGTGATGGCTTCTTACTTGTAGAGAGGTATGGGGAGCAGTGTGTGTGTATGCATGTACACATGTATAAAACGGTAGATTTACATGTTGCTTTCTACATATCCCACAATTCCTACTTTCTTTACCGTCCTACACCACTTCCTTCTTCTACCCTCTTATCCTCCTTCCCACTTAAACTTTCTTCCCCATTCTTCCCCCTTTCCTGTTCAGATCATTTATGTTCTATTTTGTAGGATTTTCCCATATAACTCTATTACGCTTTTAGTTTAATTACTTTAGTAAACCTTCAGCCAATCTTGAAAGTTTAATATATATACATATAATTTCCTATATTATTGCCAAATTGGTCTCTTATTATAGAATGATTCATACTTTGGCTATAAAATGCTATAGAAACATAAAGTGTGATTCATGTATAAAGCAGTTTGATTCCTTTTTCTCTGACCTAGAGGTGACACCCATCAGTTTTCTCGGCTCCGCCTTCAAAGCCTAGGACAGTCCTAGCTTTTCCACTAGTTTCTTCTTGGCTGATAGGGCTTTTCTACTCATTTCTGCCAGTATCTCTTGTCTGCTAGCATCTCCACTTGTTGCTTGAGTTGGAGTCATAAATGAGAGTGGTATTGCAGCCAAATGGGTACATCTTGTATCTGAGCTGAGATGTGGTTCTCCTAGCTCCTTGGCTACATGAGGTGAAATGTGACCTATGGGCCATCTGTACCTGTGTGCTCTGGCAATGGTCAGTATTCTGTTGGGCATCCCAAGGTTTATCAGAGTCCTTTAAATCTTCTAGGAGAGAAGAGGAAGTAGCTCCTTCTGGGAGCCACTGTTGTGGTGCCCCATGGCCAGAAGAGTTCTCAGTCCCTAACACCCATGACATGTGACCAGTAAGCATTTCTACCTGGAGTTCCATCCAATAGAAAAGATGTGCTCCAAATGTCCGTGTCTCCTCTGTAGGACAGCCATTGTTCTGTTCACCCTATTTTGTTAACTTTATACTCAGCTTGTTTGCTCTGTAAGTTCCTTACTCTAGGTTTGTGGCTTTGTTAACTTTTTTGCCCAGCCTTTTTGGGATGGGGAGCAGACCGAATGAGATTGTTACACTGAAGGTTTTTGTCACCAGTTCTACATTTGAATTCCGATTCAGGCTTATATAATGGTCCCCTGTTTTGCTTCCTACATCTGGAAGATGACCTGTTGGCAAGTCAAGATGTTATTGGAGCCTCTGGCTCTGTGTGTATGTATGTATGGTTTCAGTATCTCATTAAAGAGTTAAAAGTTTTTGAGTCTTTAAGTATTACGAAGAATTCCAGAACATTCATTACCTAGAGAGCCTAAATGTTAATGTTATATAATCACAGTTTAATTATGAACCAAGGAAATTAATATTAATGTAGTATTATATATTTTTTAAATGTCCAGTTATTTGACTAACTCATATCTTTGCCTTCTAGTCTGCTGTCCAATCTGGGATAACACATTGCTTTTAGTGCTTATATTACTTAATTATATTTTGTGCCTGCTGTGTGACTCTCCATAGGGATACGTAAATAGATACCTATTCCTGACAGATAGGGCATATACACTACTGATCAAAGAAAAAATCTCACCCAAGTCTATATTAGTGGTCCTGTTACTTTATCAGGATTGCTTACAGAAGTGTGGGTGAGGGGTGTTCTAGTTTGCAATTGATTGCTGTGATAAACATAACTGAAAGCAACTTGGGGAGTAAAGGGTTTATGTTGCCTTACAGGTAACAGTCCTCACTGAGTAAAGCCAAGGAGTGCTGTTTACTGGCTTATTGCTTTGGCTTATATAGCTCAGATCTACCTGCCGAAGAAGTGCACCACCTATAGAGGGCTGGGCCCTCATATATTAATTGGTAATTAAGAAAATGCCATCAGACATACTCATAGGCCAGTCTGATAGAGGTATTTAATCAATTGAATTTACCTCTTCCCAAGTGACTCTGACAAAAACTACCCAGCACAAAGGGATTACTTAGAGGAGTATGGGTGACAACTCACAGAGCTGCATCTCTGCATCTCCCTGCCCCACCTGCAGCTAGCTTTGCTGAAGAAGCATTTCCTCTCCCCAGAAAGTGTTTCCTGCTCTTACAATGGCAATGGTGAGGGGCTTTACAAACTTTCTGAGCTTCCTGAGTCTCAGAAGTTTCACTAGCTTTCCAAGTCTTACAAGGCTCCCTCCTCCTTCCACACAGAGAAGGGTGTGTTTCAAGTCTGAGGAAATAGCAGTACAATAATGCTTGGAACAGTTAGCAGCTCAGCCTTTGAGAAGAGGGTTTCCACTAGCTGATATGCATGTAGTTGAATATTCAAACTGTATCTTGTGTCTGTTCTCACCTGTATTCACCCGTGTGTAACCATGCATAGCTTTGCACAGTCAGGGTTCTTTCTGTCTTTCTAAAGCTTCCTGTCGTGTATTCCATTCAGCATCGTAGATTTCCTTACAGTACATCTTCTTTCCTTATAGTATATTTACCTCTTTTAAAAATACCTTTTAATTTTTGACATACAATTTTGCATGTTTTGGGGGAACAGTGTGACATTTGATATGAGCACAGTAGTTACTGATGGTTCAATAAGAGTGATTGATGTCTTTGTCACCTCAGACATTTATCATTATTATTCATCTATTGAGAATGTTCAGAATCCTCTCTGCTAACTCCTTTGAAATAGTTAGTTGTTGTGAGCTGTAGTTATCCTGATGTGCTACAGAACAACAGAAACTATTCTTGCTCTATAGCTGTACTCCTGAAAACAGCTGTTCTCCGGAATGCAGCTGTTCCTGTAGAACATTTGTCTTCTACTCTGTCTGCCCATACCATGTGTTCAGCTTTGTGCAGTTCTCTGAGTTTACTATGTATGTTATAGTCATTGGTTAGACACCTGAATCCATCGACACCAGACATTCTGTGTGTGACCCCTCAACTCTAGTTGTCGCACTACTATTGGCACCCTTGCAGGTGTCATAGGAGTAGTTTCTGGGATGGAGATTACTGTTGGGTTAGCTTCTGTCCCCTCTCAATCCCCAAAAGGCCATTGATGATAGAGTGACTGCATTCACTTAAAGAATGGCCAATCTAGATCTTTCGCCATTTTCTCTTACACTCTAAAAGTTCAAAAGTGGTTGTATGTGTTAGTGAATCAAATGATTCACTTTAAGCAGTATGTTGACAGAAGGCCTGGAGCCATTTTGAATAATAGAAAGTCTATAAATTAGGTTATTTGCTTTGTGATGAGGGGTGGAACAAGATAAGCATTAAAACCAAAAAACCAAAAAACCCCTATGTTTTGAATCTCTGAATTGCTCTCAAGTAGGGAGCAGTCAGAAAGGCTCTCAGTCCCAATGTTCACACTCCTTTTAGTTTTAGTCCAGAAATCCTGCCCTTCAACCCTAGAAGAAAACACCAGAACAAGTAAACATACCCTGAAAACAAAGTAATTTTCTACTATGATTCTAAAAGCTCTTCCTTAAGAGCTTTTTAAAACCTATGAAATACCAACAGTAGACTGCTTAAATAAGACCTGGACAGTGACAACACTGGTTGACATGCCAGCGTGGATGAGAGAAGTAACATTGTTCTCCATCCGTGGATGAAGAGCTGCAGGCAATTAAAACCTGTGGCGTTGGGAGAATTAGTCTTCCCCAGGCATGAGCACTAAATGGTTGCCCAAGCAATACTATAAATGGACCCATCAGGTTGCATACACATACACACACACACACACACACACACACACACACACACACACACACAGTATTGACACCTATGTGTGACAGTAGTTAATAAAAGGCCGTGTTTTTGAAAGGGAGGGGGAACATAGGATGATTGAGAGGGAGGATTGTGTAATTATATTTTAACAAAAATAAACCTATTAAAATATTTTTAAAGAGAAAAAAGGGAGTTCTTCTTTGTGCTTATCTGGGAAACAATGCAGATGCTCACTCTGGTGTTCACAGCCAATAGAAGGGCAGGACTTCAGCTCTTAGCTCTCAGCTAACCACCGTTGCTCACTCACACACTGTGTGGTCTTGACCCATTGCCCAGAAACTTGAGGCTCCCTCACTCATTATCTCTTTATTTTTAAAAGCAAAGAAGGACAAGGAAGGGTGTGGACCAGAAGCTGAGTAGGAACTCTACTGCGCAGAATACACCCTTTTATAGCAACTGCTAATTAGTTTTATTTTCACTGTAAATCTTACAAGCTTAGTTAGAGTATAGAAATCCATGTTATTAGGGCACATTAATGCAGATTTATTGGAGTGGTAGTATGGTATGGTACCTAGCATTTGAAATATATATTTGAGACAGAGTGTCTGTATAGCACAGGCTGGCCTTGAATTCACTGGCCTCAAGTTTATGGGCATCCTTCTGTACCACTCTTTTGCATGCCTAGGTCACAAGCATGGGCAGTCCACCTGGCTTAGGGGACTTTTTAAGCTTTGCTTCTTGGAACTTCTCTCATGAGATGAAGGCTATCTTTCTTCTGGAGTTGTTGGCCATGCCAGACATTAAGATGAATGCCAGTCCTCTGACTATTTCTTTACCTAGTTTACATCCTGGGAAGATGTCGAGTTGCTGAGGGCAGGGGCTGGCCTTGACCTTTATGTCTTATGAGGCCCTGTTTGTGGTTCTTAGCAGAGCACTGTGAGGTGTCCTCAGTGTTCTCTGCACCCTGCATCAACCCGGGGCACTAAATGAGAAAGCTTCCACACAAGTCAGTCTTGAGCTGAGCACCTCTGTTTAGTGTATCGGTTATGGCAGCTACTGGGCTGCTCTAAATACAAGCCCACGGAGGCAAGGGCTTTACTTGCTTGCTCTTTACCACATCTCACACTGCTCAGGGCTCCTGCCTTGTTCCCCAGGGTTGGTGGTATGTGTTAGCCCAGTGTGCTACCTTAGGGAAGTCTCAGGTCAGAAGGTTTATGAAGGCTAAGGATCAGGAATTGGTTAGCATCTTGCCAGTGTTAACAGAGAAATCAAGACGTGTTCTGGTTTGCTTTCTATTGCTATGACAAACAACCGTGACCAAAAGCTATTTCAGGAAGAAAGGGTATAGTGCACCTTACAGCTTACAGTTTGTCATGAAGGGAAGCCGGAGCTGAAGCAGAGAGAGGCCATGAAGGAGTGCTTCTTACAGGCTTGTTCTTTGGGTTTATGTTCAGCTACCTTTCTTAGACCCCCCCAGGACCATCTTCTCAGAGGTGGCAACACCCATGGTAAGATGTGCCCTCCCACATCAATCGTTAACCAAGAAAATGCACCACAGGCAAGCCTGAAGGAGGCATTTTCTCAATTGAAGTTTCTTTTTCTCAGGTGATTTTCAGGTTCTGTTAAGTTTACTGAACACTAACCAGTACAAGAGATCTGTGCACATACATGTCAGCATATGCCCATAGGTGTGTGTGTGTGTGTGTGTGTGTGTGTGTGTGTATAGTGTATATATGTGTGTGTTGGTCTGTTTATCTATCTATCTATCCATCCATCCATCTGTCTGTCCGTCCGTCCATCCATTAACTTCATGAAGGACATTAGCCATGCTCAGAGCTGGGTTACTAGTGATTTTCTGCTGCTTTAGTGGACACCACAAGCTGTAGTAGAAGGAACATACGGGGCATGGACTCCAAGTCTGCTAGCCTGAGTTTAAATCTTGATTCTGCCGTGAAACTTGGGACAATTTACTTAGTTTTTCTGAGTGTCAGTTTACTCAACTATAAAATGATAGGGAGCGATAGTTCTGGTGAGATTTGAAATGGTAACACATTTGCTTTATCTAATATGAATAAAGGTTAATTGCTCAATTGACAGTAAGTTCTAGAGTGTCTAGATTTTATATATTCTTGCATACAGGCTAATTGTCATTTAGAGAGTGATGACGGCTGTGGACTCTGCTGCTTGCCTTTGGGCTGGCGTTAGTAGAACTATAATGATTTATTAAAGACATGAAACCATGTCTCTGTTTCTTTGGAACTTGGAAGGAGGGCATATAAAAGCAGGAAAGCAATAACAATGATAACAATACTTAAAAGTCTCAGGATACTTTTTAGGGACATATTATTTTGAAACTGTTAGGCCCCTGGTTAACTTTATTTCCACATGAGAACAGTGCATGAAGCAAGCAGAGAATGATCCCATCAGGATTTTAATTTCCAGAGAGAGATGCTTAGGTACAGTGATTTCCAGTCTCTGTATCAGAGGGCTCAAAGGGCAAGGAGTAAGCATACTTCTCGGAAAATACCCAGATTCCAAGTATGTAAAAATTTTTTGGTTATTTTTTTGAGACAGTGTTTCTCTGTGTAGCCCTGGCTGTCCTGGAACTCACTCTGCAGACCAGGCTGGACTGGAACTCCAAGATCTGCCTGCCTCTGCCTCCCAAGTGCTGGGATTAAAGGCGTGTACTACCATGTCCAGCTGTATGTCAGTCTTACCAGTTCCTTTACACTGTAATTTTTATTCTTACTTCTTGAGTCCTAAACCTAATCACAAAGACTTTGGCTTTTCTTCCCTTCTGTTTTAAGGTCAGTATTTCCCAGTGTTTTTGAGGTCAAAATCTACTATATCCACAGTCTGGGCTGTGTTGGAGTAGATTTATCAATTGTGAGTATTACTTGCATTCAAGACTACTAATTATAGTGTCTTAAACTTCAGATACTATGTAGTTGGCTTTGCCTGTTTTCATGAGACTGAAAATAGATTTGTCAAAAGCAGAGGAAGTGGACCCTGAGAACAAGTTCAGAGGTGAAGGGAAAGGAAGTCAGCTGGGCCAGAAGTGAATCCTGCAGATTCAGAGAAACATGGCTTCTCGCGCTGTTATCTATGGATAGACATAGGAGGGTGGTGGTAAATAGAAACAGTTAACAAATATTTTTAAAATAAATATTTGGAGAGAGTGCTTTGTTTTTAAAACCAGTAAAGCAATGGCATATTATTTCTCCTGGGACACGTGAATTTGCGGAGACTTTGGAAGGATTAGATAAGGACATATGTCTACTGTCTGCCTTCATTTTGAGCTTGCCCAGTGTCTTAAGGTTTTATTGCTGTGAAAAGGCTCTATGATGACGGCAACTCTTACAAAGGAAACAGTTAACTGGGGCTGGCTAAGAGCTCAGAGATTTCGTCCATTATTGGCATGATAGAAAGCATGGCAACATGCAAGCAGAAATGGTGCTGGAGAAGGAGCTGAGAGTTGTATATCTGGATCCACAGGCAGCAGGAAGAGACAGTGAGACACTGGTCCTGGCTTGAGCTTCTGAAGCTTCAAAGCCCACCCCCAGTGACATACTTCCTCCAACAAAGCCACACCCACTCCAACAAGGCCACACCTCCTAATAGTGCCACTCAATGGGCCTGTTGGAGGCCATTGTTTTTCAAACCACCACACCCCACAATACAATAGAAAGTTATTCCATCTTAGATGAGTTTATAGAGAGGACAGACTTTGAGAATGGAGGTAGAGGCAGAAGAAATTCACATGTTAATTTTCGTGGTTTTGTCTTTCTCACTGGTGAGTTCTATATCTTTCACAGATGTTTTTCAGCAGCATTTCTACTGACCTTCTCCATTGCAGGTTGGATGTAGCAGTGCTAGGGTCACACACCTCAGGTAATAGTCTTGTTTGTCGCCTTGAGATCATCAAACAACAAATTTCTATGTTTTGGTAGAAATAGGGCATAAGATAAGAAAGTGTGTCATGAACCAGCAGAGGGTCTGTAAGCAAAAGATTGAAAACATTCTGTATTCTATTCCTCAAGCCTATATCTGAGATTGTTGACATGACTGTTGTTAAAGTTGGCTCGGCAACCGACACAGTCTTTTCAGCTCACTCTTTCTGAGAAGAAGAAAGGTCCTGGATGTGAAGTTTTCCCCCACAGATTTGGTAGAGCACTTCTATGAAGAGCCCACCTGAGGCTATACTTGTGTTCTCTGCTCTTGGTGGAGGTTTTTGTTTTTGTTTTCTCTAGACAGGGTTTCTCTGTGTAGCCCTGGCTGTCCTGGACTCACTTTGTAGACCAGATTGCCCTCAAACTCATAAAGATCTGCCTGTCTCTACCTCCCGAGTGCTAGGATTAAGGGTGTGAATCACCATTCTGGGCCTGTGGTTTGGAGTTTTAGCTTACCCTGTGTTCCTGGCTTCTGGCAGAGTCCTTCTACAGTTGGACATTGCCAAGGCTATCTCTTTTTATGTAAGTATGGATCCTAACAAGTTGACAGCTTCTTCTCTTCTCTCATCACTAACCCTTCTGGAGTCCCGATTTTCTCTCCAGTTCATGGTTTTTGTCAGGCATAGCTTTCCAAAATTTAACCAGAAGTATGTCATTCTCCTGTTCTGGAAATTTGCCAGTTCCTGTCTAGAGTCTTAACTTTCCCCATGGTATGTATCTGCATACTCACATTTGGTAACGGTTGGCTAGTGTCCAGTGGAGAAGTGACATTATCACAAATGTATTTCAGGTGTTTTGGTACCAGCCTCTTCTCACAAAGACACTGAAAAGTCTCTGTCTGTATGTCTGTCTGTCTGTCTCCCTTTCTCCCCCCTCTGTGTGTGTGTTGTTGTTGTTGTTGTGGCATTTGTTCAGAAGCATACAGGATACCTTGTAAATGAGTCATTTGATTATTGCACTGCTTAAATGACTAATTATTAAATAATCTCCATTCAAAGATACATCACTAATAATCACTTTTAGAAAGTAAGAAGGTAAAACTTTATTAAATATAAGCAAAGATTACAAGATGTACTCCAATTTTAGAAAAAAAAAAAAGATGTAGTAGAGTCCAGGAAATCAGAGTCCCCATGAATTCCTAGTGATGTGCTAGAATTATTCTGTAGGAAAATAACACACACAGAACATTCTTTGGTAGGATGAGTATCATCAGACACTCGTTGAAAGGCAAAGGGATCCTATGGGAAAATGAGTGTACCTACCAAATGCTCTTTAGTGTAGCATTTGTAGGTAGGAACTTATGGATCCACTAAATCTTCCTAGCCTGCAGATCTTGGCACCAAGCATCATTGAATAGCATGTCCTTGTTTGACCCTGTCATGGAACTGCTCCAAATGACTGAGAGTGCAGTTTTGTAATACTATATATCAAGAACCTTGTTTAGATTATTTTTAACAAAACATCCTTTGCCTCTTTAATAGGGAAAATGGAAATAGACAAAGGCAAGTCATAAGCCTTAGCCCTTTTATAGCCCATCCCCCAGGACACATTTTATGCCATCCCCTCGCAGCATTAAACACTCTCAGTGAATGCTTGCTAAGCTTGCTGCTTGCTTGCCTTTGCTTACTTGGAATGTCTTGAGTCTTGGCTACAGCAAGGAGTGGAGTCCAGCCAGCCTGATTTTTTTTCTTTAGAACAGTCTCTGGAAGCTTCTCTTACTTAGGATTTTGAATAGAACAGAGGGTTAGTTACGGCTTAAGCCCACATTGTATGATGGAACCACACTTGGATGTGGGGGAAGGGGCCTTTGTTTATGTATGCTGTCATTAAGTGAACCCCTGAAGTCACTACTCACCTAGTGAAGCAGACATTCTGCTGAACTGCAGTCTGCTTAACATAATCCCAGCTCAAGCAGTCCCCCTTGCTCAACACCTTCTTCTGCCTTCCTTGGGATAACTTCTTCTGTGCTCTTTAGGTGGCAAGTCAAGGATCCAGGGCAGGGCCAGGGGCAGCGGAGGTAAATCTTGCAGAAGACACAGGGATGAGCTATTAGAGTGGGATTGGAGATGCTGGTGGTGCTTGTGTCAGTGTACAGAGGAGGCGCTAGCCACAGCAGAGTAGCTCACAGTTGCCAGGAGAGACCAAGACCCAGAACTCATAAGCAGGGGAAGAGACATGGCTTGGATCTGGTTTGGGGCAGACACTAGGAACACAGACCAGGCTCTTTAGTTTTCCAAAAGTTACTACTTCCTTCCCACCCCTGAAATGGTGCTATGAAAGTCAAATTTAAAGATTATCTGGCTGGGCAGTGGTGGCACATGCCTTTAATCCCACTACTTGGGAGGCAGAGCCAGGTGGATCTCTGTGAGTTCAAGGCCGGCCTGGTCTAAAAAGTGAGTCCAGGACAGTCAAGGCTATACAGAGAAACCTGTCTCAAAAAACAAAAACAAAAAACAAAACAAAACAAAAAAGATTATCTGTATAGCATTACTATTATATTTTGGGTGTATCTGATCCACTTCCTTTTTCAAGATTTTGTGCACAGTCGAAATAATAAAATTTACACAGATTTAGGGGAACTTATTTTGATTTTCCATTTTTTGTTACTGCTTTTTTTGCCCTACTCAGCTCTTCAGCCTTATTCCGAGACTAGCATTTAACTACAAAATGCTGGTCGTCATGCTAAGGGATTCACCTAGGTGGTACATGTCTGTAATTTTAGAGAGACAGAGGCAGGAGGATGCAGAGTCTGACCCTTGCCTAAACTACATATGGAGAAAGCACGCCAAGACAGCTAGTTTAACATAGATTTCTAGCTCCTCCCTTCTGTGGATTCTCTCTTTTGCTTTAATCTCCATCTTATGTGCACTGCTATTTCCTGCTGCCCTCCTCTCTCACTTCGCTATATGTGCTGCTTTTTATAGGTCTCGCTCAGCACTCTGTGCTGTGACTCAGAGTTCAACCTAAGTGCAGGGAATTGAGCAGTTGATTGTGAAAACACCACAAGCCACTTGCTCCCAGTTCCCTTTCCTTCCCTTCTGTCTTTTCTCCCCACCCCCATCCCTTCCTGCCCATGTCCTTCTTTGCCATGTCTCTCTCTCCTCTCCTTCCTCTCCTCCAGGTACCCCCATGTTCACTCTGCCCTTTATACAAGCTTGAGTTCTCCATCTGCAAAGGTCCTGGGAGTCCTGAGCCTTTGGAATATACTGTTGGCCCCTTTTCTGGAGAGCCTGTGTATCCATCAGGGTTCAGTTTAGGATGATGTGCAACTTGAATGTAGTTCATATACATTTGAAATATCAAGGTAATGTGTATAAGGTTTATTTTAAAATCTAAACCAGTAGTGAAAAGTTCGAAGGACAGGTATGTAATTTGCAAAAGAGGACTCCCAATATGTATAGTTAGGAACTGTTTAGGTGCCTCCTTCCTCCATGATTTTGCCCTCAAGTTATGTTTTAAATAAGTTGTAAGATCATGTGCACTTAGCTTTTTTGTAGTGATAATTTCCCAACCCTGGGTGTTTTGAGACAGGGTTTCTTTGTATAGGCCTGGCTGTCCTAAAACTTGCTTTGCCTCCCCAATACTGGGATTAAAGGCATGTGCCACCACATCCGGCCTGGTGTAAATTCTAAAATGCCTAAATGGTTAACTGTAAGATTGAAAGCCTCTCCGGGCATGGTGACATATGTTTTTAATCCCAGCACTCGGGAGGCGGAGGCAGACGGATCTCTGTGAGGCTAGCCTGGTCTACAGAGTGAGTCCAGGACAGTCTCTGTATAACAGTCAGTGCTGTTTCACAGAGAAACCCAGTCTCAAAAACCAAACCAAACCAAACCAAACCAAACCAAACCAAACCAACCAAACAACCAAACAAACAACCAAACAAACATAAAAAGGATTGAAAGCCTCCGAGGCACTCTTATAACTGGAACTAAAAATAAATACACCAACCACATAGTGAATATATTTAAAATAAACAGGATCAGCGATTTCTTTTTTTCAAAGGCCATGCTTAAATATTATGACCTTGAGATGCAGGTGTGCTCTTGTTCAGGGCAGAGTGAGTGACACTGGAAAATTAAACAGTGAAAAGACTGCATGCCTCCTTTTAGTTCACTTTTCTAATATAATAGAAATGTTTAAACTCACAACGGGGAGGGCTGGGAGAAGCCTTTGTAACCAGGAACATGTCTCTGACTTAAAGGAATAAGGGTCACAGCAGGAAAATGACTTTCCTAAGTCACGCATGTAGCTGGTGACACAGAGCCAACACTAGAACCTGGGATTCTTTTTTTTTTTTTTTTTTTTTTTGAACCTGGGATTCTTTACTCCCAATGTTATAGGATTTTTTAAAGACATGCCGTTGTGCAGACATGGGCAGAATGATGTAATGAATGCTCATTAATAAGTGGATCGTGCTCACGTATCCTCATCTGGCAGGCTTACTAGATGCCCCCTTCAGCTTGTGTATGAGCTTCCTACCTAAGTAATGAATCATCACACTAATAGCTAGCTTTTCACCCTGTAGCCTGGTGTCTTAGGTTTCTGTGCTAAAGACCATGCAGAAAGCAGAAAGAGATGACTTGGCTTACACTTTCTGATCAGTCCATCACTGAGGGAAGTTAGAGCAAACACTCAAACAGAACAGAGACCTGAAGACACGAATGGAAGCAGTGGCCCTGCAAGAACACCACCTACTAGATTGTTCCTCCCGGCTCGCAGCCTGCTTTCTTACAGACCCCAGGACTACCCGCTCAATGGAGACACGAACCGCAGTGGTATGGCCCTTTCATTCAATCACCAATCAAGAAAATGGCCCCCAGCGTTCTCCCAACCAAGATTTCTCTTCCCAGATATGTCAAGGTTTGTGTCAGATTAACAAAACCCAACAAATTAGACATAATACCAGCTTTCAAAAAGCAAAAAACGAAAAACAAAAAACCTCTCTGTTTATTGACTGTTAGTCAAGAAGGCTTACCGTTTTTTGGTTTCTGACCACCTCATTATGGAAATGCTTTTGTACAGTTATAGACCCTTATGCTTGACTGTGTAGAAAGTCGGAGTCCTGCCTGGTGGGCGTGCCTGAAGTTTAGTAGTGGAGACCACAGGACATAGTGAGAGGGATTGTTGATAGAAGGGTGAAAAGAAACAGAGTGCTTCATTAGATGAAGAGCTACAAACAATTAACAATTACTGAGAGAGTGAGACTTAGTCTTCCCCAGGAGTGAGCCCCCTGATTGGGTATCCAATAGCAAGCTGTCAGCTCTAAAACCATACACGTGCAGACAACACTGAAGCAAGTTGTGCTTATATGCATATGCAACAGCAGTGGTTAAAGAAGAGGAGGCCATGGATATGGGAGCAGAGTGGAGGTAAGGGGAGTGACATGGGAGGAGCAGGACAGAGGGGATAAATGGTGTAATTATATTTTAATTAAATCAAAGTTCTGTGTTCTCAGTTCCAGAAGAGGGAATCTATGGTAATAACATGAAAAAAAGCTTTTTGAAAATAGCTTATCACATTAACATTTACCAAAGCTAAGATTAATAAGAACAGTGTGTAGTGTTGTCTCCTCACATAGGAGGAAGCCCGAAGCCTTAGGACAGTTAGAAAGGCCAGCCTTATCACCTGCTTCTATCTCCCAGCATGCCAAGCTCTTTTGACGTATGGACCTTTATACATACTTGTCTGTCAGTCAGTCTGAAATGCTCTTTCTTCAGCGTTAGGCCCCCAAAGTTCGGTTTTTCATCAGTTCTCAGCCTTCTCCTGCTTGCTCTTTTTATTGTATTCTCCTCACCTTTGCTGGCCACTCTTGGATCACCTTCTAATCTCTACAGTTCATCTTCTTTTCCTTCCTCTTTTAGGCTTGAATAGGACTGTCTGTAACTCACCTCTTAGTTACAGTGTTTAGGGCAGGGCAGGGTACAAGGTGGGCCATTTGTTGGATACTTAAAAAGAGGTCCAGATAGGTTGACTGTTCTGTTGTCACAAAGGGCAACCATATCACCACAGGAAGTACCGCTGTGTTTTAAAAAACTGTAGCCTATCCTTTGAGCAATTGGTTCTCTTGATCACCGGCTTGGCAATTGGCTTAAGAGTGAGTGGCTTGATGACTAGCTCAAGGTCACATAGTTAATCTCATTAATAAATAAGTTTAGCTCCCTCACCAGTGGGTATTTTTAGCCATTCTCTTTCATAAGCAATTGGTTTTTGTTAAAAATATTAAACTTTTAGTGTTCTCAGCTTTTAAAAATAAAATCTATATAAACAGTATTCTTCAGATATTAACTATTTCCAGTTTAGTCTTTACACTTCATATTTCTTTGCATGTAAATTATGTTGCAGTATTTTTCTTTAAAATTTCATTGTCAAAAGTGGTGGCTGACTCATCCCTTGGTATAAACTGTATATCATTTGAATTCTGACTCATGGTCTGAACCCTCAGCATTTTGATGGCGTTGTTAATGGGCTGGGAAGATGGCTCAGTAGATAAAGTGGTTGCCATGGAAACACAAGACCTGAATTTGAGTCCCCAGAACCCACCTAAAGTCTGGGTATGGTGGCATTTATCTGTAACCGCAGCCCTGGATAGTGGAATGGGATGAAGACAAAGATTTTAGGGGCTGCTAGCCTGTCAGCCTACCAAAATGGTAAGCTAAGTTTAGTGAAGACCCTTCCCCACCCCTGCCCCCACCCCAAACTAGGGTGAAGAGTGATACAGGAAAACACTCATGTCAATTTTTGGCCTCCACATCCACACCTATGGGCATGTACCCTTACATGCATACAGTGCATGTTCACAAAAAATACCATTGACCTTTGAAGGGCCTGATAGAGCTGATAATCAAAATTGAGTTCATGAGAATCTCCAGAGGTTCCAGTCAAGCTTAAGACTTGAATGAAGGGAGTGAAGGCAAAGTATAGTAAATGATTTCCAGAAGACCACTTGCTTGGCCTTATCTTCTACAGATGAGAACCAACTTTTCGCTCTTTGTTGAGATTCAAATGAGGCTTGTTTCACTGGGCAAAATCCGTGTATAAAACAATTTAAAACTATTGTTGATTTGTGTTTCCTACATTGTAACCACCCTTCAATCTCAGTCTTCAGGACACAGGAGTCTTGATGCACTATGTAGCTGGAATTGCTTCTGGCTTTTAATAATTAATGCAAAACAACAAAGCATAAAGTGAAAAAGAAAAAAACCAAGTGAAGTTCAGTACTCTCTTTGCCAAGTATTTTTGTCATCTGCATTGTCACACTAGAATATGCTGGCTAATGCTGGATATCAGCCTTTTCCAGCTCTGGCCTGGCTAGCCTGAAGCCCACAGGTTTTCCTTATTTGACACACAGCCACAAATAGTGAGTTTGTTGTTTGTTTGGTTGGTTTTGAAGTCTCTAGTGATAAAATTCTATGTACAATTGCTTTTCCTTCACCTGCAAGAATTAGCATGAGCTTGAAACAGCCAGCCAACCCCCCTGCAGAACAGAGGGAGTCCTCTGTGTCCTCACCCAGGGTACTTGGCTCTAAATAGCTGGGCACGTTACAGACAGATTATTTAGTGTAAAATAATCTGTGTCAGAGGAGTGTTCTTATCCCCGGATTATAAAATGGATTGCTGTTGTTGTAGTATTAAAAATCTGCCATATGCTTTTCAGTCTATCAAATACTTAACAGGCAGGAACTGATAGCTCGGCTGTTCTGAGTCATTAAGGATTAAAAAGCAGTTGGAAGTCAAGACAAAGTTAAGTCATAATGACTTTTAAATGGATGCATAGATCAATGAGGGAAGTCAAGATAAGGCAAATATGAAATTCTATCATGGTGATTTAATGTATCTAAATGTTTTATTTAATGGATAGACATCTGAAGAGTTATACTTTTGCTTCATATAGGATATATCACAAATGAAATAAGACATATTACAATATTCACACGCACACACACAAGTCTTAGAGGAGAAGGGAGATTCGAAAACCAGACAGTGTGGGACAAAGATCCTGTGGGCTCTGGGTGAAGTGTTAGAGGGTTAGTCTCTTTCTCTCTGATGGGTTTCATCTCCTTGGTTAATAAGATTTCAGTGAGCAGATTTAAAGGCAGTTAGTTCCTGTAGCTCAGGTCGTGATTCCTTTGTCAAACCTCTATCTCCAAAAATAAGATTTCAGTGAACAGATTTAAAGGCAGTTCGTTCCTGTAGCCCAGGTTGTGACTGACTCCTTTGTCAAACCTCTGTATTTACATTATGATTCATAACAGTACTAAAATTACAGTAATGAAGTAGCAATGAAATAATTTTGTGGTTGGGGATCATCACAACATGAGGTACTATATCAAAGGGTCACAGCATTAGGAGGCCAGGGAGTCACTGCTCTAGCCACAGACTTGGCCTTTCTGTAGATAACAAGTCTTCAGGGAAAGCTCACACTCACATTCTCTGCTCCCCAGGCACTTTCGTTTTGCTGTTCTTTTCTGAGCCCCAAACACTAGCAGTTGTTCAGTGTTAGACATATGCTAGTATCAAGTGAGATTTGAACAATCGGATCAAGTGAGACTACTTATATGTATCACAAAACCTGATTAGCATATTTTTCTCAGGTTGTGATTCCCAGTCCAACATATACCCCAGTTGCCGGGGATCATCTCTTGTATGGATGGTATTGTGGGATGCAGCCTTAGCACAATGTCCTGAAGTCCTTAGGGCTATTTTCTGTCTTCAGTGCTAGCAATACAGCCAAGTCTTTGAAAGCTGTGTAGTGTGAATAAGTGGAGCATGGCTCAGTGATTTAAAACAAACGTGTGTATGTGTGTGTGTGTGTGTGTGTGTGTGTGTACATACATGTATATGCATGCATGGCCATGTGTGTGAATATGCATGCATGGAGGCCAGGGTTTGACCTAGAGTGTCTTCATTAGTTACTCTTTACCTTACTTTTGAGGTAGGGTCTTAGTGAACTTGGAGATCATTGATTTGGCAAGGCTGGCTGGCCAGAAACTTGAACAGTCTTCTCATCTCACCTCTTTAGGTGTCTAGCTTTCCACAGGCTGGTAAAACATGTATGGTTAATTTTTAATGTTAATTTATTTTTAATGCTGTACTAGGTATTGAACATAGGGTCTTCTACATGGCTTGCAAATTTTCTGTCACAGACCTGTAACTTCTGCTCTGTCCTTAGATATTTCTAATGTAAGCCTTTTATTTTGTCTTTCCTCATTTCTCCTTGAATTTAGGGATAGTCTGATTTCTGGTTTGCCCCCTCCCCTACCCCTCATTCTGAATACTAATTATAAGATTGGGGTGGTGGAGAAAGTATACAAGAAGGTCAAATACTGCCATACATGTTCTTTTATCTTTCTTTGCAAAGACTCAGCTTCAAGTGGAGTCACAAGTAGGAAAACTGTACTTATAATGTAGTTTCAGGTGG